>OY754466.1:27220000-28470000 GCA_963575645.1 Xanthostigma xanthostigma | reverse complement strand
ACGAGTTCGAATATGTGTGAAGACCACTTTGATGTAAGTAATTACTATAGATTCATAGAATAGATATGTAACTCAAAATCTTTGTTTGATATTAAATAATTACAGTAATGGATAAGAAATTTACTGAGGTTATGTTTGTTTTGGACTGAGTTGTCATTCTTGTTATGTATCAATTTTTATAGACTTATTTTTTTTCTCCTTTCAGCTGCCTAATGATATGGAAAACTATAATATGCAGTATCATTTGATGGGGTCGGTATCACAAGTGCATATGAACCGTGTATTCTCAAAAAATTTGCATGCCAACAACACGATTATCTGACCATACATAAGAAGTGAAAAACGATGGCTCTTGAATTATGTGAAAAGCAATTAGAAGAAAGTAGTATGGTTACAGAATGTATCGATTTTGAAGAAGTTGCAATGTTACTATGTAATTAACAAAATAATGACAGAAGCTGGTAATTTATTTTGGACGTTTGTTACTTTTCATAAAATCTATAAGTGATGTGATTCGAACCATATTTTTACTCGAGTGAATTTGTCTCAGTACCTAATCGAGAAAAATTAAATTTTACTGCAGAAAATGCAATATGTTTTTTTCGCTGCGAAACGTTACATTGATGTTTTCCTATGCATATCAAATAAGAACATTGATTTTTTCAATACATCGAATAAAAACATTAACACATATTTTTTAATAAAGATTAACAAAGTAGAAAAATGAGGCATTTCTTTAAATTATATTATTATATGTTTAATTAGTTTATATTCTGTTTCTAGTTCTGCACAGTCTTGAAGAAGCTCAGCAAGTAACATAAAAAATGATAGATAAATCAATTCAAGTATATATGACAAAAACATTCAGAAGTAAAGCTAAACAAACAGAAGTCAAATTGATAAAACAGATGACATCACTAACGTGACCATACGTCCCGTTTTGAACGGGACCGTCCCTTTTTTCGGTTATCTGTCCCGTTGTCCCCAAAGAAGGCTTCGGGACGCACAATTGTCCCGTTATCCGAAACCGCGCGAAAATTATGGAGCTCGCCGGACGCGAGCGGTGCAGGTTTCTAGTTTAGCTACAAAAAGTAAATTTACGTTAATTAAAAAGATGTAAATATTTAAAAAACTATACCTACATCATATTTTTCTACAATTGTATTTCAACCAATTGATATTTCTATATTTGTTTATCATATATATAAGTGCATATACCTTTCTCTTTTCTCATAAGCAAATAATATAAAATATATGTTCCTGTGATAAATATAAATACCTATAACTAGATATTTTATGTGGCATATTTTTAATTTGTAATAATAGGTATCTGAGTTTTTCTGAATAAAAAACATTAAAAATGTGTTTTTTTATTGAGAACCTGCTATAATTGACGTAAATAAACCGATGTCCCGTTTTGAGTAAAAAAATAAATGGTCACGTTAGACATCACCGTTGAGAAGAACAGTTAAAATATTATGTTATCGATTGAAAAAAATTATATTGTATTTTTTTTTATTTTTAAATAAATATAGAATAGATGTTCAACTATTATAAAGTACCTCCCAAACTTCCTTAATACCTATATGATCAATTGAAAAAAAATCCTATTATATTTTTTTTCCTTTTTAAATAAATATAGAATAGCTGATGTTCTAGTAGAAAATACCACTTCCTTATAAAAAACAATCAGAATGCGATACTTTTAATATACTCCCTCTGTAACTCGCGCAGAATTATCACCATCGACAAAATCTTTTCAAATGGAATCTGTTTCTGACTGCAGCGAGATGGTAGAAGCTGGTAAAAAAACAGGATTTAAAAATTTTAGAATGTACGTTAAAGAAAATCAAAGAATCCACATTCTGGCATACCTATAAAGTGTTATTACTTAATTAATTTGATTCAAGAGCAGACAAATATCCTCTCTAACCTTATTAAATTAAATATTTCTTTCCGTGAACTTGCTTTTGCGAGACCTTGGCCGGCGCACTCCGTGCGCTATGATTGACTGAATTATTATACAAATGCAAAAATTGACAACTGATGATTTATTAGTTTAAAATAAACAATTAGATATTGTATTTATGGGTGTATTTTCTTAAAAGTAGGTACCTACTTGTCTTTGTAGTAAAAATTGTGTGACATTCTTTAGCTGCGAGTTAACTAACCTCAAAAATAACCTATGACAAGTGTTATAGGGGGTTGTGTGAGTTAAATTATACCTCGCACTAAAGATTAATAACAATGTAATTACAATGAATTAGTTTTTACATTTCTAAATTCAGATGAACAAATACTTTATTTGATGGAAGAAACTCTCCCAACATCAACAAATCAATTCTGGGCAAATTAGAACTATTTGCCTTAATAAAACCTTGTTCCATTATATTTATCACACGAAGACGAAGAAACAACAAATCAACTAATAAAATATAGCAGAAGTGAATTTTATCAATAAAAATTCAAGCGACACACGGTGATTAATTACTTCAAGTGTATACAAATGTATTTGATTTTTGCATTTGTGACGTAATTCACTCTGATTGGTGTTTCAGTCAACATGGCCGATTACAGTATTTTATACTTTTATTTTATTAAAAATCTTATTAATCTTAATATTTATGTTAAAACTGAGTCATTTTTAGGCGCGATTAGCGTAAGCTAAAGCGCCTTATATGTACTCGCTTTGTCTGTGAATCTGTGAGTCACGCTTTTTGTATCCAGGGTACAGCCCAAACGCCTTAACCGATTTTAAAAAACTTTTTTTTGTTCGATTCGTCTCCGGGTAACTTAAATCCTAACGTCGCCCGATTTTTGAATTTTGACCCCAGAGGGGAGCAATAAAGAAAAAACGAAGTTTTTCGCTTATAACTCACTCAATTTAAATCAGATCGGTTCGAAACTTGTCTTAAACGAAAGAGGAGAAAATTTTACATAAATTTCGTACAACAGAATATGCCAAAACAGTTTTTTTATACAAATTTATATAGAAATAAATTCAATTTGATATAACCGATGACAAACATCTTTCGGTTATCTCTCTCTGTTGCACGGTTTAATATGGTAATTTAAAGATTACGTTTGTTCTGTCTTAAAATAAAAAGTTTGCATTTGTTCAAAAACGGATGGCATTTCAAATATTTGTGAAATGCAACGCCTTCTGAGTTAATAATTTGAATAACTAATTATTAGAACATAATACCTACTTTGACAGATGCAAACGTCATTTTTGACATTTCTTACCATTCCGACACCACGGATGAGCGGATTGAAACCAAATTTTGGGAGGTTGTTTGATATGCAAATATGAAGTGGCCTATTGTTTTTGGGGAACATCGGCGCATGCGTAAAAGAGTATATCTCTTATAAAGTTGTTTTATATAATAATAATATAGTTTTTAAAACGGTTTATTATTTTAATAAAAATTTTAATAAAAAGAAAGTTTTTATTGAAATGTACCAAAAAGGAAATATAATTATTTTAATAATTTAGGGTAATAATTATAAAAAAGTTGGTTGTGACTAATAAACGATCATAGAGTTTATATTTATGAACCTAAATTATTAATAAATTATCAAAATGATATTTTCCTTTCTGTGTTTTCAACTATTATTTTTTTCTTAGATTAAGTTAATTAAATTATATTATTAAGCTCAAAGTGTCGTTAAAAATATACACCAGTTTTCAAACATAACACCGGGGTATATTTTGTAAAATTTCGCGCCTTGTAATTCTTGAATTACTTGTGTCTTCAGACAATATTTTTTAGAATATTCTCAACATATATTTTTCTCTAAGACCATTTATTCTTTGATTCTTTTATACTGTCCTCACGCCTATTGTGTTAACTAATTTTCCTCTTATATATCGTTATTTACATTATTCGTTGAAAACAACTCTAACGTAGGATTAGGTATATTTTTTAAACGATAATTAATTAAGAGAATCGTATTCTCACGTACTTTCCTTGAAACAAAGAATTTTACCGTATCGTTGTTTCATTTTTTATTATTACTATAATCCCAGAGTTGACTTGTGTATCGAAATGTACACAAATGCTTAGTACAGCATTTGAAAATACAAAAGAAACACTTAAAAGGTAGTTTTTTTGTGTGGTCGACATTATATACAGTGCTTCCATAAAAATAACATTTTCATTTCAAACTTGATTGTTATTTTTTAAATAAAATAAATGAGAACAATTTTAAATGTAATAAGTAGTTTTGACGTATGAAATGAAAATAAATCTGCAAAAAAATCATTTTATTTGGAGTTTTTGGAATAATTCAGTTTTTAAGATTTAATACTATAGAACTTATATACCTATAATGTATAATGTGCTAATGACCATAGATGTTGAAGCACTATTTTTCTAAATAAAAAAAAAATTAATAAAAAGCAGACAAAAAACATAAAACGAACCAAGAAAACGTCTAATTGGTTCGAAAAGAACATCATATAACATCAAAATTGAAAAATACAGTGAACCTCGATAAGTTAAAAACCTCTGTAACTTAAATTTTTTTTTGAATGCCCTTCCTCTCAAAGCCTAAAACTTCCATTACTTAAAGCACAAAACCTCGGTAGCTTAAACAAATATTTTGAGCGTTGACCCTCGATAACTTAATATAATATTTTGGTGACCTCCAAAACATAAAGTATTATCAGTGACTCATCGTGAATAAGTATACAAACAAAAGGTTTTTCCAAGAACTTTATTAATTTTCACTTCAGTCTTTCACTAAATCGCTTTACGTTTAACGAGTGATAAAATGAAGCGAAAATTGAACCCACTAACATATTCTGACAAGTTAAGAGCAATCGAAAAACAATTGAACCTCGTTAAGTTAAAATTGAACTTCCAAAACCTCTCTTACTTTAACTCTCGATAAGTAAAAAACTCGATAACCTAAATTTTTCAACGTTTCCCTTATCGAGGTTCTACTCTATTCGAAAATTCAACAAATGGCATTTAAATAATTGACAGGTATTTATAAAATATATATTTGTAAACAATAATTGATAAATTCTTTGCGCATACTGTCTTTAATGCATTTACAACCTAGTTTTTTTAGGACGTCATAGTTTTATATAATTGGTTCCATATTATGTGTTTTTATTTATTAATTGTTATTTATACATATATTGTTGTGGAAAATTTTTTTTAGTATATCTATTATGAACTCAGAACTGTAATGATAAATCCAAAAAAATACAATATCTACATACTACATAATTTCTTAATGGTTGTCTGTTTGCCTTCCCAGTTCCCAGGCCCCTACTGAATGCTCCCGTTAACCTAGGAAGCTGAAACGTTGCATACTTTTAGTATAGGACACGGGACAGAATTTAACGAAGCCGGATTTTCGATTTTCTCCTCGAGGACATAATTATGGACTTTTTTATCATAAAAAAGCCTCCGTTGACCCATAGAAAGCTGAAACTGCACACTTATAGTATAGAGCGCAGGACAGAAGCTAACGAGCGCCTATTTTTTTTTTATTTTCTACCCGGGGTTCGGGGATAGAAATAGCGAGGTTTTTCAAAAAATCTCTTCGTTTCTAGACTTGTAGTACCTATACGGCACAGGACTGAACGTCACGGAGCCGGATTTTAGATTTTATTCTCGAGAACAGAAATAGGGGGATCTTCGAAAAATATGTAAACTGTACAAAAATATGTAATTTTGAATTCTTGGACTTCGATATTGCGCTTGACCAAGACGGGCTTAACCAGTAGTGATAAATAAAACTATTTTTTTTTAATAAGTACCTATATACATTCAAAGTATATAGGTATAGGTATGACTATTTTAAAATTCTACAAAATTATTGTTTTGACTAAAAATAATGCTCCTATCGAAAATTGTTTCGAAAATGGAAATTGGTAAACTATGACAAATATTTTATGGATATCTTGTATATTAATAATTTACAAGTATGTCAACATTCAGCACGAAAATGTACCATAGTATATACAAGGTGTAGACAAATATTGAATAATTACAAAATATGTATCATGTTTAATACCAGTGATTGTAGGTATAATAATCAGCTGAAAGTATGTTTTCCAATGCTCAGGCTATGTTGTCAGGAGTTTTAATCTTCATGTTGATGCAACTAGAATAAAATGAGGGTCAGTGACTAAAAATTGCAATAATTTTTGAAAGAATAATATTTTAGGCCCTAAATAAATATACTCGTACTAAAGTCAGCATGGTAACACCTACCATTGCGTTCAGTATACGGGAGGTGTAAAAAAATTAGTATTTTGTAAAAGTTGAAATTCGTTAGTGTTAACTTAGTATAGTATAGACTATATACTATACATATCGTGCTATCATGCTCTATACACTACAGCAGACCTGGGCAAATGGCGGCCCGCCGGCCGGATCCGGCCCGCAGCGCAATTTTGTCCGGCCCGCAAAGCATTTTATAAATTTTATAAAAATAGTAAAATGTGGAAATAGAATGTGGGGACCTTTTTTTTATCAGCCATACGGCCCGCGGTCAAATTTTCATCAGCTATGTGGCCCGGTGATCAAAATATTTGCCCGCCCCTGCACTATAGTCTATAGTCACTACTCACTGTAGACCTAAAGAGCACGGTATGAACCGGCCAAATTCTAAGCACTGTGCTATAATGTTTACAAGTACCATTTTGAGCCCTCTTCAATCTTCTCTATTTCCGAGGGGTAAAGGTTACAAGCAGATTTTTAAATTTCATAGGTCTAGATAAAATAGTTTCCAAGATATGAGTGTTCAAAAATCACGATTTTGGGCATTCAGCCATTCACTGACTGACTTATAGATCATCATAAAACAGCTATTTTGGTAGTTTCTGCATCATTCAACTATCACGCCTGAATTCCTATGGTTGAAGGATGGGGGTTGGAGTTAGCATTGAAGCTAATGTTTGAAGCTAGGGGTTGAAGATTAGAGATTGAAGCTAAGAGTTGCTAGCAAGATTACGTATGACGTCAGTTGTAAGGGTAACAAAATGGCGTTTCAGATTTGAAAATTTTTCTTGGAGTTGGAGGTTGCAGACCTGCGAAAATAACCTACTTCAAAATTCATAAGTGTCTAGCCAGGTCAGGGAAGAGCATCGATCCCGAATGCAAAACCGGTCATCCGAAGACTACTCACGTCTAGTCGGGCTGGGATATGGAATGTATTATATAATATGGTATATAACGATGATATAATGAAATATGGTGCTTTTGCTTTGCCTTTCATATCTCACTTCTTTTTTCGACAAAGCCACAAAGCTTTATGGTGATGAAAAAAACAGAGAGACTTGATTTTTATAGAGCTTTGATTTTATCAGCAGACGGTAGTTATGAACTTCTACAAATTTTTATTTTATGAACCACCTATCTTATATCTTTACGTTTACGTAGTATTAAAATAATAATTTTATCGTAATTCGTAACGTAGACTCAGAAGCAGAAAACATATTTTCATTTTACTTAATTATGTGTATATTTTCTAAATCTTTGCAACAGCTTGTTAAAAGTTATTGAACATAGAGTAGTTTTTTCAGGGTTGTGTAAGATCTCATGTTCCTTTCTTCCCCTACACGAAAACTAATTAATTTCCAATCAGTCAATCGACCTGTTAGAATAAATAATGTTTACCTTAAATTTTTTATGGCACCCGGCGCTGTCGTACTGCCCTAGAGAGTTGCCCCTAATTCAGTAAGATAATTAATTAAACACAATCCAGTTTCAACTGAACACCTTGTATATTTACACATATCGATATTATTTAAATATACGTATTTTAAGTTATTTATAATGGTAAGTGAAATATCACATACCCTTGGTAGTTTTTTATGTCAACAAAGCATTTTTATGTATGTATTCTCAATTATATTACACGCATTTTTTGTAGAATTTAAATTATAATATTATGTATACCTACTTTTGTTACGTATATCCGGAAATAGTCCAAATGCCTTGTAAAAATGTAAAATGTATTAATTTAACACTGCATAGCAGAGCGTCGCTATTGAGGTCATTTCAATGGCACCGCATCATTTGTACAAATCTGTACATATAGGTAGGTAATGTATGCGTGTTAAACTTCATTTGCATACTGTGATTAACATTAATTTTCATGGAATTAACAAATCTATTTAAATGTGGACTGAAGTACCTGAATATTTAAATGTTGTGTGGTCGGAGTTTAATGGATAAGATATGCGATGAAACTCGTTAGAAAACGTATCAAATTAAAAAACAGGGATTTAGAACCGTTCACCTTAATCTATATTTTTTTTAACAACTAAAACACATTTTGTATAAAAACTGATATTTATTTTCCTGACAGTTATTAACTGCAAGTTTATGCAGTGGCGGATTTGAAGGTAAACGGACTAAGGGGCCGCGTGGGGCCCGGGGATACACCATAGAGCTTCAAACTCCCCAGCATTCTGTTTTTTTTTTCAGCTGAAGGATATGTAAAAAAATGAGATTGATATTTGAATTGAACCATTTCTTAACATTCCTAAAAGAAAACGAAGACACTATAAAAGCCCCACCAGACAATCCAGGCATCTTAGATTTCTCGTGACTGATCATGGTGTCAATCGATATCATATTATATGTGCACAGTTTCCAATACTGACATATCATCAAGAAGAAAAACTAAATTAACTTGGCCGTTTCGTATATAGAGAAGGAAATTTTAAACCGCATTGACACTGATAAAATAATATTGATGATTCTGCAAGACGAAAATTCATGTAAATATATTTTTAAATAAATTTATTAAATAAGTGAGTAATACTACGGTATGAAATTTGTCATTGTTTTTTTTTTAATAAGTTTATGGGAGTTTTCTTGCAACTTCTATTTCTAGCTTGAGTTGAGGGACCCCAAAACATACAAATACACCCATCCCCCGATTTACACCGTACTTGTTTTACACGTTTTCGCTTTTACACGGTTTTCCAAATATTTTTTTTTTGTTTTTATCGCACTCTACTAAATGCTACTGTGATTGAACACGTGCGCTGTGTACACATCTCACGGGGAATCCCGAGCTTATGTGCTGACTTGCTGCACACGCACACTATGTCTGTATTTCTTCGCATAAAATTAAAATTTTATCTACGGAAAATTGTATTTTAGTGAAAGTTTCACAGTTTCAGAACCTGTCAATGCATTTTTTTTTTATTTCTGTGTACACCTAAAAATATCGAAAAAAATCACAACTGTTAAATAGCAAAATTATGCATTTTCTGCAAGCTTTTCGATTTACACGGTTTTGACTTGAAAATTTTTAATTTTCGATTTACACGTTTTTCTCAGTAACGTATCTACCGTGTAAATCGGGGGATAGGTGTATACAAACCTTATTCGTTTATCGCTCTTTATATTAGTGAAAACCGTCTCAAAAAAAAGTTGCGTGATTTAGAGGAAGTAAGCAGAGAAACAGCGACTTTGTTTTTACTATGTAGTGACGTCACAAATAAATCTTACCCACCAGTTCTCAATTTGTAACTCATGTTATTCTAATTATTTCGAATGCAGAGAGGACTAGTCTTTTTTCACTATCCCACCTCAAAAAATATGCGCCTATTCAATTATTCTATTCATTGCAGTTTATGCAATTGCAAAATACTTAGTTAAAATGAAATCGGAATAAAACAAAATATGAGATCTTGATGTCGATAAAATTCACCCCTACTAAATGTATACTTAAATTTATGACCTCATTCTATTTACAAATATTGAAGTTAATCAGGTGTAAAACCCAATAAAGATATAATCGATTTACTGTGGACAACAAACCCAAACAGAAAGAACTATTTAAACGGTAGGTGACCGTCTAGTAATTACACAGATAATCCTCAGACGTCCGTATTTACCTGAAGGATCAACAACAATGTTTGACCACACAGTGGTGAACAAGAGGGGGGTCTCTTTTCGCACATTAGAAGGCTATTAGGAAAGCGGTCATATCACTTACCTAACACCAATGCATCTGTTACCACAAAGAAAAATCGTTTATGTGCAGAGATGAAAAATAAGATTAATGACAAAATGTACTACACACACTACGTTTATCCACACCATCAAAGAGACCACACTGTCGATCAAACCATTCAACATGATTAGTTTTGTGAAAGACACGTGGAACAAAATTTCAAATAAAATTCGCCTTTTTGGCGGGTTTATTTAGATTTGAAGTGTACGTTGGAAAATCAATTTCTTTTCACTCACAGTTTGCAATATTAGCCTAGTAGGTATACCTTTACGCTACTGTACGTATTCGTCAAGCTGATTCCCATAGCAGCAAACAATTATTATTATAATTAATTGGACAACAGAAAAATTACAACTTCAAAAATACTGACATTTAATATATAATAATAATTAAAACAAAATTTCGGTGACGCGGATAATGGCTAGTAATAATTAATATGATGTTTGTTTTTCATTTGCATGGATTTGGTTATTGTATAATATGGTTTTACGCATGTGAAAATTAACCAAAGCTACCTAAATAATTTATTTTTGACAGACCTTGAGAACAAAAAAATAGTTTTTTTTTTTATTTTTCAAATATTTACGACACTATGAAGTTCACAGTTTTATAAAACTTTCTATTAAAAGTTAATGGAATTATAAAACCGCTATGAAAAGTATATCATTATAGTGAAAAGTAATAGCACATATCTTTTCTGGGCGCATGCGCCTATTTTCCGCAAAAGCAATAGGACTCTCTCTATTTACTTATTAAACATCTTGCTAAAATTTTATTTCTATTCACTTGCCGTTTGACCTGTATCGTGCTCACAAGAAATACAGACTAACAGCCAAACAAAGTTTCTTCCAAAAATATTATTGTTTTGATCTCAGGGAAACTTAAAACAAAAAAAATATATTTATCGAAATACGAATTTTGATCTAAATTGGTATCTACCATTCTCCACTTGTGGAGATGGAATGGTGGAAAGAAATATAGATTATAGACGCTAAACAACTGAGGTCATCAGCGTTGGAATGGTAACACACTACTATATAAAAGATCCATATAGCTAGTATGTAAGCTATGTTCCAACTTCCAACGTCTTTCCGAACGGTAACAGAACAGTCATAGCTTTGTGTGTTTTAAAGTCGATACAAACAGCTTCGTTTTTGTTACTGCGCATGACCGTGAGGGTTTTGTTACCGTTCGCAGAGAAGTTGGAACAGAGCTATAGAAAGGTTTTTTTGAAATAAATTTGAAATTATCTTTATTGGTACACACAGAATAGTTAAAATGTTGACATGAGCAATTTATTCTTGCGTCCACAGGTATATTATACAGCAGTCGGTCAGTTGTTAAACGATTGTACAAAGGCAAATAATATTAGGATAGTTTCCACACTTCTTATACGCAGTCCACCTAATTGTTGACAGCACAAAAAGGAGCATTTAGTCAGTGCGTGCCCGATGACTATTGTGGTCGTTAATGCATGCCATGCTAGTATAGACTATATTACAGAGACGCAATATTTTTTTTCGTTAGGTCATAATATTTTTAAAGTGAACGTTAATGTAGGTGGCATTATTGAACTCCAATGGAGACAAGAAATACAAGTATTATTCAGCACCATTTTTTCCCAGCATACTTAACTTTAACCAGAAAAGTAGTCAAAAGGTTTTATGAAATAGTTTCCATTTTTTATTTGGCAATAATTTTACAAGACTTTTCTTTTGTTACCACCTTTTTAAGGTTTTCATACAAACATAGTTAAAACAAAACCCCCATGGTATCTGATACAGGCATGTAAATTCTAAACGCTAAAAAAATGAAATTCGGAATGCATTTCAGAGGTCGTTTTACGAAAAGAAAAAATGTATCCTCTTCGACCAATAAAAAATTAAAATAAAAAAAATTCTTATTTTAACATATCGTTGGAGAGGGCTCACTTTGAAAACAGTGTTTGATAATAAAAAATTAATATTTGATAATTATAGGTAATACTTTTATAAAAAATAACTAAATAAAGTACATTCGTTCGAAAGTGTTGGGTATGAATTAAAAAAAAAATAGTAGCGAAGCGAAGGTTAAATTTTGATATTAATATTAAGCTAAAATGACTAAACTTCGACATTATCTATGCACAGTGTTTTTTCTCTGAAATTCAGTCACAGAACCCGCTGTTTAGTGTTTATGATTAGTTTTGGCTACTTCAAAAAAATACTAGACTTATTGTGTGCTTAATTACAATTAATTCAAGTCTGCTTTCCGCTCTATTTTCGAAGACTTCGAACTTTGAAGGTTTGCTATGGGTTGCGTGTAATCAATCCAGTCTAAAAAAATGAATGACTCGTTAACAAGCGACTGCTGTTCTCGTTAGTAACTGTCATATAAAAAAATACAATCCAATTGTTTATTCTCAACAGTTGATAGTACAGATTACTTATATAAAGTAGTTACTTACACATAATGTGGGTGTATATTAAGTTACTAGATTATCAAGTACCGCAATCCATTGTACCCATGTGCTAGAAAGAGATAACAATGAAATCGCTCCAAGGTGGTTAACTGACTGATTTTAAATCTTACATGCTCCCCCTTCCTAGTGACATTTACTTTAGGTTGCAATTCAAAAAATCACAACTTAACATTGCAATAATATTTAGACAATTTAATTTTGGATAATTTCTGTTATACTTTTGAATATGAAAATGATATTTATTTTTCAACTTGGCGGAATACCCGTTTCTTCACAACCCTATAGACATGCGTAGCTATCAAATAAAGACTTTGACGAGTGGGTTACCATAAGGTAATGTAAGCCCAATATGGTGGACGCCCCAAGATGGCGGAGTATCTTTTCTTCACAACCCTCTTGACATGGGTATCAAATGAAAAAATTTAACGAGTGAAATACGATAAGCTCAGTGACGTCATTGTAAACCCCATATGGCGGATGCCATATATCCGATTTGAAATTTTGTACACATAACAATACATGATTATAAATCTACTGAAGATTGTAATGAGCCTGAAGATCATGATTCAGAAGAATGCGACTGCTGTGAAACTGATGTTGAACTAGAGTTTAGCCAATATTCATTTGATAATTCAATAAATAAAATTATCGACCAATGATATTATTTAATAATAATTATTTATTGAAGAGTTCTAATCGGACGTTAATCAAAGATTTGTTCATTTGATAGTAATTTCTCTTTCAAATTATTATTTATAATATAAGGAAAAAGTGTATTTTTTACCATTATATGTCAATTTGTGATATTATAACAAGGTTATTTTGTTTTTTTATAGTAAAAGTACCTATAGAATAATCTAATTTTTTTTCTTGCTCTGAATTTCTAAAGGCACTTTCTTTGAAATATTAGAACATCAAAACGCAGTTTTTTTTAAATTCAAAAAATTTTAAAGTCCAATTTAAAAAACATTGATTTTTAAAAATATTGTATGCCGATTGATCTTCAGATGATAAACATGCCCAATTTTTAATAATTTAGTAGCTCTAAAAATGTTCCACAAAAAGTATTTTGTAATTTTCTCAATATGACGTGTTAAGTTTCAAAAAATGCATTTTGAAAATGAACTCTCTATTAACAAAGATTGCAGAATAGGTAAAAAAATAACAGTTCCGTCCGGGTGAAAATCGAATTGAATTCGCTATATTGAACAGATTTGAATACGGTTGTCATCAATCGATGGCTTTTTTCTTGAGGAAGGTTTAAGTCCTGTTCATCCGAGTACAAATAAAATTCCAAGTTGGAGAGCGAGCGAACGAAGCGAGTAAGTAATGTATTTGTCGTAGGCATAACGCAAAATTAGGCTTTTTACAAAATGTTTAGGGATGTTATAAAAGCCGGCAAAACGCGATCGAATAATGCCATTTTCGTTATGACTATACCAATTCAGGCAAATTGATAAAATGCCGGCAAAATGTGAGCAGAAGAACATGTATCTCGTTCTAACGCATTATTTTCAAGCATTTTACAATTTGCCAAACATCGATGCACACCCCGGATCGATTTTTGTCAAACCGGGGCAGAAACTTGACAATGGCGCCTCCTCACTCCAGGGTTTAAGATAAATTACTTTAAAAAACTCGCAAATATATAATGGTTGGCATTTTCCGTGAACGGGAATCCGTCAGAAAACAAGCAGATTGAGTAAATAGGAAAAAGGACAGATTGGATGTGGTTTTCAACCATATTACATTATGATTTTGGCGCCCTTTGAAACTGCCGCCCGGAGCGAGTTGCTCGATTTCTCCCCGCCCCTAGATCCGGGGCAGGCAATGTAGTCAAAACGCACAAAATTGCTTTCCTGATACAGTGCGCCAATCGCCTCAAACAGCTGTACCTAACCTAACCTAATCTTGTGTCATTTATTACCTATACAGGATGTCCCATCGGTCTCCTCACTCAGGCAACATATTAATATTCTGTTTTCGCTAGTCGATAGGTACCCCCTTTGTGAACAAATTAAAATTAGTTTCTTTTATACAGAGTGTTCAAATACAGAGTGACACATTAACCTTATGTTTTTTTAAATAGAACACTCTGTATATTCTGACTACAATTTTTCCACACGTGAATGAAATCTGCATTAAAAAACTTTTTTTTCTGCGAAAACTCGAAGTCAGTATCTCAAAAGGTTTAGCCACCAAAAGCGTCTGAACTGGGCCATTTTTTTCCAATTATCTCCCTCTAGCGGGAGAACGGTTCAAGATAGGCCCATATAATTGTGTATCAATTTGATCAGCACTGAATTGGCTTTCTAAAAATGTCACAATATACAGGGTGTTACATTTAAAAAAACATAAGGTTAATGTGCCACTCTGTATTTGAACACTCTGTATAAAAGAAACTAATTTTAATTTGTGCACAAAGGGGGTACCTATCGACTAGCGAAACCAGAATTTACTTATGTTGCCTAAGTGAGGAGCTATTCTCCGCCTCCAGACCGATGGGACACCCTGTATAATACCTAACTAGTACCTATATCTATTATTATCTACCCACAGAACAGTTATTGTTCTGTGTATCTACCTAATTTTATTATTTTGTTCTCCCGCTCACGTTTTGACTATATCACTGTTGGCAAATTGTAAAATGCCTGAAAATAATGCGTCAGAACGAGATACACATTCTTCTGCTCACATTTTGCTGACATTTTATCAATTTGCCTGAGTTGGTATAGTCATAACAGAAACTGCACTGTTTTTATAAAATGCCTATATATTTTGTAACAAGCCTAATTTTGAATTATAACTTCGACATATTCATTAATTATAAATTCAAGTAAACGAGCGAAGCGGGTGTGAAATATATTAATAAATCGCAAATTCCCGCAAACGATCGAAGCAACCGATTAATGTATTAATAAATCATAAATTCGGGGTGAACAAGCGAAGCGACGAAGTATAATGTAATTAACTGTAAAGTGATTGGATAATGTGTTAATTAATAAAAAATTCGATCGTGAGCAAAGTATGTGAGCGATGTATTAACTATATATTATATTTGCACCCGGGCGAAGCCGGGTTAGGCCGCTCGTTTATTAATATATCTTAAATGAGATTTTAATTATTTTGCTGTTAGCAATATTAATTTTATTAACATTTCGTGATCTTAATAAATTATATAAACGATTAAAACGGAACTCTAGATAACAGTTGAATAAACACGTTTTTATGGAAATTAATGAAAAACAAAAATTTATTTAACATGTTAAAAGGACACTTTCTAAATTCATTATAAACATAAATGAAGTTTTTGGGAGGATACATAAAAAACTCGGATCGCAGTGTGTAATCCTGCCAACAATATAGTGCATTTGCTGTTACAATTTTGGATTTGTTATGTGAACTTAAGTTTATTTTTTGGATAAAATAGAAAAATAATTCCTTGATACACCCCAACAATTTTTTTTGTAATTTCTGCACCAAATCAAATATACCCTTGAGTAAGTAGATAAATCTCTATCTACCAACTAGTGGTTTCATAAAATTTTTAATCAATTTTGAGAATTTTTAGGTAGGTATTTTTGGAACCAAAAACATTTTTCAACCTCTAAAAACCACCCTTGAATTGGTCCGATTGAACCCATTTTAAATAAGCTTCGTGCGGTGGTGAATTCCAAAATGTGGACCAAATTTCGATATAATCAATTAACTCTTTCGAAAGTTATTACTCGCACACATAAATGTACATAAATGGTTCTGAAATGTGCAGGAAGCTACGACACGTTGAGAAATTTTGGTCCGACCCCTAGGTCCCATCATTCGATCGACGTCAATTGCCATATGGCAAATACACTAAAAATATTGATTAGCTATAGTTCTTGAAAAATTGTCTTAAATCGATTGTTATTTTTACTATAATGCATAATTTACATATTGTGCTACGAAATAGGATATTTATATCTATATACTAATATATAAAGCTGAAGAGTTTGTTTGTTTGTTTGTTTGGTTGGTTGAACGCGCGAATCTCAAAAATTACTGGTTCTAATTGAAAAAAAAAATTTTTTTTGTTCGATAGCCCATTTATCGAGGAAGGCTATAGGCTATATATAGCGAATATATTTTTATTTTTTTATTTTCTACGTTGCTTTCTTCTAAGGCTTACAATTCACTTCTTTTTAAATTTTATTACGATTAATTAAAATTAAATAGATCTAATTAATAGCTCATTTGAAAACTGTTACAACTATAGGTAGCTATATATAAAAATAATTTTCCTACAGTGTTTTCAATTAAATATTTATTATATGAAAAGAAATTTATTACTTAAAAAAAGTATAAATACTGCTTTTTAACGACAAAAACTTTTAAACGGTAACTTCAATCATTATGAAGTTTGGACACAACATTCATCTCGGTAAACTAAGATGAAAGTGCGTACTTATGTCCCTTCCTTCCCCATTCGTTCTTTTGCACCCGCGTGAAACCGGGCGGGACCGCTAATCTATAATATAGACTGTATGACCTGTACGAGAGAATCGCACAATAGATTTTGACTGATAGCATTCACTGAGTCATACGCACTTTTTAAATGGACAATGCAGAGAAATCATTCACTTGCATTATACTTAGGACTGCTATAAGCTGGCGGAGGTCATACAGAACAGATTCACTCGTGGAGGAATAGGAGAGAGGTTTCCAGCAGAATCAACTTCTCTTATATTTGATAACTTTTATTTGGTCTTCGTTTTTTTTTTTTTTAGATTTCCTAATTTTAGAGAAACTGGAATACAGGTCAAATCCTTTTTATGAAGGATATATGGCAGTCCTATATATAGGACTTATTCGCATCGCTGTGTTTGATAACCTGTTATACGACGAATTTTTCCATAAATTGATCAATTAATGATAAACATATTTTCCGAAAATTCCCCAAGGAAGTATGTGAATAAAAAAAATTATTTCTGTTTTAACCGGCCAGTAGAATTTAAAAAAAAAGTACGAACAAGTCTTTGAACTTACTATAACTAGAACTTTTTATAAGTATCATAAAATAGTCGAAACACCATCAAAGCGGCCATTAAATTCTACAATCTTTAGAAACATTCTGTTCTTATCTTTAAAAAATACAATTACCTATACATATTTAATACCCAAATGTACGATATAAATATAGACTTTTTATAACTTTATACGTTTTTTAAATCTGAATTTATGTACCCTTAAATATTTTTATATTACTGACTTTTACCTGTAAGAAGTGGATATAAAAAGATATAATGCTCCCTATTAAAAATTTCCAAATTTCGATGCATTTTAAGATAATTTATTACGATGCTTTTTATTATATGTTTGTGTATATCACTATTTACCTGCGAAGCATATATTCAAACCCCTGCCTGTAACACTGATTCTTGATACACCAGCTTATAATAATACAAAATAAAATAATCTGCTCCAAATGTATATGCTCTGTAAAAGCTAAGAAGACAACGGAGATGCAAAATGCATTCGTTTTTATTCAATTTATAAAAAGACCGTTTTTACCATTCCAACCCACAAGTGGGGAATGGTACTATAGTTTAGGTCAAAATACACTTTTCAAAATTTTACAATATTTTTTTGATTTGAGGTCCCCCGAATCCAAAAAATATATTTTTGGAAAAAGTCTGTGCGTCTGTTGGTTTGTTAGCCTGTGTCCTGTGAGCACGATACAGGTCAAACGGATGAGCGGATTGAAACCATATTTTGAGAGGACGTATGGTATGCAAATATGAAGAGCCCATGGCCCCCACATTCGATTGTGGGCCCTGTAACCAGCATCTGGCTCGGGCCCTCCCCCCAACATATGCCTATTTTTCTACCCTTTTACAAATTTTATTTACACTGAAAATAGATTGTAAGGTATAATTAAGCAATAAAGGAATCAGTTTAATTTTAAAACCAAACTTTATTGATAAAATTTAAAAAAATGGTGGGGCCCGTGCGTGCTGTTGTATACTAATTAGTATCTATTTTTAACCGACTTCAACAAAAAGGAGGAGGTTCTATGTGCGTCTGTATATTTTTTTTTTATGTATGTTCACCGATTTCTCCGTCAATTATTAACCGTTTTTCAATTTTTTTTTTATTCGAAAGAGTGCACCTCAGAGGTGGTCCCATCGGAACCAAGTCAGGATCTGATGGTGGAATCCGGAGAAATCGAGGGAAACTCTCAAATTTCAAAGGCACGCATACTTGGCCTATACCCATTGCAATACTTTATCTAACACTAAAAAGAGAAAAGTAAAATATTTTTAACAAAAAAATTGAACGGACTTCACACTAAAAAGTAAAAAATAATTGCGTATTGAAATGTTTTGGAGTCGGTGTAGTTCTCGGAATAGATTTCATTTTGGCTGACACCGACTCCAAAACATTTCAATACGCAATTATTTTTTACTTTTTAGTGTGAAGTCAGTTCAATTTTTTTGTTAAATATACTTATTTTATACTCTAAACTGTTTTTATATTTAAATATTTTGATTTATTTTGATAATAAAGCTATGATCAACTGCAAATACTTCTTGAATAAAAAAACCAGGGCCCCCTCTGAGCCCGGGCCCTGTTACCAGAGTTGCACCAGCCCCACCATTGTGGGGGCCATGGAAGAGCCCTATTGTTTTTGGGGAAAATCGGCGCATGCGCACAAGAGATATGTTTTATAACGTTGTTTTTTATATAATAATGGTATACATTTCATAGCGGCTTATTATTCTATTTATTTTTTTAAGTTAAAAAAATTTTTTTTTGATCTATTTTAAAAATAAAAAAAATCAACTGTTCTTTTGTTCTGTAAGTAATACACTAGTTAAGCATGCTTTGATTAATTTTATCATGACTTGGAACATATTATTAAGGTAACCATGGCAACGAATAGCAAATGTCATGTTGAATACTAGCCATTACCCACATCACCTCACGTGATATCAGAAATTTTATTTTCTTTATTATACTATATTAAATATCAACATTTTGAAGTTAGAATGGTCCCGTCGTCCAGTTGGCGGGATTTTTTTTATTGCATAATGTTTCATCCGATCATCCAAAGATTACTCGCATCTAGTTAACAAAATATATTAAATTCGCACCAAAAGCATAAATGTGAAAAAAATTCATAGTAATAAACTTTAAATTAAATCAAACCCAATCATTCATTACATTATACAATTTATATGATATAAAAAATTGTAGCGAGATTTTTGTGTGTAAAATTTTATGATATACATTTTTTCTTAGAATTACTATTGTGTCAAGATCAAGTTACATATTGTATTCCTGTTTATTCTCGCGACAAGCTTTTATATCATATAAATTGTATAATGTAATAAATGGGTGGGTTTGATTTAGTGTAAAGTTTTATTTCTTCTTTTTAGAGCATTTAAATAGAAGCTTGTTTTCTTAAATGTCTTTTTACTATTTATTTTATTTACGTTTTTAGTGTGCTTTACTAAAAGTGTGATTTGCATCCGGACGAAAGCTGGACTGAAGAGTTAGTTATTATATTATTGTATTGTCAACGGTACGTACGTATGCAAAATTTCAGCCCAATCAGAAACATGGAAGTAGGTCAAATTTAACTTGCAAGATTTGATTTCAGACAGATAGACACCGGGACAGGGGAAACTAAATAAAAGCTTGCAAAAGGGGGCAAGTTCGATACAGAGAACAAGTACCTTTGCCGAAAAAAAGAAGAAAAATCTTCGGAAGTGCATGTTTTTGTAATTGATCGTATAATGTATAACTTGACAAGTGAACATCTTAAAAAATGTGTCCCATCAACTTGTATGACTGCAAAAGTTCAAATTTGAATTACTTCACATAGTAAAAATATGAGGGCGCGTCTTCATCTTAGATGCGACTCACTGTATAATGACATTTTAAAATTTTTTCTTCCATTTATACCTAGTTTACAAATGATAACAATCAACATCTTATCACGCATTGTACAAAAGTTGATTAAAAATTTGCTATTTTGTATTTTTTAATCACATAGAAATGTTATGCTGAGTGCCTGGGCTTGTTGTTCGATTTTAAGCCTTAAACTTGAATATATATGATTGTCATTTGTTTTCAACTAAACTCAGATTACATTTTATTGAAAACAAAAAAAAATTCAATCTAGATTTAATTTAAACAGATAACAATCTAGATTTTACTCTGCCAGTCATATCAGAAACCCAGCGTTAACATCTGTCACTAAATCCGCTTATAATATGTTATTATATTCATTTTAATGAAATGTTATTATTCAAAAAATTATGAAATTCCACATATAAAACGTGTATTTCGGCAATATTTTTATTGCAGAAAAAAAAAATATTTTCTAGAATTTGAAGTATCCAAAACATTGCACCTTGTTTGAATAGAATAATTTCTCTGCTTAACCCGGCGGGAAAACAAACAATTCAATTATTCAGTGAACAGTGACTAACCAGCTCTGCTATGATTGCAAAGTAAAATGATCAAATTTTGGAACTTTCAAACAGCTCATTAATACTGTATTTCGTGCCTTCCTAGTAATATGATTATCATAATATTAATTTTGTTTATACTATTTCGGTCTTTCCTCGACAGTCGCCGTCAAAAATGCCACTTAAAATGAGATAAAGCCCACGTGCTCCAGCCTCTACAATAGCAGTGACCTTGTTTCACCGTTGTGTACTTGACCATATTAAATAATAATACATATAAAATAATCTATTCCAACCGCTATACTTCTTGTCCAGTCGAATGATATATCGGAATACTTATACCCAAGAATGTAGTCAGACTAGTGTCTTTGCGTCTCCGTTTATTATATTGTAAACGCTGGCGCTGTCTCGCTCCGACACACGTCTGTAATGTTTTGTGCCGGTGTAGGTGGACATATTATTATTATTATTATAGACTCCTCTTTTCTCATTTCATCTCCTCTTCTTTAGATATACGATTACGCGCTCTGTGGATAATATTTTTACATGTATTTAGGAAATAAAAAACCAAATTATTGATACAATTTGCATTGCTTACTGAATGCAGGTAAATGTTAAGATATTGTTTGCATGGTAGTGGGTGCATTGTTTTTTCGTATATTTTATAGTTTTTGTTTATAATTATTTCGTCTTTATTGATAACTGTTTAATGATTTCACAATCAAAAGATGTGAAAAATAAATATGTATTGTTCTGACATTAATTAATTAAAATATTTTTTCGCTATTTTTTTAAAACTATTTTAGTAAATGCCACTAATTGCCAGGTTTGGGTTAACAGTCAGTTTTGAGGTTATTATATTAAAAAAACTAGCGGTGCGGTGCGGTTCGTCCGGATTTGTAGATTGTCTATTAAAGATAGACATTATGCTGCATCGGACTTTCTTATAGAATAATAGCCGTATTAATAATAACCGTTACCCGCGGCTTAGCACGCGATTGAGATGAAACACGGTAGCCACTACAGTAGTGGAGCCCTCGGCTTCACCGTATTATAGTCTTGTTTCGCGGGGCAGAGTTCCACTCGGCAGAGAGAATAGTAGTGGAACCTTCGGATTCACCGTATTACAATCTAAACAATCTTGCTTCACGGTACTGCGCCCCGCTCGACAACGACAACAGTAGTAGAGCCTTTAGCTCCTCCGTTTTTCAGTATTTCCTCACGGGGCTACTCTCTGCTCGACAGTCTCAACAGTAGCAGAGCCTTACCGTATTATAGTCTTGTCTCGCAGGGCAGAGCCCCGCTCGACAGAGAAAACCGTAGTGGAACCTTCGGATCCATTGTTTTACAGTCTTGCTTCACGGGACTGTGCACCGCCCGGCAACGACAACAGTAGTGGAACCTTGACTCCACCGTTTCCGGGCAAACTTTTCCATTTTTTGATTCCCAAAAAACTTTATTCGGACTATCACAAAGATTAAAAAAATATATAGCCAAATCGCTTGAGCCGTTCTCATGCAACGAACATCATATCATTATTATTTACGTAAATTAATTGAAAATAGTTTTCTAGTTGTTTACCTGTTCTCAAATTAAAGTATAGAGGAACGCAATATTTCTTCTGCGTTAATACAATTTTCCCTGGCAATAAATATGTATTGTACCTGTTTGCATTTAATAAAGAGTTACTATAAATTTAAAGACTTTAATGTATGAAACATATAAATAAATATAAATATTTTATTTATTATTTTATTGCTTTCTTGTATGAAACTCGTTAAAAATACTTGAATATAAAATCACATGATCACATCTTAGTATTTTTTTAACTTGCATGATAATTGTCGCTGGGCTAGATTTATAGGCTTGTGTCTAACGCAAGAATAATATTTTTGGACATTTCCTGTAATAAACTTTAATTCATTCTACCTACCTCCTTAAAAACGATCGGACTGTAAAACACTATAAATGATACATTTCCAGTTCTAATTGATGATATGTGTACCTATATAGGTACTATTATTATCAGTAAATATTAAATTTTGCGAGGAGGATTAATTTTTCAATCTGAAAAAGTTATAAAAAATAATATTATTGATATTTTTACTGATTTTTAAAGTATCTGATTTTTTTTAGTATATAAATAAACGTAAATTTTTCTTGTATCCAGGAACATCACATTCTAAAACTCAACTTATTATATCACATTAGGGGCCATGAATCCCCTAGCTTCAGTCGTTTGCTATATCTAAAAAAATTTTTCAAAATAAAAAAGAAATGAATACACGAAGCATAGATTTTTTCGAAGTATATCGTGAAAATGATTTACTGTACTGGGATCCACTTGACCTAAATGACCGCACACACTTGTCAAGCATACACCAGCACGACCTGCACTGCACGAACCTGCAACTTGCACGATGTCGCACACTAGCCCAGCATAAACCACCACAAACTAGCACAAACTATAATTTTTAGTGCAGGTTTCGTAATGTGCAGTAGACATTGCAAATTAATTAATGAAAACGACAAATCACTAGCATACAAGATCGGTCCAGCGTGGCTGTACACAGAAATTTCATGCGACCGACTGAAAAATGAAGATCGTTGCTGGCTGCTGGTCGCAGGTACTGGTTTCATGAGAGCGACACCGTTAAATGGATACCTTCAATAAAAGGCTTTTTTGCTCCGTGTTGTGCTTAGTGATGTGGGGAGGAAAATTTTCCACTATATTTTTCCGGGAAATTTTCAATGTCAAAAAGGCAATTTCTTAGTTATTTTTATAGGACATATTTGGACTTTCTATATCTTAACTTTTATTAATTTCTGTAGCTTTTAAACAAAAATTACAGGTTATAACTCTAACTTTATAATCCACACGAGTAAAGTTAAGTTTGATTCTATTTTACTTAAGATTTGTCATATTGTTTTATTTGGAGCTCTTGGCAAATCAATTCATCCTATTTCATAATGAAAGACACTCAGAAAATGAATCACTCATTTCTCTTTTTATTTCATAGACAAAGTAATGAGGTAATGGCAGAGGCCAGAAGATGGCATCACTGTACTGGCTGCTGCAATTATAAAGGGAATTCCCCTCATGTAAACAGCAGTAGATTGGGATAAAGAAAATCATTCTGCTGTCTTTCAGGAATAATTATTGTTTTTTGTTGGGAGGGGCAAACTCAAAAGGGCATCACATCCAGAGATGATGAAGATACTCCGGATTTATTTACTTGTAGCCTTTACTGAACAAGAGTTTATTTTTACAATATCTTTTTAATTTAGTGCTTGAAAAATTTTCTGTTACTTATAAAATTTTCCGATAAAACAAACAACTCTGGCTGTGTTGGTCGTGTAAGTTTATGCTTCACAAATGTGCGCGATCTTTCAGTCTAAGCACGGTTTTCCATATCTATAGAGTTTAATAATAAATTAATTCATCATCAGTTCAGTACACCGACTATAACACTATTATCATTTATTCATTTTTTAGGCGCGAATAGCACTCGTTAACGGAAATTTTATATTCTTTGTTATTATACATATGTCAAATGTCCATATTATTATTTATTGGTTGGAAAGGCACCGTCGTCCAATTTGCTGCAATTTTTTCGACTAGATCTAATTACTAAAACTTTGAAATTTCACACACATGTATATAAGTCTGGTGACAATGCAATATGGCGGATGCCCTAAGATGACGGAATACATTTTCCTTCACAACCATATTAAATAAAATAATCAAATAATTTTTACAAATGAATGTCATAATAGTTAAAATTTTGAAAGACTAAAAACAAGAAAAATAATATACTAATAAAAAGAAAGTTTTTATTGAAATGTACCAAAAAGGAAATAAAATTATTTTAATAATATAGGGAAATAATTATAAAAAAGTTGCTTATGACTAATGAACGATCATAGAGTTTATATTTATGAACCTAAATTAATTATTAATAAATTTTTAAAATGATTTTTTTCTTTCTGTGTTTCAATATTTTCAATTGTTATTTTTTTCTTAGATTAAGTTAATTAAATTATATTACTAAGCTCAAAGTGTCGTTAAAAATAGATATCAATTTTCAAACATAACGCCGGGTATATTTTCTAAAATTTCGCGCCTTGTAATTCTTGAATTACTTGTATCTTCAGACAATATTTTTAATATTCGCACTGATTATTATTATTATTTTGGATTTCCTCTATGTTCTGTATGTACTATGTAGTATGTAATATGTGCATCGTGCGTGCATCGAAAAATCTTGTTCGGAAAAAAGTCATAGCCTTATTGCATAGGTACTCTCAAAACGCAAAGAAAAAAAGTCGCATGGCTGCTGTGCGGGTGTGTGTGTCTGTAGAATTTTCTTTCGTTCACAGTAACGTCTAGAAAAATCACAGAACAGTAAAACTGTTCTGTGAGAAAAATGCACCGATTTGAAATATGTTTGTCTCAGTAAGTAGTTGGTAGCTTTGGAATTATATGTACCTATTTCATGCTGATTGTTATATTTAAGAGTACGAAATCACATTACGTTTTTCTTTATTTTAAGGAGACTCGATTAGTGGAAATGTTTAAGATGTTCATAAATTAGACGTCTTTCGTTTATGCAATATTTACCTAAATTTGATTCAAACACGTCTATCTAGAATCTAGATTATGTGAAACAGCTTTACATTTGTTTATATTGACCGTTTATTCAAATTTATTAAATTAATAATCTGAATAGAAAACTAGTTTAATAATAATTAATAACAGTAGATTTCAAAACAGTACTTTGGAATTTTTTTTTTTTTTTTAGAAAAGGTATATCCAATTGTATATATCCACATATATAGAGCATATGCACATATACAAGAGAATATCACTTGGGGATGGCACTACCTCTTAGTATCTGGCCAGTATTATTAAATATATCAAAGCTGGGTCTAAACGACAAACACAAAATATCCATGAGCAGAGGTGGGATTCGAACCCACGACAGTGCGATCCAAAGGCCAGCACGCTGACCATTACACCACGCTGTCCCCTACTTTGGAATTATTTGAATATTTATGTCTCTGCCCTTGAATATTATTGATTATTTTTAAGATGAGATTTGATGTTACATTATAATTTATATTTTGTAAAATTATATAATTTCAATATTGTAATTAAGAATAGATACAAATTATCCATGTCGAAGAGTTGAATAAAAAATGATGTAATGAATAATTTATAACTAATCTTTGACAAACTGAACAGACTATGGCATTATTTTTTATCTTTCTCAATGAATAATGACATTTTTCTATAAAACCAAGTAACAATGTAAGATTCTGATGCAATTTTAATATTTAAAATTAAATAACTTTTGAAATAACCATACTTTTTGGGGAAAGTATGATAAAGAACTCATCTTTTTAATAAAGCGAAATAAAAATATTTTGCTGGACACCGGTTTAAAGTCATCTGCTGCAATAAAAATTGCAAATAGAAGATGAAAAGGCATTCACATTATTCACCTTATATGATTATTTTTAACAAACACTGGAAATATATTTATATATCAATTAATAATGTACAATTAACATGAATCTAATTTAACCGATTTCGAACAAAAAAGTCTATTTTTTTATGTTTGTTCAGCCATAATTTTTCGAAGGGTTAATAGATTTGAAAAAAATCCACACCATTTCGCTTAGAATATTTACGATTTTGTATCATATATATTTTTTAAATGGACCTTGTCGTTTTTAACTGACTTTAAAAAATATTTTTTTACGTATTGTAACAAAACTGTTCTTTCTGTGGTGGAGAATATTTATTTACACTTATAAAAACGTTAACAAACACAAATAACAAACGAATAAACTAAAAGTACTTCTCTTGAAAATAAAGTAAAACAATACCGTAACAGGGTAATCACTAAGTAATAAAATAAGAATTTAAAGTCACTACTAATTCTCTAAATCGATATAATATATTAAATAACCGTGTACAATAAAAAACAAACTGAGAGAATATGGCTATATCTTCTTGAGGAAACCTCTAAACATTTTGGTTTCGATTTATTGTACGATGAGTAAGCTGGACCTTCTAAATAACGTTCATCTCTATCTATTTTATGTTTCAGAGCAAATTTTTAAAACGGATATTTTTATCCGACAAATTAATAAGTAATATATATACAAATGCGATTATGGCCATACTTTTGTCTGCAACAATATATACCTCATATTATAGTTATATCTTTATTAAGAAGTATTGAAAAAAGAAAGTCGCTCTATCAAGGTAGGTACCTGTATTTTTAATTCTTTCACTCAGTTTTCACCCGCAACTTTTAAGTAACAAACAAAAATTATACCTTTTTGCAAGACACCCTATAAAATAGCTGCTTTTCGTGCCTGTATAGCGGTAGTAAAATTACCCATTTCGCACTAGTGTGCAAAGTAAAGTAAATGCGAAACGTAGTCGTACTACGATTTCCATATTATAAAAGTATGAAAATCAAACGCAGCCTATTTCTCAAAATTGGACTATTTTTTTTTAATTATATGCAAAAAATACTATGTCTTTTGTGCGAGATTCGCTCATGCAACTGTTAAAACTCGCTGTCCTCGTTTATTTTAAATATAATGTCACATTCGTCATAATACATAATGTCATCACACACCAATAACCTACTATGTAATATATCTTTTGTAAGGTTTGTGCAAAAAAACGAAAATATATTATTAATAAATTTTTCGAAATGTGTTTACACATTGTTTATGGCATTTTAAAATTCCAGGGCAAATAACAGTACCTATGTTTCACGTTATGTGAAATCAATTGACTCATAATACATTGTTTTACTAACCAGAGATCATTCTATTTTGAATCTAAATCGATATCTGTTAATTAAACGGATTGATAATGTTCCAAGTTCTATTTACAAGAGCTGCACTATTGCCAGATTCATTTTTTTATTGACAGTTTTCTCAATCAGTGAAGTAGGCATTATTATTTTTTAAAAATTCTTTGCTCTCAAATATTGTAAACTATAAAACAAGTCGCAATATTATTACCACAAATTTAATTATTTTGTTTAAAAATTTTATTTTTTCGAATTTGATTTACGTATACCTATATGAACATCAAGCAGTTATCAAAATTAAAACTGCTAGAAGAAAATCATTCTGTATAAAAGCATCCTAATTACAACTTTTTGAACCTTTTTAACTCCCGTACATGTATTTTGTACTTATATTGTACTAGCGGTCCCGCCCGGTTTCACCCGGGTGCAAAAGAATGAATGGGGAAAGAAGGGACATGAGTACACACATTCATCTTAGTTTACCGAGATGAATGTTGTGTCCAAATTTCATGATGATCGGAGTTACCGTTCAAAAGTTTTTGTCGATAAAGAGCAGTATTTAAACTTTTTTTAACTAATAATTTTTTTTAAATGAATTAAAAAAAATTATAATAAATTTAAATGTAAGCCTTAGAAGAAAGCAATGTAAAAAATAAAAAAAAAATAAATAAAAATATATTCACCCAACGTGGGGCTCGAACCGACGACCCTGATACTGACAGTCGCATGCGCTACCGATTGATCTACCAAGGTTGTGTTCTTTCATCACTAATATGAGTATATCTAGTTAGTGCATTTCACATGAATAGAAGCTTATTTTTGAGATACTTTTTGCAACATTTTTCATTAAAGCTCCGCTCCTAATCGCCGTAGCGTAATATAGCCTATAGCCTTCCTCGGTAAATGGGCTATCCAACAAAAAAAAATTATTCAATTTGAACCAGTAGTTCCTGAGATTAACGCGTTCAAACAAACAAACTCTTCAGCTTTATATATTAGTATAGATCTGTTCTACTTCAATGTTTTTCTGTTTTTGGTTTTGTTCGAGTCTGTTTTGTTTTTCAAACTTAAATAATAATCTGGATTAAAAATCCATATTTGTAAAAAAGACTTCCTGAACCAAATCTTGTACTATAATTAAGACTTTTAATAATGTACCTTAAAAGGATAAAATTTTTCCTTTCGGTGATTCCTGAAAACATTGTAGTTGCTGGTTTCGTTTAGATTTTGGATTAAAATAACATTTTTTCATCGATAATTTTTAGACTATTAATTTTTTAATATATATTTAATCTATTCTAACGCTTCTTTGTGTCACGAGTACAGCCCAAACGGTTTAACCGATTTTAAAAAAACTTTTTTTGAATTCGTCTTGGAATCTGATATTAACGTCGCCCGATTTTTGAATTTCACTCCCAGAGGACAACAAGCAAAATAAAACGGCGTTTTTGCTTGTAACTCGCCAATCAAAGTCAAATCAATTCAAAATCTGTCTTACCTGTTTACATAGATTTCGGATAATATAGAATGAGTCCAAACAGTTTTTTATACAGATAAAAACAGATACAGTAGAAACTCAATAAGTTAAAATTCAAGGGAAACGTTGAAAACTTTAAGTAATCGAGATTTTTACTTATCGAGAGTTGAAGTTAGAGAGGTTTTGGAAATTTAATTTTTAACTTAACGAGGTTCAACTGTTCTAATACATTTTGTATCTTATATCTATTTATTCAATTAGAATTAATTACATATCTATTAATTTTTAACGAAAAAGTCAGTATTTTTTTCTGTCATTCACTTTTTTTAGTGTAAAACTGAAGTGAAAATTAATAAAGCTCTTGGTACCTAAAACATTTTGTTTGTAGGTATACCTTACGATGAAAAATGCCGGCCCATTACCTAAATCCTACATAAAATCCGGGTTAGGTAAAGGTTCGGTATACAATTTTCAAATAAATAAAATGATTCATTTATGGAAAAAAAAATTTTTTACTAATGGGATAATTAGACAAAAACATTCTTTTTCGTATTAAAAATCATAAATTGAGATATTTTCAGAGGCAAACGCGTCTGTCTGGAAAAAAATATTTATGAATGTTTTCAACACAATCATACTTTTCGAATAATTTTCTGTAACGCGAAAAAATGTTTTTTCCCACGTTCCAAATTTTGCCACCCTGACTAGTGTTGGTCTCTCTTAATTATTATGTTTGAAGTCACGGCCTTCTGGATTAAAATTTCATTCATCATTATGAGGTTTATTCTTATCTTTTCGAAAATTGGTTTTGCGAGTACTTTAGTATGCAAAAGAAATATTTTCACTTGAAAATTTAATCCGAATTGAACTTTTTTAAAGATATCAGATGTCTCTGAAAATCACTTTTTGCCAGTTTTATAGAAGAATGTTTTTTTCTCAACGTCAGATTATAGTATATTATTTTCTAAATTTTACGGCTTTTAATTATTGAATTATTTGTATGCTCCAAAGTTTTTAAATGTTTAAATTGTAAAAATCTTTGAAAATACTCTTTAATATTTAAATTATCAAAGTATACAAATCTTCAAAAAAGACTAAATACAAATTGCTTAACCTATCAGTTCACATGTTATGATGTCTGAAAGATTATAAATAAAATATGAGTACGTACGTTCATCTTAGTTTACCGAGATGAATGTTGTGTCCAAACATGATGATCGGAGTTACCGTTCAAAAGTTTTTGTCGGACGGACAAATTTTGAGTTACATTTCGCAACATTTTTCATTGATGCTCCGCTCCTATTGGTCGTAGCGTGATATTATATAGCCTATAGCCTTCTTCGAAAAATGGACTAATTTTTTTTTTCAATTCAAATCAAACAAACAAACAATGTAAATCAGTGTACATTAATCAAATAATTTTCTAAAAAATCGATATTTTTTAATTAAAAATTCCAAATTTTTATATAACTCTCCCCACATATTTGACATGTAGAGGTTGTAGAACTGAACATTGGTCGAATTTGCGTTATTACATTATTTACTGAAGAGTTGTAAGGCAATAGGTATTAAAATATACGGAGATGTTGAATACATAATAATTAATAACATTCGATATATTCTGTCTCACTCTTCCCGCCGAAACAATACAACACAAGAGGGGGAATAGTGTTTTATTTAGTAAAAAACCCTTTAATTTTCGTGTATATGCAGCGCCAAGCAAGAAGCCAACAGAGATCATATTATTATGCCATGTGCATGTATATTGGTGACGGAGTGGGGGTAACCCCTAACTACACAATTGAATAACGCATCAGTTCGGCACTGTCTGTGCTGGTGTGCGTTTCGCCCGTATTATTTCCTGAAAAATACTTTAAATTTATTGTTTTTAACGAATTTTTACAACCCAATATTAAAGACTGGTATACTTTAAACTATTGTTCTGTCAGTTGCTGTAAGAACAAATGAAATTTATGACATTTTATTTCCATCAAACTTTAATTACTGTCTTTAACCTGTTGTGTTTTTTTTTATCAGGGCGAAATTAACTAATTTTTAAAAACATTTGACTTTGATTTTTTTACTTTTGTGTGTGAGCTGTGTATAAAGTAGTTTATAGATAAGTTTTTCGTAATGAATAACAAGATGATTTTTAATGACTGATTTTATGTGCTAATTTATATTGGTGTGATTATTTTTTTGGCGACTTTTTTTGCACTGTGACATTACACGCAAAAAGTATGTGACTTATTTCTGTGAGATTGAAAATAACAGTGTTATCTTTTTAAGATATTTTAATAGATTCTTATTTTTATGAGATGTCAAAACTTTTAAATTATTTTATAAATACGTGTGAATTAAATACAATATATTAACAAAGATCATATAATACGGATCTTTAAAAGTTCATTTATATTTTTGTTTTGGTGAAACGAATCAAAAACATACAAATTTTGGTTATTTTTCACGTTATCCTGAAAACAGTGCAACAATCAATTTTTCATCTTGAAGATCGTGTTTTATTTGTGTATTATCTACTAGAGAACTTTACTGGAACTTTTTTCTTTTCACTCAAAGCCAATAAGTACTCTAATTTCCACAATGAGGCGATAATTTAACGGTCAGTTTAAACAGGTTAGTTAACACTTACGTTATTTAATTAGTGTTTAACCAAGTATACGTAATAATGTATGCTTTCTGAAGTTGTTTATGACAGTTATGAATATGCAACTAATTCTAGTAAGGATTAAAATTGATTAAGTAACAATAGAATCCTTATTAATTATAAATAATTTATATTTTAAAAATAATTTGCTTTAATTTAAGATTACCAAATTGATTTTAGTATTGTTTTAAACATTACTGATGTATATAGTAGATCCATTCGTCGCACCGATTCGTAACTAGTTTAAAATATGGTTATATTTTTGCGTATATAACTATTAGTGATGTGCCGGATATCCGTATCCGTATCCGCGGATATCCGAGGGAGAAAAAAGATCCGTATCTATATCTGTTACTTTTTGGCGGATCTTTTACGGATCTTTTACCTTATTAATTTTCAATTCATAGATGAAATTTTATATATAGGTATAGGTGATTAGGTAATATTGAAAAACTGTTAAATTCCATTCAGATTATTTTTTATTTTTTAAAATCATATTTGGCACCTTTATATTGCTAACATTTATCGTAGTGAGTACCATACCAATAGTACATAACTCAAAGGTACTAAAAAACTATCTTTATAATGAGATATTGCACATCGATCTTTGGAAAGAGACACTCTGTTATGAGAGTTAACTTTTAAAGAGGTCAATAACTTTTTCCCATAACATATAGTCTCTTTCCAAAGGTCGATGTGCAATATTTACCGCCGCGTACTCTAAGAAAGTTAAGATCCGTATCCGTATCCGCGGATATACATTTTTAACGATCCGGCACATCACTAATATTACTATACTTATAGGTAGCAAATTGCTTATTCAAAAGCACCGAAAGAGCTTGCTATTTTCATTAATATCTACAGCATAAGTTGTATCAATCATCAATTTAATATATTAGGTGCCCACTGTTATAATCCGCCGGTAAAAAATATGTCAGGAATTTTTTTTAATACTTATTTTGTTGTAATTAATTTACACACTATAAGTACTACGATAGCGAATAAAATGTTCCTGTGATAAGAAATTTGAATAATACTATTATGATTTATGGAATCGCATTTATAATACTAAATTTGTGCATGCTTAAAGTGGTATTTGTTGTATCGTCAGCACATTAAATGATCGAAATGAATATTATTATTTTCTGTTTATTTAGTTTTGATATTGAAAAATTTAACAATACCTACCTATATACTTGCTTTTTACCGAAAACAAATTTTTTTCTGAAAAGCATGAGGTCGGGAATTTTGATTGATGATGCACAAAATACACCAACATGTTAAAATTAAAACCTCTACGCGCGTCGTTCTATATTCTATAGCATAGTCAACACATGAAGAAGTTGATAATAGTACTGTAGTCTGTAAGATCCTCTTTTTACGGTGTTAACTTTTTTAGGTAACCAAACGCGCGTCTCTGATGGTGTCTAGGAATTAAACATATTATATTGTTTATGTTTTAATGGCTTTTATTTCAAACTAATACCTATCTACTTTTAAAAAAAACTGTTCAAAAACATTGCACTACATTTTATGCAAATTATTTCTGTTGCACTTATTGCGAAAAAAATATATTGATTTTCTAAAATGTCTTTAATCTGACGTCCAAAACTGTAATATAGTTACAGTTCCTAGGGATGGCAGATTGTGATGGCGATGGCATTAGAACAAGTACGGAAACCGAAATAAGATTTTGAATATTGAAACTTTTTATCGGCGATATGAAAATATTGAGTTGTATTATTAAAAATGTTAGATTACAATGCGCCTTACTGAAACATGGCGAAAGAAACGGAACATTTATAGTAGAAATGACGGGATAGCTACGGAAATTTCGATAACAAAGAGCTGGTTATGCAAATTATATCCTTATAAAAAATATTGTATTGTTATTTTAACGTGCGAAATTTCTAGTCGATTGGATAATTGTCGAAGTGGGCTCCAAATTGGATTGCAATATTTGATCCTAACAAGTTCAGATTAATAAAAAACGAGTAAAATTGCTAAAGAAATCTTTTTTTAGATTGGGACAGGATATATTATATTAAAGCTTAGCGTAACAGGGAAGATAAGTGCATGGCGGATTTCTGAATTAATTTTACATATCTGCAGTATGTTAGCAAATCATATTAGTTTTGTCTTCACAAAGAATAGAATTAAGTTTTAGCTAGTACACTGTGGGATTCATTAAATAAATTACCAATAATTATTTCAATAAAAATTAAGCAACAACTAAACGTTTTGATAGTAAAGTCTTTAAAAATTGTGTCAATATTTTGATTAAATGTGTAGCGTCGTTGTTTTATTTATTTGGAAAATATAATTTGCCGGTTAAGTTTTCTTATAAATATACTCATCACAGAAACAAAATTGGCCAACTTAATTTAGAAGTGTCTTTAGAGTGATGATGATCCTGTTTAAATGTAGGAACATTAAAGGATAAATCCTGGTGGCATAGGATCGATTGAACTAAGCAAATACTGAAGGTTTTTTAATTGCATTTTATTGTCTGACGTTTCAGCAAACTTTATGCCATCTTCGGAAAACAGACAGCATTGTTTCTCCGAAGATGGCATAAAGTTTACCGAAACGTCAGACAATGAAATGCAATAAAAAAACCTTCAGTATTTGCTTAGTTCAATCGATTCTATGCCACCAGGGTTCATCCTTTAATCTTCCTATAATTACTTATGTTTCATTGTCTGTTTTCCATAATAAAATCGTCGGAAATTATTATTAGCAAAATGAATTAAATTTTAATAAATTGAACGTTTCGTCAGTTATTTATTATGACTACTTCAACAACTTTGTATTAAATTGAGACAATTGAATTTTAATATAAGCTGCTGAAGAGCTCATATATAAGTGACGAAACGTCCAATTTATTAAATTTAATTTATTAATTTACTAATAATTTCAACTTCCTGAGATTTTATTATAATAATTACATTATGCTTGTCGTGTTATTTACTGAACTTGATAGTGGCGTTTTAAACATGATATGTGAAACAATTAGCAATGTAAATGAAATATATGAAAGGGTATTTTTTTTCTAAATGAAACGTATTTCTACGTAATGTACCTAATTAATTTAATTTACAATAACGTAAAGACATCTATTGGTATTGAAATATGATTTTCCGTATTGTTTTCAGCAGCGATACATTAACTGTAGGTTTTTATTAACGTTTTTCTCATATAGGTATACAATACATTTTTTGCTGCTTTCATTATCTTTTTATCTCTCAATTAAAAAATTAAATGTCGTGGGTATTTGTATCGTTTTTTTAACAATTTGTAATGTAGAAAACTGGAATAGATACGTCGTATTATATTATTGTGTTTTTATTGCAAAGAGATAAATTTAGTTGTGGGCAGAGTTTTGTTTTTTTTTTTTTGCACCATGGCTTAAAAACGCCGAACATAGGTATATTTCTTATTTGTGAAGACATTTTCAGTACAATGCGATCTCTCTACTCCGAATTCATAAACTTATTCTCGATTCAGATTATTGATATAACCGGATTCTTGATTTAAAATAAAAAAAAATGTGTAAATCATATTTATTTTATTGTTTATGCGCTTTTTATTTTTGACTATAGATTGTTGAAAGTTGAATTATTTTGATATTAGCTACGTTAAAGACCTTAGAAGTCTTTGCCAAGAAATTGCAGTAGTATATATACCTATAAATTAAAGTTAATATTGTTTATATTTTAGTTAAAATTTATAAAACTGCTATGGAATATTTTTCTGTATACATAAATACATAAACACTTCAAAATTTGACTTTTTTTTAGAGATTTGAACATTGTGCACTACATATTTCTCAAAAAGCAGTGCTTATAATAAACGTGCGTTATGATATTTTTCACAATTAGCTGCGAACCTGGCTTCGAGCTCGGTTCAAGTTTTGTAGGGATACAATATTTAAATTGCTGCGTGCAGACTTGTATTAACATTCATAATACAGAAAAAGTGTTTTATGGCAATGAGAATTGTGATCGTATTACAAAGCAATTAATGAATCAAGTCTACCGTACCGAAGCGTCATCTATGAACCTTATCAACGACTGAAGGGGATAAAACAGCATTCGACAGTTAACTCTGGTTTATGGATAGAGATGGGCAAGGTGTCATATATTTCACTCTTGTAATCCTCTAGAATTTAGATTCTAGAGTCTAGCAAATTACTTTTTGAGAAATCAGAATTGCTCAACTATTACGTTTCTCCTATCCCGCATATGGGCGTTATAACGATACGTTATATGCGATTTAAAGTAACAGTGATTAAATTAGCAAGTTCCGGAAAACTATTAACTTTTTGCCATTGCAGACTCTTTCGTAGAAAATTTTATAGTCGACGAAATTTTAATATCGTTCTGTTCTATCATGGTTCTCACACATTTTCGATTGAAAAAAGATGCCATTTGGAAGTTCTGCCGCAATTTTTTTGATAATTTTACCGGGATAGTTTTGTGAAAGAACGAGCTATGTGGAAGTTTCGTATCAGAAGTCGAATATTACTTAAGGCAGCGTTTGTATACTCGAAAGAACTTGCTGCAAATCTTCCAGAATGAGAGAATATTTTAGACCCGAGTGTCGAAAGTATGCTATTTTTTACTAAAATTTCTAATTTTTTACAAACAAGCATCATTTCTGTTTTATTCAATTAAATTTTACACATCAAATTATTTAAAAATTTTCAAAATTAAAAAAGAAATTGGGTGTTTCGTGTTTAAGTCCCGACAGTGACACTTACATTTTCTTATACATAATTATATAAAAGTTTTCTAAAAAAATATTAGTACGATAATATAGTTTAACATTATTATGCATTCACTATTTCAGTGGAAAAGATCTAATCATATATATTGATTATTAATTAATATTATTCATTGTTATAAAACTTAATATCGCAAATAAATTTCTCATTATTAATTAGTTTAAAAAAGTACAGCCCTAATGACATGAGTTTGTATAATTTCGCGTAAGATATAAATTTTAACTTTTTAGAAACTATTTGAATTTCGCGCCTATCAACGTTGTTTTACACATGTGCGAAGAAAATATATTATGGTAAATAACACGCTTATTGTGGAGAATATTTCAGAAATATGTATAGGTATTGTATTTTTGTATCTGGTGATAAGTTAACATGACCTGGCATTAAATTAAATGAAACTAACACGTGAATTAAAATTAGTTGAAACTTCAACCTGCAGTCAGTAAAGAAAAATATTTATGCGGAATGAATCTAAAAACTCTTCGAATTACAATAGCTAATTTTTTTCCTGTAAATTCATAATGTATTATTTTGTACGATAAAAATGATAGTACTGTATCGTACAGTAGTGTACAAAAAGTTTTAAAATTGTTGAGGTTATTCTTTTAAAAATTAAATAATTAAATTATATAAAATTGTTTATAAAATTAAAGTACCTATAACAACTGTTTTCTTATTAAGCCTACATTGGCTATTCCGACTAAATTATATTGGCCTAGCTTGAGTTATTTATGTGGAAAAAGCGTGAACATTATCATATTTAATTGTAGCGTTTCTTATAGATCGAATTAATTTAAATTTAAGTTAATTCGCAATCGAGTATATTCATTTTTGATAAAGGCAATGACGGCCGATCGAATGGAAGTTAACGGTCCTTATAACCAAAGCACATAAAATTACTGACTGAGCAACTTTATAGATGAAACATGCGCGTAATCCACTTCCTTGCCCACATTTCCGTGAAAGAAAATTCTGCTTTACTGCGACCTAAACTAAAGTTTTACTTTAATATAGAATCTACTTTTACTATTGTAGGGTTGCAATTTTTGCACACTGCTGTTACATAATACATAACAAACTAATAAAGTACTGTGGTGTTTAATTTCAGTCGACTATATTTTGATGTTAGCTGTTTAAAAATACGCGCATAACTTATTAAAAACGGAAAATTGTTAATGTCTCAGGTTTCATCTATTCCATATGCTAATCTATATTTACATATTATTTTATTGTGAAATATTCGAATTACATTTCATACCGATAGATTTTATTTTTACTATTCTATAGTTATGTAAGTGTAACAAAAACAAAACACAAAAAAAAAACACAAAAACTAGTTGTGGTTGCTATTTTTTTGACGTAGATTTTATATTAAGTTTTTGGTCAAAAGGCAAAGTGGTTTATGTTGATTTTTTAATAATTAATTATTTTTACTTCTAAAAATTTCCCACTTGTGGGTTGAAATGGTAAAAAAACGACATTATTTTGTTTAGACTGTTTACGGATTGGTCCCATATATTTTTTTTTAAATTGGTCCAATTGTTTTTAACCGATTTTAAAGAAGAAGATTTTTTCATATGTTAACTAATATCTGCGGCATTTATGAACCGATTTTGATGATTATATTTTTCTATTTGATTGGGCATATTTTCAGGCCGGTCTCTATAAATTTTACTTACATCGGTGCGACAGTTTTTTCTAGTTTAATAAAATTTATAAGAAAATGCGGTTACGAACGTGCATACTACGTGTTACAAAGCCATTTAAAAGTAAAAAATTGAACTTCCTTTAAAAAAAGTCACTAAAATGCGAAAAAAATTAAAGATTTGAGATCGACGCCCATTTAATGAAACTACATAGTTACATGAGAAGTTATAGTAACTATTAGCACTGAACTCAATACTTTATTATTATTTTTTGCTATTTGGTGACTTTTTAAGAAGGTTCAATTTTTTTAAAAGATTAATTTCATTGTAGTAAAAAATGAATTATTGATTCACGTGATTTATGCACTCACGGGATAGGAATCGTCATTTTACCGAAAATATGACCAGGCTAAATCTCTTTTCTTTAAAGTTGCAGTCAGACCCAGATGATACTTTAGAGTTTACTTACAAAATGAAGGAATCTTTTTTTATAGATTCAAAATTATACTGTTGTTGTTTTTAATTTACTTGCATATTTTAGAAATTCGATTTTACGTTTGAGTAATTGATTGGTTCGACTGATACGATTTGTGTTTTATTGTAATTAAAATTATCATAATATTTTATAGTATATTTGTTGTATAAAAAGAAAATTATTTTGCATTTCGCAATAATTATTACTTCTTATTCGGTCGTTTAACGTGTGTTATTTTTTTAACGGCACAACGTGATCAATGTTATTCATTTTTATGGTAAATCGTTTTAGAGTCAATTAAAATATGTCGGTTAAATTTTTGAATAAAAAATTTGAAATTGTATTCTACAATAAAAAAGATATTTTTTGCACGCGCTCCTATAAAATAGCTGTTTTTCGTGCATGTATGGCGATTGTAAAATGACCCATTTCGTTTTAGTGCGTAAAATAAAATAAACCTCTTCGTACTATCATTTAAATAGTAAAAGTATGAAAATCAAACGCAGCCTACAAATTAGAATTGAACTTCTCCAAATTCTGCTGTCAAAATTTTTGAAAATGATATGGGAATCGTTTATTTTATAGGGGGTACGTACAAAAAGTACTATGTGTATCTTGTGCGTGATGATATTATGACTTATGTGACTCTAAAAATATATGTCGTCAGTCATCACGCACTAGAAACTTAACCTACCATATTTTGGATTAATATAACACGAAAAACTTTACAGTTTTTTACCCAGATTCTTTGGCATAATTGCCGCAAGAAAATTGTGATACAAGAATATATTATAAGATATAAGAATTTACATTTTCGCAAAGTTGTGAACATTTTTTTGGAAAAAAAAACTTATCTAATTATAATTTAATTTTTATTATGAAAAGCGACAAAAAAAGGAGAAAATATAGTTTTTGCCGCCAAATATATATATGATATATAGTATATACCTACAGTAGAACCTCTGTAAGTTGAACTTCAAGGGGGACGCCAAAAAATCGAGTTATAGAGTTTGGAAATATTCGACTTGTAGAGATTAAGATTCTAACTAATTTTGAGTTAGAGAACATTGCTATGTTCGAGATACAGAGGTCCAATTTATTTTTTCGAGCTATATGGGGGGAAAATATGTACCGAAATGGCTTCTATTGACTCACTGATTATTTCGATCTACAGGGGGTTGAGATTTTGAGTAATGGAGGGTATGGGGCTTGAAGGGAAGGAAACAAAACATTTTTTCGAGTTTTGGAGGCTTTCGACTTATTAAGGCTGGACTTAAAGAGGTTCTACTGTTATGTATATTAAGTATGTTCACACTAACTGAAATGTTAAAAGATAAATATCAGAATATAGGCGCTATAGATTCTTTAAGATGGCGGATTTGTAGTTAGCGTACCATGAAAATAAATGGCGTGATTGGTGTGGTATAGTCCTACATATTACATATAATTAAACTCCTAAAAAATTGATACACCGTTGCAGCTGTCATTTGCAAACATGTTTTGTGGTATTGAAAAGAAAAAAAATGAGTGAATTCAAATAGGGTAAATTAAGTAACTCCCTGTTGTATAACAGCGGGTCGTTTGCTTGTAAGTTATAATTACTCGAGAATGGTGCACTTCGTGTATGTAAATTTTTAACTCGGTTTTTAAAATGAAACACAAAAAAATGTAGAAATTTCCTGTGAATTTGTTCAACTTCTAAACATAATAATAAGATATTGCTTTATCTCTCTCTGCATATATTTTGTTAATTATTTTTTAATGACTCAAGGTATAAGTTTTTTTCTGTAATTTTCAAATTTTTATAAACAGATGATCCATTTAGATTGTAGATGGCAGAAACTTAATTACTTATATATACTTAAGGATTTAAAAAATATTTTAATAGAATGTACGGCTCTTGAAGAGACACTAACTTTAAATCATCAATGGAAAATTAATGTATTTCATGAATAAAAAAAAGATGTTTTGTTTATAAAAATATACGTAAATGCATACATAATATATAGGTACCTATATTACAAATGTTTCCATTACTAAGTGTAATTAATTAATTAAATAACTGGAACAAGCTCAACTTTTTACACCTAGGTATTTTTCATTCAAATAATGTGAACGTTTTCCGTAATATTTCATACATGTTTGACAAAACTAAGACTAATAAAATATTACTTTTTTATTGTAACGTTAAATTGTATATTTTTATATTGATAACGATACGCACATTAATTTTTAAATGTAAATTCATATTAGTTTTGTCGTAAGCTTTTATTTATACTTACGCCTTTTTCCAGCAGAAAGTACTGGTAAGTGGTATACTAGCTGCGGCAAAAGATGAAGCCACGCGCCATAGTGACGTGAACGCATTGCGCCCGCCTTGTTATTGTTTCGGAGATCCATGTGCGTCGAGTGTTTATTTTTATTCTACCGCTATCAATGGATATGTCGAATTTATTCCACACGCCACTGTCTGCGTGCAAGTAGGCGTTCACGAGCATATTATTGATGACGTGCCTGGCTTCAACTCTCACCGCGGGCACTATACGTAACTTCGCAATAATACTCTGTAGTTATTGTCATAGTTATCATTCATAGAAATAAATATATGTACTGCGACGATATCGCCATAAACTTAGTTCGATATACGATGTTCTAGCAAAAATAATTAAAGGAATTTAGTGCTAGATATCCTTTGACGTAAGGATTATAACTGAGGAATATGTGCGAAAAATTCGAGCTGAAAACAAACTAGATTCAATTCCATAAAAAAGAACTGGATTATCACTATATTGATTGGCAACTTAAAAGTCAACATTGCAAAACCACCAATCAAATAGTGCATTCCAGCCAAGCATGATAACGTGATAACTATATCTGTTAGTGGGAAAGATAAAATTATATAAAAAAAATTTGAAAAGAAGTTTGACCTTGTAGGCCATCTCTGAAACTTCCCGCTATTTTCGAGTTCAAAACGCTCAAAAATATATAAAATATAGCAAGAAGTTTATCTGTTAGTTCTTCGAGTTCAAAAAAAAAAACACTTAGGAATTTTTCGTTCACGATATCTCGTGAACAAATTAACTGATTTTGATGCGGTTTGCGGAAATCAACGCAGTTTTGAAGGAGAAGAGCTGATTAGATTTTGGAATTAATCGGTTTACTAGTTAAGGAAATATTTCCAAAAAAACAAATTTCTATTAATATTTGAAACTTGTATTTTTGAGATTTCTCAAATTTTATTGGGCCGAATCATTCCAAATTTTCTGAAAATCTAAGTTCAGCAAGGTCACGCCAGATGCCGCAAACCGCGTTTCAATCGGACACTCCGTTCAAAAGATATAAGAGGTTTTACATACATACATACATATAAAAAAAAATTTAGCGATGATGTCCGTAGGGCTGTATGCGTGCCCTACGGACATCATCGCTAAAATTATCAGAATAGCTTTCTAAGACCTCAATACGTCGAGATCTGATGAAAACTCGATTTTCAAAAATCGGGGTGAAAATAATAATTTCCCGATTTTTTTGAATTTTTTTTTATAGCGGGAAGTTAAAAACAGTATCTTTTTCTTTATTTGAATCAAACACTTTATAAAAGACCGACGAAATGCGGAAATACTTAACAGCACGGAATTTTGATTCATCTGTATAGTTATAATGCTTGCGTATGTACATGTATGAGTGCATCAATTTATTTTTAAAAAAGGCATGTTTCAAATTTCAGACAAAATCATTAGTCAAATTATAAATGGATTTAAGTGTGTTATATTTATGTATGTATGATGTGTTTTGTTATTTTCTCTATTTTTGACCTGAGAACATTTTTAACTAAACTTCAGGACAACGATTGGCCACTACTATTCACTTCTTTGCTTGTTGCTTTTGACAATTTCGTTTTTCGTACAGAGTTCGTGTTTGTATATCAGGTACATATTTTAATAATTATTGAATTATTGCATCTAAACTGTAGCCTAGTATCTTAAGAAAAAGTCTAAATGCGTTGGAATTTACATTTTATCTGCGTTGATGCAACTTTCAGCTGTTTAAAGAGGAGTGTTTCCTGCAACATTTATTTCGAATGGTAAAATACATAAATAAGCAACAAATTTCCCCAAAAACAACAAACTTAGGTCAAGACTATTGGCGCTAATCTCTATGGTCAATGTTAAAATTAACGATGCTGTTAAATATCGGTGTCACTTGAATGAATATATAATGTTTTCATTGACCATACAGAATAGCACTTTAAAACCATAAAAGTTGTGGTTAGATTGCTTACGAATTATTTTTGAATTTTTTTATTCTAATCGTGAGTGCTCCGCTAGTGCTGCTAAACCTCACAGTTTTTTTCGTTAATGCTATAAAATGTCAAAGTAAATAAAAATTGGGATTTCGCAGCACTAGTTGGGGCCGAGGCCTGTTTGGATTACGCGACTGACAATAGTTTTAATAGACCATGTCAAACATCAATTTATCAGTTCTGTATTTGTCGTAACGTACTGCAATAAAATACATTTTTTTGTCGAATCCTGAATCCCTATTCGTCGACCGAAGCGTGTTCGGAATAGCGAGACTCCGCTGTATAAAATTTAAATTATGCTTACTTTATTAGCAAAATGACCATTATATTTTCAATAAAAAGAGTTTAAAGTGATGCCGTTATGGAAATCTAAAATTTGATAGGGTTTATAATTTTTGTCGAATCATTTCTGTATTACCCTGTAGGTGCATATTATTGTGTAAATTGTATGTGCGTATAAAATCATAAAGTATAATAATTTCTGGACATTTCTAATGCTCAAATAGGAGTCGATGCTAAAAAAATAACCTTGTGAATTGTATGACATAATAAGCGAATTTTCTTGTAATTAGGTATATTGCATCATTTTATTTTATGTGTATCTCAGAATAATTCAATTTTGTACGGATATATTTTATTGTTTTCCTTATACTAATGATCTTTATCGTTTCGATAATGATTGGAATAAATCGAATCTATATTTTTAAGAATTTACAAAAATCCTACGTACACGACGAAATGGGGGTTTTTCAGATTATTTTTTGTGGTTAATAATTGGATCTGTCAGATTCCATATAATAGAGCTTAATTGGAAGTTTTATTTTGACTTTTTTATGCCTAATAGTCCAAAGTTGAATATAAAGATACTAAACTGTTAGATCACTGAACTCTTAAAGGAGAGCTCCGATCCAAAAATTGCATGTTTATTTTTTGCTTAGGAAAGACCTTCTAACAAAGTCCGCATCATTTTTTGTGACACTACTAATCTTGGAAATTTAAATTATTCGAATAAATGAGTTCATCATGTGAAATATTTTTACTTAAAATGTAATTATTTTATGTCTTATTCTTCTGTCATTGTAATTGTCTAGTTATTCGTATTTTTGATTAATTGTTCTAATCTCTTTTAAACTATCTTATGTTTTTATCTTTTTTTATTGTAAAACTACTTAAATGTCATTAACTTAATTCGACTTGATGACTTAATAGTCATAAAATTGGACTAAAGTTATGTATAATTAAAACGGACTATTTATCGTTTCGGGTGTTTTACAATATGCCATGTGGAAAACTTTGAAAGTTGAAAATTGTTCGACAATCGATCTTTCAATAAGTCAGAAAAAAATTATATAACGAACTGTTACTGCATTATATATCTTACAATATGCCTCATTTTTTTAAACTAAAAACTATAGTTTTTATTTTTTTGATAATAGATACGGTTGATATTTCATAAAAAGTAACGAAACCTCTGTCTTTTTTAGGTGTTTTTTTAAATAATTGTTGGTCTCTCTGATATTATCTACACCGCCATCATTAGAACATTTGCATCAATTTACGATCGCTATCAATTGAAACTCAAAATATAAAGAATTTTTGCCCGGCTAGGCACTGAGGACCGACAAAAATCTAGATTACCACGACGTAATTTGTGAACAAAATGCGTTAATGTGAGTGAAGATTTACGTATAAAGTATGACATTTTATAAGGATTGAGTTAGCTTGACTTAATTTACATTTTTCGGTGTAGTCAAAGAAGTTAATCTTGGTAGTTTTTTGTTGATACGTTGTAATTCATAAATTGCTAATAGTAACTTAAATAGAACTGTATTGTAGTTTCTAAGTAAAAACTTTCATTTCTTTTGTATGAAAATTGTTACGTTAATAACAAAAATGCGATAGCGAATAAAACATTGTGTTAAAATGCGTCAGTCAGATTTCGAAAGTAACGTTGCTGTGTATAGGTGTGTACTCTTTCCTGGAATTTTTATTGTTTGATGGTTTCGTTTAGATTATAAATTACATACTTTTAAGGAAATTTGAGAGTCGAGAAATGAAAATTTTTTATTTATAACCCAAATAGGTGGATATTTAGTTTGAAACTGTAACATGCACAATTTTATTCGAGTTCTGCACTCAAAAAATTTAAATAAAGACTGCTTCCAGAGGAGTTTTGTCTACACAAAATGATAGTAATAGTCTAGTATGATTATTGAAAGTATTTACAAATAACTTCTTTACTTACTTAAAATTAATAATATCTACATTCATTTTCCCAATATTGTTAGATCGTGATAGAACTACGTTTGTAAACAACGGAATTATAATTTTCTATTGTTTTTTTTCCAAAATGTTGCGATGGCCACAAAACGTATGAAGTGTTGAGAAATTAAATTTAGAGAATCGCTTTATGGACTTTCAATTAAATTTAAAAATTGGTTGTCTGTAAAGTCGGTTTACGGACGATAGTTTTACGTGATAACGTATTCCGCTCGAATATCATATTTAATAATCACGCACAGGGTCAGGCGGAACGTTAGAAACGTTACACTTTTTAGTGCATGCAGCCGGCGTTTCATCTTTTTTATTGACGTGATTCATCAATTTATAAGACGTTATCACGTCAAAAATAAGTGTTTTTTTAACAAATTTGACTTATTTTTAACAATGTTATAATGGGGATGTTTTAATTATAATTTTTTTTACTTTCGGTTGAAGTTTATTCTTGACTTTAGAGTTTAAACTATATTGTATGTAATTGTATATGTCGCTAAAAACTCTTAAATTTTTCCTTTTGTATATTAAGATGCGATTAGTTGAAAATACAGACGTTATTATTAATGACTATATCCTTGTGAGTTGAACGTCAGATATGGAATTACCATAACGTCACTGATTTATTGCCTTCTACCGTGATTTGTTCAAAAACGTGTTTTTTGTATTATTTCAATAGAATGCTGAGACGAAACACTTATTGTTCGGCGAAAAGTGTGCTATTTGTAAATATCAACACCATTTTGATAACAGCTGAGTAATACCACGCAACGTATTAATTGCTGAAAGGATAATTGGAAAACAGTAACGTTTTCTAATAAAAATGATTATCCTTGCGAAAATAATGTTCAGAATTTTTTGTGCGAGTTGAAAAAAACTTTACTGTTTACTGAACTGTTTAAAGAAAATTTTGAATCCTGGTTCCTACGTGCATTACTTTATAATATGGTAGTTAGAAAAGGAGGATCTTTCTTCACTGCACAGGATTTTGCTTTGTCAACAGTGCATAGATATCAAACATTTCAAAAAATTATTTTTCTATTGTAAACAAGATATTATACGCCCTCGATATTTTTTCTTTCACGCCTGTATATAAAACTGGAAATATGTTTGCATGTTGAGAAGTTTTTACCTACTTCCAAATAATGAGATGTTACGTTTAAATTTTGGAATACCTAGTCTCGTAATTAAAAAAAAGAATCAAAATTTGTTAATTCTGTAATTCAGAGAGTACGAAGTAGGAGATAAAGGACCCGTATAAACAACGGAGCAAAGCTTTGCCAAACAAAATGTCTTCAAATAAAAAGATACAGCCAAGAAAATAATTGCCTTCTAAACAAATGAGATATAAGGTATTGTTTTATAGCCATCACCAAAATTATTTTTGTTTAATAGACTTTCTAATTTATTGGTTTTACATTTATATTATTTAAATTTCTTATAAATGTGTGAAATTATTTTGGTATTCAAATAAATGCAGTTACGTGTTAAAATAGTTTTAATTTTCACGTCTCTCGACTAAGGTGAAGATTTTATAATATAATAGACGTATAATTATTATACATTCATGTACAATCCTACATTTACCCATAATAGGGTACTGCTCTTTTTAAAGTGATATGTTATTTTTTATTAAATCAATATTATTTTTAATTATAAAACATGACTAGCAATAATCTATAATACAACACAATAAATCTATTAAAAATATTATAGGTACTCTTGACGAACATGGAAGTATCAAACCTTGTTAAACGAATTCTGCTTATTATTTCTACATGGAAATCATTTTTAGAATTTTCCGAAAGTGTATATGAATTCATAATGTAAGTCCTTATTTTGAAGTTGGGCTTTAGGGCGATTTTACATAAAAACTCTAGATATCTTTTAGCAGACTTTGAAAATAACAGTAATTTTTATATCTAGGATGCTATTATCGACGAGCAAGGTAAAACAAGTGTCAGCGAGTTTTAGCAGACACACGAACCAAAATTATAAACTTTCGAAATATATACTACACTTTTGCATGTCCCCCTACAAAATAACTGGTTTTCACATCATATCTGAATACACATAATATATGCGAAATACCATCTACTGGCCACTCACTCATTTATCACGAAATCTCAGAATCAATAAAGCTAACAAACTTGAAATTTGGACAACCGTTTTTTTTTTTTGTGGCCCAAGCAACCACTAAGAATGGGCTAAATTCAACTCATATATAGGGGGGTCAAAATGCAGTGTGTTTTTTGACAGAAACAACGGCCAGGCCAAGCTACTGAAGCTAAAGACTTGAAATTTGGATAGTTGGCCACTAATAAGGGATTTTTCAATATTCAACCCCTATAAGGTCTAAAGGCGGTGTATAGTTTTTTTTTTTGATAAAAATGTCATATTTCAAATTGCTAAAGTAGAAGATACTGACTTCATCGTACTAAATTTTCATTAAAAATAAGCAAACCCTCGTTCGAGCGTTTTTTAAGGGTGGGGTTGGGTTTTTTATAAAAGAAATTATCTGGGTCAAATATATCACTTATACCATGTGAGATGTAGCTGGCAAGTTATGTGCGTTTTTAACATTTTTGACAGTTCGATTGTGAAACATTTTTAAAATTTACTATTCGCGCCTGCTGTTGTTCTATACAAATATTTCTAAACTTAGGCGGCTTATGGAAAGTACTGTTGATTTGGTGAGATCGCATATTTTTTATACATTAATGTTAAATGGATCATTTAATAGGCATGAAAGGCAACTGTTTTATATAGAGGGGTGTATAAAAAAATTGTTTGAAACATTATACAATATTGTTTCCAATAAGTTCCTATAAAATTATTGTGGATTTATTTACAAAATATGTACCTACGGTAACACGATATTAATTTCATAAATTTCAGCATCATTAAATTTAAATTTTTCAGAGAGAAATTCATAATGTACCGAAATTTTTACATAAAGGTGATATTAAAAGATCGCGCACATTTGTCAAACATAACCTGTACGACCTGCACAGCACAAACCTGCAACTAGCACGATGTCGCACACTAGATCAGCATAAACCAGCACAACCCAGCAAGTTTAAGTGCTGATTTCGTAATGTGCGGTAGACATTTTGCTGTTTTAAAGTAGTTTTATCAATGCAATCACTATAACACACTAGATCGGTCCAGCACGACTGGACAGAAATTGCCGGCGTATGACGGCCGTTGCTGGCTGCTAGTTGCAGGTGCTGGTCGAAAGTGCCCTACTCCTAAATAATATGGATACCTTCACGAACAGAATTTTTTGCTCAGTGTCATTTTTTTCGTACAAGTGTATATGCTTAACAAGTGTACGCGGTTTAGTACAACTAAAATAGAAAGGCTTTATGACAGTGAAAATAGGGATTATTTAACACGAAAAAACTATTTCCATTACCAAATTATTAATTCATTTATTTTTATAAATTTTGAGGCATTTACATATGACTAGAAAATATATTTCTTTAATCTTAATGTAGGTTTATTTTTATGTACCTATGCAACATTTTTGTTTAGTCATGCCTCTTCTTCCAATTTATTTTTTTTAAATAACTGTTCCATTTTTTATTGTATAATTTGTACAGATGTGTTTTTTTAACCCATTGATAACCGAAATGATTTTTAAATATTTTGATTATTTCGTATAATGGGTAATACATAATGACAATTAAGTAGTAACATGGTAATACTGTAGGTACTTCCTTTTTAACCGTCGTAGATAATACGTTCTTCTGTAGTCAAAATTTGTAATGCACGGTGTTATTATACATTCTTTCAAGGAATTTCTTCAGAGTGATAATAAAGGTACCTACCAAGGCATCTTGAAATTATTTAGTCGGAAGCGTTTTTCAGGAATGTATCCATCGCGGTTGGAAGGGGACTATTAGCATAAAATCTATAACACCATTAGTCTTGGACCGCGCTGAAGACAGCGTAGCTCACTGTGTGGCATAGTTAGATTTCCCGAGACATGTTTAATAAATTGCTACGGACACTAACGGGTTGAAATATGAGGCCATCAATAAAGGCAATATGTAATTTTAGTGAGTGATGTTTGCCTGCTGAGATTCACTATTGATAAATTGCTTTTATTCTGACTTATAAAGGTGAATAAACTGGTTTGGTAAACTTTACAACGTTCAGCAATTAATGTAATATGCTGTAAACTATACCTAATACTCCTAGATGTTGAGTTCAGACATTTTGTTTATTTAGTACGTGAATATTTTTGTTTTGTGTGATGGAAAACTTTATAGTCTTAATATGAATTTGCATATTTTAAGAGCCAAACGATGGGAATGTCTACAAATTATATTTATTTAACAATTACAAACCTACTATCTACTTTTTTGTGTTTACAAAAGCAGTCTTGTGTTTTTCGAAGCGTTGTCAAAAATTCCAAGTTAAAAAATTGTACTAAGAATGTGATTGCAAATGCAAAAGAACACCGAAATTTAAAAACGATCGAAATCTGTAGCTTATATACCGAAACGATTTTTTTTTTTTCAAAATTAAGCGTATGCCTGTGACTTATCTAAAAAATTCCTGGCTACGTTGTATTTATCCGTAATTAGTTTTGTTCCAATAAAAACGTGGACGGAAAGTTTGACTGAGGAATGATTTGAAAGGAAGCTTTTACCGATATTTCGCAAACGGTATTTTCATCTTCAAGACTTTAGGCTAGTTGATTGGTGGTATGTATATATAAGACTGAGGCCTTGATGATGAAAAAATATTTTTTTCGAAACGCTGAACAGATTCGAAACATTGGTTAAGCTTCTTAAATTGTTCCTTAGCCAAACTTTCATCCCACGTTTAATTAAATTTATCGAAAATAACGGAACTTTGTCAGAAAGTGCCGTAAATGTTTAAGAATAATAAAAAAAGTAACGGATTACTGTGAAAGCCCACTGTTTAATGTTAAGAAAATAACCGTTTTATGCTTTATTGTAAGATAAAATTTGTGAAATTAACAGTTTTAAAATTTTATTGTAAGATTAAATTTAGGTTAGGTTCGCTAATTAAAAAGGTACGGCCAGGTGTCAATGAAACGGTGACAAAATGATTTGTATTAGTAAACTATCATCCAGACTAGCAAATGGTATTTTTACAACATCTAAAACATGCTTTATAAGCTACAATAAAGTTTTATTGGTGAAATTTATTTATTTATTTATATACGTATCCACATATACTTATTTGTATTTGCGCATAACATAGTTTGTTGCTTCGTACAGTCTTCAATGAAAAACTTTTGATAGATTACGTAAAAACAATTGAGGTATTGCTAAATATTTAATTAATTATTAGGAATGGAAATATCCTAAGTTCGGAGAGGGGTTCATGGTCTGATTAGTTTTAAAAATGAAGATAAATGGAGGCTACATAGGAAGAGTAATAATTTGTGATGCAGCTGAAAAAGAATTCGAGAAATGATGAATGCAAAGAAAACTGTTATGAAACAACTAGAGTATTTATACGATGAAAAGTAGTATCTGTAGCTACCAAGAAAATGAAGAGATCTGCGGAAGTAGACGAAGAAAAGGATGCTCATAAACTCTTCGTTGAGGATGCATATGATAAATAATTGGAGACTTGAACGATGATCTGCTGGCATAAAAAACTCAACGACATAATTCTAATGAAATGTTTGACATTTTATCTCGAAAACACCCTTTTAATTGTTCTAACAAATTTAACATTCCCCAAAAATAATTCCGCTAAGAATAATCATTTTCCGATAGTGAAACTTTGGTTTTGAGCCTGGGGTCGTTTCTTTCTTTAAAATAACCCTATTTTTTTTTAATATTTCTATTGATATTGAAATTCTTCTTATTGTGTTATATGCTAGACGTATCAGCTAAATGCATTGGTCTATTTGTTAAATTGCAGATGTTTCGTTTACTTTTATGTGCATTATTATGCGCATGTGTCTTGTTTAAACCGTTTTTATAATGCAGTATAATATTAATTCATTGGATTATAATAGCGAATTTCTTAAACTAACTCACGTTTATGGAAGTCATAAAAAATTTCATACAACAGCTAATAATAATTAGTCAGTTGACAATATTAGCAAAAATCACATTTTACGGCTTTACTCTTGTCATAAGTCATAATGGCTTTACTCTTGTCATAAGTCATAATGGCTGACTTCATATAGAAGATTTTGTACTTTACATGCCATTAGAAATAATATTCGCGCTTGATAATATCCGTGATCGTTTGTCCCGTTGATTATAAGGTTGAATAGTAAAAATAGCCTTAGCTGAACTTCGCTTGTTATTTTGTACTGGTAGTTATATATTTAAATTGCCTAAATATAAATTAATATGAGTAGAGGTATTGAAACCTTTATATAAATAAAATTATTAGCATCATGGATCATTTCATACCGAAAAATAACAGGCGGTGTGAATCAAGATAACCGTTCAAAATTGCTCTGAAAATGATAGTGGGAAATATAATTTCTCCATAATATAAATAGAGAAATTCAAAGTATTTAGCTTGTTATACTTACGTGACTTTTAATATTCGTTGTAAATTAGTAATTATTATTTCCATGTCTGTGTCCATTTCTTCTCTGTTAGTAAGGGGTCTCTTGAAGTGTATCATTGTGGACGTTGTCATTAAAACATTATATTATGACTGACGGAATAATGGAAGAATACAGTTCAGCCATCCAGGCCTCCGGCTGGTTATAAATTAAAACACAACGTAGGCAACGCAAGCCATTAAATGAAACATTGTCAATAAAAATATGAGAAACACCGTTTTCTCCATAAACGTTTGTGTTTTAATGTCCCATCGTCTGTAATATGTACATAATATTGTAAAGTTCGTTCATAATTACTCACTGCGTGCAAACGATCATCATTTTATGTCCTTACCACCAGGATCGGTCCATCCATGTAGGCAAACAAGGCGTCGGCCTAAGAAGGTTGAATTTGGGGGAGTGGGCATGGCGAGGGTAAGGAACAGACGGGTGTGACCGCGAGATGGGGCGGCCAGTGCGGTGCAACCGAAAAAAATCCAACCTGAATATTATGTGTATTGCGTAAACAAGCCGAAATGTGTCACCCCGGATATGTGAAGCACTCTTATGGTATATGTGACGCCGTTCGTTGTATCTATGATAGAGGAATTGCCTTCATTAAAATCATTCACCTTGGGCGCCAAATTTGCTCGAGCCGGCAATGCATACCATCTACAAGAGAGAAATATTACCTCACCCGGGTATTGAAATACAAAATTTTATAAAGAATAGAGAAAGAAAACTGAAAATTACGAAGCGTACTATTATGTAAACCATAAATATAAAGCATTTTGTAATTCAATTCATAAATTGAGAATAGACATGACAAAGATGGAGTTTTGAACTCTTGTGAGATGAACCCAGAAATGCAACTGTGAAGAAAAAACATAATATGTATAGGCTCCTCGGAAGTCGGAAAAAACCATAACGGACACTATTACCTAACATTTTGGCATATATCCTTTTTTTAAATACAATTGGGAGTTGCTAGTTGATAATACTAATGCAAAAAGATAACAATGATGGATGTGTTTCCGTTAAAACATATCATAAACTATTGCGGGATTAGATCATTCAGAAGTTCAGTCCCGTTTCCCATTCAAAACAAAACACTGCTGTTCCTAAATCTTAAGACTGCGTATCGTGATGATTCAATTGGAAAATACTTATTTAAAAATACTTACTTTTGCGCGGAAAAAAAATCTTCATCATCACGAGTGTATCATCAATCTTTTTTTTAATCGTTTTTTTCAATAAAATATAAAGTAATGCAATTAATTTATTGTTCCATTTTGTACTGATTGCAGGAACTGACGAAAGGAACGATATACGCGAGAATACTTAGTTGATTGCACCATTTAATCAGCGACATATTATGCACGTGTGAACAGCAATGATTGTAGAACTATGCGGTTGTGAATAGCCGAGACGCGTTGTTGACATATTAACTGGTGTTGCGAGGTATTATAACCTCACTTGGTTAATGCAACTGGTTTGTAATAAGTCATTCATGTCCAACAATAGAGCGTTCGCAAAGCGTACAAAGAATGAATTAACACTTGATAAAACTTATTTATTACTTACTAATCATATTGACCCGTAAAACACTTGGTTATAAGTTACACTTCGATTAAAAAAGCTTTCTCAGTAGCTGACGTAAAAACCATCTAATAGTCAGAAGAGTGCTGCGTTTTGATTTCAAAATTTAAAAACTTTGGCCTGTAACACCCCAAGAGGAATCGTTAGCTTTAATTTAACTCGCAGTAAGACAATCGGAAGCGTGTAATAGAATTTCAGGTTGGAGGGAGATTTGACCCCTCTTAATGTTTTATTAATTATAATAACTATTATCTCGGTTTATCCATCCTGTTTTCTGGAAAATCAATCGCTGCTTTAATAACTTGCATCAACGTGAATATCTAACGATTGTTTGTTCAATTTATAACAGAACAAGAGCCCGCGGCAGCCAGACCTTTGTATTTTTATAAAAGCTGAAAGTTTTTCTATGGATGTCTCCAATACAGGTAAGAATGATCCCCACCCATGAAACCTGAGTAGTGGTGGCTTTGGCAGGTAACAGGTAGCAAAGGTGTATAAAATTCCATCTCAAATTCGTCATTGTATAAAACTCATTTTTTTATATTTCATTTGTAACAATATTAAAACTCGCGTCGCTCATTGCCAGACACTTAGTATGGTTCCAACCCCCTGCCAGACACCTTTAAACTATTATAATTTGTAATTATATTTACGTTATTTTATAAAAGCTGAATTTTATATATTTTTTTGGAGAACTATTAAATAATGTTTCATTAGTAGCCAGACAGTTTCGAGGGTTCTATCATCCTGCCAGACGCATTAAAAGTGTACAATTTCCAAATCGTTTTTGCTTTATAACTTTGAAACGGCTCATGAGATTTTACTCAAATTTGGTACGTTGGCATAGCTTTATTGGGCAATAAAACCCATATCATAATAATGATGAATATCATTCCATGGGCGTAGAACTTGATTTTTTCGATAATTAAACATCTAAAACTTCTACGCCAATGGAAAAAAATCAGTTTGAGTATGAAATCTGGATCACGAGACCCATTTACTACAAAAAAGGTACTCTGGATAAAATTCGATTACTCTCATAGTTTCGACAAAATTATAATTTTAGTAATTTATCAAGAGTACCTTTTTTGTAGTAAAGTAGGATATAAACCTCTTTTCACTCCCTTGGGGTCGAAGTTTTTAAATTTTCATTAGTCAAGCTTATTTTGAATGTCAAGTACTAATGTTGATGTGCGAGATTTTCTGTAAAAGCCGTGTGGGACAATAGAGTATCAGGAGGAGCGGAGATGTGTTGTTCCTATTTTTTTATCTATTTATATTATTGGTGAAAGGGGTTAGGTTGAAAAACACTTAGTTACTGAACCTCGCCTTTTAGTGTTTTAATCTGGTATTAATGAAGGTTATATATTAATTAATTATTATTATAACATACTTTGTTATAGCTTAAGATCTCAAACTCCGCTAAACGTGTCACAAAACACTATGTGGTCCTCATATTTTGCATTTTGCAGACAGAAGTACCTATAGAATTGGCACAATTCCGCAGTTGCTTCAGATTACATACGTGAAATATTATATTAATTTTAGCAAAAGTTTTGAAAATGAGGGAGATATGTTTACGACACAAAATTAAAATAATAAATATGTAATGATAATATTTGATTTTGTCCAGTTTCATTTATTAATTATTATCATTAGCCATTTCAGCAGTTCAGTACCTGTTTATATATATATTTTTTTAATAATCTATTAAATTAAAATTTCAAAATTGTGTTTTCAATAAAAATATTTCGTATTATCATTATAATATTAATTAATTTATAGATGTTTATTAAATAATGCAACGACTACATATCGAAATAGTAAGTAGTTAATTTTAATAATCTTAAGAACAAATTTTTTGGCTCAACAGCTTCAGAATCAAGAATTAGTTATTTTTCGTGTTTTCATTTATCAGACAAGTCCTTTTTTGCTATCATCTGTAATATCAAACACCTGCTTCCAAAAGATTATTCTTTTTATAATAAACGCAAAAATGATACCCACGTATATTTGGTTACTACTTATTACTTTTTTATCTTAAAAAAAAACAAAACAGGTACAACTTAAGTAAAACATGTATTAAAATTATAGACATTTTAAAAGATACATCTTGTTTGAGTTTGATTTAACCTTCGAAACGTCAAAGTAAAACGTTGAAAGCGAAACACTGAACTGTTTTTTATGTATTCAAATCGACGAGTCTGGTGTTAAATCATTAGATTTATTCGTAAATTAACAGTTATTAAATTTATTCTTCATAGCTAAAAGTGAAAGAAATTTCACAAAAAACACACCTATATTAGCTTAACTTGTATGCTGTATGTTGTAAGCAAAAAAACTTTCAATTTGATTTTCACCCTCTTCCAAACGTAAAATTGACATGAAATTTTGCAGTCGTATGCAGTTTTGATGACAATACAATGTTCTGGTATTTTAGCTGTAATAATATTTATTCCTATTACTTACAAGGTACTGCAAAATAGAAATTAGAATATACAAATGGTGGGAGTTACGGTGTTAATGGTGGGAAAACGTGTCTTTTGTCTTTTAAAATTTTAAATAATATAATATGTAGGTACATATATTATACTGACTAAAAATTTGCAAATAAAAAAATATTTAAAAAAAAACTAAATAGCACTCTTATATTAATGCACTATTTTTTTTATCATATAGATAAGAAAGTGTGAACTAGATTGAAGTAATTTTATTTGAAGTCGTGTAATCTTACGTCGATTCAAGACTATCTATAATTAAATGTGATTCTGTGCTTTCGTTTTGTTTTATTTCCGAAGATGTCTTCAAACAAAATAAATGAAGTGTTACGGAAATATCAGCAAAACTATTTATGACGAAGCCTGTATCAGATTATCTTCTCTTATATTAAAACGCTTAAATTTGAAATTTTCAAAACGGGACATTTATAGAAAAGTGCATTTTTAGAGGGATTTTTTTGGAAAAAATTCACCGCCCGGGGGCAATATTTCTACGTCTCAACGTCGCATTGCCGATTCTTGCATTTCAGAGGGGGCTTGGCGGTGATTTTTCGCCCGAGGGTCTGCATTTGTATCTTTTAACCCGGTGACGATTTTTTAAACGCTCGCCTAAAATCGAGAAAAAATCGCTCGCGGTTGAATTTTATCGGAAACTGACGACATTTTTGACCTCTTTCGACCGAGCGCGAACGCGGACGGTTTTCGGCCGAATTTCGGCCGACTTTTGTCGAAATAAAATTTTCCATAAGATTAACCCGGCGCGGGAAATCGCTCATTACTCGGCCGATATTAATCGGACGACGTAGAGACCCGTCTCAAACGACGCAGAATAAAAAAGTCAAACTAGAAAGTGCAAGAGAAACGCTCAAAACGACTTTTTTATAGCCATTTATGCGCCGACAAAATCGGCAAAATTGCTTTTTTTTCGAAATTCTTAGACGGTGACTAGGTAAAAGTGCCTGGGTACATTGAGAATTTTCGAAAAAGTCACAGCCTAACTTCAATACGATTTTAACATGCGACGACGAATCGAGTTTTTAATTAAATTTACGTCGCCGACACTACATTAGTGTGACTGAGATGAAACATTTATAGCATGATTTACCTTGATTCGTTAAGCAATAGAGTTTTGTTCTAAAAAAGTATGCGTTCAAAAGATTTTTCGGCTGTTCCAGCGAAAGCGACTTCTGACAGATGGTTTTTTTTTATAAACCGTGGAAGTTAAGACTTAAAATCGAGATATCTAATAAAAATGTCATAAATTATCGAATTTTAAAAGAAATCATTCAGATAATACATCGTTATTTGTTCGTTTTTGCACGGATATTTTTGTGTCATATAATTATTATCGATTCATCCGAGCCGAAGATTAACTGAACGCTCTCATTTTACTTTGACGTTTGAATTATTAATAAACAAACGACTGTCTAAATTTAGAGCTGTCATTTTTCATTTTAATAGAATAATTTGGCAGTATTGTGGATTTTGAATTGAAAATGGTTATCGATATTATGTACATTGAAACGTATAAAATATTCTGATATACTCCCGACACCGAATAAATCGATATTAATTGAGATCTATTCAAAATAGTAATTTCGGAGGAGCTAGCATTTGAGCTGTGAGTGCGACAGAGATGAAACATTATTCGAATTTCTTTTTTTTTGGACATTTATTTGACGTTTAAATTTAAAACAATTGTATTTGTATCAAAAATACATTTCATAAAATTTTATGCATTTTATGACGGGAAATAATACAGGTTAGTAAGTTAACAAATCATTTTAAATGTATTACAAATACGTGCTAAATGCATATTATGCCTATTAATAAATAAAAAATTATATTTTAAACATTTTGTAATATGACAGCTAAAAATTAGGTTATAATGACGCATCAAAACTGATCGGTAATCGGCTTTGAGAAAAGTTACTTTGCAACAATGTCATTGTTGGAACTTAAACCCGAAACTTCCACTATCGCGGCGGATGACTACAATAACATAATGGACTAATTCAACATTAATTATAATAAAGCATATACCTATATATAATACAGTTGCAAATAAGATTTATTATGAGAATGACGAATCATTCTCATATAACTTAATTCTACTGGACAAATTTAGATGCGATTTTCACGATTATATATAATGGTGAAAATTGCATCTAAAATCGTCGGTCGGTGTGCATTTCTTTCCTCGCAATTTGCCAGTTTTTTTAAACGAATCATTAAAAGCACCCACGGGGTTTTCTAAAAGTCGGAGCCCCTGTACCGACACACTAAGAGTTATCTTTTTGCGCTCGACCAGTATCAAAACACATCGATTTTGGAAAACTATTCTATAAACACATTCAAAAATGTTTCGCGTAAACCTGTTATGGTATTTGAGTAGGCGTGTATCAAAACACACCAACCTTTGAAAATTACGCCAAAAACACATACAAAAATGTTTTGTTTAAGAAATACGAAAGTTATGAGGGCGAAGGCCTGAATTTTGTACTTGAATTAATATTACGAGGCTCGAAGAGCCGAGAAGTGCTGCTGTCAGCAGCACTTCTGGGCTGAAACCGATGCACTATCAAAACACATCGATTTTGGAAAACTATTCTAAAAACACATTCAAAAATGTTTCGCGTACACCTGTTATGGTAATTTGGCAGGCGTGCATCAAAACACACCAAGCTTTGAAAACTATTCCAAAATCAAATGTAAAAATGTTTTGTGTAAATAAATAACGGTTAGTTGCGCCGCGAGCCTGTACCAAAACACATGAATATTTGAAAACTAACCCAAAAGCACGTGTTAAAAAGTTTTGTGTTGGCAAAAAAATTTTGGGCGACAGCCTGTGGCAAAAAAAGTTTTGGCGACAGCCTGTGCCAAATATTGATCTTAGAAGACTGTGTTAAGTCACCTTCAAAAAAGTTTTGAACAGGTCCATCTAGTGTAGATATAATCCATTATAATAATTCGCTCTAGCCTGTTACAGTTATTATGTTTTTATATCAATTAGGTAAATTGGTATATACACATTCCGCGTGACTGACTTATCCGACGACTCCATACACACCTTTATTTTTACTATAAATTCAAACACTTTTCAGCGCTAGTGGAGAACTAATAATATGATATATATCTTTGTATGTTTTTGTCTCTCTCTCTCTCTCTCTCTCTCTCTCTCTCTCTCTGTATTTATTATATGTGTGGTGAGACAATTGACCTGTAATGAAAAAGATATTATTTAAGGATGAGAAAACTACATCATCTGTATGTATAGAACATTTTATCTTTATACTATATTTTCGTGAATTTTTACATTTTTTTTTAATTTTTTGGTTATCACCAATTTCACAAAATATTTTGTTTACGTAACTTGATCCTCTTATATACTTGTTTTTATTAGATCTTGTTATGTTTGTGTGTGATTTAGAGAGGCATTAAAATAGTAATAAAAATATTTAAAAAACATTGAAATCTACTTCTGCCGAGTTTTACACAGCAGTCCAGTTTTCATTTTTCAGGTGAAATAGAGACTCGCTGTTGTTTGTACTATTGAAGTTCAGTTTTTTTCATAATAGCGTAATTGTTGGCAGTGTTCGTACTTTCGCGTGTAAATTTGATCAGCTGAGCTAGGTGATCATATAAATAAGGTTCCAATACACAAGATTCAAATTTATTATAATTATAAATATTGGTTTTGATGTTATTTCAACACAATATGTGGGGATTTAGTACAGTAATTCTGGTTGGTTCATTTAATGGTGACATTTAGACCTTAAAGTTTCGGAGATCACAATATTCATTTTCTATAGTTTAAGGGACTTCACTGCAGATTTTATATTAGAATCGCCATAAATTATGGCTTGATTATTGTTCAAATCTGCAAACAAATAGAAAAAAAAATTGGTTGTCTGTAAAGTCGGTTTACGGACGATAGTTTTACGTGATAACGTATTCCGCTCGAATATCATATTTAATAATACATAACCTAAATTTTAGTAGCTGTCAAACTATATTTTGACCGACTAATAATTTGATCAACCAAAGCAAAATACATATTTTTAAGCAATTATAAAAGACATTTAAAAGAATGTATATATATTATATATTTGTTAACAAACCGTATAATTTATCTGGCCATCTGTCAGATGTGGCTTTCGCTGGAACAGCCGAAAAAAATGTTGAACGCACACTACTCTCTGACGTCACGCGAGACGAGAGAGACTATCGCTTATATCGCGCTCTCGCTTGCGGAACGTTACTCTTTTTCGTGCGTGCAGCCGGTGTTTCATCAATTATCACGTCAAAAAATCACGACTTGTTGGTAACCTATATACCGTTGTTATATTAGTTCTCAAAACAGATATTTGTTATATTCTCACGTACTTTTCCTAATATACATTATAACACCACTTCGAACTATTTATGATCGGCAGTTATCCTATAGTTAGGTAATAGGTACAAAGTAACCTCATTATTTTTGAGCCATCGCTGCGTACGTTTAAAAACAGTTATCGATTTTTTACGCCGACATTTGATGTAGGTGCATGACTTATCTGAAGTTCGTTCCTTTTAGATACAATATGTGACACGTCATTGTCGTCCCCTATTAAAAGAGGTCTTTCTTGAGCTGACAAGCACGCATATTTTTGGGCTTACGCATTTGTCAATTTCAATTCTTGATTGTTGGTTTGCATTTTTAATATGTCTACATTTTTGCTTCTTTATTGTGGTGAAAAGAAAATAAACAGCCCAAGCGTCGACTTCTTTAAATACTTGGACATATTATACCATCCTTGTGTAAATTTAGTCGTAGCACTTGAGCAGTTAAGTACACATCTGTCTTATTAGTTTTATTTCTTTTTAGTCAAAAAGTAGTTTAACATGTTTGTTGTGATGGCTCAGTCCTGATCGACTAACTTAACTGCATGTTTTTAGAATCAGTGTTGCCAAACGTATGATAAATCTAGACAGTAAATATGCGATCTCTTGAAATGTGCATTATCTACAGCGTAATATTTTTTAGTTCCATTGCCTTAATTAAGTAGATTCAAAAATGAATGTACAATACAATGCCTGTCAATTGCAGATTTGACATAACTCGTTTCTTTTTCTGTTGCCAAAAATGTAAAGGTTTTGATTTTTACACTCATAATATACCTGTATAGTTGGCGAAAAAAGTTAAATTCGATAGATAGCATTGCCTATTAATTCGGCATATTCGGTTTATGGATATTATCATTTTTTATGCTCCAAGAGGGCAGTGTTCAGAAGCCAGCAAGATATTGCCTCTAAGCTCTCCTAGTGGTTGGGAAAATATAGATAAAACTGACCAAACTTCATTTTTGAATTTCTGGAGTGATATTTCATATTGCCATCGACAATATTTTTGCAATTGTCCAGAAATATCAGTCTCGCCAGCAGCGTATTTACTATGTGCGACTTTTTGCACAAATGATCTGTTGCTATAATTAAATAATGTCATTTAAAAAATTCAAGTTTTCTAGGAAAATAAAAATAAGATACGATCAAGTGAAGTCATTGGATCCCAACATGATGAATTGGCAACACTATAGACTTGAATAGCGAGTAGTAACTTAGTGAACACCTCGCGTGCCTTGTTTACATTATCCTTACCGTAATTACAGATGTTAAAGTCGTTGACACACTAAAGGACGGTTCCCCATTTCCGCAATGCAAAATACCAATTCAATTATGACTGTTAAAAAAAGAAATCATTATCGTCCAATACAGAGATATGAAAACGGTCCTTTAAAAACTCACATAACCTTGAAGCCATTGTTGGGGGGGGGGGGGGTTGTTAAAAAAAAACTCACATTTAGCTGCATCGTACCATAGAGATAGATATATTTTTTTAATATATATTGTTGATGGGCTTCTGTACGCCTATATGCGTAATTAGCCACGACCACATTCAAATTTCTATTAAACCACTTGGCTAATCAATCATTGTGAAGGGATACCTATGCAAAATCATGTATCGCATTGGTTTGCTAACATGTTATATAACATCTTTCATATTCTGTAAACTGCAACTACTTCCAATTTGAAAATATTATAAAGATATAATATTTTTTTAATTTAATTATATACACAAATAGATTCTTTTGAAAATCAACAACTGAAAAAAGGAAAAACAATGTTTCCGTCGGGGATCGAACCGGGAACTTCCGTGTGTGACAGATGTGATAACCACTAAACCACGGAAAAGCTTAATTCCATATTGTTCCTTATTTCAGTTATAATATTTGTTTTAAAAATAGTGAATTATTAATACTCTGCTATTATTTTTATTCGACACATTTTGAAGATATAAACAAACTTGTTTTTTTTATAAAAAATAAAAATTGAAATAAACAATCTAGTTTTTTTTGTTAAAATCTATATTTGAAAACATTCTTTGTTTTTAGATAAATTTAAGGCGTGTAGATTTACGTCATTGAAAACTTAAAAAGTTGTTTGTCTTCGGTTTTCGTTACGTAAAGTATACCAGTTGTTAAATTTTGCAATTACCTGTCAATTTATCAAATTATTAATAGTCTTTTTCTTCCAAAACAGTCGAGCTTTTGAATCATTTTATGGAGATATTCTGATTGCAATGCTTTCTAGGCATGTGAGTTTTATTGCGATATTAAATTAAGTTAAGAATTGGAAAATCACAGGGAAGTGGACAGGTTAAAGATAAGATAACACCTTTCTTTATAAAGTATCTTTACTTTATAAAGAAAGGTGTTATCGTATCTTTAACCTGTCCACTTCCCTGTGATTTTCCAATTCTTATTCAACAAATGGACATGACTACTACAAATTAAATTAAGTTGTTTTTGGTTCTGTTCAAATAAACTTTGAGTCTCTTTGTCTTGGCTTTTGATCGAAAAAGTTCTGCGAACAGTTAAACGAGATAGGGAATGCGAAAAGTCTACGTAGATACTTAAATAGTTTTAATAGGTATGTCGACATCTGTGACTTCTGAAATTTGGAATGAATGTTAGTTTTGAAATTATGGAGTATCTTTAGATACGGTAATTATTTCGTTAAGGCCATTATGAAAGCGAGAACAACTGGTTCAGATAATTTGTAGGCGGACTGAATTGAGTTACAAAATAACATCGTTTTGAACCAGTATCATATAAACGATCACTAATTAGGCTCGGTACATGTCGTATAATTCTTATAATAGTTTTAAAAGCCAGTCTTGAATTTTATTACCTTAATCTTGGAATTAAGTTAAGTTATAAAAATAAAAACGACCTAAAATATATTATATTGATTTTTAGTTGTCGTTGCTGACGGGTTGTATATGTTATTGAGAATGATTCAAATCGTATCATGGAACTAAAATATATAATACCAGGCGCGAACTCAAAATCTCACCCATTTAGAACAAAAATGCTACGAGATATTACTATTTTCTCTCGTTGAAACTTGAATCAGAATAATGTGCAGTTTTTTAATGGTTTAATTTACATCAAATAAACATGAAAACTATAATATTAAAAATAATCATAATAATAAAACTAAGGACTGTAGTTTGAGACCATTCTTTTCCAGACAGATGTAGTTGCGATTTTTTAAAATATGTTTTATTTTTCAGGTACGCAGTTCTTGAGGAATATTCATTCATTGTCTGTATGCAGATAATCGACGGGAACATAATTATAAGGTAGTTATATAATACATTCCAAATATGAAAATTGGTGTATACAATCAATGCTGTCAAATCACACATATTTGTAAATCACATATTGAAAAGATAATTAATTATTTGCGGTTTAAAATGGACAATGAAAAATGTGTATAATCTGAAAGCTTTGCTTGTACATATCATATCAAGATTAATTTGGTGGTTTAAAATTGTCTACTCTTTTCTTGTAGAACTTTGCCTATCACATACATATTGTGTATAAAATTTATCTCCACAAACGTTATAGTTATTCTTAAAATTTTAACTTTTTTAATTTAAATGTAGAGATATCTTGTTTTCTCAGTCGATACGCATAAAAAATAAGACATGTTACAGGCACACATTTTAACGGTAACCAACAAATATGTTGATTATGCATATATATTTGATCTACTGTCATTAAAACACGTATTGCTGTACGGTACTGTACAAAAGAAACGCACTACAAAATATAAATCATTTTTTTTTCATAGAATTAGGATCACACGTGTCATATTCAGAAATTGACAATAATTTAGACAATAATAATGAATCTAAAGTCAATAAGTACAAACAGCATTCCGTATCGAGTAATATTATGTTTTATGATTAATTTATCGTGGATTTAAACTTATTTTCTCAAAATTATCGAAAGGGAGTAACATAATTGATGCTACAGTGTCTAGCGCACGCCGTTGTGACAAGGGGGCTAGGCGAGCACAAATCCTGAATAAATTTAACATGAATTACGCCAAATTTAATATTTAATTTGTTATTTCTTTACACTCGGAAACTATTTATTAAAATCCAGCAAAACCAACGAACTGAAATGAATACAGAAACAGAAAATAAATGCCGGTGCGAGATAGGTACTATTTTCGACTAATAGATACAGTTTATATTATACGTCATTTTCTTTTGTACAACGCTGTACACTACATACCTACATAATATACGGTGCACGCGGTCAACTTAATTGGTTTTTAATCATTTGACGTGTTTCTTCGAATGCTTCAAACACTGAACTCGTTTTTATCGCTCTAGAATATATTCAAATACCTCTTCAACTACTACCGGTTGCATTGGGAATGATGATGGTCATCTCTTTCTTAAGCTTCTTTTCTCATTGCGTCTCACTCCTATTATAGTGGGTAGTATTGGACATACTAGTTTGTTTCCAAATGTTGACCAGAAGTATGTCCTGTACTCTACAGTTGTGCAAATTTCCACAATTAAGTCACGTTCACACCAGTACCTAATTATATACTCGGCTAGATGCGATTCCTTTATATCTTTGACGGAAGAAAAACAATGTTTAGATATTCTGACATTGCTTTCTGCACTGCAACCCAGCTTTCAAAATGCAATTCACCACCGATATAAAGAAATAAATAAAATATATTTCGATCAAATTATGGTAACTATTTACTGATGTTTGCTGAGATACTCACAATCGCGTTGTATTGTTGGTGGAGACAAACGGTGATTCATTTTGATCATCGTCTGGAACTAACACAGTTCCAGAAGAATAAAATTTTGATACATAAATCGTCTAATTTGAGTTAGAGAAGAGAGTGAAGCTATATTTATATTCCCAGAAAAATTGCGATTGCGAAGTGTACAATATTATTTTGGAGACTTATTTTGTTAAATAAATAAAATTATCGACCAATTTTTCAGACGTTAGTCAAAGATTTGAAGACTTATTTTTTCTCAATTGTTAATTTATCCACAAATTTCGTTTATTTATACAGTCTTTTTTCTTTTTCTTAATTTCATGGAACAAATCGTTCACTGGTAATACTAATGCAAAAAAATGTATTAACACTTACCTATATTAGAAGTAGTAAAAAAGTCATTTTACAAAATGTATAATGATCAGAGATTGAAAGCATATTGGCACTGCATATCTAATCAACTATTAACTATTTTTTTAAACACGATTAATTTAATTTTGAAGACAGTTTATAATTGACGTGAATATTATTTCCAGTGCTGTATAATGTGTCACTGTTCTTTAGATTAGTAATTTTATTACTATACGTATCAGTTTTGATATTAATCTCGTATATTATTAACTTGATTTCTAATTTATATAATTTTATAATTAAAAAAAAAAAGAAATATACAGAGTACATACTATACACATAGTAACTGTTCTTTTATTTTTCAATTTTGTAATCTCACGCTTACAAGATGTTATTTTTCTGAACTTAATATATTTTTTATGACTTTTTTAGAGTTAATTGTACAACTCTTATAGGCAAACCGGATATTATCAGAACGTGTTTTCATTTTATGTCGGATTATATAGGGAAAGTGCTTTTTCTGAAATTTTCTCATAAAAACTTCAAGATGTTAATTTTACTCATACTGAAGTTATTGTATTTTTTCTCAAGCAGAATATTGTTATTATTTACTGTCTAATAATTCTTTATATCTGATTTATAATATTTTTTCTTATAGGCATGGTTGCTCATATTGTTTCATTTTTAAGACAGAACATTTTCCCGAGAAAGTCATATAGGCAATCGAAAAGTACCTTTTGAATTTTGTGTCGATTATATTTGTTCACTGCACTCACTTAAACTCTTCAATTTAACACGATTTAATTCGACATTATTTCTTTTTTTGTAAATTTTGGTCTACTTTTGGTAGCAAATCCACTAATAAATCTGTCAATTGTTCTTTCTTTGACTTGAGTCGACTATGTTATTTTGGTACTGATTTGCAAAATTTCAGATCAGTCTGAAAGATTTGCACAATAAAGACGTGAATTTTTTTCAATAAATATCTAAATATTTTCTTTCTGCTGCAGGTACGTACTACTCAATTTAAAAAGTCAAGAATATTTTATCAAATACTGAATTTGATTAAAAAAAAAATAAAATTCATTAGGTAGAAAATCGGTCGCAGGTCAATTGGGCGTAAACTTTTTCAGAATGTTACATTTTTGTTTCAGTACTGCCAGACTATAATTAATTATTGGAAACAGTAAAATTAACTTCGCCTCCCGAGCAGTCAACGAAAACTTTCTTTCTTAAATTTTCTTGAATATTTTTTCTACTCAATTAACCTTCGAGTACATTTACTATTCGACCAGTAGTACCTACTCGATTTTTCAGATAGGTATATACTCAAACGCCCTTAGAGACCGGTGATCTAATGCGCCTGTCCTTATCTAAACTTGTTTCGTATTCAAAATCAATATGATTTTGGTTGACTATCAACATTTATATAGATTTTAATATTCAGTTAGATTACAAACATGCACGTGAGTATGTTTATCTCTTTCTCAATTGATGACAACGCTATAAGACAATAGCTTTCTATTGCAATTTTTATTTAAATGTTTTGTAATTTCATTAGACACAAGTAGATTAATCCCTTCAATGAAAATAATGAATGATATTCATTTGAAATTTAACTGTTTCAACTTGTAGTAAGAAGTAATAATTTATATATTTTATTATTATTATGACTTGTAATGTGCTGTAGTTTTATATATGTTGTGAGTTTATATTTAATAATTTAATCGGTTGAGTAAACGCATAATTAATATTTTAACATAATTATAACAATTTGTAATGCCGCTTATCTCGGTTTGTATTTATTAATTAAATTCTTGGTCAAGATATTAGACATCCGTAACGAGTGGGAGTGAGATAACTGATTAAAGTTTTGTTTCCTATTTGTGTAATGTAATGTATTACAGTTTTATGGAAAAGATCTTGATTATTATAGGTATAAACAAAAACCACAGCCCAACATAAAGTACCGTATGCATAAACATAATAGGTACCCCGTGCGGTTGATATCACTGGGAAAGCTGTTTTGTTTATTGTTAATAGGGTCTTTTGTTTTCTAGTTGCTAACAGTTCCTATTGATTATACTGATAAATTGCATTGACTGGGACATGGAAGTTAACATATTTTTCTGCAGCTTTTTTTTTGCACGCAGTGGGTTTTGCTTCTATAATATGCTGTTTTGTTTTTTACTTAATGCTGATGTATTATATGCACATAGTTATCGTAGAAGTTTAACTTTTTGCTTTACTTTTGATTGGCTTTTTATTCATAAAGCTGTTAAAATTATGCCTTGCTATTTTTAGTTGATTTTGAGATTTCAAAACTGTTAAAATATGGTTTTATAATTCTTTTGAAACCTCATCCGCATTGTTTAAATTTATACAAATTTAATAAAATATTTCATGCCATACCATTGAAATAAAATTATTCTAAACGGTACCTAAATCTAATCACCAGGAGACAAACGCAGGTATAGATAAGACGCGGCTAAGCTTATCATAAAATTACGTTTTGGAAACCTATTGGGTAAATGCGATACGTTGACAAGTGATTGGCTATAAAGATTTGCAACATTTGTCCCTGTGCCAACATTGCTCCGTTCAACCAATGGGGTATCGAAATATTATTTAAATATACCTTTTTGTATAGAAAATTAGCCTCGGTGGGCGGTGTTTCATGTCAATCACCATACAACACCAAACCATTGTGTGCATCGTGTATTGCATGTTATTTATCCATACATACGTAATGTTGTTATTCACTCAACTATAGCTAACTAGTCATACTATATATTACGTAAGTATATAATGTAATATGTACTGTATTGCTGCCAAATGCACGAGTTCTTTACAAATAAATAATAATGTCCCGAAGGAACAATTGGACCACCTTGATTACTTCGTTACAAATTAATGTTCTTTAATGTAAAAAAAATAATGTTTGAAGAAACGCTAGTTTATATAAATAATGATAATCAATATTATATTTTTATACCGCGAAAAACTTAGCACGAATATTTCCTAAATGAAAAAAAAACTGATTTGTAATAATAAGTATGTACCTATGTAATGTATAGTATTCGTGCAAGCCAGAGTCGGTCTGGGACCTAAAAATTAACCGGGAAAATTGTCAAACAATTGTTCGAAATAAAGAAAATGAACTCATCACGCCTCTATGTGACTATGTAACTAAGAAAAAGATACGGACCGGCCCACCGGGAAAAGTTCCGGTTTTCCCTGGCGCCAGACCGACGCTGGTGTAAGCTTTGTTTGTTTAAAGCAAATGTTAGTTAACGATTGAATGTAGATTACAGACGCTCGACAATTTAGGCCTATTTAGTTAATATTATTAATAAACATTCATTTTGTCATATTTTAACAAATAATAAATTTGTATCGCTCGTAATATATAAATCAAATTTAAATTTTAAGGTAGGTATTAATGTCGTAGTACTGTAGAAGAAAACAACTTAAACTCGGTCAACGCAACGCGCTGCGAACGTTTTTTACTATGTCCGTTGGTTCGTTGGCGTAGGTACATCACAGTCGACAGCCACAGGTAGGAAAGAGCTTGGAGCGTGTTCGTACGTGCGTCGCAGCTTTATTTATACGAAGAAGTGTGTCGGAATGCAGACGCAGGGAGAGAGAAACATTCAACAAGTGGGTTGTGGAAACTGTGGAAAGCTTGTGTGATCAAAGCTCACGCACGAATCGCGTAAACCGAGTCGATGTGATCGTTTGCAGATATTATGACGACTGCACGACGTTCGATGATTTCAACTGAATTCGTGTTGCTGACAGTCGGTTCTGTAAAGGCCGCTATGCACACGCGGATGATTTTGCGGCTGGATTCGCTGCAGTGTTGGCTTCAGACGGTGCGTGTTTTGATGCTGGATTTGTAGTGCGCAGTGCCAGTTCGTATGTTAAAAAAATGGACGTTTATTGTCTGAATAGGGCACAGTCACTGACGGCCACGTCTGTTTATAACATTTGTCGACGTGACAAAATACTGTTTTGTTATTTGGTCTTACTCAGTAACGTCATTTCAATCCTCGCTGCAGCCAGCACGGCAGTCAGCAGCGAATCAAGCGGCTTAAAACAGTCTCGTGTACGGCGGCCTTTAGATCGCTCTTCCACTAGCAAAATATGTCACAACGATGTCGTCGAGACGCTACGTCCCCTTCAAATAATTGCTCCTTGCTGATTTTTGTAATTTTTTTAACGAACTGATTCTAAACATAGTTAATGATTTTGTGAATGTATTTAAAAATAAAATTCCTTCAAAAAATATTTTCTTGAGAAATGAAATTGTAATTGAATTTTGTTTAGCAGTTTTAAAGGACGGTTGTGCTGCCAATTAATTGTTAGAAAAGTAAAACACCTCAGGTTCAAATCCCGAATTATACTTTTTTTTATTTTCAATTAAATTTCTTAAATTAAAAATTTCAAAATAAGTATTTACATTATAAAAAATAAACCCCAAATCACGTACCCAGTACTCCTGTTGACATAAAGTTCATAATTAATAATTAATTAATGATAACACATTATAATAATATATTGTTCTTACCTTTTTTGTTATTACTATCTGTGTTTGTCTTCCATAGTATTTGCCTTGTGCTAATGACCATATAGCTGTCGAAGCACTATTTTCTAAATAAATAAATTTTAATAAATATATTAGTAATTGATGTAGAACCCAAGTCATTGGGTATACGAGGTCGATGCCATACTCACTGAAATATCTATATACATATATAAAATGCCCGGGTCACAATTTTGGCCGCGCTAATCTCCGAAACCACTGAACAGATTTTAATGAAATTTTGTAAATGTGTCTTGCTTGATGCAACTTACGCTATAGGATAGTTAATAGCGACATCTGTTAGATCTTGCAATTTACTCAAAGCTATTAGTTCAGACGCCGGGCCGCACACGAAATACATTTTGCAGAATTATATCATAATCATTCAATTTCAAAAATTTTTTCACCATTATTTAGAATGGACCTTCAGAATGGACATATATTACTATATATTATCGCGTTAAAATAAAAACGCTTTTCGTGGAGATCAATTTTGCAACGTAAATCGACGAAAAAACGGTGGCAATTTACAAATTCGGGCGAAGCAAACCGGACCGCTAATATAATATTATAAATATACTACTGACAAGACGAGCACTAGACTCGCATTCGGGAGGGGCAGATTTGGCTGGGACTTTTTCCTGCTGCCTCCCGCCGAGAAACGGTAATTCTTGTACCGACCATCTTGTTGAGGTTTTCCATGGTTTCCCTTAATAATTCCAGATAAATATCGAGATGGTTCCTTATTTAAGGCCATGGCCGATTACCTGTTGAACTTGCCTATCTTATCCTAGTGTTACAAAATTCCTTTATTCGCCCATGGCTATTAATTAAGTGGAAGTTTAAAAAAGTAGAAAATAACGGAAAGTGTGATAGATGGAAAATGGTAATGGTGCGAATGGCGTCTGTTATGACATAAGTCGAGAAACGGACGTTAAATGCATAATTATTATTATTATTATTACTACTGACAAGACACTTTCTTGCGCACATTTCCGCGAGTGAAAATACTGCGTTAGTGTGAGCTAATAAGTTTCATCGTAAAAACATTTTTTCATCGGCCAATGAAAAGGGTACCATGAATGAAGTATATCGTTTTATGAGAATTCATTGAGAGAATAAAAACTTCCTTTATTAAAAATCTGAAGTTTCAATGTAATAATGAAAAAAGTTATTGGCTAACGAAGTATGAATATTTTCATTGTTACATAATGTATTTCTGGTTCAATGTTCAGTGGAATAGTGACCTCTGGAAAATAGAGTACGGAAATATTATTTTATTAGCTTTTACCCGCGATTTCGTCCGCGTGGAATCAGTGTGTACAATTGAAAAAAAAAGTAATTTATCTCCATATTACATTTTATCACAATCGACTCAGTGATCTGACCGTGAAAGCGTAAATTCATATCATATTGCAACGCTCAATTCATCCCCATAGGGGTTGAATTTTGAGAATAAAAGTAGCCTGTGACCTTTCCCAGACTTCAAACCATTTTCATATTAAATTTCATCAGAATCGGCCCAGCGGTTTGACCGTGAAAGCACAACAGACAGACAGAGTTACTTTCGCAATTGTAATATTTAGTATGGATGACTGCGAATATAAATACAATCGAACATAGACGACTGTACATCAATGTATAATAGTGATAAAGATAGCAGAAAGTAACCGGGAGGGAATTGCGCAGTTTGACCAAGTTCCTCCAAAGTCCTTCATAAAAAAATTGCCAATTGTGTGCTAGTATAGTTTCGAACATGAATTGTCACCCGTCCCCACTGGCATGACTCATTTCTAATTGTGTAAATTCATTTTTTTGATTATTCGCATTAGCTCATAATTTAAGTTTGGAAAAAAGTCTGAAATAATGGCCGGATTTTTGGACACCCAGTATATCACCGTGTATTGAAAAGAGTTTATGAATCAACTTTTTGGTTAAATAATGATTTATTGTGGTTTTTGCTTTGAGAACCGCGAAATACTGCTTAAATTATGTGATCGTATTACCTTCTATACTTTGAGTTTTCCAGTAGTAGTTTTTGTAGTACCTACCTATTCATAGTTTTTTATGAAGAAAGATATTATTTTTTTATGAAAATTTTGAATAAAATAAGAAAAAAAATATCTTTAAAACGTATGTTTTGTGTTTTTTTTTATTTTTTTCTAAACAGGGCATCATTGATCATTTCAAAGCATTATACTGAAATGTAATTAAAATTATTTTAATAAATGAATAAATTAATTAAATTTAAAACATGTTTGACATAAAAACTTCACGCGAACAATAGATGCTCCAGAAATTAAAATATCCATCAAATGAACACAAAATATTAGGTTCTTGAACTTTGGCATTTTTATAAGAATCGGAATAATAAAAAAATCGGCCGTTTGTTTTTAAATAACACATTGTATTAATATTGTTATTATTTTTATTTATATGTTTCTGAATTCCAAACTGCATAAATATTATTAACAGCATAATATTATGTTCATAATAGGAAATATAGCATGATATTGAATTTAAAAATATTCGTATAGGGAAATTTGAATTTCAAATATTTAAAATATTCTTTCATCGATCATCAAAGCAGGAAGTTCATTGTACCACAAAAAGCACCTATATTGTTACTTGCCGTACACTTTTTTCTGGCTCGGTATCGAAATTTGATTTGTCGTAGGTACATAGAAACAATAAAGCAAGTTTTTTTTGTACTAAAAGATAATAATACGAACGCACTCTAAAATAGCTGTCATTTTTAAAGTACAACTCGATTTTTGTTGACGAATTGGTTAAATAAAAATATAGAATTTAAAAATGTTGATCGATTTTCACAGAATTAAAATCAAAAAATGAATTACAATATAGTTTCAGGATTCTTTATACCTACTATAAACATAGATAAGGTGACTTGTGACAAAGGTAGAGATACATGACAATTCTAAGTTCTGAACTATCGTGTAGAATAGAAACATTTTGTGAATCACGCGTGTACTTTAATTCTGCTTCATGTTAGTTCTGTATCGCACAAGTGATTTACGTTTGTGTATGTACGTGTTTTCTTTATTGCAAAATATTTAATTAAATGTATTTTACCTTTTTGTTTCAGAGTATAATAACCTTATTTTTAATATCTTTTTTATCCCACGCTGAAATTTGAACAATAAATAACAGTATGTATATAGAGTTTTCAGGACTTCACGGGACGTTGTCCGCTTATTGAACTTTCAGCTTTCAGAGTATCGATGCATACCCTACTCTATTCTGTTAAAAACTGAATACAAATTAATTATCATTATAATAGTAGTAGTGGATATGGGGTGTTGTGTATTATATAATATATACCTTTTAGTACTTTTGCCCAATCAGTTTTTTTTATTTTTACGTCAAAAAATGTTATGTATTTTAAAAATTTTGACGTGTGTTTACACAAATAAAATTCTAAGATCTGATATCAAAAGCTATTAATATTATTGGTTGTAAGTAATTTTTGCAAAAGACGTATTAAAACGGCATAGTAAATATTAATAGGGGCAAATTAATATTACGATTTTATAAATTGTCGTTGATATTGTAACATACACCATCGTTTTTAAAGGAAATGATTATAAAAATTTGACACGCACCACAATATTAGCAATATAGGTAAAATACAAATTTCAAGTATTTTTGGCTTGTCTTTTTACACGTTCAAATATAATTATTATATTAAAGATAGCCAGCACGAAAAACGTCTTCGTTAGTTTCATTTGTAAGATCGTTCACATTAATAAGCCTGAGGTCAGTGAAAACATAAATTAAAACTAATTTTCGGTTGGCGCACAAAACTTGAAACATATTTTTTAAATTTGTATTTGAAAAAGAAAACAGTACGCTTAATTAGACTGTAGGTTTTAAAGGCACAATTAAATGTATTTTTTTTTGTTCAGAGTTATAATAAACATAAATCTGAAGCACATATTTTATGAAATATTATTTATTTTAAGGCACTACTACATTTATTACAAGATAAAGAATTTATGGTAATAATAATAATGTCCCGCCCACTCGAACCCAGAGAAACGTTCTAACCAAAACAATACAGTCAGATTAACATTAAATACAAATTCAAATTATATACCCATTCCGTGGTTATCGCCATTTAATCTATACTGACCAGACATTTCCAATATATGATTAATGCGTTTTCAGGTTTGGCTTTATTAGTTAACATATTCTTAAAAAAAAGTTTGGGATTTAGATTTTTTAATATACTTTTATAAACGGGAAATTTTAATCAGGTGAAAAGACCACAGCCAATTTGTTTTGACTATTTATTCATATATACATGTATATATGAATAAATAGTCAAAACAAATTGGCTGTGGTCTTTTCACCTGATTAAAATTTCCCGTTTATTATTTATAAGACCTGAAGAATTTTACAATATACTTTTATAGATATTCGCCTCAGATATGTTCCGAATTATTAAATTGCGCCTTGTTTTTTGGTCGACTTACGTTGGAAAATTGGTCTCCACGAAACGCGATTTTATTTTAACGCGATAACATTCATCCTGAAAGTCCATTCTAAATATTGGTGAAAAAAAATGAAATCGGATGAGTAGTTCCGGAGATTACCGCTCGCATACACACAAACTCACAAAATTCGTACTCTAGCTGTCTTTATATTATTAGTATAGATAGATAGTATAGATAGCTTCGAATATGATTTTCATAAAATATTTTTCCACAATTTCCCACTGATTATATTATTATTCTACATGTATGGAGAATAGATGCGATATCAATTTTTATAGACCATACGGATTGTTTTAATAGCCGTTGGATATTAAAAAATAACTATACAAAATACTTTTTGATTAAAACAAGTTTTAATCATCTCCTGTTGATGCTAAATGGTTGGGGAAACGTGCGTCCAGAAAAAAGTGTTCGTGTTTTGATATTCTGTGGTTACTTTATTATTCGTTGTTCTATTTCAACAATCAAGTAACACCGAATGTTGAGTAACTTAATTAATTATTATTATTGATACATATGTTGGATGGTAGCTCCGTAACTTTTAAACATGGGTGTATTTTAATATAACGTATTACCAGGATGTTATTATTTTAAAATAAGATACATTTTTAATTTGATTTTTTAGAAACTAGATTAAAAACCATTTTACTCCACAGAACAGATCGATAGATATTTGAACAAAATTAAATTTCACTTACAAGGCGTTTTTTCTTTTTATTCTTACATAAATTGAAAAGTTCGCAAAATTATATCTTTAGACTCTTTTAATATTAAAAAAAAAAAAAAATCAGAAATTTCTCATGCATTAAATAAGCATAGTCGTTTAAAAAAAAAAATAATAATAAAAAAAAAAAAATATGATAAGAGAATTTAAAAAGTATAATCCTTAGGTACTTTATAAGTTTGTTATCAATTTATTAAATGTCATCAGAATAGGTTCAGCGATTTTCAAGTACACAGACAGCAACAAAAATTATCGAAACAAATGGTTCCTTCTGATGTCACTTAAAATATATACCCCCAAGAAAACGATATTTCAAGACCCGCAGTCCCAATTATCGTCTTTCGTAAGAAACATCAAATATTCATAATATTTTATTAGGGATTTTTTTTTGTTATTAAACAAAACAAAAATTTGCATTGACAGTTTGCCACCGGCCCTATAATATAATTAGTATCGTTGAATAACAAATGAATTACGGCTTCTCTTTTGTTCGATATTCTCGTTTTAACGATTGTGAGTGTAGTATATAACAAACTATTCAAATTTAAAACCAATCTGTAGCAATTTTTTATCGGTATTTTGTATTTAAAACTGTTATGTTATTTGATTAATCATTTTATCCGCGTTCAATGCAACACTTTGAGCACACGAGATATAAAAGGAAAACACTATTATCGAAATAAAATTAAATAAATGAAATGCCAGCGGTAATGATTTTTCATCACACTTGAAAAAATATTTAAATATTGAATAAAACATTCTCGATTAATATACATAACAGCTATTATTGAATTTTCATATCTAGTTTTGATTTATTAAATCAATGATTAATAATATTTTTGTGCATAGAAAATAATATATTGTATGCTTATTCGGAAATAATAAATGAACCCCAAAATAATGTATTACTTGTCATGCGCATAAGTATATTCTATGGTAGAATATAGATCATGCCGTGAAGTTTAGTGGTATAGCGAATCTTTATTCTGATTCATTTAAATGAGTTGATAACATTGAACTACTGATGCTCTCTGCTTTTATTCAACCCTTTCTGTCTTATCTATCTTTATTTTAGAGAATGTGAATAACCTAAGCCGTCGAGCGAATATAATCTAATAATTTTATCTGTTTAAAACACGTTTTATATAATTTTATGGATCACTATTTCACTTATGCATGATATAATTTCCCAGAGTTTCCTTCTTTACCTATCGTTCGAGTCCCCACCAACATACTTACAACTTGTATATATTATGTTTCGTTTCTATTAAAACGCGAAAATATTTTTATGATCAAAGGAACTTACCTAAGTGATCTTCGATCATAATTTTATGAGAGTATTTTCCGAAGAGATCAGTTACTTGATAGATAAGCCTTCTGCTTGATGTTGCCACAGTGTTTAAATCGTGTAGAAACAAAATCTATGGTGTCCCTACACATTGCTCCACTCTGTCTACATCTCCATTATAGTTGAGAGCTGAGAAAAATCATAATATTCGCAGCCTTATAACTTCCACAGGGGAAGAAGAATGCGTTCGGGTAGGGAGGGATACTGATCTCTTCGGAAAATACTCTCATAAAATTATGATCGAAGATCACTTAGGTAAGTTCCTTTGATCATAAAATTTTATTTCGAGTATTTTCCTCAAGATCAGTTACTTGATAGATGTTTAAAGCAAAGAAGTTTTAAGGCGGAGAGCGAATATTTTATACTTTATTACACTCACCGCCATATTTAAACAATCTGGTATAGACCTATATATAAAGGTGTATAATATTAATGTATATGTATTTAACATTCTTATTTAAGGTAAATAAAAAAATAACAGTCTATTTCTCTTGACTAAATCACATAAATTATCACATTTAACATTTCTAAAGTGATGTTAAAGCAATTTAAAAAAATAACAATAATTCTTTTTCTTTAATCACATAAGTTACCATATTTGGTCATTTTACTTATTTTTGGTGGATTGCAAAATTGTTTTTGCAAATTCTAGGTCATTTCCTACAATAGGTCTATTGTAGAATTTTGCGAAGGAACAAGACGCCCTTGTCCATCCTGCTGTTTTCCTTATAATGTCTATATTAATGCCCTGTCTCTCTGCTAGAGAGGTTGAAGCATGTCTAGTGCTATGGGCGGAAAAAATATTTGTATTAATTCCGCTGTCCTCTAGTGTTTGTTTAATCCACCGGCTGATACTTTGACTAGAGGCTGCGTGATATGGTCTTTTGAATGTAATAAATAGTCTATTAGCGTGAGATCTAATATTCTTAGTCTTATTCATGTACCCCACTAGAGCCGTTGCTGGACAAATGTTAGGGTTGTCCGTAAAGTCTGGAACTCGTAACAAAGGTTGAAATCTACCCAGGCCAGTGGTCTTAAATTTTTCAGTATCTCTAACGTTTCGTTACATATTGATATATTATCTATATTGATAAGGAAATAGTTTGTACTCTCTGAGCTGTACACAGAGATAGTAAGGTTACTGTTTTCTTGGTTAAGACTTCTAGGTTTAAACTTTCATTAGGCGAAAGTGCCTAAGTGTTCTAGCACTGGCGATGGGTCCCAGGTTTTTTCGTATTTCGGTTTTAAGGGTCTTAAATTAAAGGCCCCCCTAAAGAATCTCTTTATTGTGGGATCAGAACCTACTTCCGGACCCATAATCATTGACAATGCTGATCTAGCGCCGTTAAGGGAACCATATGCAGCTCCATTACTGAACAGTTCATTTAAAAAATTAATAAGAGCGGCGTCTAGTGTGTACGGACTAATTTGACATTTATTACAGTATATTTACCACTTACGTAAGTAGAGGTCGTATTGTTTAGCTGTAGCGTTGGATATTGAAGCTATGATGACCTCAATGCTGTGTTTAGAATGGCCCTTTCTTAGATATGCCGTGCTGACAACTTCGCGGAAACCAGGGTAAGCTTGTAAAGTTTTCATAATCATAGAAAAATGGCGGGAAAGCATAGAAGTAAAAATTTTTCCCATTTTTGTAAACGCATCTACTGCGTACGATTCTGGATCCTTTTTCCAAGATACGAATTTTGAGCACTTTTTATTTATTCTAGAGGCAAACAAGTCTATTTCTGGTTTACCGAAACAACTGACAATCTTTTTGAAAATGTCTGGGTGTATTTCCCATTCAGTTTCGATTTTTGTTCTACCTGGCTCAAAATCAGCCTCTTTGTTTTCTTTAGATTGGATATACGATGCTAATATCCAAATATGTCGATGTTCTCACCAACTCTAAATTTTTCGGGCTAAGTTGTTTTAGTTCATCTCCGTCTGGCCCTTCACTGAGGGGGTATTCCGGATACTCGTATTCGCTGTAGGTGACACTAGAGTGACTGCTATTGGTGATTGACTGAATGAATGATTCATTATTGTCTATGGAGTTGTTTCCTGAAACTAAACCAGGCTTGCTTAGTTCCTGATGTTTAATACCGAAGTATTGTATGTTTACTGTCTTTTACAGTTATCTGGGTCTAGGTGATCAAGATTGACAATTGATTTGGAAAATGGGTAGATGTCACACATCTAACATGTCCGCCGCGCGGAACATGCTTACCCAGTAGTGTATTGTAGGTAGATGTCACACATATAACATGTCCGCCACGCGGAACATACTTAGCTAGTACTATATTGCAGGTAGATGTCACACATCTAACATGTCCGCCACGCGGAACATGTATAGCCAGTACTGTATTGTCGGTAGTTGCAATAGATGTAATGTACATCTAGCATAACCTTAGCAAGGTGTATGCTTTTCGGTATTGTAGTTGATAGATGTCACACATCTAACATGATCGTAACACGATACATGTTTGTTACCGAACAGTAGTTGCAATAGATGTAATGTACATCTAGCATAACCTTAGCAAGGTGTATGCTTTTCGGTCTTGTAGTTGATAGATGTCACACATCTAACATGATCGTAACACGATACATGTTTGTTACCGAACAGTAGTTGCAATAGATGTAATGTACATCTAGCATAACCTTAGCAAGGTGTATGCTTTTCGGTATTGTAGTTGATAGATGTCACACATCTAACATGATCGTAACACGATACATGTTTGTTACCGAACAGTAGTTGCAATAGATGTAATGTACATCTAGCATAACCTTAGCAAGGTGTATGCTTTTCGGTATTGTAGTTGATAGATGTCACACATCTAACATGATCGTAACACGATACATGTTTGTTACCGAACAATAGTTGCAATAGATGTAATGTACATCTAGCATAACCTTAGCAAGGTGTATGCTTTTCGGTATTGTAGTTGATAGATGTCACACATCTAACATGATCGTAACACGATACATGTTTGTTACCGAACAGTAGTTGCAATAGATGTAATGTACATCTAGCATAACCTTCGCAAGGTGTATGCTTTTCGGTATTGTAGTTGATAGATGTCACACATCTAACATGATCGTAACACGATACATGTTTGTTACCGAACAGTAGTTGCAATAGATGTAATGTACATCTAGCATAACCTTCGCAAGGTGTATGCTTTTCGGTATTGTAGTTGATGGATGTCACACGTCTAACATGATCGTAACACGATACATGTTTGTTACCGAACAGTAGTTGCAATAGATGTAATGTACATCTAGCATAACCTTCGCAAGGTGTATGCTTTTCGGTATTGTAGTTGATGGATGTCACACGTCTAACATGATCGTAACACGATACATGTTTGTTACCGAACAGTAGTTGCAATAGATGTAATGTACATCTAGCATAACCTTCGCAAGGTGTATGCTTTTCGGTATTGTAGTTGATGGATGTCACACATCTAACATGATCGTAACAGATACATGTTTGTTACCGCTGCATCTTGATAGACCTCCTTGGTGTTTGGACATAAAATGTCAGTGTTGTATAGTTGACTATACTTGGCTCCTACTCTTCTTAGACCTCATAGGAAATGCGTCATTCGCCACACAGAGGTTATGTGAACTTGTTCGATGTAAATCGCCGACGAAAGAGCACTGTTTAACGTATCCCACAGGAAACCGGAACATGCTTAGCCAGTACTGTATTGTAGGAAGATGTCACACATCTGTAATGTCCGCTACGCGGAAAAAACTTCTCCAATACTATATTTTGCCAGTACTATATTGTTGGAAACATATTGCGCTCCCTCTCATTTTTGACCTCACAGGCTACAACTGCATAACTGTACAGTGTACATGGTCTAAGGTCTGTGATATGACAGCAGTGTATGACAGGTTATGTCGCAAATTGAACTATTTGTAGTTGCATAGAAAACGATCATGCGATGTTTTCTCACCTGATTTTTCTTTTTCCATTTGTTCCTCGTATTTATTTAGTCCCTTTTTCAATTTTCTTATTTTTTCTTCGGCTTTTCTTTTGCCCATCCTGAAGATTAAAGGTGAGAAGAAAAAACACTGTAAGCAACGCGTCGCACAGAAAACCGTAATGGAGATGTAGACAGAGTGGAGCAATGTGTAGGGACACCATAGATTTTGTTTCTACACGATTTAAACACTGTGGCAACATCAAGCAGAAGGCTTATCTATCAAGTAACTGATCTTGAGGAAAATACTCGAAATAAAATTATGTGGAGTGACGGGTTTCTGACTTCTGTAGTGTACCTGTTTCTTCTCGCAGCAAATTATTAATTTCTAATTAGTTTTATTCACCTGAACAAACTACTTGTAAAAAACAAAATTTTAGAAATTGTTTTTTTTCAGCATTATTTTGTTGAAATTTTATGTAAGCATTTATTGACAAGTAATTCGATTCACATTTTTTTTTTAAATTGAACTCATCGTAGTTGTACCTGTTTACATTATTACTTGATAATTGGCTCGATTGATAGGTATATGATTAACAATAATAAAAGTTACAACAATTAGTCTCACTACTTAATTTTTAATTTATTACTTCACATTACAACGTTTCGGCCATCTCAGCTCAAGTCATGGGCCTCTTCAGGTATAGTTTTAATAAATTTCTAAAATTTAACAATAAAATGTGTCATCTCGCATCCACTCAACAATTTTTGCTGACAAACTTTTGCTAATTTCGTTCATTTTCTGAGAATGGATCAGTTACTTTAAATTCATCAAAATCTGGTGAATCGTTTGTGAACTGGATACACGAACATCACACAATTATAATTTATATTATAATAGCTTGATGACTGCTGGCCGTTTACGATATGCATTTGGGGCACAAATCTCCCAAAGGCCATTAAAAATATAATAAATTACCGTATGAAAAATGAGATCTAATCTATTTCAAAAATAATCAAAGGGGTTCTTTCTTTTTTTTGCCCGTGCGCTTACTCAAATCTTTTGTATTATTTTTTGAATTTTAATTCCGTACAAACAATAGTTGTATTTCAACATTAAAATAAAGGGGCGGCTCACTACGTTTATATGGTATAGATGCACGCGACTGTAAATGATTACGGTTCATCTGCACGTTTACATTATTGAGACTATTCAATATCGTTTGCCCCAGATTGAGTTTACAAAAGGGAAAGCATTTTTATTTTTTAATTTATGAAAAAATGTCAAAGATGTCCTTAAAGAAACAGTTATGCAATTCGAACTACAAAATCGCAAAATTGTCTATTTTTATGAATGAGCCCTGATTTGACAATGTTGCAAATTTTTATACTCACGGAGACAATTGAACATAGTCCACATTCCACAATTATTTAGTCAATAATAGCGAAATATTGAAATAAAATTGTAAGTGAAACAAACTGTTGTGTCTTTAATAATATCGATGTAGGCAACAGTTTTAAGGAATTACGCCGTAGAATTCAATAATAAATGGTCAGTGAATCGATCATTTGATGTTTAACCATAATTTTTGTTAAAAAAACTTCTTTAAGCACGATATGGTCAAATTGATTCGTGAGACTAAAAGTGTAACGAAACGTTGCAATATACGTTTACCATTAACTATAAACAACGGCTGCAGGTAGAGTGGCTTCCTCGTAATCTAAAGGTCGTGAGTTTGCTCCCGGCGCGGCAGTCGGTGCCATTATTATTATTATATACCAGTTTTACTTATGTAGTGTGTAGTGTGAAGTACATAGTTTTTTATGACGTGTTCTAATATTGAAGTATTAATTGCAAAATTGGTTGTTTCAAGTCAGGCAAACATTTTTCTTTCCTTGACGTTACTCTTGGACGTACAGTTACAACACCGTATAAATAGCTAGAAAATTTAAATCTCATAATATCATAAAAATTATTTAATCTCCCTGGTCCCTACTTTCTTCTAGTAAGAAGTGTTAAGCTTTTGCCATACTACCCCCTATCCCTCCCCAAACAATTTAGACGACACAATCAATAGTGTATAAAAAATCACGTTCCATTTGTCTCGAATAATTGTCAAGCCAGTTTATGAACATGTATAATTTGAAAGATTGTATCTTATTTTTATCTAGAAAAATGACTGATTTTGTAAATAAGAAGAAAACTATATGAATATCGTAAAAAAGTATTATTTTCGACTTGTCATTAATTTTATAAGAAATTAATGCCGTAATGCATTTGAGTAGCGCAAGCAAACATAATTAATGAATACATCTGTATATACTTATATAATGCGATTGTTATCAGCAAACAAGAACAACAAAATAAAGAATTTATATGGTGCAGATTTAAATGAAAACGTAATTAATCAAAACCTTATTATTTTAAAAATAAAATCGACTTTAAATTATATACCTAGCATGTAAACGTATCAAACAAGTTCAATTGAACACATGGCATATGCAAATTTTGTTTCATATATAAATTCCCTCCCCTATTTAAAATAAAAAGGAACGCACCGAAAATTTGAATATCGCACTTAAAATTACATTTGTACTGTTGCGTTGAGTGTGTGTCGTTTATTGATACATTGTGAGTATTTTGTTTGGCCGAGCGCAATAAAAATGACTATGTTATAAATCAACTTTTATGCATATAAACTATAAAATGGACGTTTGTGCCGCTGCTGCAATTTCACCAGAAAATTATTTCGACGTACAAATTTGAATATACGTTAAAAAATTTTGAATTGTCCAGATAAAGGATACATTGTTGTTTTTTTTTTTAGTAAACTCCATATTATTAAAATAACAGTAACCTCTCATGATATAGGTACCATGGTTCATGTATGATGTAGAGATGCATGTAATCGTTGCAGCTGCATAAAAACTCATCACTATATTACATAGCTGTTTTTGGGTTTTCTGGTTTTGCATATAAAATTTAGCTATATAAAACATAAGTATTTGACAACAATGATTCATTCTAGATTCTAGATGCTCGACAGATGGATTCATAAAATCTAGAGCATCATACCAATTCACTTACCAATTACATTACTGGATAATGTCGGTGACCACAAGGCAAAAACCGTTTATGTCGAATTTTCGATAAAATAAAATCAATGACTTTTTAATCATACAGTTTACCTTCTTACCACACGATATCATTGGTGGCAAAGAGGTATATCGGAGGGTAGGAGTCTTATGTTCACCCCAAAACAGCGTCCAGTCCCTGTCCAAAATTTTAAATTATTAATTTACGATGTCAATTTTCTCCCAAAAAAATTCCACGGACCTCAGAGTAATGCATAATAAATTTGAAAATACTGGAAACATGCGCCCGTCTTACCGTGTTTGGAAATTTTGGAATAGTTTTTTTTTACTTTAAATTTTCCAAATATAATCTAATCTTCAAGTATTATTATCAATATTTGATATAATCCTCATGTTGATTAAACCGAAAGGGAAATTATTTTTATATTGATAGAGGAAGTGTAAATATTGTATAAGTATGGTAGATTGCAGTGTTCTTTAGTTCATTCATTCATTTTTTTATGTTTTAATCAATTCCGATAAATAGTTTGGGAGCGATAATCAATATCCATATTATGAGAGAGTAATAAATGTCACAGAGTTAATTTGTCTCAGTCGTAAATCATAAAAGAGAAATATAGTTTGCTTAAAATCAGCATTAAATTCCACAAAACATTGATTTTAAAATAGAGTGTTTGTTGCTTAAAAGTTGGCATTTTATATGAATTTTCATTTGCTAAGTGTATTTTCAAGAGATATAAACGTATATTTGTATCATTAAAAGGGTTTTAGATTTTTACGCAAAAATTTTAAACATTTTAAAATGCATCCCTCTAATATTACAAAGTTATACTAAGAAATATTTTCGAATATTTCTATAACTTTGTAATTTACGTTGTACTAAAATTGACGAAAATTTAACACTTGTGGAATCAGGTCGTTGTCTGCCTGTCTATCACCATTTGTAATAGAAAATTGTAATTTAGCACAGTATTAGGCTTACAGACGTGAAATATGAAAAATTGAATTTAGATCATGAGGGCTAAAAATACATACTTAATTTGTTTTTTAATGTACGCTTTTTAACATTTTTCCAAAAAATATCGCCAAAATTAGGTTCCCCAACCTATCTCCAAAAATATGGTTCAGAAAAATCTGAAAAAATCACGAATATTGCTATTGGTAATAATGTCTTTATTTTGAAAGTAAAGTAACAGCATAGCATTCCGTAAGTTTATTTTTACATCATTGTATTACATAAATTATTTTTTCAACACTTCATTACATAACATTGTTTTTGGTGTTTAAAAAGAAACTCTATTTTACACTATACGCTACAGAAGTGAAACTGGTATAATTGCAAAAAAAAAATATTGACACCGAGCTTTGGGTTACGGGGCAAGCGTTCTACCTTGCCGCAATCTTAGTTAATGTTCTAAAACCGGTTTTTATAGTAGGTATATGTTAAACTTTCTTGCCATTTTCAGTTTCAATAATCAATTTTACCCTACCGTGCCTTAAAAAAGTTAAAAAATCTTAATTTTGCCGATACGACCACTGCATTCAAATTCGGCTTGCACTTAACCAATTTTTTTTGTATTAGGCAAATTGAAGTACACGATTTGATAAATAAACGAACAATAATTCTATACTCGAGTATTTGTATAAAAAAGAGAAATATTTTGATTATAAATTATGAGTAATTTCTATGAAACAGTCTGTTCTTATAGCATTCTATTTTACTTTCTGTGAACAAAGTTATAAAAATAGTATTACTTAAATATTTTTAAGAATATAAGAAAAAAAATATAGCATCAGCATTGTTTATAAAATCACAAAGAATAGCTTGGGTTGCATACAAAACGTTAGATCAAAACAATAATTTTATAGTGAAATGTCGTAAAAGTTATTCCGTATTTAGTTTATTTTTATAATAATGAAATTAATGCATTGCCACAACTCCTAATTTCAATGAGTAGGTATACGTATACGATATCTCTTCATTATTGCTGTCAAATAAGTACCTACATAATAATAACATATCAAATTATTATAAATCGGGGGTTCGAAAAAATTATTTTAACATATTTTGTCATTTTTTCCTAATAAAAATAGTTAACTTTTTAAACAAGAAGGACGGTATTATGAACGCTAGTCAACGCTTAAAATCAGTATAGCATATTTTAGACAAAAAATGTATCGATTTAATAAAAGTAGCTTATACGTCCTACATCTTTCTAATTGAAATATCTTTGTAGTCATCGGTTAAATTTTTACAAAGCAATAATTCTATTTTGATGTTAAAAATAGAATATGTAAATTTATTGTGATGTAAGTAACTATAATTTTTGAAGTTATACTTCTTTTGGCGCGTGATAAAAAAATGATGAGAGTGAATGCTTACTTACTTAACAGGATGAAGTTGCCGATTGTAATATCAAAATCAACATGATGAAGTACTTGCTCGCTAAACCATACGCCGTGGAAATTTTGTTAAATATTTTAACCTTAAGCAGGTTTAACCAAAAAGTGGACTGATGGCGCAGCATTCGAAAATGTAAAATAGTGAATATGACAGATAGTGAGTATTTGTGAATATTATTGGAAATATAATTATGAATATTAGTGATAATATCTCACTCCAGGTGTTTTATTTTTTATTTCAATAAATTTGTATGCATATTACAAATTATGTAGTTTTTAATCACGCCAAAGAAGTAACTTCTAACGCGCGTACCTATAAGTAACACACTCTAAGTTTTGGTGACTTTGATGAAGAAACAATTTATAGTTCTTCGGTACGCATCGACTCTTTATGTAGTTCGTCTACACTTCAATATAAGTAAACTATTTTCAATGACAATCAATAATTAAATGATATTATTGACAAGCGCATACGCACAATTGCTTAGCATATAAGTTCAATGACATAAAGAATGCGGAAAGGCAAAAAACGCTATTAAAATTAAAAAAAAAAAAACGACAGTCACCTGTCAAATACAGAAACAAAAAGACGCCGAAGAATTAAATTATAGCGATCGGAGCATATTATAATTGATCGATAGCAGTTGAAATACATGAAAATAAAATTGCTTACAATCTTATTTGTAGTAAATACAATTTATAAAGTAATGGGTAAAATAAAAAGTAAAATTAAAATAGGTGTATTGCGAATTACAATCAAGTTCATATATATCTTGCAGATAAATAAGAGCTATTTATCGTATACAAAATTTTTTCAAGTTAGCTGAAAATGAGAATGACCATTGTTACAATCTCTACGTATTTTGTATTTTTGGTTTCTTATCCTGTTTGTTTTAATAATAAAATATACGAGTATGAGTTGTTTGTTCGTGGATTATTTATTATTACTTTTTGATCAGAACTTAATTAAGATCACAACCCCCATGTGACTTCGGATTTTTTTATTCAAGCGACCGGAAAGCAAGGCTTGTCATGAAAAAATTGAATTCAAAATTTCGACAAAAGACGTTTACTGATCCCCACATAGTACATGAGTATTTGTACCGTTCAACGGATCGAAATTAAATTTCAAACTCTCGGTTTTTAGGGAACTCCTCAAGGAACGGCTGGTTTTCTTTCCTAAATAAGGGTGAACATTAAAAATACAGATTTTCTCGAAAACGGCTAGGGGCACCAACGCTGTAACGGGCGCCGAGTAAGTTATCTGTACTTTTATATAAAAATGGAGTTTGCGGTATTAATGGTTTGGGGAGGGGGGGCTGAAAACATAGTGCCTAGGGGCGCACAAGTTCATAAACCGATACTGAGAATTCATGACAGTAATAAAAATTGGATATAAAACGGTGTAGGGGAAATAGTATATTCAGATTTTACATTTTAGTAATAAAATTCTCTCGATCGATCCAATAAATACTAAACTGATAAGCATGTACTTTGTACATTAATATATATTTTATGGTATCTACATGAAGTATTTAATTTAGTAATTTCATGCATGATAAAATTACGGTTTATTTTTAGTATATATTGGTGTAATATTATTCCATAAATTAACTATAGTTATTATAATACGAAATGATTAATTCAGCGTTTTAACGGCTTGATGTTATGTTATTCATATCAGCGGTACCTAGACAACAATATTGTGGATAAAAATATATTTTTATCCTTGTTTTCAAACACTAGGCGATTGTCAACACAAATTTTTCAATGTTGTAAGAAAATGTTTTTTCCCGTCGAATTGTATCAGAGTTTCGCCAGGCTAGGCCTGAATTGACAGGTTATCGGCGCAGAACCGGAGCTCGCCAAAAAGAAGCTATACGTATGGAAATTCCGAATTTTGTAATATCTCTTTATTTAACTTGCTGTGTGTCTCTCTGTAAAATTTTGCAGTCACGTGTAGTTCCGATGACTATATACACTTCAACGATTTTATTAGAATTTAGTAATCAATTAATTTTAATAATTTAATGTTTCTTTCAAATTATTAGCGATAATGTGTAACCTGGCTATAGCTCAATCGATAGGGCATGAGATTCACAATCGCAGATAAGTGGATTCGAGTCCCACGTTGGGGGAATGCTTGCTAATTTTATTATTTATTCTTTATTGCATTAAAAACATTTTTTAGTAAAAAATCTGAACCTATAAAAGCCAAAATAAAATAAGAAAAAACCTTTTAAAGGTCAGCTTTTATTGATAAGGGGAAAATTAATTTTTAATAATTTAGGGTCATAATTATGAAAGCGTGAGTTGTATAGTTCATAATTATGAACCTAAATTACATATAAAAAATATGTTTGCCTTTTTAGCACATTTCTATAAAAGTATACCTGTAAAAGTTTTTAGTTTATTTTTTTACTGTATTAAATAATAACAGAAAGAACTTGTTACAATTTTTTTCTGTGCAGGTTTATATGCTATAGGCTTATTGACATCCTCAAAAGATAAATGGTTCATAAGAGATGGCTGAGCAATAAATACTTGCCTGATCATAATTCAAGCTCATACATGATAGCAATTTTGATAATTTCAGTTATTACTGATTCATGGTTTTTATGAAAATTGTAGATGTTTATTTAATACATAATACTTACATTAGGTAGTAACCACTTAGTTTTAAGTTATTCTATAGATAAAGTAACTCAGAAACTATTCTTTTTTATGTAATTATTCTAATTTTGAGCTTCATTTTTTGAACAACTAGTTAAATTTTTATGATAATAATAATCGGTCTTAGTATATTTTTGCGGCGTTTTTTCACGTATTCACTTTATAGATAAAATTATTTTATCAGAAACGGCTTCCGTAAAAGCGCGGCACCTATTTAATACTTTAATCAAAGTTTCAACAAAACCTTTAACAATCCTACAAGACACATAATATATTTATTTAGATTTGCAGTAGTTTTTATTACCGTTTTCGTAAAACAAATAGGCGGCACTTTTTTGATGGAAATCTTTTAAAAAACAAAGAGAAACTCTGCAAACATTAAATATGCTTAATTATGTACAAAACACTGCGGTACATATACCAGGAGTGTCCAACATTTTCCCATGTGTAACTGAGAGTGGCAAAAAATTGAGTTATAAATGTAGTAATTCAAAACTTTGGTTCCGATTTAGATATGACAATAGGCAAAAATAGCTAAATCGAACATTTCCAAATGTTGATCTGGGTAGGTCTATGCTCGCCATCCACATATTATATAGTACCTATATACGGGTAGTCAGTGATCTGGCGCAAATTCGCAATTAAGTTTTTACACATTTTTACGTACTTACCTTAAATCTAAAATAGTAGAATATCTATTTAGTGCGTGATGACGAATATTATGACAAATGTGACAATGTTACAAACGAGCGACAGCACAATCACACGAGTTATATAGCTGCACGTACCCCCTATAGAATAACTGCTTTTCATTTAGTTTTCAATTTTTAATTGTGGGCTGCGTTGTATTCGCATGCGGTTGGACACGTCATAACTGATTTACTGTGTAAATTGTATAGCACAACGAAGTTTCTTTTATTTTTGGCAACTTTACAGCACTAGTGTTAAATGTGCTATTTTACGACCGCTATACAGACATCAAAAGCAGCTCTTTTATAGAGGATTGTGCAACGCTACGTTACGTTTTATTGAAGTAATGTTGAACACTCGCGGTGCTGCATGAATTTACATAAAGAATTTGTTCACTATATTTATACGTTTAATTTAATCCTATATATGTCTTCACATAATACATACGTCAACATTAAAATGGTCCAATAAAAATAAAATAACAAAGAGTTGTTAAAAGCTTCGATGTTTACACTGAAATTATGACGACGACTGATCTTGCACGTATGTTTTTACTATTACCTGAATTTATCTTCCTTAAGAGAAACAGTATTTTAAATTCTCGCATTTTGTCCTATTTGTAAGCTATTTTTGATGCAATTGAAGAGTGACTTCGTTAACTTATAAATCCATACTAATATTATAAATGCGAAAGTAAGGCTGTCTGTCTGTTACTTTCTCACGCTTAAACCGCTGAATAGATTTCGATAAAATTTGCCAAGGAGATAGATAGCATTCTAAGGAACGACATAGGCTAACTTTTGTCTCAAAAAACCTGAGGGGGGTGAAATAGAGGTTAAAAATTTGTATGGGGAACCTAGGGATATGAAAATTCATATTTAGGCTTTTGGAAAGAAATAAAGAGAATTACTTGTTTCAGCCTTTTCGCAAAATCATCCCTCATTCATCTACTAGATAAAAAAATTCACATGTAATATATATCTATACTAATATATAAAGCTGAAGAGTTTGTTTGTTTGGTTGAACGCGCTAATCTCAGGAAATAATGGTTCGAATTGAAATTTTTTTTGTTGGATAGCCCATTTATCGAAGAAGGCTATAGGCTGTATAATACCACGCTACGATCAATAGGAGCAGAGCATCAATGAAAAATGCAAAATGTAACTCAAAATTTGTCTGTCCGACAAAAACTTTTGAACGGTAACTCCGATCATCATGAAATTTTGACACAACATTCATCTCGGGAAGCTAAGATGAATGTGCGTACTCATGCCCCCACCATTTGCACCCGGGTGAAATCGGGCGGGACCGCTAGTAATATATAGCCCGCAAAGGCTACTGGCAAACAATCGAAGTGTAGAAACAACGCGTTTTAAAGTAATACCATAATACAGTGGAGCTGTCGTGTTTTTCTTCAAACACGTGCGGAGCCGCGGACCGCGGTTAGCATCTAGCTAGAGATATAGAATAAAGAGTTATAAAACATATTACGAGCCAATTTTTAGACTATAGGCACTAATACCTGCTGTAACAGATTTTTTTTTAAATAATCCTTATAGCAGATTTCAGGATTATTAAATTAAAAAAAAAAGCTATAATCCCAAAGTAACGCCTTATTTGCGTCCCTGGGCAAAAAATAGTAAAATCGTACTAAAGTTTATTCCTTGCAACAAAATAAAAATTTATGCTATTTTTGTCATAAAATAAGAATAACTTTTTAATGACTTACACGATTTTAAAATGAACTCTTATATATTGTGTAGACTGTAGAGGAACAATTCATTATTGGTTGAATGCTGAATGTGGTGTGTAATTGCATTTGCAGTAATATTGGTGTCACAAGTAAACCAACTGGCGTTCTAACTGTACGCATTACAGTTCAACCAGCTAATATGGAATAGACATTTGATTTTAGCCGCTGGCCTCTTCGGTCGTAAACATCGCTCTGAGCATTATCTTTGTAATATGTGTAAGTTATGAGTTTCTACAGATGTGCTATGTAAATGTGGGTACCTAGCGAAAGGGACGGGAAAACTAAGCAAGAGTTTTTTATTGTTTACATGAAAAATCATAAACCTTTACAACAATGTCTCAAAAAATATGTATTTTTGCAGACGCGGGGGAATAAAATATTGCATTTAATACTTTAGTATATTAATGCTTATTAATGGAAAAAATGACTAGTGTTTCGATTACTGCGAACTTAAAATGCAACGGGGGTTTGACTATTTTGATATTAACAATTCGTGATTTTCAATGTTTTGTGGGTAGTCTTTAGACTTTTAGAAAACTCTTTTTTCATGAACGATATTTTTAATATGGCGTAAGTTTTCTTATGCGTATATTTTGATTATAAGCTTTTATAAGACATTTTTATTCCGCAATCGAATCCATAAATAAAGCAATTTTAACCAGAGAAATAATGTGTTGTCAAATCGTCGATAGAGTTCGAAAATTTTGAATGTAAAAACGCGTTTTTTATATAGTTTACAGTTGCTTTTTTGGTGAGCAGCGTACAAGCTCAAGTCTTACATTGAAGACTTGCCAATAGAATTTCATGTTCTAAACTTTGCTCACCAAAACAAAAAAAAAAAAACTAGCAAAAATGAAAACCTCGTGTTTTTCACACTTTCTATAAAAACAACAGTGAGACATAGATATTATATTTTATAAAGACTATATTATGTAGTAGGTATTTATTATTACATTTTTATGGCAAAATATATATAAATCATCAAACGAGCACCCCATCCATTAGACTTCGTAATATTCATTTGCCCCGAGACATAAATCTATTTACTGTTAATTGTTTCTACATCGTGTATTGCTTTACCATACGTATCTGTATACTGCCTTGGTGTGACGTCATAGTCACGGTACACTATTATTATGCACTATGACTTTATTGCCATTTGAAACAAATGACAGTTGTATTAGCGCGAAAAACAGTTAACAATTGCGCGTCTATTGTGCAGACTTATGAGTACTAAAAATACATAAAAACAACAATTATTGTTGATGAATTTTAATAATTAAATTTATGTCTGCATATATAAAATTGAAAAGCATTTCCTTGTATCAATTTTCAGCACATGGGGATTTTTATGGCATGTTTATTCATTTATAATTTAAATTTCTATTTATACAAGCGAGTATTTTCAATTAGATGTATCTTCTTGCACCAACGCAACGGTTCTGTCGATTAGTAGAGAGAGCTATTCTTCGAAAATTATTTAGCTGCATTGAAAAATAAATTGGTAAATGAAAATATGAGAAAATATTAAAAATAACAAAATATTGAGGTTGTTGACTGTTGTCCAGTTATATTGTAGACAAGCTTAGGAGGTTTTGACATTTCCATAAATCAAATATACAGATGTCCAAAGTTAAATCTGCGCCATTACTAACTTTGTTAATACTGGAACTATGATTTCGACTAGATGTGCACATTTGTAGTATTTAAATGTTGGTTGCGATGGTGATAAAAAACAAAACAGAAAAAAAGAAGAAAAAAATGGAGCATTAGTTTTTTGAGTTATTTGCAACAATAACTTTTTTGATGGAATGCCCTGTATATTGTTGCATTTTTTTAAAGAGAATACAATTCTGTGCATAAATGTTCTAGTCATTAGTGCATTAATCCTTGTTGAAAACAACGGTGTTTCTATTTGTCTGCTTTGAAAATAGGCTCATATTTAAAGTTGGCCAAGAGGGCAGTGAAATTCAAACAAATACTTTATGTCGAATTGTAAAGCTTTAATTTTTATTGCGTATTTTCGTTTTTATTAACCCATTTGATTGTCACTATTTAAATATTCAATTTCAAAAACGCCGCTTACCCACGAAGAAAAAAAACGACAATAAGCAATAAAATTTCAAAATTAAACATAAACTATTTGTTGTTGTTTCATGGTTTTCTTGGTCCTTTTTAAAAAATAATATGCATTATCTACATGTATACCTTCCCAAAAGAAGCAAACAGTTCAATTTTGATAGTGAAAAAATACCGTTTTTTTCAGCTTCAGAATACTAATATATTGAAAATATACAGAATGTTTAATAAAAAAGCTGTTTTTGCTCATAACCCATAAAATCCCATGCCCAGTTTTTTTTTTTTCAACTTCATAATCTACTTAAAAATTCTGCAAAATATATGCCCATTCGACTGAAGCCTTAGCTCCAATATTAACGAAGTTAGCAATAGTACAGACTCAACTTCGGATATCGTGTATGTATAAAAAACTTTGGTAAACGATTTTTGAGTTGCAGCAATTGATTTGCCAATTTTTTTATTTAATTATACCTGCTATAAATTTGACAATAATAGAACATTCAAATTTTAATGTAGTTTTTAAAATATAACCGTAATACAGGGCGAGCATTGATTAACCGACTCGGTTGTAAATTGCACTACAAAACTGCGTTCTTTCCGAAACCAGTATATGCAGTTGCACGGCTTTTCGTTTATTCTTGTGTTATTTAAAAGTTCCTGGTCGAACCCAGTCGACTCATATCCTGCTTAAGATTTTCATATTTACAATAGCTATAGCCTATATATCACCTTTTAACTTATTGCGTCATATCCTTATTAATAAAGTGTTAAATGTGCGATTAAATTGATATATAATATTAAGGGATGGGTTCTTGTGTGAGTTGTGACATATAACAACTACACGCGCAGTAGAAATGTCAAGAGAGCAGTGGAAGTAACTGAAGAATTGGTGACAGTCTAGACTCTATTTCAGGGGCCGACAAATCTTTTGATCGTCTGGCCACATTGCTGATGAAAATTGGACGGGGGGCCAAAAATTTGGAGAGCAAAAAAAAAGGTCCTTTGATTTCCGCAACAAAAAGGTCTTTTTTCGTCTGTTGTGGCCCTTGCTATTTACTATTTTTCTAAAAATTTTTTATTCGTCAAATTATATTGGCAAACTATTTTCGCTCTTAATAATCATTTATAAAATGCTTCGCGGGCCGGATAAAATTTTACTACGAGCCGGATCCGGCCCGCGGGCTGCCATTTGCCCAGGCCTGCTCTATATTGTAGGCCTTGCCTACTTACACATGCACTAATAGATTGTCTATTGCAATACCGTACATTATTTTTATTCGGAATTAAAGTGAACGGGTGTGATTTAATAGATTCCTTTAACAATAACGCGCTTATAAATAAATATCTAAAATAATAAATAACAAAAAAATAGACAACAAACATATTTACGATATCGCATGTATCATTTCATCCATGTGAATGGTACTTGCCGTTTATTAGAAAACAATTTAGTAGATATCACGTGACCTACATATTTATAATCCGTACGTATGCATGTTTTGTAAGTACTCGCGCAACGCTATTATCGCGCGTTTATAGAAAAGGCCCAGGCCTGTAGCGTTTTAATATAACTAACTCAACACAAATTATGTAGCTATATAGGTACGTGTCATATACATCGCATTTATAATATTAATAACACAGCCAAAGAAGAGCGGATATTATTTTAACAAGGCTCCGAATCGGACATACAGCTTTAACGCACTCACACATCCTAAATAGAGAACCGCCACCAGTCTGCGAAACATGCAATCAACAGCTTACAATAGAACACATACTAACAACCTGCACTAAATATCAACAATATAGATACAACTTACCTGACCAACTATCCAAGATACTAAATGAAGAAGAAAACGCAGTTACTAATATAATGAATTTCCTCGAACTTTCAAACCTGAAAAATAAAATATAAATTAATTTTACCTAGCTATTCTATTATATTATATCCAATTAATTATTATATGTACTTATTATTATTATTATACTTACCTTCATATTTTTTATTTTTAGTTCAGTGTAAATAGCCTTAGTTGCTGCACACTGTTTTTTTAATAAAAAAAAAAAAAAAATAACCCATCCTCTTGAGATACATGAGAGATATACAAGATATTCCATTTTAAAAGACCGCAGCGTAGAATGTTTCAGTTTTCCAAAGTAAATTGTCTGTGTAATACTAAGGTTATAAAGAGGTAAAGTTTGTAAGTTTGGATGTAGGAGGTAATCTCCGAAACGTCTCAACCGATTTCAAAAATGCTTTTACTATTATTTAGAATGGACCTTCAGGAGGGACCTAGGCCGTATAATATGGCGTTAAAATACAAGCGCTTTTCGTGGAGATCAATTTTGCAACATAACACGACAAAAATACGGTGGCAACCTACAAGTTCGGGCTAAGCAAGACCGGCCCGCTAGTAATTGATAAATAAAAAAAAAAAGTAGAATAGGTGTCATTTCTAAGTTTAGAATTACTTTAAATGTCACTAAAATGTTATCCAAATTGGGCACGCTATTTTTCCAATTGCTGACCAAAAAAGTCATTAAGGTTATTTGCTTGTTTTCTTAATCGAAGAACAAACGGCACCAGATATTTTTTGTTGAGTTAAAACAATTTTTTTCATTATAAACGTCATGTTAGTTTTAGTTAAAGCGTCCGTTATTTTTTTCTATTTTATTTTTTTTTGTTTTCAGGTATGCAGTTCTTCTGGAAAATCATTCCATGTTACATAGATATGTATAAGCACGTAGTGGATGGAAGTTGCCATATTTTCTAATAAGGTAGATATATTACTATATTAAATACACATTAAAAATCTCATTTGTTGTAGAAAGCTTAAAGAGCAAACTTGCAGCATGACACAGTCAAATATGCACACAGAATCACGTTTCAGACCATTCTGAACGCAATGTAATATGATGGGGTGTTATTATAAATTCACTTTTTGCACACCCCCTATGGACTATGTGCAAGTGGGTGGAGCTAAGTTGTTTCCGAATGTCAACGCTCAAGTTTTCTTATTTTTTCACCCTTGCGGTGGAAAAATAAGAAAACTTGAGCGTTGCTCATTACTATGGTTACTGAGAGGTATTTGGAAAAAAAATTTTAAACTTGCATATTTTATTACGTAAACGTAAGTAATAAATGCAAGTTTAAAAAGTTCAGTATTGCTTTGCTTTGATCCTTATGCCACGAATTTTTTTCCAAATACCTCTCATTACCTTCAATGGATCACAATTACTATATTTATTGAATAGAGTCAAATTAATATGGTTACTATGTTTAATCAATGATTATATATTTTAACTATGTGAGCGAGTTGATGAATTTGAGGTTTATATAAAGAAGAAAATTTGACATTTGACGAAATCGCGGGCTCACATCATATTTAATTTAAATTTGCGAAAATGCAAAAAAGTAACGTATAAAATATTTTTTGAATAAAAAATTAAGAAAACCAATCTTACTTACTATTCACGGCATAAATAAATTATCTTTTTTTATATCGTATAAATGAGAAACGCGACTATTTTTAAATAGAACCTCCAGTTAGCGCCACACGGCGAGTTGCACATAACATAGCCCACAAAATACCTGCTGCCGTGAAATGACATTAGTACAGTAAAGTTGCGTAAACTAAAAGAAACGGTCTTGCTACTATTTCCTTATATACCGAGATCCCAGACCCGCCAGACCTACGTCATTTTAGTACTGCTAAGATTTTATCAGTAAATGTACAATTTTTAGTTAAAAACGTATGCCAATTTGCTAGCTTGAAAGCGGGGGCCTTTTAGAGATAAATGGTTCTAAAGGTACATAAACCACGTGCTTACCTACGCACGCAATAGTATTATACATGCATATGAGTGCGAGTGAGAGCATTAGATGATTTTTTTCACAGCTTCATAAAATTTAGGTTTACACACACACAGAGTAGGTAGTCAATGACTTTAAGAGAGAAAAACTCCATGGAAACAAACAAACAACCTACATTTCATGAAGTTGTCAAAAAAAAAATCATCTAATGCTCTCACTCGCACTCATACGCATGCATACGTACGTAGATACCTAAGCACGTCTTTTATGTACCTTTAGAATCTGTTATCTCTAACTAAATATTGTACATTTAGGTACTGACAAAATCTCAGTAGTACTGAAATGATGTAGGTCTGGCGGGTCTGGGATCTTAGCCTATTAGTAAATCATCGTCATGAGATTTGCAACCGCGTGCCAACAATTAAAAAAAAAATTGAATGTCACGGAGAAATTACGAAAAAAATTGAAAATGCAAAAGACATCCGGACCTTTTAAGTCACATGAAGATTAAAATTAGAACTACTTCTTGGCTACGGATGCGAATATTATGATTGTTGTTTTGCCTTGAAAGAATTTTAAAATATCACTGTTTAGTTATCCCTTTAGCCTGTCACTTAAATAATTTAAATTCCAGCTTTAATGTCAGCATTGAACATAATTTTTGACGAATTTGCATTCGAATTAATTATGAGTCATAAAAATTTAAAGATAAAAACGTTTACGATGACACATTTGGAAACAATATAATTTTTTATCCTTGAATTATGATTCCATCATAAACATATTTGGCAATGCTAAAACAATTTATATAACTGCTACGTTTCAAGATATACATTATAAAAATAATAATATCTGTACCTATAGCATTTATGACGAAAAGAAGTTAAAATAGCAAAATTCCAAAAAAAAAATGACCATGGATTTTTTTTAAGAAAACGGTCAACTTGCATGACACGAACAGATTAAATAAATCAATAATATTATTTATAAACTTTTTGATCGTATTTTTAAAATGCAATAAACCAGATTCAAAGGTCAAAATTTGTTAACATGCTATACGTAATGAAATTTTGGTAACTTTTTTTAAGTGATATTTATGTAGGTATGAACAGATTTTTTAGTTTTTACCAACTCAATAAATACCTTCAATGATAATGACATGTTACAAACGTAAGGATCGGGGGATATATCTAGTAAAATATTCCATATAAACTCATAACATGTATGTACCCTATAAATTACGTGATTAAGATAGTGTTGAATTTTTTTTTCATTATTATAAAACTTAAATATGGTGTATTTTTAAAACGTACATACTACATATACCTATATACTATACTAATATATAAAGAAGTAAATTTTGTTTGTATTTGGGGGGAGGGGGTAATATCTGAAACTTCTGAACCGAGGCTAAAAATTCTTTAATTGATAAAAAGCTACATTATCGCTGAGTAGTATACCTTATTTGTTCTTTTTTATTATTTTATTTATTTCCAATACGTCGCTTCCGAGTGAGACGCAGCCCCGCGAGGCATATGATTGTAATACGATGGAGCGGGGCGCATTACATTAATTATTATTATTATTTTCAGTTATGCTATATTCCACCTATATTTATTTATATATTTTTTCAATTTTACACTGTTGTTGGTGCCGAGCGAGGCGCAGCGCGGCGAAGGAAGATTGCAATATTAGTGTTATCGCTGCCGCGTTTTATGTTAATCGCGTGCGGACCGCGGGTAGCGACTAGTATTTAATAAAAAACGCATTTATAATCCATTAGAGAAAAATAGTATTTAAATTTAGTGCAATCCCTTAGCAAGCGCTGTATAAAAGTAATGTTTTGAGCAGGGTATCGGAACACAGCAAACTTAATGTTTTTGCATACCTACTCCGTGTTTAGTTAGTGCCCGATATTGACAATCAGATATGCAATAATTATTCTTATAAATGTTTTAGCAATTTGTGGAGCAACTCGTGGAAGTTCCGTCACTGGTTAATATTATGTTAATTTGAGTGAAATCACGATGTACCTACATATGTTGTGTTATTATTAGTTTTGCATACTTGTTGTACCATATTGTGCCCCATTGTTTTCTTCTTTATATAATACGTTGTACCTCTCAAGCCATGAAGTCGCTGTTTCTTATGAAAAAACTCTAATAATATCGTTCCTCTAATACGATATACATACATACTGCATTATAATATATCTTAACATTATTTTATCATATTAGCAATGCAAAATTATTAAAATTGTTGGCTTACAATATGCTAGAGTACATGTCTGAAATCTGAATAATATAATATTTAATCTTTAACAATATGCACGCATACTTGGGTATGAAGAATTTACTTTTGTGCTGGGCAAAAATTACTTTAATATCATTTGGTTGACTTGATCAAAAATAACCGAAAGCAAACATTGGTGCAATTTATAGAACTGTATCAAAAATTTACGGAACGGACGAAAATCGTGAAAATTTGGTTATAACACTGCGCATTTCGTTGAGTAGAAATGTCATGAAATGAAACCTCCATAACTGAGAATTCAGTGCTAAAATAACTATAATTCTAGCACTGAATTCCCAGTTATGGAGGTTTTTTTAGATTCAGACGAATTTTATTCGCATTAAATTAAATGAAACCTTTGATGTGAAGCACACTAAAAAAGTGTCCACAAAATACATAAGCTTTCTTCTCGACGCGCGTTTCACTTTAGCATCATCAATGGTATGTTTAAAACTGTATATAAATATTTAATAATTTCCTGATGATTTTTGGTCTTTTCTAGAAGGTTTTTAATATTCAAGAGTTAAATAATATTGTTGAAAACAAATCAACACGTCTGTCGCCCTATATGTACACAAATTGAAAGAAAGATATATTTTATTTGACTCAGAAAATCTTAAAATATTAGTCATTGATGAAAATCGCTGAAACAGTTTTGATTCGTGAATTTTAGGTATTGCATAACGAATAGTGAATAATATTTCAAAATATTATTCACGCCATCACAACAGTTTTTTTCATAATAGACATAAATCCAATATAAAAATAAAGAATAGTTAATTTTTACAACACTTATAATAGCGGATGTACATTTCGGGAACCTATATTATGCTCTCATCTTCAGCAAATACTAAACTAAGTTACTACACAAAAATCTTGACTTAATAATATAACAATTACAGGTATAAAACAAAAATTAAACTAGGTACTATACTAATCAAAAGACTTACGGAATATCAGGTAACAAACTGGAGATCCATTGTAACTTGACAAACTATCAAAGGCCCGGTTCGATGAGAAATCTGTAAAAACAAAAGAAACAACAAACCGAAAAAAAACTAACAAACTTCGATTATATTGAGTTAAGATTTTTGTTTAGTAACTTAGCTTACTGCTTGCTGAAGATGAGAGCATAGCTCCCGAAATGTACATCCACTAATAAAACTGTTGTGGTAAGAAGTAACTATTTTTTTTTTAATTTTTGTTTCAACCACAGTGCTCTTAATATTTGTATTATTCCAATACATTCTATCATGTCATTTTTCTACTGCGGTGATGTAATCTTTGAGAATTTTCAAAAAAAAGAACTTTGAACTGGTCAGACGTTAAAAATGGAATAAACGAGCCTTCAGTTTAAAACCACTGGTGTGGTTGTGTAGGCAACTCTCTTTTGTTAACGGAATCGTTTTATATTAACAAATAACCATTAATTTTCACACATTGCTAAATTATGACATCAACGTAACTTATTCTAACCATATAATTTATTTTCCTACGTATGTTATTTAGATACAGATGCGACAAAATTGAAAAGCTTTGTGTCAAAAAGTACATAGGTGTGTTCTTTATACAGTCTTAATTTCTTTCATACCTAATACGCGAGATGCGGAAAGATTGACTGGTAAAAGATAAACTCTATAAAATAATAAATATACTTAGTGTCTTTGAGGATGAATTGCAGTAAAATGCACTTAAACACGATGTATTGAAAAATCTACTTTTCGACACATCTAGTAATAATAACTCTGTGAACAGTAGATTTCCTTTCCACCATGTTTTCACATATTTTTCCATAGATAAGTATGGTCAAATAACAATGCGCACTGAGCATTTTAGTAGTATATGTAAAATAATAATAATATAATAATAATAATAATGCGTTTAACTTCCGTTTCTCGACTTTATGTCATAACAGACGCCATTCGCACCCTTACTATTTTCCATCTCTCACAATACCCGTTATTTTCTACATTGTTAAACTTCCACTTAATTAATAGCAATGGGCGAATGAAGGAATTTTAGGACATTAGGATAAGTAAGGCTAATTTTGAGCAAAAGAGGTTGACAGGTAATCGGCCATGGCCTTGAATAAGGAACCATCGCGATTTTATCTGGAATTATTGAGGGAAGCCATGGAAAACGTCAGCAAGATAGCCGGTACAGGAATTACCGTTTCTCGGTGAGAGGCAACAGGATAAAGTTTAGCCACATCTGCCCCCGCCGGGATTCGAACCCGGTACCTCTCGAATGCGAATCTAGTGATCTCACCGCTACGCCACCCCGCTCGGTAGTGGTATGTAAAAAAGTGAACTATAGAAATGGCGAAGACAAATACAGTAAATATTATTAGCTGTGATTCTAGAAAATAAGAATTAATTTGTAATAAAGGAGATTTATAAAAATAAAATTAAAAAAAAATTGTTTATATATTAAACGATGACATCACTATTTTAATAAATAGAAAAAATCCAGAGCATTTTCAAGTTTTAACCTAAAATCGTTGAAAAACGATGAAATACAATTTAAAGAACGTTTAAGAGATTAGGACAAGTCTTTAAAACGACCAATCTGTGTAGCGGCCAGCACTGCACTGGTGCGGACCAGTCTTCAGCAACAGCTATGAGTCTGCATATACAACGTTCGAATTCATTGACCAAAGATGGGGCAACTAGCCATACATCAAGACCAACCATGACTTTTTTAAGGCAACATTTCCCTGGACGTTTGATAACATTGTATGGGGAGGTAGAATGACCTCCACGTTCACCAGTCCTTTCACCGTGTGACTACTTTTAATGGGTCTGCCTAAAAGCTCAAGTTTACGCAGACAAATCACATACTCTTGAAGCTCTTTCCAAAGCCATACGCGAGAAATTCAAAGAGTCCTACCTACCATGCTTGAAAGGACTATATGGACAATTTCGCCACTCCCCTACAAGAATTCTTTGACAAAAATGGACGCCACGTAAGTGGTGCAAGGGCGTAGATATTTTTTTCTGGGGGGGGGGGGGTAAAACAAAAATATTTTTTTAAAGTTTTAATAATATCACACAATAAAACTCACGAAGGAAGGTGTCATGCAAAATATTAATTCCCAAACCAATTTTACAATGTTTTTTATCAAAAAATATTTCTAAATTTTATTTTTTAGCCAGGTATTTGTATTATTTTCAGTTTTATTTTTTATTATTATGATCCTGGGGGTAATTCCCCCCTATCTGCGACCTTGAAGTGATGTGATTTTTCACAGTTAATTGTTTTATTACTCAAGTGTGAATGTACCAGTAAGATACAAAAATAATAAATTTTCAAAAAAAGTCGAAAAATTGTATAACAGTCTTTCAAAAATACCTTATCCTTCTTTGCGGATCCTGTACAGGCGTACTCTAAAATCACCCGCTGATTCCTCTCTAGAATGAGCGCAACTTAAAATACAAATCTCCACATCGTTGCCAGCTGCATCCGTATCCACCGTATACACACCATCATCATCGCTTCATACAAGATAATCAAGATCTCATCTTTAATACAGTAAACAGCAGAACTCAACCGGTAAACATCACCATCTAACAGTGTTTTACATCTTAACTCAATAATATAACGCATATAGCCACGCTGCTGCGCATTTATAAAAATAAAAAAAAATACACACATACCTTGGAATTGCATATTTCCATGTTTTTGTCAATAAGAATTTGATATAGGTACGTACTTCAAAAAATAATAGACAATTATTTACGCATTCAAATTGATCATTAAATTTTCAGTAATAAAAACACCATGTAAAATCTACCAATTAACTTATAAATCTAATGGTAGGTAGAAATGCAATAGTTAATATTATAATCAATTGTTGTTTCTTGATATATGTAAACTATTTGCGATCGAACTATGAGATTATAGATTTTATTTTAATTTTTATAGCGTAATGAAAATAAATCCTAAGTCATTCAATCGCTTTTTTATTATATTACTGTAATAATTCTGCTCTAAGAAAACATGTTTTTTTTTATTTTATTTTTTCATTAGGTACAACTTATTTTTTTCTCTACTTCTCCAAATAAGGATAATTTACCGATAAATAGAAATTGAAAACGTATGCGACTTTATTCACATTTAAAGACCCTTATACATTATGCGGTCAGGTGTATCTTTGAAGAATCTAGAAAGACATTTCAGTGAGAAAATTAAGTCGTACAATTTCTGTGATTTCTTCTTTTGCGGCTTATATTCGTAAATGCTGTACGGTTCAAGAAAACTTTTCAAAAATAAAGCGGAAAATTGAAAGATACTAACATATTCTTGGAGGCGCAAGTGCAACTCTCTGGATTTATGTTGCTATTATTTCGTCTGCATTTAACTCGTCTCATTCACCGATGCCCGTCAGGAGGCCAGACTTGATCAGCTTGCGATCAAGTCTGTCTCTCGTCCTCAAGTACTGTTAGAGTTAGATTATTAGTTTAAATTTTTCAATATATTAAAATAATTTTGGTCCCTATTAAATGAACATACAGAAAATGCAACTGGGTAAGTCGACAGTTGATTGTTATTTTTTTTTCTTACGCAAGACTACATCGAATCCAATAAAACGACCAGCTAATATCAACTATTATTAATATGTTTATTTAATTACGAGTAAGAATTGTTACATTTTTAGGTCATATTGGATCACGATTTGTACAGCTTTGTGCAGAACGAACTACCACGTAATAAACAATACTCGAGTGTATTGTATTGCTTTATATATACCTATTCAGATAACAATTTACAAGAATCAAGAGCAGTCGATCAAGATATTGATTGGCAATATTATAATACGAGTATTATATAGTAGCTGCAAATTATATATCTATTAATATTGTTTTATTGTTTCACAATATTAAATTACGTTTTATTATATAAAAAAATATTCTTGCAAGTTTATTAAGTCTGGGTGATATAATTCTTGTGTCTACAACCAACGTGTCGTATTATGTTTATAATTGTTTTTTTAATATCATTTTATGGAGTAATAAAATCGATTTGTTAATTTACATAATATTATAATCTAATAGGATTTTATGAACTTTATCCTTTATCAAGCAAAAACAGAATTTACCGATATAATATCAGAGGCACTTTTCTAGATGATTTTTTGAAAACTTAACAATCAGATTAAAATTTTTATTTTAATTAGCTTTCCATTGAAAACTTAAACACTGTTTATGAAAAATCAACTTAAAATGTGTGTGCATATTTAAAGTTATCAAGGACATAATTTTCCAGTGTTCAGGAAACTTGTAAAAGACATATCATAAATTGGGAAAGTAATTTTAATTTAGAAATACACCAAATTGAATCTGTACTAGTGATGTGCCGGATATCCGTATCCGCGGATATCCGAGGGAGAAGAAAGATCCGTATCCGTTAGTTTTCGGGCGGATCTTTTACCTTATTAGTTTTCAATTCATAGATGAAATTTTATATATATATAGGTGATTAGGTAATAATGAAAAACTGTTAAATTCCATTCAGATTATTTTTTACTTTTTAAAATCGTATTTGGTACCTTTATATTGCAAACATTTATCGTAGTGAGTACCATACCAATAGTACATAACTCAAAGGTACTAAAAAACATATCTTTATAATGAGATATTGCACATCGATCTTTGGAAAGAGACAATCTGTTATGAGAGTTCACTCTTAAAGAGGTCAATAACTTTTTCCCATAACAGATAGTCTCTTTCCAAAGGTCGAAGTGCAATATTTACCGCCGTGTACTCTAAGAAAGTTAAGATCCGTATCCGTATCCGCGGATCTTTAAACCAAATATCCGTATTCAGATCCGTATCCGCGGATATACATTTTTAACGATCCGGCACATCACTAATCTGTACCTATTAATATGTATTATACAGAGAAGATGCGAATTTTGTGTTTGTGTATATGTAGAGGGTAATTTCTGGAACCAGTGTGTATCAATTTGAAAAATTCTTTCATCACTATTTAGAATGGGCATAGGCTATGCATTATCGCGTTAAAATAAGAGCGCTTTTTGTGGAGACCTATTTTGCAACGTAAGTTGACTAAAAACGATAACAATCTACAAATTCGGGCGAAGCCGGACCAAGTCACTAATTTGTAATAAGTATGCAAAATATGGAGTTGGATTAGCTTGATCAGACATATTCACGACTTTCTTTTTTTCGAGGGAAATTTCCACTAATTTTAAATCATTATAATTTATTTAATTTTGTACATTGAGTGAAACCTTGACACTATTCTTTGGTGTAGACATTGTTATATATTTATTATTGCCTATGGAACGGTAGACAATACAATATGACAATAGGTTTATGGCGTACTACACAGATATTGGGGTGTGTCCCTCTAACTAACCAGGCGAATGCGCAAAATACAATTCGTTTGACATATTGCGACAGATAAAAATCTCTCCATATGAATGATAAATACCACGGCATTCTGACAAACTAGAAAAACTAATCTACTTAAAAACAATTGTGTCGATCTATACATTGGATGACGGCGAAAACAGCGTTTCCTGTTAATAAATTAAAATGGCAGCGTGTATTGTAAAAATACGCCTTTTAATTTGTTACAAGTTTCAGCAAATTAATTTTATTCAGTCCATTTTGTCGCTGTTAAACGTTCGCACCTAGTTTTCTAATTATTCTTAAATTAAATGTTATACAGTTTTATGTCGGTATTATAGATACTGATAATAAGTACCAGAGCGCACGTCAATTGTTTTTTTTTCTAATGCATATATTTAAAAAAAATCCAACCAATTGGGCGAAAAGACCATTCCAACTTAAAAAAATATAAAGAGAATAAAATTTCTGGTATCGCGTGAGGCGACGCGGGTAATGGCTAGTATTCAATATGATATTTGCTATTCGTTGCCATGGTTACCTACATAATATGTTCCACGTCATGTAAAAATTAATCAAAGTAAAACATAAGAGCTGATTTTTTTAATTTTCAGAATAATTTGAAACTATAAAGTTTAGAAAAAAAAATTTTAACAAAACTTTTTTGAAACAATAAATAGAATAATAAGCTGTTATGAAAAGTATACCACTATTATATATAAAAAACATCGTTCTAATTAACCGTTATGAAAAATACACCATTATTATATAAAAAAAACAAGGTTATATATATCTCTTCTGCGCATGCGCCGATTTCCCCCAAAAACAATAGGGCTCTTCATATTTGCATACCAAACATCCTTCCCAAATTTGGTTTCAATCCGTTCATCCATTTGACCTGAATCGTGCTCACACACAAACAGACTAACAGATGCACGGAGTTTTTTCAAAAATATGCTTTTTGGATTCGGAAGACCTCAAAACGAAAATATACTGTAAAATTTTGAAAAGTGATTTTTGACCTAAACTAAGTACCATTCCTCACTTATGGGTTGGAATGGTAACACATCAATGCATAAAATGATATCCGAAATATCGGCTTTTGATATTTATAAGGTTTAAAAAAATTGTAGTATACTGGAATTTGTGTATAGTTTTGAACATTCTCGAAACCACAAGTTTTTACAACTAAGTTCATTTTCAGTTTGTTAATCTATTGCAATCCTCCGGCTCACAGGTTCTAATCTGAGATCAATTTGATTTTCAGATTCATTATTGAAAGTAACAATAAATCCAAACGTGAGTGGTAATAAATCTCGATAACCATGGTACAGAAAGTATTGTGCTCGTGAATTTTACTGGAAATTAATATTAATAAACGGTTCAAAATTCGCATATTTTTAAAACCGTGTCAATTCTTTGGTTAACCGAGTTATAAAATACGACTAATTAAGATTGTTGAGGGATAACTGTTTACTTGATGTTTTGCGTTATCTCATCAATATTACAGCATTAAGTGTAATAATAGATGAATGTTTTATGCTAAACAGCTTTTAAATTAATTATAACCATTTATCAAAAACTAATCGATTGTAAATCTATTACTCTGGGACATTTGAAATAGTCAGAACTGACCTTGTTTGAAAATAAAATCTTCCATAAACTTCCATTGTACAGAGCTGTCAAGAAGGCGCACATTTGTATGGAAAATTGATACTTGATAGTATACTGTCATCATTTTAATCGTTTTGACTGTTATGTCAAGCCGAAATGAGGACAGTAAAAAAATTGTCAGTTGTCTGGGTTTCATCGCACGTCGGTATTCTCGGCAATGAACTAGCAGACACCGCTGCTCATTGTGCGGCAAATGATAACGATGACAAAACCCGGGATACCTTCGTCTGCTATACCGACATGAAAACAGAACTTAAAAAGAAATCTTTGGATGAGTGGAGAAATCGTTGGCAAATTACCACCGCCAACAAACTAAGAGAGATAAAACCGTTCAGTAAACCGTGGACTACTCCTATACTATCTTCGCGGAAGGATCATATAGTGATCACCCGAGTTAGGATAGGACATACTCTGCTTACGCACAAATATCTTTTTGAGAAGACCGATCAGCCGGAATGTGACATATGTAAAGTCCCTGTCAGCATTAAACATATCTTCTTGGAGTGTTCTAAATATCCTGCCGAAAGAATCGCTTGCGGATTTCCCGACGACCTATCTAAAATTTTCGAGGACACCGAAAACGGCACCCAGCGCATACTACCGTTTCTCCATTCATCAGGATTATATTCGCTCATTTAGTTTTAATAGACTCGTATAATAATTTCATAGTTAGATCCATAATCTAATGACTTTTGATGTCGATATAATATATAAATTAAAAAAAAAATGTCATCACATCTTTTTATCAATAAAAACAGATAGTGTGCATGTAGTAAACAAGTGCCTCGTAAGGCGTAGATCTTAAAAATAATTAAATTAAGTATTGTTTTCGGTAAAATTTCATTTTATCCGTGTAATCTGATCGCAGAATAAACCAAAAAGTAAAAATTCAGATATTAATTTTATTAAATTTCTATATTTACAGTGCCTCTGCGTCTGCGGTTTAACCTAAGACTTATCGCAACTTTGCATCTTTTTATGCAAAACAACGGAAATGCGCAAGTAGTTATTTATTATCCTGCTTTGACGATCCTCTTTTATTTATAAATAATTCCACGGCAATAATGATTATTACATAGGATATGTTTATTGTCATTTATGTACTTAAAATGTGGAAAATATTATCATTCATATAACCTCTGTACTAACTTAAAGAAATTGTCGCCTTTTAGTTCGTAATTATGTTAGGTATAAAAAAAAAAATACTGCAAAATATCAGTATTTATTTTCAAATGGTGTGGAATAATTATTTGTTATAAAAATATAAAATTAATTTACTTAAATAGAATAAATTTGGGAGTTCCCCTTCTTATGGGTCGCAATCGTCCAGCGTAATGCCTGCTGAGATTTTAGCGTCTACAGTGTGATGTCCGAAGGATACTGGTCTTCCTCTAGATTTAAAAATGAAAACAATTTTAAACAGCGAAGAAAACTTAACGTAAATAATTCTTCAATTTATTGATTTAAGATTTTGTGTACAATCAAAAAAACAACCATCATATTATATTCTAACAAGAACAATGATCTTTCCGAATAATTGATGTATCATCTACCTAATAGATAACTTTATTATGTTATTATTATAGGTATATTGTGTGGTTTGTATATCGGCAAAATGAATTCAAGTTTGTAATTTTCAACGTGTCGAAGATAAAATTAAAAATTTAGCAAATATAAAATATATGGCGCAAACAAATGACGTCGTATACATTTTCTACTTTTAATCATCATTTAATTTCGACACGAGTACAGATTTTGACTTTTAAAATCTAAAAAAGACAGTTGTCAATGAACACGTCGGAATTTTAAATATTATATGAATTGGATTTTTAAATAGATACAGTGAAACATCACTTACGTAAGATGGCCACTTTTTCACGGAACCTTAAAAAATGCATTTATGTGTATTGTTAATGCGTTAATCTCTATAAGCTGACCGCCTGCCACATTTTCGACGGTGGCCAACGTACAAAGGGTTCTGATGATATGCTCGTAACAGTAAAATGAATTATTAAAAAAAACTTTTTAACAAAAAAATTAAACCGCCGAAAAACTGAAAAGCAAAAAATAATAAATCTTTTTATTTAACGAAGTTCTATCTAAGTAGTTGAACGTATGTGACAGTCTAGTATATCTAAGTAATTTTTAGTCGGCGTCAACAATCCTTCGCCGGAAATCTCTGAGCTTTCACCAAGTTAATGTCAGCGACAGAGCAACCCGAACGGGCACACTGAGGGCACACGTTTTTGCGAGTGGTCGTGTGGAGAGCGCATGTTTGGAATGTTAATGTTTATCGCTGGAGATTTCACGTACCATTGTTAATTTGATTTGGTTATTTCTTTTAGTGATCTTTGTTCATTGATGGTTTGACGCCGACTCAAAATTACTTAGATATACTAGACTGTCACATACGTTCAACTACTTAGATAGAACTTCGTTAAATAAAAAGATTTATTATTTTTTGCTTTTCAGTTTTTCGGCGGTTTAATTTTTTTGTTAAAAAGTTTTTATTTTATAATTTTTTGTGGCTATATAATTTATAATTGTAATACACAAAGCATGAAAATCTGTGAGTGAACTATAAATCACCCTTATTTTCCCACCCTTAGGGTAGGAGTTTTTTTTCCAAATTTATATGAGACGAGCCTCGAGGTATACCCTATCCAATAAAAATATAATTATCAAAATTGGACCACTCTGTAAAAAGTTATGTGTGGTCATACATTACAATCAGTGAGTGAACAATCAATCATCCCCTGTTTTCCTACCCTTAGGGTTGGAATTTTTTTACGAAATTTATATGGGACCAACTTCGGGGTATACCCTTTCAAACAAAAAAATAATTATCAAAATCGGACTACTCTGTAAAAAGTTATGCGTGGTCATACATAAATAAAAAAAAAAAAAAAAAAAAAAAATAAAAAAAAAAAAAATATACGCGTCGAATTGAGAACCTCCTCCGTTTTTGTTTTTCGTCGGTTAACAAATCAGTTGACCCAAAATCAACTTTATAAGAAAATAACATTAAAAACCCTATGTACAATAGAGCACAGCGACGCGCGGTACATACTATAAATGCTCTTATAAATATTAATGCTTATATATTTGTGCTCATTCAATTGTTTTATTATTAAAGGTGTGACAGACAACTCCGTAGGTATATAATATGCCGTGGAATGCCATACATTCATACACATTATTTATATGGTTGTCATTGGCGGCGACATTTGAGGCGTTGCTTCATTATTATTAGTGTTCATGCTAAATAATTAACCGTTGTCAAATAATTATATAGACGCTCAAAATTCAACTATGTTTTTAAGATTTTTAAGCAGATTTATATGTTAATTTCTCCTTTTGTTGTAACAATTAATACGATCAGTTCTATCAAGGTAAGTAAATTTAAAAGCTTTGTAGAGTTGTGACATTATATGTTAAAACACGAGATTAGCGAGTTTTAACAGTCACACGAGTCCTAAAAGTGGTATAATCGAAATAGGTACATACTTTTTTGTACGTACAATAAAATCTCGTTTATTAGGTCCTCGTTGATCCGGATAATTCGGATCGTAATGGTGTACTTTTTTAATTTAATGTTCATAATAGATCATAGGTTTTAACTATGATAGTTAAAACGTAACTATAAGCTCGCCAAATCATGTTTTATAAACAATACTATGTAATTTTATAACAAAACATAGTTTTTATCGTAATAAATGGTAAGAGCTCCTAGTCAAGGATTTTGGAGTGCTTTTTTCCCATATTACCTGGACTATAAGAATTTTCAAATGTCCGGATTGCGTATTAGTCCAGATCAACGAGATTTTGATTCTTTACGAAGAAAACGACAACCATGCTGTCTCTGTTGCTCATATGCATTTAAACGGAAATCGACAGGGAAAGAATGCTATTTCATTGGTCAAATCGCATTTCTTTTTTTTTATTTTACACACTAGTGCGAGCTAAACGAGTCATGTTACTACCACTATACAGGCATTAAAAGCACAGCTATTTTATAGAGGATCGTACAAAATTCTCTTTTTTTCTAAATCAAATTTTCGAACATATATATTGCTAGCACCAGATACTTTTGTAGTCGTTTTTGTCATGCTATCGAAAGTCTTACAATTTAATATATATTTTTCTTAGTAGATATAATTTTATGAAGAAATTAGCAATTAATTTTAAGAACAATTCTATTCTCATTTAAAATTACTCTAAATTCTTAGTTTACTATTGCTTTATTTACAGATCAAAGCATTTATGCAGCTATAATTAATTACTGTAATTACCCACGGTAAGCTTTGTATTATCGCGATGCATCACGTCGCAATTGCATACAAGAACTGTAGGAACAATTACCGACGACTTCTATTAATTTAAAGTTTTAAAGTATCTCTGTAAGTTTAGTGTAGTTTCTATAAAAAAATATATATAAATGGAAACTACTTAAAATATGCATAATACATATATTATATGCTACGGCTTGTTTGAACCTATTTGGAAGATCATAAAATTAGAAAAACACGTAATTTTAAATAATTTTAGGCAAATTAAATAATACTATTTTCCATACAAATTTGATAATACTTTTAAAATAATTCCTTAACTTTTTAGTATAAATCACTTTATAGATTTTGAAATATAAAATAAATATTAATGTCATCGAAGCCTTACCTTTGAACTAGAAAAAGTATAGTTAACACATTGACTGCCAACAACGAGATATCTCGTAGGTTGTTTATTTGCCCAGGACGCCAACTACGAGTTATCTCGTCCCTTTATTACTTTCCATATATTATGTACAGCTTTTTATTACTATGTACTATATTATGTATTAAAGTTTTTAATAATATAACATTCTTAAATCAAATTGGCTCCTAAGACTCGAATCGCGAAAAATAGCGTGGCGGAGAACGTGTTAAACCTTATAAAGCTATTGCGCGTGTCAAACTAATTCATAAAAATACAGTGAGCAAAAAAGTTACAGGTGGTATTTGATAAGAAAACTAGATCTGACGGTAATAATAATAATAATGGTGAGCACTATTTCCATAATAGATTTCTGTGTTTCCTGTATTTTCTGGAAATAGTTTCAAACACTCTGTATAGTGTATATACCTACAGTAAATAACTAAACAAATGTGTTTGCTTTATTGTAGAATTTATAGTTATTTATGCCGGGAATGATAGACCTCTAGGCACGATGAGCAAGTAGTGAGTTATTTGTTTAAATTTCACTTACGTGTCAAAAGTTTAAAATAATATAATAAAAATAACAAAAAAAAAACAGACATGTCGCCGACGGCGTTAAGATTATGATGGAGAAGAAATTTAGAGAAATTTACGTATTTGTTGTATGGAATTGATGTGTGTTTGATGATGATGTACAGGCATTTTAAGTAGGTGTGTGTCACTCAACCTTATCTTTGTTAAAAATCAAATACCATCTGAGCTATCTCATTGTTGAATATTTGTAAATAATTACAATGATGTTTGCGAATACATGTCTTTTTGCCAAACTTGACACGATAACGGTGGATTCGAAATAATCTGATTATCGACGGGCCACATAGCTGATGAAAATTTGAACGCGGGCTGTATGGCTGATGAAAATTTCTCCGCGGGCCAAAAATTTGCGGAGCAAAAAAAAAGGTCCTCGCATTCTATTTCCGCATCTGAAGAGCAAAAAAAAGTCCCCACATTCTATTTCCGCATTTAACTATTTTCCTAAAATTTTCTAAAATGCTTCGCGGGCCGGATAAAATTGCGCTGCGGGTCGAATCCGGCCCGCGGGCCGCCATTTGCCTAGGCCTGATGTAATTGTAAAGCATTACACATTGTTTAGTTAACTACCAAGTTTGTGGAGATTGGGTTCCAGCAGTCAACTGATGTAAATGAGGAAAATTGATATGTCTTCGTGGCTTGAAAATACTGATGCTCGATGTGTCTACATTTAATACCAACCTTTGACAGAATTTTCATGCCATCTGACGTAAGGTTGATATTATATGCATATAAGCCACGAAGAAGTACTCTTCCTCATTACATTGCGTGTTGTGTAATATATAACTGACTTTAGAAATCTCCCATAAACTTTATATTCTAAATAAAATCAATTTTCTTCTGTTTAAAGTAATATACGTTAATTATAATTCAATTTGGTTTCATTCCATAATAAATCTAAATTAAATAAAATAATGTTATTTATGACATATTATGCTCAGTTTCTGTTCTCGAAGTTGCAATATTAATAGTGATTAGCGAAGTAACCATTGAAGGCGCATTTTTGCGTGTCATAAATCAGCTTTCGCCTTCGAGAAGCGATAGTAGCTTTGTTCCAAGCTCTCTGCGAACGGTAATAGAACCGTCACAGTCATGCGCAATAGCTAAAACGTCCTCCAAAACCGATACAAAGAGCTTCGTTTCAGTTACTGCGCATGACTGTGATGGTTGTGTTACCGTTCGCAAGGAGCTTGGAACAGAACTAGTATAAAATTGTATATAAAATGATTCGTATACGACCCCATCAATGAGGAACGCAATTTTCCCTAAATAATATTTCACTTAAAATTATTCTTTACTAAGGAAATACAGAGTTAAATACGAACTGGAGTAATTTTCAATTACTTGTGAAAGAACAAATGAACATAGAAATCGATCTTATGTATATTATCTTTAATAATAATTTTGCAGTTTAAATTTGTATGCCCTTAGCAACTCACAATTTGTATACATACATACTGTGCAGCAAATATAGTTAAAATGTACAGTGAGGCTGCAATAATTCCAATAAATTCACGAAAAGTCTTCCATGTCACCATAGTCATATCGGTTTTTTCTCGTTTAAGGAAGGATAGTTTATTAATAATTAGCCGCTATCCGTGACTTCGCACGCGATTGAGATTAAACACGACAGCGACAACAGTACTGGAGCTTTTGGCTCCATTGTATTACAGACTTGCCTTGTGGAGTTGAGCCCCGCTCGGCTCCACCGTATTGCACTACCATTTTAAAACAAATTGTATATACACTTCTAATTTTGGGAGGGGTGAGGTCAGAAATCTTTGCAGACGCGCGCACAATAACAGACAACTCACCAAAGTTTCATCGTAATCGGATAAATGGTATAGGAACGAACAGACGAACATTCATTTTTATATATTAAATAGATATTTATGACCCCTTTCCGCAATTGCAATCATTAACTATATTGCCATTAACGTTACAAGGTTCCATAAAAAAAAAAAAATAGTGCCACTGCCGGTACTTTTAATTTTTTTCTTATATAGAGCCTTTTAACATTAATGCCAACATAGTTGTCTGGAAACTATATTAACTTATTTATATTGCGAAAAGTTGTTATAAACATTTATTATAATAAACTAATAATATCATTATTGTTATGCACAACTAAAACCTTATTTATTTAAACTGAATGATCATAAACCGATTTTTAGTATAGTTTCAAAAGTTAATTATTCAATTATGTCGCTGCGGTCATATAGCACTGCAGCCAAATAAAAATTTCGAGCGGAAAAAATGACCACTTATGAGATCTTATCGTACCTACCACTTAAATATACTGGTATACACTAATGCATGAATTGTATGATATTTTTGCTGCTGCTGAGCACAATTAAAAGAAAAAGTTAATTCAAACAAACGCGAAATATAGAGAATAGAGCGAGGGCGTATTTTGTGAAATATAAAATCAACATTATCGCAACTATCGCAAAAAGGTGTTATATTATCTTCACCTGTCCACTTTCCTGTGAAATCTTCAATCATAACCAAATTACGGCCGTGACTACGAATAATTAAAAATCAGCATTTACGTGTCATTCAGATTATCGTACAAAGGTAGATACTTTTAAATCCCGGAAAGTGTAATCGTCCTTCCAAGGCGTGTTTGCACCCGCTCCCGCGTTTTCTTGAATAAATCTTTACATTAAAATAATAATCGACCTTATCGCAACTGTCGTGTACTAATTGAGTAAAATACAATTTCTGTTCACTGAATATGTGTTCATGTACGTTGGTGTAGCATCTGTATTTAGCGAATTACGCTGTTTTGTATGCTGACATGTATTTAAAGGTGCAGAATAAATTATAATTCTAACGGATCTGCCTTAAGAAGAGTTGTCAATCATGTCGGTCGGTTAGTTTAACAATATTCTCAACAAACATATTCGTCCGCTCTGCCCGTTCGTCAACTGTTTACAGCTTGCGTTGTGTTGGTAGTATTGTTTGGATACATCACTCAGTCACATCGGCAGTGTTTCTTAAACATTACATTCCCGTGTCTCAAAGCCTATTTAAATGCCAAATTTATTGGTGATTCTGTGTTTTCTGTCATTTAAATCAGAGGACATTCTAGGCAAAAATAGGTTAAAGCTGAACTCGCGCTAATTCAACTGTAAGCTGGCCCCGACACGGCAATGAGCAAACAAGAATAAATTATTGAAACAAATTATGGGAGGCTGCACGAGGTCACCAGTATGTAATTTGCCATCTCTGGGCAGAAGAAAGTGGGAAGAATTCTGTTTTGTATACTTTCTGTAAGGATTTTAAAGGTCTTATAAACAGTATTTTTTTGCATGCTCAACACGAAATTATGACAGCTTTGCCATCAGTTAAGGGGATACCAATGCCCGATCTTAATTAGTTATGATGGCACATTATCCTAGAGTTACTTTGACACCGATATCTGGAATTTATTTGATTTTCCATTTGTTTTAATAAAATACGGAATATATATCTAAAACGAATTCTCATTTGTACTGAAACTTTTTTTTTCATTTATAACAAAATCGTGGCGTGGCAAACGACTTGTTATAGTTTTGTCGTTGAAATTTGGAAATAAAAGAAGGGCGCGACTGTTTGTTATAATGTCAGGGCACACCGATTAGGAAACAATGGTGTAGTTAATCTATGGGACTGTTTGCATATGACTGCTTCAATGGAGGACAGAATACATTACCAAAATATGAATAAACACGATCTTACAACATCTCTTTCTTTGTGTGTGCAAATCAAACAGTCTTCCATAAAAATGTGACACGTTCAAAAATAAATATTCTTCATTAATAGAACTTGAAAAATAAACAGTCTTCATTAATATCTGTACATATGATGGCTACCGCTATCATGTAAGAAGTTCGTCTCGAGTATATTTGTGGCTTAAAGGCAAAACCGCTTACGTACATTTTTTGGTAATATTTTCTAGGGGTGCCACTAAAGTATTCATAACAAATGTGAATGAAAAAAAACTTATTTAGAATTCGTATACGAATTATTACTTTTTCAAACTATTTTTTACAAAAATTAGTAGGTATGTCATTGAATAATCGGCAATTTATTGATAGAATATTTTGATATTAATTAATAATTTTAAAGGAATTTTATAAAAAGCTAATTAGAAATTAAATATTAATTATTTTTTATATTTTTTTAGATCAGTTCTGAAGCAGGTCCAAATCCGGATCGAAACGTTAATGTATTAATTATATATTTTTTGTTAATATATTGTCTGAAAAATTGGTCGATAATTTTATTTATTGATGATATAATTAATGGTTATGTATGACAAATACCAAACGACGCAGATATGTATAAATCCGGCACTAAACTCATTCGCTAAATACTATTATGGGCAACTCGTCGTATGGCGATTCTATTTGCAATTAATCGCAATTTCATAAAATATATACGATATAATACGAAGAGAAAAAAGAGATAGGTACTCCTACATTACATATTCAATGAATTGTTTGAGAATGGTTAAACCCTGTTGATTGTAAGATAAGCTTTCTTATATTTTTAATTCAAATGTTATCTTATCCGTAATTTTTGCAAATCTGTTAAATCTGATGTGATTCGACTACCTTATAGATAATAATGAAATTTAATTTATATTAATCGAAATATAAAACCTCAAATCGATAAACTAATTTATTTGTAAACGCGATAAATCATATAGTATTGCAATTATGCATAACTTTTTTTTATTTTGCCACAGCGAGGGTGATATTGGGAAACAGTTTAGCGTCATCCACTTGCACATAGCTCATAAAGATTGCAGGTACTTGAACACAGTACCTGCGATCCTTAAATAATTTGAATTATAGACACGACCAACCCGTATCATCCCTAAGAACTTACGCGAAATCGAATGCAAATGTGAATGTCTGCAAAGTTTGAATCTTTCGAATTTGCAATATATTACAACCTAAATAGTTTGTACACCTTCACATAGATTTTACGACTCTGCTAATTTATATAACAAAACGTTTCGGCTCTATAAATTGTTAAACCTACAAAAGGTTCACGGGTCATACAGAGTTTATTTTATGCAGCAAGGAAAAAAGACAGTACAATCGATCAGATAGAATCGAATGAAGTTTATTCATGCATTTGCAATCTAAATAATCTCAATTTCAAGTTTATTTAGATTTAAAATGTATGTAAATGAATTGGTTTCATTCAAATCAACATTTTAAGCGCCCGAGTGGGAGGAAAATGCCTCAATGGGAGATGTGATAGGTAGTGTTGTCTCTTTTAATTCCAGTAAAAAATCAACTGGGTCATGAATTAGTTGATTCTTACCACAAATTCACTTAGGTGCTTTGCATTCTAGCCGTAGTGTATGGATAGTGACTTGGTGGTCTCCTTCTGGTGAAAATATGGAACTCCGTGTTAACTAAACAATGCAAGTGTATTCAAAAATCATTATTATTCATCAATAAACATATCCGTCATTATTTTGTTATGATTATGCTATAAATAAAAGAGCTTATTCGGTTTCTTTTGCATCTTTCTTATCATTTAAATATTTAAACATAAACTATATATATGAAAGGTGGCATGTTTTGAGTCCCGACGGTGACCGTTCTTTCTTGAATTTATGTTAATACTATTACTGTTCAGTGTCCATGTAGAGTGTAATTTTTTAAAATAAATATAACTTATATATAGCTTCTTTACATTATTTGAATTTCAAAAACGATTTAATACATTATATAATTAACCTTTAAATTTTGAACTTCGTGAAGAGATAATCATCACTTTGGCTTAAAAATTAGAAATGTTTACAATTAAAAAAATAATTTAAAGTTTCTTACGATAACTTAATAGCGAGCAATTATATCGAGTCATTCGGTGTCAGTGCCTCTTAAAGGCTGTGTTTTTTAAATTGATAAATGCAATTAAAATAACTCGAGAATGGAATAAAGAAAATTGATATATTAAGTTTTATGAATATAACAATACAATTTTAATATGTTTCAATAACGAGATGACGTCATTTAATTGTATTTAATCAAATAATAAATAATTTTTATTAACCTTGAAATATTTTTGTTACAGGAATGGTTGCTACCGACTCCCATGATGGCGACAGTCACTTCTGCCAACTTGTTGTCGCCAAATTACACTACAAATCATGGTAAAGTATATGAGCTCAATTTTCAAATGACAAATATTTTGTTTTTCTAACATAATCTTCCGTTACTAAATAGCTCTATTCATATCATTTGTTTGATTTTTTTATGTTTCTTGGTGTTCGTATATTTATCTTTCCGAAGAATAAATTTGGTGCTAAATTTGTCATGTGCTACGGACGTGTAAATTGACCCATTTTGCTCTGGTGCGATAACATAAAATTCATTTATTTTTAGTAATAAATAATGAAAAAATCAATAATTTTAATACCCTCGGATCTTTTACACGGTAGACCATTGCATGTTACCGCTCGACCACGCAAACAGTTGACTGTCTGTGCTTAGCAGACCTATCTACTTTACACAAAGTCTACTAATTAGACACTTCTACCTATCATCTCAATGAACTATAAAAATTTTTGAAAATACTGAAAATGAAGTGAAAAGCATTTATTTTATAGAAAATACGTGACCGTAACTGAAACTGCAAACAGCGAATGTAAATTTAAAAAAAAAAAACCGAAATCAAAATATGAATGTTGTTATATCCACATAAAAAAAATCATCGCTCAAAATTTTATAACCAGTAATACACAAATGCAACGTATGTAACTAATTAGTGGCTTTTATAGTGGTTTCCCAGTCGACTTCGGTTCCGATTTTTCCAGCCGAACATCCAAGTACCAGTTTGACAAACCGAAACCATACCCGGAACGCGGATTTAGGTCCTCTAAAAACTGTAACCGAAAGCGACTTTAGGTCCTCTTTAAAACCGACAACCAAACCGAAATGAATTTATATTTCGGTCCCTGATATAAACTATTATTATTTAATTTACTGACCAACCTGTAAAAGAATGCTTTTCGTGAAACATCTTTTTTATTTTTAAATTAAAATTATGATATTCTATATCTCAAAAATGTTATGTTCAGTTGATTTCGTTTTTCATGCAGTGGTAGTGAGAAGAAAATTACCAGTACAAAAAATTGTATCTATTTCTTCAAATTGACCAAGATTTCTTACCACCTATCTGCCTCCAATAATTTTATGTAGCGGTTGTTTTTCGTGTGCAGAAGCAATTCGCATTTGTCAAACAAAAAAAAGAAAGCTTTCTCTTACCGAATTCGGCAGATCACGCGCTCGGTGCTTCATGTGTGGTAAGGCAGAACTGGCGGGTACGCAGCATGGCGCCCTCCTGTATAGCAGAACCGTTGGTTAAAGATACAATGATACGATTAATTGATATTAATTTAAATATTTCTTACTAGAATAATTACTACATCAATCAAATCAAATATTTTAATGGAAATATACATTTGATTTATTTTCGTGTCGAAAAACGTGAGAATTTTTTCTTGAGTTCATGGTCATAATTATATAAAATTCTAATAAAAGTGTTTGTATGGAGAAAAATAGCGATATTGGCTTTTTAACCCGTTTAAATCATTAATCATATAAATGATTTATATGAGATATGTACTTGTCAAAACCTCAAATTCTTACTTTATTATTGAAACACCGTATCAAAATCTCCATATGTAAATATGCACGTTTGATAAATAGAATCGGTAGTCATCGTTATTGACACTGTTCTCGTAAATTTTAAAATGTTTTTTTTTTTCTTACTTTCTTAAGCCGGGTATACACTGCCGAACCGTTCGCGAACCGCTCGTGAAAGGCTCGTGACATGTTTGAATACTGGACTAAGTGACGAACCTCCGACGACGTCGTCCCAACCTACACCAGGTTCGCTGTGTGTTCGTGTTCGTCAAAAAAACCGACCCTCGATTAATCCGCGCGAGTGATTCGCGAGCGGCTCTTTCGGCGTTCGGTACACCGTCCCAATTATGTTAGCTACCGGTCCGCGATAGGTTCGGCTCGCAAGTGTATACCGGCTTTATTTTCATTATTTTGAGAACACTGATTAATTTCCTAGATTTTGATGAGTTTGCATTTTTTCATCCTTTGAAGTCTACGTATTTGTAATCTGGAATAGTGATACATTATGTTTTATTTAATGTGCAAATTTGTGAAACAGAATTTTTTTTATTCTTCGCTACTTATTTCATAATAGCATTTCTGGAAATATTATAAACAAGTTAGGTACAGATTGTATAATTTAATTTTGTGATTAGAACTAATTTTCTGTAATTACAAAACTAAGCTATGGCAATGAGATGTCAAGCAGATTACTTGAATACACTTCTTAAGAGTTACTTTTGTTGTAAATAAATAGTGTTTGTTATTTTAATATTGTTATTAATTATTACATAAACTCAATTATTGTATAAGTTATGACCATGAATATATATATTTTTTTATTTCATTCATGTTTCTTTTTTATTTTTCTTACACTTTTCAACTGGAACTTCCTTGATAATTCATTTATATTATTCATAATTTTAAAAATCATAATCATGGATGAGATATATTTGTTACGGTCAGGGTATCAATTAGTAATTATTAATAATTATCGGTTGTTATGAATAATAAGCAAATCATCCGGTTAAAGTGATAAATTTAGGAGTCATCAAACTAACCGGTTGTTATTCACAATTCCCATTGTTTGTAAGTAAATGTAGTTAATTTCGGCAAAATGATTCCTGAGAGGAGCGGGAGGTGTGTAGACTCGTTTGTCCCGCCAGGCAACCATCGCTCTATAGATGCGCATCGTTAATGCTAAAGTAATTTTATATACAAATGTTTTTTAACTTTCGAGTAAACATAGAAATGATAAGAGGCTTGCCGTGGCGAAAAAAGAAAATTATTTCGATGGATTTAGACATTTCACTAAAAATTAGAAATATTTTATTTTATTGTGCTGATTTATAATTCAAATTTTAAGTAATTTGTGTTTTGTATGACAAAAATTACAAAAAAGAAAAAAAAATCAATGACTACATCTAACGATCGGACGGATGCGATCGTTAGATGTAGTCATTGATTTTTTTTTTCTTTTTTTTGTAATTTTTGTTAACGCTGAAACAGATTTGTCTATCTAATATGAAGCTTATCCGTGCTTTACTGCAATGGCTCTCAAAATACCATATGCGAGAACTTTTTTCCCTATCGCGCCTCCGGTGACTTTAAACCGGCGGATCTTTGAATAATTCGTCCAAAGAATAGTGCGCTTTAAAACGACTCCAAATATTTCCTTGTGCTGGAAACAGAGCTAGTGAAACATACATATTATAACGAATGTCAGATGAAGAATGATTAAATTTTTAGTGCGATGACACCGACTGCGTTTATAATTCGTTTCTTACTGCGAGTTCATTTTCGGGGACTTAATACACTTCATAGCCCGTTTATTTACCACAATATGTTTTACTTAACGCTCTTGGAATCAATTAATAATGTTAAGCGGGAGATTACTGTAGTTAAAACGCATCGTATGTTTTATTATTATTTTATTCGTTTAATAAATCTCGTGTGTTAAACCGGAAAGGAATTTTTGGGTGGAAAACTGATGTACAAAACGAAATATTTTCTCGCCGACCAGAAACATCAAAGCCGTTGAAGATGGGAACTATTTTAAGTGTTTTTATTTTATATTATGTGAGAAGTGCGGTAATGAATTTTAACACCTGTTCTTATAATAAATTTCCACAACTGAAAGAGAATTTTATACACTAACATTTCTGTAGGTATATTCATGTCACATAAAAGATTCGAAATGAGAGCTAAATTTAAAAATAAACAAACGAAACGAACCTTATTATACAAAACAACAGACAGTCTACCACCATTAACTAACCGACTGTGTTCGCAGAGAACTAAAAACGTCAGGTTTCATTTAGTGATGGGAATAATCGAATGATTTTAATAATCGAAAGGTTGCTACTCGAATGATTTTGATAATCGAATGATTCATTCGAAATGTTACCTTCGAGATGTTTCATTATAATGAGTATAACAAATATTCTCGTAGTATTTAGTTTACTATAGGTAGTTACTACTTACCCACCTTAATACTAATATATTACAGCACACATTAAAACACAAAACTTTTATTTCATTAGCAAAAATAATTAACTGGAAGAAATACATAATAATATATATTATATAAAACAAATTATTCCATTTCAATAGCAATCTTTCAATTTATAGGTACTATATTTTTATTTTTACTAAATAATTAATAAACTATAAAAGTATAAACTATAAAATGTAGTGTGGTACTGTGTAGTGTGTACATCTATTTCTGGTAGTCGTAAACGCATTACGCAAAACACTGCAATAAAACCAATTGAGAGATTGGACAAAATTCTCTCGCGGACAGAATTCACTCATTGTATATCTCGAAAGGTATATTTCGAGTGGTTTAGGACGTTCTCGAACGATGTTACTGGTTACCGCAAGCTAGCCGTGAGCAGTGAAGACAAAATATACAAAATGAAACTTCATTCGACCTAAAATATTAGTTCGAGGCATCGAGGTTCGATTGAATTCATTCGCAGTATAAACACATTCTGAATGAAGTTTGCATTCATCTCGACTTAGAGGTTTCGATTCTTTAGACTTTAATAGCTAATACAATAGAGTAGCCTGGATGCAGTGCTTCATAGAACAGAGGCAGATAAAAGATGTTACTACTTAGTATATACTTACTAAAAATCATTCGAGTGATTTTTAATAACCTCTCGAGATATCTCGAGATATTTTAATAATCGAATGATTCTGTATTTTATTTCGAGATATTCCCATCACTAGTTTCATTTGTTTTTGTCATTTGAAATATTTAGAGAAGTTTTGATTTTTTATGATGTGTGCGAGTGCAATACCAGCGGTTGTTGTATTTCTCTGTCTTGTTTCATTTGTTTTTCATTGCTATATCAGCTATTCGTTAACATCGCACGCAATTGTTTTTTAAACCTTCTTAGAACTGACGTTCAGTTTTTACTTTGATAGAGATTTTTTGTATAATTGAAAACACTTCATTTTTTATTTATAGGTAAGGAATAGTAAAGGTAGACAGTAAAATGTATGAAAATTATCGTTTATTATTTTCAAAACATTTTCACATCAAAGAAATATAAAATAAAAAAAGATATAATTTGTCACTACAGTAGAGACGCGATAATCCGGACTAATTAAAACACAGCTGATCCGGATTATCAAAATGTCCGGATTACTGGATGTAATTTTAATTATCAAGAAAACAAACTAAAATGCTCATATTTTGCGGCTAACTGTTTATTTGAGGCTCCCTTTTTTAATTTGTCAAGAATTTCGTTTTTTACTTGCAGTGATAAAGTAACGTGTGATCGTTTACGCGGCGCCATAGTGCGTTCTCTATGTAAATCTATCTGAGTTTGACAACGACTACATACATACTAAAACCACCTAACTTCTTTCACTTCTCTGACAACAAATATGTATGTAACTGTTTGTAACACACCGCCGGCCAATAGCGTTGACGCAAATAGTGCCGGTACAGCTACTCAACAACTAAGTATCATGATCCGGATTACTGAAACTGGAAAAATCCGGACTACAATGTACATAATACTATCAAACGACTGTCCGAATTACCAAAGAATCCGGATTATGAAGGTTCGGATTAACGCGTCTCTACTGTATCGCCTTTGTTTTACTGACTACTGTCGTGTTTTGTTTTACTCACAAAATGCAGATATTTATAAAAAAAACTTTGAGTGGGCACGTGAAGTAATTTTTCAATAAGCTCACGACAAAACGATGTATATTTAACTGTTGCTATCATTAATTTTAATTGAAAGGCTTTGTCTTTAATCTGTGCAGACTATTTTTAAAAGTTTTCATTTTGAGTTCCAGGTTTTGAAATTGTCTATTTTAAAACGTTCATAATAATTTTGATTTATATGTTCTTTCACTTGTTTTAATTTAATATGCTTTGAATAATACTTATCATCCGTTGACTGTATTAAGCATATTTTGATTCGCATTGCATAACCTAAAACAGCTTTTCCTAAACTATAGGCGAGCTGTTAGTATGTCCGAGAGACTCATCCGTTGACTAGTGTAACTGGGCAAAACTATACAGTTCGAGCGGCGATGGCCGAACTGTATAAACGCCGTCTGGTAAACAGCGATTGTAGTCAGCGATCTAGGGCACGCAAGTTTGTAAATGGGCAAAACTGTACAGCGCGGACGGCGACTGTATGAACGCCGTCCGGCAAGCACTGATATGTTGTTTATATTACACACTACAGAAGTGAACCTTACTTATATACAGTTTTTCGTCAGATGATTCCATTTCACTGATTCCGTACCCAAAGAAGTTTCACTTAAAAAAAATTGGTTGCCTGTAAAGTCGGTTTACGGACAATAGTTTTACGTGATAACGTATTCCGCTCGAATATCATATTTAATAATACATAACCTAAATTTTAGTAGCTGTCAGGCGGAACGTGACACATTTTCGTGCATGCAGCCGGTGTTTCATCAATTTATAAGACGTTATCACGTCAAAAATAATTAGTAGAAATTACTCCCGGTGTATACTAACGGAGTCCGCGACAAATATACTAATTCTAGGGGGTCCGTAGACGAAAACGTTTAGGGAACGCTGTCCTAAATAATACAACTTTAAAATTTCAAGCATGTTTGCATATTTTAAACAGCCAATTTCAAATGTTTTCTGCTAACTTGTTTACGATCTTCATTTGATATTATAATCTCGCAATTTTCAACTATTGTTTTCTTAATACCTATTTAAAATATTATATTGATAAATTTGGCATATCGTGGTACTACATAAGACTGATTAAACATTTTAAACGTGTCTACGTATTTTCGAATTTGGACATGGCAGTGCACATAAAGGCATTGTTATAAAGTACACTCACGTAACTGAGTTGAGCAAATAGCGCATTGCAGTGACAATCATGTCATTTACACACAAATATTTGTCATAAAATCGTCTCTGTTCAGTCTTCAATCAATAGGTACTATTTTCGTTACTATCGATAAAAATTCTATGTTCAATCATTAAGAATTCATTATTTCACTATTTTTGAATTTCATACCTACATACCGAGAATGTTACATAACTGTATATCAGATCAATATCACAAACTGCAATTATTAACAATGCTAACCTCTGAAAAATATTTGGAGGTATTATTGAAGAAAAAAAATTGGTTGTCTGTAAAGTCGGTTTACGGACGATAGTTTTACGTGATAACGTATTCCGTAATACATAACCTAAATTTATATAATAATTATAATAATTCGAATCTTTGATATTGCATCTTTCGCTTCAAATTTAGGTTAATTTTATTTATTAAAATTACTCACCACCTATAATTTGTTTTTTTTTTAACTTTCTTTCTTTCGTACTTATTTTAAGTCTCAAAGATTAACTGTCATAATATTTTGAAAACAATTGTTTCACTGTTTATATAAAATTCCAAAACCTACTTACAATATTTAAGTATTTTCATACGTCAAAAAATTGATTTTTATAATGATAAAATTTGTATGAAAACGATTTTTTCGAGAGATGAGACCTAGCTAAAACGATTTTTTGCCCCCCAAAATCCCTTTTCAGTAAATTTCATCCAAATCGTTAGGGCCGTTTTCGAGAAAAGCACGCACAGGGTCAGGCGGAACGTTAGGAACGTTACACTTTTTCGTGCATGCAGCCGGTGTTTTATCAATTTATAAGATTGGTGATTCATCAATTTATAAGACGTTATCACGTCAAAAACATTTGCAGAAGTATCTATATATTTTTATATTGCAGTATATATTGATATATCACATTTCTGTATTTTGTTTGATACTTACAATTAAGTAAATATTAATGACCATTTTTGTGTTGTCTATAATTTTATCGATATATAATCGTAAATAGCGCCGAATACGTTCTTCGCGCTATGGTAAAAATGTGCACTTTTTGTTTTGTTTTCTGTGTTAATAAGAAAAAACGTAAACTTTTACCGGTTTTAACCATTTAGACCCGACACTTTTTGAGAATCTGTAGTTCCAAGAAATTGCATTATATAATGATATATGTTAAAATAAAAAATTAAATATTAATAGATGAATAATAATGTACTCTTGGATAAAAAAGTCGTCGAGTAGACTTATATAGACTTTACTTTATAATCCATTTATTGGGTATAGGTTAACATTTACGGTATCTTCTTTTGTTTTTTGACGCTATTGATGTACAGAGGCTGAGCATACTAATCGAAATTCTGTTTTATGTTTTTTGTAATATCTTTGGTTACAAGAAAAAGTGGTTTATGCAAGTTTTTCGTAGGATAAGATTTACACATCCAGTGGACATCTATGAGTTACAATCATAATTATACAATTTTTTTAATTATACAGAAATAACCGGTTGTATCTATCTTGACACGTAAGAAACTATTTTTACACTGAAGCAGTATGAAAGAGAAGTCGAACAATATTTATTCAACAGCCTACACTTTCAAAGGACCTCATTATTTAGTTTTTAAGTTGAAAAATTAATTTTGCAAATGACGCTAATATTAATGTAATGTAATAATTAAACACCGACGACTTACTGGCAGTGGTGTCTTTTTTTATTGAATAAAAAAAAATTAATTGCTATGACGACGTACACAACAGGTTTAACATGGTATATTTGGAAATGAAATGTAAATTTTATACTAATAGAAAATAAAGCGTGTATCAACATAACACGGACTTAAACTTAGAAATCAGAATACACACATTTTTTTTGATCAACATTAAAGCCACTTTGCTTTATGACTACATATTTTGTAAGCTGTACACATGAAATTCTATTAAAGACTGTTTCTCTTTTTTACAGAAAATGAACAACAAAAATTGCATCGGACAGCAAGTATGGCAAATACAGACATGGTCGAGAATGATTCTGATTTCGAAGGCAACGTAACGATACCAAAATTCACACATTACACAAATTTCGAATCATCCCACCAAGATTCTACCGACTCGGAACAAGAAATAAATACAGAACCGTCGACTCCAGCGGAAATATCTGGCAATCTTCCGAAAAGAAACAAACGTAAAAATTTCAAACCAAGATGCTCTAATGTCAGCGCGTTCAACTCCGAAGATGAGTCGACAAATTTTGGTGCAGACAATGGAGCGAATTCAAACGAAGATTCGAATAACTGTGATTCGGATTCAAATATTTGTCCGCGAACCGATAGTCCAAATTTAAATTTAGAGGAATTACACTTAGTTAATAAACAATATAATTCTTTAGGACATTTAAGTAATAATAATAATTTAAAAGCTGTACGAAGAAGAAAAACTATATCAATTCGACATGTGTTAAATCCTCCTTCGCCGAAATCAGAACCTAACCGAACATTTCCAATAGATTTAAGTAATAATCAAAAAAGTGAGTCGGAAGGAGATGGTGAGAATAGTAGTGAAGCTGATGAGTCTAATAAAAGAAATATTCAAAATGTCGTGTCGCGGAATATATTCTCAATCGATCATTTGTCGAAATCGGCACAATCGGAATCAAATTCAACAACTATCCGATACGCTGGTACTTCGACGGCAATGGACATGAGAGAATACGCTGTCAATACAATGCGGGAGTTGCTCGGGATTTACGGATTGACTTCGGAAGTGGCCGAGTCCATTTCAAAACAACTTCCTGTCGGTGCGTTCAACAGTGGTAAGCTTTACCTTATCACTTTTAATATTTATCTTTATTTTTAAACATCACTAGGGTAATATTAAGTACAATAAAATGAAATTGTCTTCACTAATGTAAACTTTATAATAATTACGTCTTTCACTTCAACGTAGAAATTAAAAAAAAAAACAGCAATGCAAAGTTAAAGCAAACTTTTTTTTAACTAAAAACATCAAAATAGTATTAATGAGAGATTTAAACTACTTTGTTTACAAAATGATATACCTACAGTAATTGTAGGCTGTAAATTTAACGATATAAAAAAAACTTTTGCAATTTCACACACATATTGAAAGTAATAAAAAGTACAACTTTTAGAATCTTTTCTATAAAATATAAAGCAATATAAAGATATAGGATATCAAATAGCACTGTCATCGTTGTTTCCTCAAATTACCCACAAATGAAGTCTTTTTAACCAGTCTCACTGCCGGAAACAAAATAAATATACATCCGTGCAAATGAAACATCAACGCAAATCACTGCTCTCTTCAAACTGACTGCATAATTGGACGACTCGTCACACCCGTTCAGACATAAAAAATTAAACAAATATGCAATAAACCAAGTAAAGTTGTGCCTCTCTTTCATATATTTTTATTTAACTATTTTGTATGGTCGATTGCTTGTGAGTAAAAAATCTGTTTTTTACCCAAAAGGGTGCACGTAAGATATAGGATTTCACTTTCAACAAAAAAAAAAACGCTTTTTATACATTTCCCCTTTTTAACCAAAAAAATTGTACGGAGGGTGCATTCTACCTGTTTATTGATAAAAACCGTGTGAAATTCACTTTTTCTCCTGATTTTTTGTGTTTTTTATAAACGGGATTCCCTTTTTTACATTCTTTACCTGTGCTTTACAGTTTTTTATACATATTTCACGTGCATTACGTAAGGTCAAATAATTTTTTATTATAACAATACTTAAACGACTAGATTAACTCAACAACTAAAACATTTTTGGGGTGAAAAAGGTATTTTTATGGGGTAAAGGTGAAAGAATAATATTATACCTTTAAATACTATCTATTCCCATTCACTTTCGATCATATGTCATAAAGAAGGACAAAAATAAAAAAATGTATGTATTTTTATATTTTCTGTTGCATTTCTGGACATGCAGTCTCACCTAGTTTAAATTTATGATTTTTACTAAAGCGAGAGAGATATTGCATTCTATATAGCGCAGTGTGTATTGTTATCCTTCTCATACACAATTATTACGGGGAACAATTTTCAATGCTGTAAACGATATCTTTAATATAGGGTTGCGAATCTTTACATCAAATTGAACAATTTTTCACAACGATTTGAGATAAATAATAGATATCAACCCCCAATTCCGGTTATGGAATAAGACTTCTTTGACTATAACGAATCTTCGTTATTGTGACGTAATACTGTGACTATACAAGAAGCAGGTATATGTTTTGAACATAAAAAACTCTTTTTACACAAAATGATATAATAATGAGTTTTGAACTTTGAACTTTTCGAACGTCAGCACGTTTAGTGCAATTGTCGTGTGTCATACGTTCGATTCGCTTTTTTTGTATTTTTTTTGTTTTGTTTCTTATTACTTTTGTTTACATTATTGCGAAAAGATAATTATTTCCTGAGGATAAATAAATTTGAATGTCTAAAAACTTCTGATGACATCAAATAAAAATTGTAATGTTATATTTGATTAAAGTCGGTGTTAAAAAGTCGCGATATTAAAAAGAAAACGTTTTAAATGTGACCTATTACGTTTTTAAATATTAATGAATTCAAAAAAAGTAACTGAAATGAGTGTTTTATTAACGTACTCGATCAGTGTTCATAAACATTTTGCATATCATATCCATCAAGCTATTTGATTTTGTCATTTTCTCCGGAGCTTATTTACAAGCTGATAAACTCATTGAGGTCATATTCACAAAAGCAACGGTTCTTAGTGACGTTATATTTCCTTTTGTAAATTAATGTAGAATCATTCAACTTGTAAAATAGTACCTACAGTTAAAGTGTAATAAATGAACTAACATGCACTAAAGCCTACTATCCGAGTGTTTTCTTTTTACAAAAAAAGCGAACGTTATGTAGGAATGTTTTTATAATTTGAGTGAATGGCACTTATATATATTTATCAAATTTCAGATGTATATTTTATATGATGATTCAAACTTATTATATACGTAAAAATAATATGTATATAAGTCACCATAAACGAATCTTTATACTAGATGTCTGTTGTGGTTAGCCCGAAACGAAATCTCCGTACATTTATTTTTTTTTATGTGATTTTCATATTATGTTAATTGAAAATAAATTGAGAAAGAGGTGCACCTGGTCCGACTTCGTCCGGATTTTTGGATAACTCATTCAAGATAGACGTATAATGTTACAGCAAACCTTCTTATAGAATAATAACCGTATTTACCCGACGTTGTTTTTTTTTATTTATAATTGGTTTATTAAAGGAGTTATTAACTATTAAATCTTTTAACAATTTATTAATAAGTCATTATAATAAAAATTAAACGACTGGACATTCTCATAAATAAAATATTCGCATTCATAGAAGAGCTCCGCATAGAATGTTCGTTCGCTCGCGCGACCGCGTCTGCATTACTTACTGCATTACTTACGTTGCAAAATTGATCTCCACGGAAAGCGCCTTTATTTTAACGCGGTAATATTTATGCCCATCATGTGGGTTCATTCTAAATATTGATAAAAAAAAATTGTAATCGGATGAATAGTTTCGAAAATTACCTCCTACATCCAAACTTACAAACTTTTCCTTGTTATAATATTAGTATAGATTTAGTTTAATTAGCTGTTAATGTTTCCTATAGCTTGAATATTAAAGTTTAATTTAAAAATCATTCGGTATATAATTTGTAACACACTCATGACTATTCTTATTTATTTTTTATTCATATTCTTCAAGATACTTAAAATTTCTTTATGTGTGAGTCTACATTTTACAATAAAAACATTAACACATGCTACATTCAATCATATCACGCCGTTTACACTGTAGTCTTTGCCTGGCAGTTTTACACTCGGCGAAAATGGATTTTTAATGATATCTGTCGAACTAGAAATGTCGCCAACTGTCGCTTGTAAATATACCTGCCCAGTGTTTAGATCGTGTTTTGCTTGTTTTTTTTTTGTATCCGATAATAAAATAATTATTATCTATACATCCCGCAGGAATAGTTTACTTTTGTCTTTAACTCTAAAAAAATCGTTGGTGGACACCTATTAATTATTTGCGATCTCTTTAGTTTAACAGTTTTTAACTTGCGAAAACTATAAAAATATAATAATAAGTATTATTAACATATAATAATGTGTTTAGTATCCGTTTGTCGTTAATTTGCAACACTTTTTACATTTTTACTTTTTGCTGTAATAGTGGTACAGTTCCTGAAATTATAGCAACCTGGAATAAGGTAGACCATTTAAGAAAAGTTTTTGATATTTAGGTTTGAGAAAATCCACTAGAACACGGGTTCCGGAATTTCATGTAATTTAATACAAATCGATAAAGTTTCATCAAGTACCTACGTAGTACGTAACAATTTTATTTTTGGAATATACCTAATTGTACCTAATATTGTTACATATTCTCGCTGAGAAGAAACTAATATGAAGTGGCATGTGCGAAAACTATAAATTCCATTATTTAAACATTGCGAGCTTTTTTCTATTCTTTAGAATCGGAAGACGTTTCATCTCTTTATAAGAAATAATTTGTGATGTCTTTTTCTAAATAAAAACGTAATATAAAAGCGTTTTATATGTTTAATAGTTTAGCCGTAAACTCCGCCGGTTAATTCCAGTCATTACTAAACTAATAATAGAGATAATTATTCTTCCAGCGTCTATTTTTTTCTCTTTTTCAGTAAGCGAAGGTTGTTAATTGTGTATATTGAAATAAATTGCATAATTAAGACGAGAATCTTATTTGTGAAAACATTTAGTGAATAGATAAATAAATAATCGGCAATCAGTAATTCGTTTATCATAGAAATGTGAACATTATAAATGTGTTGTACAATGTATGGCTGTATATATATCACGAGAAGACAGAACCGCACCAATTTAGAATCAATGAATTTAAACTTCTGTTAAATATCTGAGTATATTTACAAATAATACTAAAATTTCGAGAAATTAATTTATTTTTTAAAGTCTGAACATCGCAGACGGTGGTATGGGCCTAATTCGATAAATATACAACGGAAGTGAAAAAGAAAATCATTTATTCGCAGTCGACTTTGCAATGGAAGTGTGTAAGGGAAATGAGCTCTGCGCATTCGCCAGGCATAGTTTGGCTGTCATTTACGAACCTTGACCATAGACCAGAATACGATAGTATAGAAGAGGGTATAGAATCGAGTATAAACTATAGAACAGACCTTGTGGCTTGTGCACACTACCTAACTAGAAAATATTTAAGGTTATTAACTATTAAATAACTGAACAAATAATTTTATAAATTGACAAACGCTAAATAAATAGTACAAAATATAATAATTAAATAAATAAAAACAAATTATTAACTAAATAATTCTTATTTTACAGAAATGGGTTAAATAAATCCCTAGAACACTTTCAGATCATGTATAGTGATTTGCAGGCTCGCTATTATTTTTTTTTTTTGTTTACATTACGATAGGTATACCTATACATAACAAAACCTTACTGTTGATAATGACAATCGTTATTTAAGATTAAACTATAACTTCTGAAAAACGTTTTTCGTTTAATTATTTTTTTGTATTTATAAAATGACCTTGAAACCAAATTTGGGAGCTTAGTTATTGTCCGTATTATCCTGCTATTTATAGTTGTTCAATCAATAAAACCAAAACTCTGCGGAAGAAAATTGTATGTCAAAACACTCCACTAACCGTCACCCACCTATTAAAATCCTGCAGTTTAATTCTTAAAATAATGGGTAGATACTAGATACGCAATACGACATGCGATTTTTAATGTGAAGGACTAAAATCTGACCACTTGAAGTTTAGATGGTATGCGAACAAACCAAATTTGAATTTGGTAACTGCATTAATATAAATCGATGCTAGTGTTGAATCGAACGGAGATGCCATACCGGAATTCCGTGACTTCTTAATTTAGAAATTTTTTGACAAAATTTGTGAAGAATATATCAATTCCTAAACTGAAGAAATTATTATATAAATTATGAAATGAGTAAGAATTAGCTAATTTTTTGCTTAATTTGTCGACCAAGTGAACATCAATAAGAATTTTTTGCTAATGAGATTGACGATCTCTCTAGACACGTATGCTGGGTTGCAGAAAGGATTGTCAAAAATTGTGATTTGACAATGTTTCTCCATATGAAAAGCATAGTAGAGTTTCAAATCAATCCTACTCGAAAAATAATTAATTGATCTTTTTTTTTTTTGGTACAGTTTCCACTTCGACACAACGTTTTTCTATGCATTTCGATCAAAATTTACCTTGAAAAGCAGTCGTTTTCTATGTAGAACATTCATTTGTTTTTGTGTGAGTAGAATCTAATGGTCTAGATGAGAGGGAGTTTGAATACAACATTAGACTGCTCCTGATGTATTGAAACTGTAAAATATTATATACCTATGATATATTAATATAGATTAGCACCACAATATTAGACTTGTTCTTAATTATTAATTACTAGTTGATATTAATGTTTATTGTTTTGTTCGACATTGGAGGCCATAAAAGAGGTTAAAATTAAGTTACATTAAAAGTTAAAATGAAAAGTCGGCCCTGTGCTTGAAACACGTACAGGGAGATTAGAACACATACTTTTGAGTACATAACTGAAATAACAAATATTAGAATGAAATGCTTATTCATACTCTTGTACATATTATAATGATATTATATTATGTGAAAAAACAGTTATACAAATTTAAATTGATGACTCTGAGAAATTTTAGTTTCGAGCGCACATTAAAATGATGAAGAAAAAACTCTTCTTAAGTTCTTATAATGTGTAGAAATTAATTTTGACATTTACTGTATGACGCTTAGTACTTATTTAAACTAAGAATAACATTCTCATTATTTAAATTTCGTTTTGACAAGTTTTTTTTACGTACTTCAGATTTTTTATCGTTTTTGTTTTCATTTCGGTGTTCAAGTAATAAGATTTCACTTTATGTTACTTTATCAAAAAGATACAAGATTTAATGAAACTGTTCGTCTGTAGCATATCGAAGAAAGTGATACGATGCTTTATCTGAAAGTAATTGTAATTTCAATTTAGATTTACTTTATGAGGACACAATTTTTTGTAGAATTAAAAATACAGTCGAAAAGATACGGTGCAGTGTTATTTGTGCAAAAAATTTGTAGATTTTATAGATTCCTGGTCTTAATTTAAAAACTGCATAAATTTGGAGACTATAATAATCGGTGCATTTGCAACACGTTTCTAAATTATAAGTATATTCAATATTTTGTATTTATAACTCATGGATTTCTTAAAACATGTACCGTATGAAAATGTGAAATATGAGTGCAATAAATGAATTAATTAAAAATAATAAATTTTACAGTAAAACGCACGCTTGTATAAAATATATATACGAAAATTAAAAGGTGTCATTAAATATAAACTGTCCATAAATTATACTAAAACACCATAATTTTGATGGGTGTAATGATTGTCTGCTACAAAACAAGTACACAGTGTAATAAATGATTATTGTTTTTGCGGAGAGATCTGGGTATAAGGAAAAAAATATCATCTGCGCACGCACACGTTTTTTATTTTATTATGTTGTTCTTTTTTGCTGCTTTGTTTTTGTTTTTTCGTGCTTAATTTTAGTTCTAGAATAATGTAAAGAACCCTTCTGAAGACAAGTAGATATCACATATCCAATCCGTTTTAATTTAAAGTTTTATTACATCGGTATTGTAAATTGTTTGTTCTAGAGTTATTTTGAAAAAAAGGAAATTAATTATTTACAAGTTATACAAAAAGGTCACGTGATACATCAGTATATTAAAAAAAAGCCAACTAAGTAAGAAAAACAGATGATGGTGGTCTACAGACGTAATATGTAGACAGCATTTTATTTTTTTAAAAAAATAGTTGTTTGTTTGTGATATTAATTAAGATATTTTGTCATTAACTACATAGATATATTAGAAAGAATTAATTTTCATTGTAAATTGTGTCAGTTAGCACCTGTTTAAAGTCAGACTTGTAAATAAAATCACTCTCTATGAAGAATTTACAGGATATGTCTGAAAAATGTTCAGGCTATTTGACAAAAATAATTGGTTATGGTCGAAATATTAATATGTGTCTTTTAAATCTTAACATAATAACCGTTTAGTTTTAAACATTAAATATCTTTATAACAACAATATATTAAAATAAGTCTTCCGTAATAATGGAATGTGTCCAAAATAAAAAAGAATCGACTGCTTGAAACATTGTGTCATAACTCGTAATTTGGAAGATTGCCATATTATATACGAAGATGAAAAAAAAACGCATTTTCTCATAAAGCGTTTCGAAAACAATTTTTACTATTGTGTAAATATCAGATTTCCGCTATTTTAAATTACATAAATCCTTCTTCGCCATAAAAAATACGTTAACACTTGAAAAATTTTGCTGAGCAATTTCTCAGATGTTTCGGACGTGATTCAATTTTTTTAATAATACGATAGACGCTTATATGTTACCCTTCCGTAGATTGTGTTTTTTTTTACGTGCCACAACCACTCGATCCCTTTTAAGGGTATTTAGCAATGTTTAACAAAAGACTTTTGGAGGGTTAAAAGATCGTTCTTTTTACACTACAAATGGATAACCACATATTAACCGATTTCTGTTTTGTATAAAAAGATGAAATTTAAACCTTTGCTTGCTTTTTTTATTATGTTTGATATCCGACGACTCTTACATCATGGGTTTAAGGTAACCGGTGTACAAACATTAATTCGTGCTATATTAAAAAGCATGGGAATTTTATATGTATGTACTATTATTTTTAATGTTTGCGTAAAAGAGATGCATTTATAAGTTTTCAGAACTGCGATATTTATATTGTAAAACGTTAAGTTTTGCGTGAAAACTCTCAAAACAGAGTTCGAGGGTGTCCGTATTGAATGGTATTTCAGACAATTTATGGTGTTGAAGCAAAAGAGTTGATAGATATGAATTATGGTCCGAACTGAAAAAATAATAAATCCTTTTTCTAGATTAAAACTTTGAGATGGAAGTATATTTTTATTTTCTACTAGCCTCTACCCGCGGCTCGGTACGAAATTAAGATGAAACACGGTCGCGATAACAATAGCGGAGCCCTCGGCTCCACGATATTACAATCTTATCGATATAAGCACTTCATTACTGTTTTACCCTGCGGGACTGAGTCTCGCTCGGCAGCGACAACAGTAAGTTATCAGATTTTTATATAACCTTACTTCCATCTTACTTCTTCTGAAGTCCCATCACAATCGGTCCAGCCGTTTCGTATATTTCCTTTATGAAGGTTTCAGCACCCCTTTTCACCACCTTATAAGAGTTATTTTTTTAATAAATGTAACCCAGATCATTCCTGGAGTAGCTCTTTATCTGTGTGTCAATTGTCATTACAATTAATTTGGCCAATCCGAAGATTGTCTTTATGAAGGTTCTACTTTCCAGTGGAAATATTGAGGGTTTCAGATTCCGACGGTGACAATGTGTAAAAAATATTTTTTTCTAATCTAGCGATGTAGCAATGGATGTTTCTTAACAATTATAGCAAACAATAGCTATATGCCTAATATAAGTTATCAAAATAAAACGTACCTATTTGAATAAAAACTATTTAAGGCTGAGCTATACCAGCTGATCTGAACAGAAACGAAGAAATTGACTATTTGATACTCTATCTCTTTTATTTTACTAAAGGCGTTTCTATGTGTGTGTGAGCACACTAGTTATGAAAGATAAAGATAAATAGAAGCGGCATAATATTAGCTAGAATGAAAGAAAATATTCCCCATAAACCAAATATTATAATAAAGGTTAAAACACATTGGTGCGTCTAGTATAACTGTTATCAGCTACTATATTTAATAATTTTATTGTCAAGGCTATTCTCAAGTATGGTCCAGCAGGCGCTTCAGGGATTTAGTAGTATCGCACTGATCAGTATTACACTGGCCGACAACACATGATATAATATTGCCATGTCAGGAAATGTTCGATGAATATTGATGTGTTCAAAACATTGCAGTATTGAATGATTATTTTACATATCACTTCATATATTATATATAAAGCAATGTTCCTTGTGTATGTTTTTCTGCTTGTCCGCTGGTAACACGAGAACTACTGAAGGAATTCCATTGCCGTTTTTACCATGTGATATCTATAACATCATAAATGTAGAATAGTACTGATTTAGGTCAAAATTCACTTTTCAAAATTTTACAATATTTTTCGTTTTGAAAAAACTGTGCGTCTGTTTGTTTGTGAACACCATACAGGTCAAACTAATAAACGATTGAAACCAAATTTTGGGAGGATGTTTGGTATGCAAATATGAATAGCCCTATTGTTTTGGGGAAAATCGGCACATGCGCAGAAGAGATATATGCTATAACGGTTTTTTTTTATATAATAACGGTATACTTTTTATAATGGATTATTATTTTATTTATTTTTTTATGAAAGTTTTATTAAATTTTTTTTCTTAACTTTATAGTTTCGGAAATATTTTGAAAATAAAAAAAACAGCTGTTCTGTTGTTCTGTAGATCTGTCAGAAATAAACTAGTTAAGCATGCTTTGATTAATTTTTACATGATTAATTTTAGCATGGCAACGGATATTAAATAGGTATAATATTGAATATTAGCCATTACCTGCGTCACCTCACGTGCTATCGAAAATTTTATTTTCTTTATTATACGATATAAACTGTCAATATTTTAAAAATTGGAATGGTCCTGTCACCCAATTGGCTGGAAATTTTTTTAGAAAGTTTAGGTCAGTGCCCGAGTGCGAGACAGATTGATTCAAAATTTGAGATCGGACGAGCGAAATGAGTGATTGATGTATTAATTTATTGGTTTTTATACTTTATAATTTTTACCAGTGGGAGTCTTCAAGTAATTCAAGAATTACAATGCACAAAATTTTACATATAGTATATTACATAATATAATAATATAATTTAATTTACTCAATTTGACCAAAAATAACAGTTGAAAAATCGATAGGAATCAATCTGACAACGAATAAAAGTTTTTAAATAATGAAATAAAATATTAGTAAAAAAATTTATAAAGACAATCGCTTTTGTTGAAAATCACTAAAAGGAAAAAAACAATTTTTCATTATTTATTAATAATTAATGTTCATAATTATAAAGCGGGGACTGTAAAATCTATGATCCTTTATTAATCATAACCCACGCTTTCATAATTAGTAATTACGAATCTAAATTATTAAAAATTATTTTTTCCTTTTTAGTACATTTCAATATGAGCTTCTCTTTAGGAAATGTCTACTAATATTTTATTTTGTTCCTTTTCGTTTTTCAAAATTTTTACTATTAAAACATTAATTTATTAAAATTAATTGATAACTTAATTTTAAAACCAATTGACTCAAGTATTGATTTGAAATTTTGTAGATACACATATGTATTATATGTGTACAAAATTTCAAATCGGTAAGATATATATTATTATATAGCGTTCACCATATCGGGTTACAATGACGTCAAATAGCTCATTGTATTTCACTCGTCAAACTCTTTCATTAATTGATACCCATGTCAAGAAAATTTTGAAGAAAAAAGGTAATCCGCCATCTTAGGGCGTCCGCCATGTTGAATTTATGCATCGTGACCGGACTTATACGCGTGTGCAAAATTTCAAAGCTTTAACTTAGTTAGGTCTAGTCGAAAAAAATAAAAAAAATTCTAAAATGACTAACATCTGTCAAAATATCATGTTCTAATAATCGAGTTATACTTAAATCTATGTAAAATTTTCTCCTCTTTCGTTTAAGACAGGTTTCGAACCGATCTGATTTAATTTGAGCGACTTATAAGCATAAAACCTTTTTGTTTTTGGGACCAAAATTCAAAAGTCCAGTTCCGTTAGGATCTGTCCCGTGCTCTCCCTTAGTAAAAATATTTGGGGATCCCCTACCCTTCGCTTTTCTTAAAATTAACGACCTTTTTTTACCTTCTTTATAAATTGTTGTTACTGTGTTATTTTTGCTAGAAATATTATTTGTATTAAAATATTTTTAAAACAGCTATAGCTGGAATTTGCGTATTTATCAAGAAAAATATATTAATATAGAGTTGTTCTCGTAGTATAATATTATCTGAAGTTCCCATTTTTTTTTTTATGGAAAAATAGGTATTTATATTAAAATTCAAAACCACATCATTCACTTATAAAAAATATAAAAGAAAACGCGTTAAGTTTAATGTCACCTTTACTGTTATAACTTTATCAAACCACACCTACAACCAATCATAAGCATATATAATACAATTCATGTATGATTCTTTTATGTATGTGTATAAATGTGTGACGTATAAAAAGTATTTGTATCCCTTATTTTTAAACCGAAATTTTCAACATTTGTAGTGTCTCGCGAATTCCACGATTTTGAAGATACTGTTCACTTGTTGAACGAGAAATATGGCTTAAATGAAAGAAAAAAGATCATAGTCTGAGGCTACGTCGAAAAAATAACACATTTATATTATTTAACTAGGAAAAATTAAGTGAAAATAGCAATGTTTGATTACGGTTGATGTAACCAATTTTTTTTCTTGGCTTAAACATTCAAAATCTCCAGTTTTCTCGACCAGGTTTCATTTTCTAGATCATTATCTATCGTGAATATTTTTTTTCGTAGATTAAAACCATTTAGTTTTCTTGATATCATGGAAATAAAAAACATACATTTCAAAAGGCTTTTACAGAAAACCCAAAAACATTTTCCAAAAAAAAATTTCGTCACATGATGTCAAACATAGTCTTCAACAAGATGGGCATGGTTAAAAAGGCATAAAACAAATGGGTCGGCAAAGGGAATGTGTTAAACAATTGGTGTATGGCGGGTTGCATCACTGGTATACCTCAGCCTTAAGTAAATATAGTTTTAACATGTCAACTTGAAGTTCGTGAGTGCAAACTGAATGACAAAAATAACTGAGATCAAGTTGTCAAGACACATCGAGAGTGTAATAAGAATAAAATTATAGAACGAACGCCATCAATCGACGTCACAAAATAATGAATTATTTATAAAACAATGATCTTATTTTTCGTTGTCGATGAGTTTATTCTATTAATTTTAATCTTACTACGCTCTCGATTTGTCTTGACAACTTGATATCAGTTTTGTCATTCAGTTTGCGCTCACGGACTTCAAGTTTACTTTGTACATGTTTTTGAGGATATGTTAACAAAATCTATGGTATACCATACATCAATCGATGCATGCACTTCTAGACATGACAGCTAATAGGAGATGTTACAATCCCGGATTAAAACAAATACTTAATTTGACAATAATATCAAAGCTATACATCCAGTGCTCATCTTCTTTCAGTTGAAAGAAAACGGTTATTTCTAAGTGAACGGTTCGGTTTGGGAGGTGTAAAGAATTTTTCTACTTCGTTTCATCTAGAATTTCCTGATCAAGTATCAGTTTCATAAAAGAAGACCATGGCTACTGACAACCGACTCTCTTCAAACGGCAAATCTTGATTGAAATTTGTTAGTAATAATTATTGTTTTCAACCATAAGAAATTTTGTATAAATTATAAAACAAAATTTTAATTAAATTCTAACAGTCTAGGATTGTATTTTTAGAATACATGCTGGTCGCTGGATGACAAGCACTTAGTTGAGTACAATAAAACGAAGACATTAAAAATTAACACCTTAGTGTCGTTTGTTTAATGCCGTTGAAGACGTGTCGTTTATATTGATTTGTTTTGTCATAATATTGTACATCTGTAAATGTGGGGGTGTTTCGAAAATTTCTTTACAAGCTGTACTTGATCTGGTAACTATAGTTTAAGTAGGCTAGTGTTGGGCTGCAGAACGCATTGTTAGAAAATCTGATTTGACAATAATTATGATTACAATTTTGGTTATTACTGTAACTGTTGGTATTAACTAAAAAATAAATATATACCTATGTAGTAACGTATAGTCGTTGTCAAACTATTTGTTATGCAGTTGACTGTACTCACAGAAAAACAAATGATTAATCTGCATAGAAAAAGGACGCTTTTCAAGCTAAATTTTCACCAAAATACGTAAAAAAAGCTCTATCGATCAATTATTTTTTGCCCAGAGTCGATTTAAAATTCTACTATTTCTTTTAGAGCTACGTAAGATCATTTTCAAACTAAATTTTCGAATAATGCACTTTAAACCCAGCATTGAATTTCATAATTAATTCAAAAGCTAATCCCAATTTATTTTCGTTTTCCAAAACAATAACAAACTTACTGACGAACACGTTGCAGCGGTAAGACTTTGGGTTTATAATATTTTGAGGCAGGTCCTAAAAGTGTTTTGCATAGATGGTTCATACAACGACTAGAACAAACAATAAGAAAATACACATTGGGATTTGGGTGAAATATTGCTTTGTACTAAATTTCATTGCAATTCAACGCATGCAAGTAATTCATTTACTTAACACTTCCTCAAGTTATGGGAAGCGTAAGGAATCCTCCCGTTTGGCACATAGACAACATTCACCAACGATAACAAAGATACACAAGAAAATTCTTCATGAACTCTTCCAGTATCGCAAAAAAAATCTAAAAAATGATATTGCAAAACTGATTGTAAATCGCTTATTTCTGAATCACTTGTAACCGTATGTCATAAAAAACGAACTATCGTTCTTCATTATAATACACGCTATCAAAGTATCAAGAAAAATGTTGAATTTGTTAGTTTTTCAGTTATAAAATGTTTATGTGCAGAATAAATTAATTCTCGGAATGTGTGGGAAGTTACATTTAAATATATGACATATTATCCCTGTAAATTATACATTCTATGTTAAGTTATTTCTTTATGTTGAAGTGTTAGGTCACTGCTTGTAAGATTTTAATCTTAGATAAAGGACAGTGTACTATTAGTACTCTAAAAAAACTCTAGAGATATCCTTTTTCATAAATAATTTTAAAAATATGACGATTGACTAATGTTTCTTTAAATTTGTATGAACATAGAAATGTTAATTTATTTATTACTAGTGGCAAGGTTCGATTTCGTCCTAATTTCTAGATTGCTACCGCTTTTCAGTCGACTTACGTTGCAGAATTGGTCCCCACTAAAAGCGTTTTTATTTTAACGAGTTAATATCCTGTGTCCATCCGGAAGGTCAATTCTAAATATTGGTGAAAACATTTTTGAAATCGGATGAGCAGTTTCGGAGATCACCTCCTACATCCAAACTTTTTCTCTTTTTCATATTAGATAGATTTCGAAAAGTCTGTACAATGTTATCAAAGTAATTTATTGCATATAAATTATTTAAAAAAATTAATTGAAGAAATATTTTTACACTTTGCTATAGCTTAATCAATATAACGGTATATAAAGTTATCAAAATAATTTATAAAGGTTCATATTTGTATGTTTACAAAATAAATTCGAAAAACAATATAATGTTTGTAAAGATTAATTCCATTACATCGAATAAAATCCTGTTTGCTCATAGTTCTAGAATACTATAGGCTCTGGACAAACTAGGAAATACTAAAAACGAATTAAAATGAATTTATCCTTCTGTCAGAAATATTTGTATCTGTTTTATGTTAATAAGTCAAAATATTGGTTACTCAAAATTAAAAAATTATGTAGTCAATTTTTTTGTATACCTATTGGTTTTTTTCAGAAATGAATTGAAATATCCAGTTCAAATTGCCGCAAATAACACGGGTATTTACAAAATGTCGTGTAATTCTGAACAGATATTAATTTACTGGTTCGAAGTATACAACCATTCATTATAATTTTTGATTCCATGTACTGTTATTATTTATTAAAGTAGAACACATTGTATTAAAACATGAAAATAGTAATTAATAATTATGCTTAAAGATACGAATTCAATGTAATATAATTCTGCATGCAACTTGTTTAGTTATTGTCACGTCGATATTTAATAATTTAAGCATGGATTCATTATTTATTATATAGATTTCACTAAACAGAAAGCGCTCACAATAGTGCATTATCTATAGTTGCGTAATACTAGTGACATTATCCTAACACGAGAGATAGCGAGTTTTAACAGTCACACGAGTCAATATATATAGTATTTTTTTACCATACCTCCCTATAAAATAGCTGCGTTTCATTTTTTTTTTTCAATAATATATTTTCAACATTTTTACCGTTAATTTTTGTAGCCAACTTTACTTCTTAGTTTACTAATATTACTCTTTGCCCGTATTTTTTTTCATATAATTTTAATGGTATCCAAACAGTTAGCTTCTGACAATTACTTTTGAATTGCTTACTTTTGTTTTTCATTACATTATTAGTGCGTTTTGGAAATGTACATATTATTTTATAGGGACTATAACCAAATTACCGATCAGTTCGTTCACGTCATAGAATAAATACTATGGTTTACATTTTATCATGTTTTACTTAAGATATGAGATAAAATAACCGTAGCCAAATAACGAGGGTGCTCGTTTTTTGCTCTATAAAATTCTAAATAGGAATTTTGTTGCAAGAAAATTCAATTCAAAAAGCTATTTTTTATACCAAGTGTCATAAAAATATATTAAGCGTCTATTGGAGTCAAAATAATCATACAAATTTCTTACAATCATCGGTTATTATAACTTAAGAATTAATTTGTTTTCTATAGTTTGATATGTATTCCAAAATGTGTTGATAGGTTTTAGTCACAAATTGTATAATAAGATTTAAGTTAAAACACTATCTGAACCTACAATGTATTTAAATAAACATACTGCATACGTACATGATGTAAATAATAAATTTAAATTCAAATTGAAATATGAAATCGAACTCGCGGCTCTAATTTCAGAATGTAATAAAACCGGAACGTGACTTGTCGAAATTCCACCGGGTGTGACATCAACTTAAGAACCAAGGATGGTGAAAATGTCAAATGATTTCAAAAGATTCTCTGCAAAATTCAGATTCGAATACTATGATCGTATAATTTCCCTAAAAGAGGATTTGGGGTACAGTTGACTACATTAGGATTCGTTATTTACATGATTTTAATGACCCCTTTTATTACAAATCTATACATTTCTCAAGCTCTATAACCTTAAAAATATATTGAACGTATTAATTAGATTTGTGATTTAGTATTCAAAATATAAATTCATACTGGTTGCAGAAATAACATAAACAATTGATAGTTTTCAAAAATCCTGTCTCCAAATGGAAAAAATAGTAACATTGTGTTACAAGAATAGCAAGAAATTCTCATAAGATTTTTGCCTTAGACATAAACGTAACGAAAAGTAAGTCGTTGAACACTGATAACTGAGAGCGATTTGCGATTACTTTTCTTGCTTTTCTGTGACGGGTCTTCCATCCTTGATGGACAATGCTGACCCAGCACTGCATTATGCGCTCTCTTATATTATTATGCATATTATTGTTTTATCTCTTTCACTGTTTGTCTTATTTTAATTTCTTTTCTTTAACAATGATCAGAGTCAGACTCATGTATTACTATAGTTCGTGACTCACATATAATGCAGACATGCTCAAAAGTATTGTTTAGCATTTTATCATCAACTGAATAATCTTTGTATACGATTCCAGATTTTCATGCGATGTATTTATTACGATATAATTAATTAAAATCATCCTATAAAATCTTAATTCGCCTTAAACAACGTACTATAAAACGGTAATTTTTTATACGAACACATCTTCACACCCTCCCCCTAACTCTGAAAACAATATATCTAGATCTGAGGTGAATTCGTAAGATTTGAGGCTCGAGACGCTGACGTCAACCAACGTACGAAATTGCTATTACCACGGTAAAATATATGCAACTTGGTTTGATTTTGGTTATAGTTAGTATAGACAGTTGACTAACTATAAAACTGCAACCAAAATCAAACCAAGTTTCATGTATTTTAGGTGAAAAACCCGTAACCCGTTTTGAGCCGGAACTAAAAATCAATCTATTTTTTATAAATTGATACCTATTCATGTATATAGGTACTTAAATATTCCATTTTTTGTGACTACTTGATAGTTTGATAAATGAGGATATAATTATTTCAGATTTTAGAAAAAGCGTCTACAAAACACGCTAAAACATTCATCCAGTATATAAAATTCTAACCGCCAGATATAGGGTCAAGCGCTCCGGTATTACTTCTATATTAAGAAATTAAGCACTGCGTTATACAGGTCCGCGCAGTGCGGACTTCAAAGTGCTAAGCGATTCAACATTGTCTGGGTACATCCCTGAACATGCCCGTAGTAGTGACATTGACAATCATCTGTATTTGGGATTAAGAATTATGATAAATTGAAAATGTATTTTTTTAATAATACAAGCTCGGGGTCTTCGCGTGCATATGCATACACCACAAGCAATGGCGAGTTATTTTAATGACTTTTAAAATACTCAGCTGGTGGATTGCCTTCACCAATTAATATAATATGGATAACCGTATTGTTCGTTAAATGAAATATTTAGACAACACTTGTTTCTAATCGTAGCATTGTGTTTCATTTTTGATATTCAATTCAGCGAACACTGCAGGCATCGTAAAATAATCTTTAGTTCTTTGACAGGATTAAATATGACAGTAATGTACTGATTAAGAAATGTCAGCATGCTTTTTTTGAATATTTTTTTTTTAATTTAGTGTAAATGCGACTAAATGCCAGGGTTATCGAAACGGATACGAATCTATTCCGATTTTCACTTTAAGACTTGTGCCACCGTATTCATGAAAAAAATAATAATAGGACTTTAAAAAAGAAGCAAAAATTGAATCGTTTAGTTTTGAAAGGGCACATGTCCAATTTTTGTCAAATTTTATATTTTGGTGCCATGTTGTTTCACTACAGTAGAGCTGTTTATAGTTGAAACGGCACATCTTCCGTTTGCTCCTTTGCAATGATACAAGTGTTTTAAAAATTCGTTTAGTGATGAAACGGCTCATGTCCAGGACATGACGTGCCCTTTCTTCACTAAACGAATTTTTAAAACACTTGTATCATTGCAAAGGAGCAAACGGAAGATGTGCCGTTTCAACTATAAACAGCTCTTAATGTCTTAATGTCATGGCCAACAACAAGTAGTGGAAGAGCAGATAATGATGCGGAAGAGTCTTAGTTTGCGAGGAAGAGCAAAATCGAGTATTAATTCACCTAGTTTAAATATTTTTACTTTATTTTACTATTCCGTATAATAAATTCTGTATTTTTAAGGTGAAATATAACGTTTTCCATATTTTTTGTTGAATCTTTTTGAAAATCCTTGAGGTTAGTGGTGAAAGGGCTCATCTCCACCACAGATATGTTGCTGCAAATAAGCAGTAACTGCTTCAAAATCATTAAAAATCATCATACTTGTATGTCATGACCTTGTATTATAATTAATTAAAAGAATCGCAGAAGAAAATGAACCTGTGTGAAGTGGGACAGTTTTTGTGCTCTGGTGTAAAATTTGGAAAATTGGACATGTGCCCTGTCAAAACTAAACGATTCAATTGTTGGAATTACATTTTTGAAATGCTGTGATAATATATCGCAGTGAGGTCGTGTGCCGTCCGTATGATTTACACTAATATAAGAAATGGTCTCGAAGCTCAAATGTGTTTGGCACTCCTGCTTTAGATGGAGTATTTAATGTAAGATAGGTAAAATCCATAAAGACAGCTGTTATTTCAAGTGTCTTTACACGAAGTGATTTCAATAAGCATGCAGTTGTTGAATCAAGATTCTGAGACGTGATCACCCTGTATTAGTATTCTAATAGCTCTAATATTAAATACATTAAGCATCTCTAATAATATTGTATACAACGTATGTACAATGTACATACATCATCTGTTGTGTGTATTAAGTTTGCACCATAACAGAACCAGTGCCGACTTTTTGAATCGACCGGGTTGTTGAACTCCTTGTACAACTGGTAATGCCGCGGCTACCGTATTGTAGAGCTCCATACTTTGTCAATTAAGAAAACTTTGTTATAAGTAATTTTATATATCAATAAAGCAGTTTTCTTATTTACATACTATTACAATAATAGTAGAATGCATATTTGTGTATGTAGCTGTAAGTACTCTACGCGAATCCATCAATTTCTAGCGAGTATTTCTGCAGTAATTTGTATATATAAATACTCAGTACTCATGTAGTATGCAAATTATTGAATTTCCACATATATGGACATTTCTTATATTTCTGATCTTCTTTTGTGATCGATTGATAACAGTTAATCGTTATGAATTTTAGTATTTTTCTCCCTTTCTGTTCTTCAACGAATAAAGCAGAACGCACATTGAATCAATTCGATATGAAACAGTCTACGCTTTGAAGCATTGAACTATAAAAGAAGCTCAATCTAATCTAATGCAGTGCACGGGATTTCGTTTATTATGTACCGATTGTTTCATGCTGTACCACTTTATTTTATATTTTCTTTTAACTATAAAATAAACCTAGCATCTACGGTTTTTTAAAATAGAATTGAAAATAATACGAAATCGGTGTGTTGACTCATATCTTTAACTCTATTACAGTGAGTTATTTAAAACTGATATATCTTATAATCGAGAGCATCGGTTAATCAATTAATTATCGCTAATAATGGTAGATAATATAAATTGTTATTGTTTTCTTGTGCCTAAACGGCACTGTGTAAGTATGTCAACAGAACAACACGAGTAACACAGAACAATGTAATAAACTAACGAACTGATGTTAATTACTGCTAATAAGTATTTCACTTATTTTACATTGCATTATTGTAAGTACCATGTAAGCAGATGTGGTACGTGCCCCAAACATGCTTGATGTTTAAAGCCTTATTTGAATCAATGGCGTACGTTTCATTTTGTGATTGCTTTTCGAATAATTCTCTTATTCCAATATTATATTACTAGAAATATGATTAGGTAGAGCAACTAATTTTTGAATTAGTATACTAATTTTTGACAGACAATCCAAAATCAAAAACACTAAGTTATGTTAATTTGAAAGGACTCATTAAAATTTAAAAGACATATTATACCTATTCCAAAACATGAAAAAAATAGAAAGTAGTTATTTAGATTCCGCAAAACGGGAACAATGTAATATAGTACCATTTTCCAGGTAATCCTCATTCAGCAGAACAACTGTTCCAATGCTTACGTAGTTGGCAAATGGGAGTGGTGGAGGCACTTGACTTTATCCATTATGCAGAGTTCCTAATATTTTATATAAGCCGGGAGCCTTTAGTAAAAGGTCCTATCTAAAGAATACAATCCCGTGATCCCGGCAGTTTTCTGGCCCCGAAAATCCCGGGACCGTACTTGGCTAATCCCGGGGTTTTCAGGATTGCCACAAACATATCTAGTTTGCATTCCGTAATCCGTTGCGCCTTGACAATTACCTTGCCTAGATTATATTAATATTATTTATTACATAACGACAAAAAGCAATCCTTAAATACGCGGTACGATACGTACGAATATGAAATCTCCAGATCCTGAAGCACAAGTACAAAATGAATCGGGGTTGGCAAATAGTATTAGACGTGAAATAAGCCTGTACGAAAATGGAGGAGTTCGTGGATATCACTTAGAAAAAGCATATAAGTATCTATTGTCTATTCCTTCAACCAGCGTAGAACCTGAGCGAGCGTTTTCAGCTGCTGCTTATGTTGGCAATAAATTACGAAGCAGGCTTGGAAGTCAAACATTGGATGCTTTGATAATTCTGCGATTGTATTTTCGAAATTCTAAATAGTTTTTTTGTGTTATCTTTTTCGTTTTGAGTTAGAAACCACATAGTCTAACCCCGGGATAGCCCCGGGATTACGCATCAAAAATCCCGTAATCCCGGGATTGAAAAACAAGTTCGGGATTGTATTCTCTAGTTCTATCCCATCCTCCTGTTGCTGTCGTATAGTAAACTATTGAATGTTAACCTTCAAATCCGATAGATAAGTCTGTACAAGTCTACCTGTAACATAAAATCGTTACCCTGTCAAGCGTCTATAATCTACAATAGTAGAAGAGCATAGCGTATGAAATCCCCCCCGGTATAAGATAACGAGGTGAACAGCGTATCAAATGCAAGGTCGTCAATAGCCTTACAGGATCTACCTTCGTCGGCCTTTGAAAATCGATTTTTTGACAATAACGACACCTATTTGGCAGCGAGTTTAAACTTTGTCAAATTGTAGTTTACAGCTAAAGTGTCGCCAACCAAAATTACAAGATGATTAAAGCGAGCTGTTGCGCCATAAGTAGCTTAAGTAGCGTCGCGTCGGTTGTTGCTAACCCATGCTATTTGTCGAAGATACACTGTGAACTGCAAACTCGATGGGGGGGTAGGTGTTATTGCCAAAAAAATCGAATTTCCATGGGATGGCTCAAGTAACCCGCCATGGTGAAGGTTGCCAACCCATATTTTAAAGCTACTAATGATCTTTCATTTGTAATATACCACTGCACACTGTCTAAAACAACTCATTTCTTTTAACTTTTTATGAAATATCAAATTTTTATGAGATCAATCTTTCATAAAATGGACGGCGATATACGATAGAGTCAGTGTACCTTTACTACATTTTTACGAATAATAATTTTCTTAAAATAGTTTAATCGCTAATCATAACCTCAAAAGAGTTGACTAAATCAGATATGCCTCATAAAGCTAAGTGATACCTAATTAAAAGGTATAATATTTTTATGTTGCGATGAAATTAAACGCATGTTATTTACTTATCTATGCAGATAGAGAAATCGGGTAATAAAATAAATCCAATTTATTATATTTAAATTATTACATAAATATTAAACGTCAGTTTATTTAACTGTAATGTTTTAATAACTTCGCGATATTTATTGATATTTAGTGCCACTCACATTATTTTACTGATTTTTTTAAGAGATTGTTTATTTAGTACTAGCGGCCCATCCCGGTTCTGGGAATAATATATTGACCTTCCTATCTACACAGCAGATCTATCAAAGAACATTGCTTTGATGAGTTTGATGTTATTACTAAAGATTTGGTCAGCGTTAGCCATGTAAGCGTACGAAAACAGTTTTTTTTTTTGACAAAACACCGTCATGGTTAAGTCATTTTGTACCAAATATTTACAAATTATATTAAGAAACTTGCTTCGATTATCGCTCTTTCTGTTAGTGAAAACCGTATGAAAATCCGTTCGGTAGTTTTTGAGTTTATCGCGTTCAGACAGACAGACGTCGCGAAGGGACTTTGTATATTATAGATTTATTGTCATTTTATTAATATTGCTTTTTTTAAGAAAACGTGACATCTTGTGATTAGCTAGAACTCTTAATTAAAAAGAAAGGTTGGTTAAAATGCAAAAAATATGTATCCAATATTTTATAATTCATAGGCATCTGATATCTGCTATAAGAGCAACGCGACGAAGTGTGCGATGCAGCTTGGAGAAGAATTATTACATTGATTCTTATGTACTAATACGCACTGCACATACGTGCGGTGACGCTCAGCGACAAATTCCAAAGAAATCAGTGTAATCGTAATTTATTCGACTCAATGCATCTCAACATAGTTAGGTACGCAAACCGAATTTTCTCGCGCTGATTGATAATTAGATGCTATTAAACGCAAGAATTTTTTTTAATGCATACCTAAATACACGCGGTATGAAATCGCATTAAAACACGAAAAGAGAGGCTGCAATTCAGCTTAAATTGAAAATTTTATAACTGTGATGTATTTAAAAACAAAAAAAGACAAGCGAAAAATTAAAAACAACTTTTTTTATCAATTTTTTTAAACTCACCACCAAACATATTTCTATTGAAAGGATCAATCAGATAAATAAAAAGGCTTATTAAAAGTGTATCGTGAATAAGGCATATGTTAATAGCCTTTATAATGACAAATTGACAATAATTGTATTTAGTTCTGCTTTTCTATCTCCCATATTATTTGACATAGAAGAACAACCGTACATAATGAAAATATCCTTTCAATAAATTAATTAACATTTTGTTTCCATATGTTCAGAAAAAAACATTATGTTTTTAATATTGTTGTGTCACATAATGGGGTCTATTATAAATGCATTTAATAACGAATGAAATAAGATAGATATGGGGTTTTAATTCTGTTCCGCCAAGGACATTAATAAGTATTTCTATTATTTTCTTTTTAATACACAAACAATAATAACATAAAAAAAGACTTAATATATTCATTTTAGACGCTACGTATATTTAAATATAGGTAGATGTGACCTTAAAAATTGAATTAAAATATTATACACAATATGTGTTTAAAATAATTTGTATTGACACATCTTAGCATTTATTTTTATAAAAAGATGTACCTATTTTTGTTATTGAATCTTATTTTTATTATAAAATAATTTTCCCACACTGGTGTCCTAAATGATGAATGTGAATGTAAACTTTGCCAGGCTTTTTTCATTTTAGTAGTAATTATTCAGCTCTCTGTTTATTAGATATTATTTTTAGTTTCAATACGTTTTGTTCAAAAATAATAATGTCTTAAATCAAATTAAAAACTTTTGTATAGTACCTATATTATCATGTACCTGTACTTTTTTATTCTTTTACAATAATTAATAAAATACTACGCCATTATGAGTGTCTACTCTTATAGAAAGCGAAAGTCATCAATTTAGTTTTATCAAAAGAAATCATCGAAATAAGAAATGACTGTACCTATTAACATAATACCTGTATAAAACGTAAGCATCATAATAAAAACACTTATAGTAGGTTTATTAATATTGCGATGAAATTATAATTTTATTTTTCAGTGCTCAAAATATTATTAATAGTCTTTATAAAAAAAAAAAATAATAATAAGCCTAATTTCATTTTACAAATTACTCAATTACAAAGAAGTCCCTTGCTACTTGTTTTCTAATTTTGAGCTTAGCCGTAATTTTCCAGTAGTACATCTTGTCATTTTCTGTTGAAAATTTGTAGATGGCGATTGATACGACGTATAGGAAATATCTCGCTTGGGAGCTACAGCCTTAGCTCATGTATTAAATGTTATTAAATCGTCTTGAATCCCTGCAGAACATCAGACTACTGGACCTGCTGGAATTTGATCTGAGTTTAATAAATATTGCTATTGAATGGTTGACTGAAATAAGATCATAGATATTATTTTTTCTTCTTTTACTAGGAAATCTTACAGTGAATTTTCACTTTAAAAAAAGATCTATAGGTATTCATTTTTTTAACCATTGGGATGATGATTTATACGCAAATCCGCTAAACCCAATTTATTGTTTTTACTATCGCGGAAAACACTTCACTCGTCTTTTTCTCATCACAATTCTTACTGTTTCTTTGTAATTTTAGTTATAACCGGTGTTTTTGTTTTGTGACTAACGCGAAAAAGTATTTTTTGTTATAAATGCGGCATAATAATTTATTACAAAAGCCACAGATTCGACCAAAAATGGTGATAAATGATAATAATATAAATGACATTATCTGGATGTGTATTTTAGTTGTGTATATTTATAACTTAATTTATAAAGAATATGACTGTGTATAACTAAAAACATATTCGTCTGAAGTATTTTTATATTAATGTGTAAATAACAGGGTCGCATTTATTATATTTCAATACAATTTTCAAATTGCTGTGCAGTATTATATACAACTCGTCACATCGTGTGTTGGTCGAATATCAGTGGATAAAGTATATCTGTAATGATTTATTATGTAACTATTTTGTTTTATTTTTTATTACGTTAACTTACTGCAGTGACCCACTCAAAGCCGATATCTAATTAATCAGAATTTCGAATAAGATTGTATCCTAATATTTCAAATAATTTTTGATAAACATTTTGAGCAATTTTTCGTAATTTTTACGATGGCTTGCCTTTTTTGACAATTTTATTTCTTAATGTAACAAAACTGTTTGTTGTGACATTAATTCGAGAGCCAAGTCTAACAAAACAAACAGCAATTTCTGAAACAACGCTTAGCTGATACAATTATAATTAACAATCAACTCTACTATGTACAATATACTTTATTAAGACTGGTCTATTACACTATTATAATAAGATAAACTATCTAAAATTTCTGTACACAACAGCGATTATTATACCTATTTATTTATTTCGTTCTGGACTAGTCCGCGCATTGGTTCGCAGTATAAGGCTGTCTCGTTGCTTGTAGCGCATTCGCTTATATACTGCACACAGTAAAAAACGCGCACATTCGAGAAAGCAATATAGAAACTTCTAGAAAGCTCCCGTTATTTGAGAGTGCAGTCGAGATCATTCTATATCCTGTGCATACCTTATATACCGTGTGATCCGCTACATTAATACGTGATTAGTTAACTGTAAACTTTGAAGGCCAATATTTTATCACATAAGTAATATGAAATGTTCAAAATATTATTTATGTCGCCAACCATCAGCGAATGTGTTGATCTAGAAGTTCAGCTTAAGACAAATAGCCAGTAGGTCTTTATGTGGATATTGTTATATGATTGATCCAATGGAATAGAATCTTAAAATTAGAACATTGTATCAATAATCTGAAGCCGTGTTTTGATTTCTTACCCTGCTACTGATAATCCAGGGACACATACCAAGAACAGCGGTCTTATAACGTTCGAGCTCTAACTTTGTTTGATGTTAGGAAGCAGTCAAAATCCTGCTGCACATAGGTCTATGGTCACTGATATAGTGGGACTCTTTAGGCACCTATATAGCGCTATATAAGTACCACTAGTCTGAATAGTCCTATGCTATTACAGAAAGGCATCGAGTACAGTAATTTTGTAGCATTTTAAACCTTTCAATCAGACTTCTAATTAAATTTCTTTACAAAGTAATAAGTGTCCGGTTCTGCCTGTAAGTGTATTAAAAAAACCATATAGCAGCTCAAATATATATGTGTATGTATGTATTTGACGCCCTAAAATGTGTGAATCACTAATTATATACATGCTTCCTTGTCTATCAACTGTAAAACACCAGTAGTTGTCGCTGTCGCACCTGCATTAAAGACTGGCAAGAACACATGTTATATTAGAAATAACAGCTGTGTTCACAGTAAAAAAAACTCTAGTTGTTATTATTTTTTCTCTTTATTTTTCAGGCATTTATTAAAACATTTTTATATTAATATTTCTGTTATTCTTTCAATGCTAAATCGTTATGCTACTGCCACACACTCGACGAGTGGCATGGGAAGTGGCGAGGAAAGGAGGCAGGAACGTAGTGTGGCCGCATTACTCGCCATGCCGCTCATCATGCTGCTCGTCATGCCCAGTGCTCCCTCGATTGTCGGTTTTTTGTGCGCGAGTCAAAGGACCGGCAATAGAGCACGAATAAGCCGGCCACATACTCCCGCGCCACGCAGTACGCATCAAGCGCTCAAACTATCAATGGATGTCATCCACCATCTCCGTTGGCGAGGACGACGACTACGACGTTTAATTATAATATCGTTTCGTTGTATAACATTTATAAAATTTGCTATGCTATTAGAATTTAGAATTTATTTATCCAAAGACATACAATTATGTATAGGATTTGTCAAAAGAAAGATAAATCGTGTTTACAACTCATAAAATCGTCTACCTTATACAGACATTGTTTAAAAAGAGCAGTCTTCAATACTCTTTTAGAAGTTTTTAAATTTTTGAAACTGTCTGGCAATTTATTGAACATTTTCAAGGCGTTATATTCGGCGCTCTTATTAAACAACATCAGTGTAGACTTCGGCAAAATAACATTAGAATTATTCCTTGTGTCATATGGATAGCCTGAAACGTATCATAATTATGAATACGTCGTTTTATAAAACATCAAGTAAAATAGACGTATATAGACGGCACAGTTAAAATACATTTTTCTGTATAAAGACATAGTGCGCACACTGCCACAGTATTAACTTCCATTGTCGAAAGGCGAGAGCCAAGTGCGGAGCGTCGCGATGAGTAGTTCGAGTAGGCAGTGTGTGGCCGCTTAGGGCAAACATCGCGGCAACGCGATGAGCAGAGCGAGGAGCAGTGCGAGGAGCATAGTCTGGCCCTAGGGTAATATATCATGCGTGTATGTGCATACACTGCGCTCTTGATTCAGATCCGTTTTGCGTTTGTTTTGTAATTTGTAACGTTCGTTTGTTTCTTTTATAGTGATGCTGGATTGCTGTTTTTTTTATATTTTGTTTATAGTTGGATAATCTTATGTAATATTGGCTCTTTTGTCTTCAAACTTTGCCGTTATATTGAATACAGTACCTATTTAATATAATGGGAATTGACATTTAAAATTAAAACTCCAATAGCAGGATAACTGACTATAAGCGATTGTAGTGTGCTGAAAGGCACCAAAATTGATGAAAAAACACCTTGTAATACTTTACAGTGTGTATTTTTTGTCAATTTTGATGACTTCCGGTGCACTACAATCGTATAATTGACGAAAAATATACACTGTAAAGTATTACAGAGAGTTTTTTCATCAATTTTGGTGACTTCCGGTGCACTCCAATCGTGAATAGCCTATAGTTGTACATATAGTGTATTCTTCGTCAATTACACGATTGTAGTGCACCATAATTGAAGAATAATACACTAAAGACGAGAGTATATTTTTCGTCAATTTTGATCAATTCCAGTGCACAATAATCGGGAATATCCTGTAATGACAGTTCAATGTAGGTAATATGCTACCTGGTCTGCAACTTTCATGAAAAAAAAAAATGCGTGGGCTATTTTAAATCTTATACGTATAATAAAATCGCCATCGGCTGAAAAACTCTTGAATGTTTTTTGCGTTACTTATTGAAAATAACATACATGATCATTTATATATTTTTTTGTTATAATTATATCTATTCGCTGATGCTTGCGCGTAATATAGATATCTGTAGGTACTCTATATAGGTGGTCAGATTTAGAAGATTATTACTTCCTATAAGAGGTCGGAATAAAATAGGTATGGGAGTATTTTACGAGTATTTAAAGACATGACGTTTGTGATTAAAAAACGTTGAAAAGGGTGTTGGAAAAAAATCAATAACATTGTAATTCATGACAAGTTGAACTACAATAAGCAATGATAAAAGAGGTACAAAAAATCCATAATATACATTAAAATGCATATTAAATCTCGCGTATTGTATTATGAATATAGAATCTGATTAATAGAACACTTATTATTCCAGTGTATAAGTTTGAATTTCCCGCATTTTTTACGCTGCGGGTGGCTTATACAACAGTATGCGCACCCCGCTGATAATAAGAAATTTGAATTTGGAATGATATTAATCTTTCTTTTGTTTTGTCGCTCTACGTCAGCCTGTCTGCATCTATCTTTCTCACTTTATCACAAATGTGTTCTGTTTTATGTACATCCATCTTTTGTTTTGTCTGTTTTTCGTGTTTTTAATGACTGCTTTAACTTCAATTTATTTTGTTTCATGATAATTTTACTTTTGTTTATTGTCTTCAGATTAAGAAATGGATTTTTTTACCTATTGTACAATAGATTTACTTATTTGTGATTTTAAAGTTTATTTTTTTTTATTTTATGCACTTATCTATGAAACTCATAATAAATTCTTAAATGAATATATGGTGCCAAAACGTTAACATTTATTTGATATCGGATTTTGGTATTTGCAGATTTATTGGCAAGTTTGAAACATTTTCAAGTTTGAGAAAAGCTCTGGCAGCAGCATCCAATCAATATGTATATGATAAACAATTATCTCTTAGTTTGTCATATCAAACTATTTAATATAATGTGAAATATAATGTTTTACCTAAAAATCAAAAAAGTTACGTAAGAACGGCTTGCAATGTAATTAATTTATGGATGAGATACTAATTAATCATCACACAAGCTCTTTATCGAAATCTGAAAATCACACAGGATTTCTATGTTCCGAAATCAATATTCAAAATAACTTTTTTTAAGAAAGCTCTTATCCTCGAATGATACTGTATAGGATTACAAGTCTATACATTTAATCGTTTCCACGGACATGCAATCACACAAGCACAGGCACCATGCGGAAAACAACTTTTCTTCACGTTTTTATAGTGCAGCGCCATCAGAACCAGACTTGTTTAAATACTCAGGGAGTCCCTTTAAAGTTTATACTGAATTAATACATTCAGCTTTTTATGATTTTTAATAATAAACCGAAAACCTAATTGGTATTTTTGTCTATAACTCACAATTAGTACGTAACAATTCTCAAATTATTGTGGTCACTAGTCTATTTACGTCTATAAAATGTGCATCCAGTTTTGAATCGTCTGTTTTACATATATAAACTATACAATTGTACAAATTGACATAATAAAATTGAACGATTTTTCTTATTGCTTCTAATGAGAGTGACAGAGATACAATGGGAGCAACAGTAAGTGAAAGAGTGATGACATGACCTGTTTTAATCAGGAAATGTTGATTTAAAACATATGGTTATAAATTAATATAGTTATGTACAGACTGCTTTAAAAATTAAAATACTATACAGACATAATATAAACAGCGTACATCATGCGTATATATTGAATGTCCGGTAAACAAATGTGCGAGTCCATAGACGCTGAGCTTTTATTACGGTGGAAAAGCATTCACAAACGGAATGTATTTCTGGTCAGTGATTTTATCGCGCCTTATCTGCTGTTGAAATTCTGAAAATATACCTAGCTGAAATTAAACACAAATTGATGTTTAACAAAAGCTCGTTTATACAATTTTTACGACTAAAACTAATCCTTTATTTATGGTAAGCGCGACAGTAGGTACTTTTGGCACGGGTTGCTGTTGAAATTGAAAATCCTACCTAATTGTGAAAATCGTAGACATTTTCATCAGCGATGCATCCGATACCGATGCCGATATATCGGCGATACTTCGGATTAGACGGTATTTTTATGACCGATTCAACGATACTTTTTAATTTAAAAATGTAGTGTAAACCAGCGTGTTGTCTCGTCTATATTTCGTTGCAAACAAGGCACGAACTATGCTCGGGGAAACCTCGCGCTTGTGAGTGTCTTGTTTCTCCTGCCCGCTTTGGCATCGCACTCGCATATCAGTAATAATTCGCTAGATTGACCGTTGTCGCGCTTAGAATTTGTCATACATTCGTTTTCTGGCGCAATGATGTCTTATACCCAAACTTGAAAAAAATTGCGAAGAAGTACTTTAGTTTCCAAATGAGTTCTGTCGCATCTAAGAGACTATTTTCCAGCGCAGGTCTTATTCAAACAGACTTGCGAAATCGCCTTTCTCCGCAAAACTTAAGATTACTTCGTTTTTTAAACAAAAATCTTATCAATGTTATTTTAATTACTAAAATTTTTAATTATCTAATATTAACCTATGTCTCTACTTTTTATATTAATAAAAAAAAATCTGACTTGTGATTTATTTATTATACCTTCATTTTTGAATTCACAATAAACGTATCGGTATCGCCGATATTTTTATAAGAGTATCGGTATCGTATCGGAGAAAAGGCGTATCGATGCATCCCTAATTTTCATACTTTTATCTCAAAGTAAATACTTGACTTGTGTCGAACGGACAATCGACAATGACACTTTAGTCAAGTTTGAGGTAAAACAACAGTAAATACATTTTTGTAAAATATTTTAGAGACATATTTGAAGTACCAAATATAAAATTGATATTTATTTTGGGCTGATATGAAACAGTTTCGACACCCTGTATGTAAAATCATATATACTTCGTGTGCGTCATGTTATGTACATTGTGTGTGATTAGACGGTGACTGTACTGTACGATAAACCATTCATGTAAATAATTGTCTAGTTTCATTTCATGTCGACCAATGAACATTACATTTTAAATCAAATCTTACATCAAGGTGGCGCTCCATATTGGATACGTATTTGTTTGATTATTTTAACTGTTTTTTTAACGAAAAAAAATCCGATTGGCAAAATTTGTTATTATTGTATAACAAATGACTTTAGATTGTTGAATAAATATTTGTTTCTGTAAAGATGATGGAGAAAATTAAAATTTAAATATCATCATAGCGTAATTAAAAAGACATGATTGTAGTCTAAAACCAATTAGAACAATGTATAAAAAAGTCGAAATTCTCCGACAAATTTTTATTAAAATAATGTAAGTATATCGACCTGTTATGTGGAAACTAAATATGAGCTAAATAAAATTAGGGCTGGTACTTTATTCCTGATGTATGAGCGATTTTTACCACACATGAAGATTTCGTTAATTAGTAAAATACCTTTGATGACATACTTATTCGACGGATTTAATATGCGTCAATTTGTTAGTTATGCAAAATAATGTGCGATTAGGTATATGTTTGAAATGTAAATTTAATTAATAAGAATTAATTAGCAATTGCAATTATAGATGGACTTATTTATAGAATGTTTAAATACAAATGACAACAAAGTAGTGTTTGATCAAAACGTATTAATTTCAACTTAACCTACCTCTAAAATCGCTGCTTTACGTGCTTGTATGCATGAAAGTGACTGATTACGCATTAAAACGGTCAAATAAAACGATATATTTAATAATTTACTATATGAATCATTGTCTATCTACTCAATGTGCGGTAAGCGAAGGCAACAAAGCGTATCGAAAATATATCTGTGTCTCTTTCTTAGATGTAATTCCCTGATTTCTCCGATGATAGGATTGGTTGATGTACTTGAATTCAATAATAATAATTGTTAATTGTACAAAATATCTCTACAAAAGGCACGGTTCAACTTACGTTGATCTTCCACCTAGCCCAATACATAAAAATATTAAACAGAGAAATTTCTACCCCAGTTGCTCTGTCAGTAGTTTATTAAATTATTATAAATAAAACTCAAAAAATTGGCTTTATTGAGACTTTTAACATGTGCAGGCAGGTCATTCCACATATTTGATGCAATGTAAGTAAAAGATTTTTTATACGCCAATGTATTTATTATGTACTTATGTCGATTAAATAATTTGATTTAAATATGAATAAAGTATCTCTGTTTCAAAAACTTTGTCTTTTTCTATGGCGTACCCAGCTTTTGGCCCAGGAGGGAGCAAATTAGAAATTTCTTAAGCCGAGTCCCCCGTGCTTGTTTTGCCCTCCTGGATACGCCAGTGCTTACGGCGTAAAAAAAGACAGAAGTATATGTTTGCACCCTATGGTTTGATTGCGATTGTATTACTATGCTCAGTATAAAATAAAAGTATATGAATAAAACAAAACTGGTCGCGCTATACCAATTCTATAGTAAATCGCTGTTTGTCAGTTGTTTTTTTATAACTTATACCCACGCGAAATGGCGCTGTTATCACTACCTGGGAAAATTTCGGTTCTTTCCACCTGTTTTCCCGTAGTTACCAAAGTTGTTTAACTTCACAGACACTACGCACATGTAAGCCATGAACGTGTGTGCGGTACCCAGTAGCTGACGCCATATTATTTCATGCGACAGATACCGGTCTACCGCTATGCTTGTGCTGGTTCTCCTGCAGATTATGACTTCGTGCCTATACCGACTATTTCATAGGAGATACCTACATGCAAAAAAAAATATTTATACCACGTTTGTAACGGTATTACGACCCGTGTAACTTTAAACTCGCTGGCCTCATTTTAAACACTCGTCGTAATAATATACTCGTAACTCATTACGATACTATAGGTATACAATCTACTAGTATTAACTTGGTGAAACGTCGGGAAGTATATGTCGCGTAAATCACGCTTCTGATGGGCAATTCGAAATATCGTATTGTATAGCAAAGGAACATTCAGATTTAAATAACAATGACTAGAAAAAATGGCACTTGATCAAGGAGGGTGCCTCCGTTGTAGTCTGTCAATTTTTTTAAAACATTATATCTCTCACAGTGAGATACATTATTTAATAATTAGTGAAGATAACACCTAAAAACTTGTCCCATCCCTGGTAGATACTAAGAAGTAGAAGAACAAGAACCCATTGTATTATTACAAAAAATATATCAAAACCATCATTCTCAAATTGCTTTTATTATGAAGTACAAGAATGATTAATTACTCTTTTCATAATATTTTAAGTTAATTTAAATTCTGGTTTGGTATTTAAATAGCGCGTATCTGTTTTATGGTTGCGGTCGCATCACAAAATTCGGACAGACAGTGAAAATAGAGTTGATCCTAGAAGACCACCTTTTTACATTATTTAATTAAATAGACACCAATAGTATTGCTTTTATGTTAGCATTCACTTACTTCGTCAAATTGATTATGAAAGGATCTTGAATACAAATACTCACTTTTACGTCGTTGTATTTAACAAAATACAAATTACTTTTTGCGATGCGTTTTTGATCATCACAATATCGATCTATCTAATTTTATTTTTTAGAATAAATCGTTGATTTGAATTCTGTAGTACAGATAACTGAAAAAAACATATTTTTATACCAGAATTCAGAATATTGTATATCTATACTCTATTGTAATATTTAAATTTTTATGTGTGACACAAATAATTAATTCTACTGATTGTATTTTATTATTTCAAACAATAAAATTGTATTTTAGAAATTAATTCACGAATTATGTTTTGTTTGGCATGTCACGCCATATTGAAAACTAATTAATAATCGTAAAATCGATACTTACGTATACGTTAGTATTTACAGTAAATACATATTTAGAAATAGAAACCTATTGTCTTTGCATTAAATTTATGATTTCGAAGGCCACATGCCGATATTAAATTGATTGACGCTGTATTCCAATAATGCGTTTGTGATATATCTGACCTATAATAATCGCTCATTTCAACGTATTTATTCATTGGAGTTACACAGCCAGTCCATATTCGTTTCAATAACATATTTTTTAATCTCATCTTGAATATTGATGCTATAAAAATATTTTTATTGTTTTAAAATTAATTTAAATTTGCATGTACCTACATTGTACAGAAAGCTTCGAAAGAACTAATTAATTTTAAAAGGTATCTAATAATTTTCCCATTAAATAAAATGTTAAGATGACCATGATATTAAAGAAATCGAAGTGCTTGACTTTTATCAGCTGTCAGTTGATCTAATTGATACTGGTAATTTTATAATGTATTTTTAAAATGTAAGAAAAATATAACCTATTATTTAAGACTTTCACTTAAGTATAGTGATTTTGATTGAGATTATCCAAACGTTAAAAAAACAGGGAAACTTGAATTTTTTAGGAGTTACAATTTTAATACTAATTCTTTGAATTTGGTCTGAAAGCTTTCATAAAATATTATACTAACCATACTCTTTTTTTAGCAGCAAAAATTTAAAATACATACTCGTAGTTCTTGCAAAAAATATTTGCACTAGTATTAGTATTGTAATATAATAGTTGGTAACTGTGAGGATTTCACTTTGAATCCAGTGAAATATATTTTCCCTTTATATATACCTACCCCCTTAGCATTTGAATCAGTTTGTAAATACAAAAATAGTATACCTATTGACAGTTTCTTTATTTTTCACCATTCTAACTCCTCAAAATGGTTTGTCAAAAAGAAATTAGTAAGCATGCTTTCGTTAATTTTTACGTAATATGATAACAAATTATGTAACCGTGCAAAAATAATAGCAATTGTCATAATATTTAATAGTAGCTGTTAACCGCGTCACCGCACACGTTAACAGAAATGTTATTTTCTTTATTATACTAAGTATGTCAAATGTCAATATTTGTGAAGTTGGAATGATTCTGTGGCGCAATTGGCTGGATTATTTTTTTGATAACTCATTTCTTTGTACTTCAATAAATAAAATTATCGACCAATTTTTGAGACAAATAATATCATTTCTTTGTAATTCTACAGTTATCCAAATTACATTTATATCGACACTAGAAACTAAATTACTGCTGGTAAGGTACTATAGCTTATGGTCGTAGTTAACTTTTCCTTTAAGAACCGAGAAAATATTCACAATTTTAAAGTTTTTAAAATAATAATTATGGAGCGGAGTGCTTTTCAGTATTTTTGAGTCAGCCATAAATGAATTCAGATTGACATGTAAGAACATACTACATGATTCAATACGGCTAACAAATGGATAGCCATACATAAATATGCTGAATAATAATTTATACATTTGATAAATGATAAATATAAATTTTAATATTTCAAAACTGGATCTCGCGGTTCAATTAGAATCACTAACGAGCTGTATATTAATTTAGATTGGAGTACATCCATAATATACTACAATGAATGTACGTATCATTAATATTAACGTTATTATAAATTAGTTTCGTGCATATCGGCCATCGATAACTCGTCATCAACTGAGGCATAGCCTCACAATGAGTGTATTATATTTTCTCAGTTACTATAAAAACTATTTTGGAGATATGCCGTACAATTTGTTTTTTTGACGTGATAACGTCTTATAAATTGATGAATCACCAATCTTATAAATTGATAAAACACCGGCTGCATGCACGAAAAAGTGTAACGTTCCTAACGTAACGTTCCTAACGTAACGTTCCTAACGTAACGTTCCTAACGTTCGTAACGCGTAACGTTCCGCCTGACCCTGTGCGTGCTTTTCTCGAAAACGATTTGGATGAAATTTACTGAAAAGGGATTTTGGGGGGCAAAAAATCGTTTTAGCTAGGTCTCATCTCTCGAAAAAATCGTTTTCTTATAAATTTTATCATTATAAAAATCAATTTTTTGACGTATGAAAATACTTAAATATTGTAAGTAGGTTTTGGAATTTTATATTATAAACAGTGAAACAATTGTTTTATAAATATTATGACAGCTAATCTTTGAGACTTAAAATAAATACGAAAGAAAGAAAGCTAAAAAAAAACAATTATATTATATGGTGAGTAATTTAAATAAATAAAATTAACCTAAATTTGAAGCGAAAGATGCAATATCATAGATTCGAATTATTATAATTATTATATGTAGAATTTCGGTTTATGTATTACGGAATACGTTATCACGTAAAACTATCGTCCGTAAACCGACTTTACAGACAACCATTTTTTTTTTATCTCTAATATAGCTCTACATTACTCTGCAAATAGATCGCTTAAAACTAATTTCTTTCAAAAATGCATTAGCACTGCGAATTTGCATAAATTCACCTAAACAGCACAATAATATTTTATGAGGAAATTAAACGCCTTGTTGATATGAGTATCCATTTTTGTTCATGACAAAAGCGGAGTTTCTGTCCGCGCTAACCTTTACCGGTTTTATTTGTTTTTCACATTTTCTGATGCAGCATTGAAGTAAAGAAGCTTTTAATTCAAATCTTTGATTAACGTCTGATTATTTTTTTAATATTTTGATATTAATTAATAATTTTGAAGACATTTTATAAAAAGCGAATTAGAAATTAAATATTAATTATTTTTTATATTTTTTAGATCAGTTCTGAAGAAGGTCCAAATCCGGATCGAAACGTTAATGTATTAATTATATATTTTGTTAACATATTGTCTGAAAAATTGGTCGATAATTTTATTTACTGAAGCTTTTAATTCTTAACGATTGTCCTTTATTTCTAATTTCAGGTCATAGTGTCCGCCAATTCAAAAAACCTTTAGTTTCTATTGAGTTTCAACTTAGGAATTGTGATGGTGACAATAATTTTTAACCCCCGATGCAAAAGGAGGGGCGTTATAAGTTTGCAGCTTTTGTTGGTCGATCTGTCAGTTTGTTTGTAGCATCGTACCTTCAGCACAGTTAAACCGATTTGATAAGCGCGAAAAAATCGATGTTAAGATTGTTCTAAATTGTTTGTTTTTTACATTTCGCTCACTCTTCAAGTTACCACAGCCATAATAATATTCTGATATGTAGACTATAATAATATTTATTATATAACAAGCTGAAAAACAGGCGGTTGATGTGACGGGACTGATGGTGGAAAACGTGTTTCGAGTCGTTTAATTAATATTAATCATAATATTATAATCAATAAATAAGTTAACATATAAAAACCTTTTTTGAAATCAGTTAAAAATGCCTGAAGAAATTTTTTTTTAAATTATGTGGTACCAATCAGTAAACATTCAAAGCAATATTGTATCGCTTTTTTTCAAATCGGTTAACCCCTCAAAAAGTTATGGCTGAACAAATCTTAAAAAAATACGTGACGAATTGATACACTCTTTTAATTTTTTGAAGTAGGTAAAAAATATGGCATATTCTAAATTAAACGGTACGCCAATGATATATTACCGAGTTGAAGACGTGCATATTTAGAATGTATTGTTTAATATTGATATTGTTTTTTAATATTTGCATTTACATAATTTTTTTTTTTTAATTTTGCCATGCATGTTTCTGAATATTTAAATAAACTCAATATCAACGACAGATTGTAATAAACTCTGTCAGTTACGTATTTTGTCGTTATTTTTAACGTTCTAAACTTTAACGTTGACGTTATCGAGGTTCGAAATAATAAAAAAACAGGATTAATGATAATGATTAATAAGTTCTTTGAATTTTATATGTCATAATGTCATGTATTTTATAAAATTCAAATTAATTCTAGCATATAATTGAATAAAATTTCCACCTAGGTATAGTTTTTTGTGCTCGTTGACGTTCACATAAATCTGTTTAATTTGCATAATAATCAGTGATAGTAGTAATTAAAGATCATTTTGATTTTTTTAAATAGTATTTATAACATTTTTATAATTTGTTTTTATATTTATAATATTATGCTTTACAAATGATTCAATGAATAATCTTAATTCCCACCTCATAGACTATTTAATGACAGTTGGGATATGTAACTTTAACATTCACTTTTGTGTGATTCAGAAATTTTGGTGATATATGTACAAAGTCACAAATACAGTCTCGGACCTATGTTGGATATAACTCTTTTTGCTAAAATGATACAAGAAGTACACCCCTAAAGTTTGGCAAAATCCTCACGGGATATCCTTTATGTATACAATTAAAATATGGTCATGAAATCGAATGCACTTATATGACTCCATGCAAAAGTGGCTAACTACCGGCCGTGAAGACCTGTCTACATAAATGAAATAAGTACTTAGGAAACGTTTATAAAATACTAGTAGTTCCCCTGGTTTCATCTGGATGCAAAAGAACAAATGAGAGTGGGTGTGGCATGAGTACGCACGTTCATCTTAGTTTACCGAGATGAATGTTATGCCAAATTTCATGATGATCCTCTATATTTTATTGGTAAATACGGCATCGTTTTCTCGTGTGAAGTATAAGTGTGACGTCATTACCAATTAATTTTGAACCGTACTATGATTTCAAACACAATTCGGCGGAATTCTTGCTTATCTACGAAGTCAATCTATAATCTATAATATATTTTAGTTATTTACTTTGCACATATTGCGATCTGGTTCAGATACATTATAACAATTGATTCTATCTCATTTATACTGGAAAGAGGGGCGGGGGAACAATTTATAATACATAATATTCAAGAACTGGTTTTCTGACTTTCAAAAATAATAAACACAAAAAAAGGCAGATACATTAGTTACATTGTATCTCTACATACATACTCCAGTGTTAGTTATTATTGATAGTTTGTGCTTTCGTGTTGCAAGCAAATAACAAATGTGCCGAGTGCCTTAGAGAAAGTACTACACATATTCTCATCAAATTACTGTGCCTATCTATCTATATATATTTATAAAAATCTCGTGTCATAATTTTGGCCGCGTTAATCTCCAAAACCACCGAACCAATTTTAATGAAATTTAGTAAATGTTGCTTGGTGCAGTTTTTATTAAATATATTGTACAAAATTCCGATGTTTTGAGAAAAAAACTGTTTAAGTAACATGTAACGATATCTGATAGAATTTACTCAAAGCTATTAGTTCAGAAGCAAACAAAAAAAACTGTTTTGGTACCAAGTAGCGACATCTGATAGAATTCACTCAAAGCTATTAGTTCAGAAGCAAATCTAGTGGAATTTGCTCAGAGCTGTGAGTTCAGACCCCGGGCCGCGAACGAAATACATTTTGCGGATTTATATCTATAGCGGACCGCTATTCAAATTTCAGACTCGAAATTGGTCAAACAAAAAAGCAATAATATATTCGATCCAAGTTTCGTTAAGTAATCCGTTACAGTTTTCTAAAAAGAAATTGTTTGGTAGTAGAGTTTTTCCAAAAATATTTTCTGTGGGTTGTCTTTTTTAATGGATGTAAACGTATGTTATAACCTACTCTAATATTAAATTCGTGAGTCAGTACGAAGTGAATATATTATTATTTTCTCGATGTATTTAAATACCGAATGTTACATACGATAATGCAATCATTTCTCTAATTACCATCTCCTCCGCAATATACAAATTTATTTAAAAACATAATAATTACGAAATCTCAAATTTCTTCCTACATTTACAATAAAACATATATAGTTTTAAGTAGGTACAATTTAATTATGATAAATTACAATAAAACTTGTAAACATATGGTTTGTTTATGTTTGCACCCATTGGCCAATACCAAATTATCGATCTAATTTTTAAGTGAACTGATATTATACTGAAATATTTTACACTTGTAGTTCCTAAAATTGATTATTTCAACTTTAACATGAACACCGCCACTACATTTCAATATTAGATTGCCTTTAAATGCTCTTCCAATAATAAAACTTTAAAAGAAGAAACACTAAAAGCGTAAAATAATAAAGTTTTGAAATTGGCGCCAATTTAATTACTGTAACTTATTGTGCACCTACCTATGCACTTTCATTAAATTGTTTTTAGTGACTCTTTTTTAGCACAGCCACTTTGTTAAAAAACTTTATTTTTCACTTTTTAGCGGCTTTTCAATACGTAGCCTTCTATCATATTTTAATACAAAACTAGAAAGAACCGCTCAACCGATTTAAGCAAAATTTATGAGAAACCGCCCTCAAGGTTTGCCGTAATAAAATAAAAACAGAAACATCAAAATCGGTTTACAAATGCTAGTGAGATGCGAGGTAACATATAAAAAATATCTTTTTTGAAGTGATTTTATATAATAAGTACTATGTGGTGCCAGTCCGTAATTATTGCCATCAAAATGGTGTCGAAACTTTTCAAATCGATTAACCCGTCGAAAAAATACGGCTGAACTAACGTAACATATATGTCAAATTAATAACCTCTTTTTTTTAAGTCGGTTAAAAATTTAAAGTCATCCTCTCGAATGTTTAAAATTTATCTTAAACTATAGCGGCCTGTCCCTGTTTCACCCGGGTGCGATAGATATAATTCTGCAAAATGTATTTCGTTTGCGACCCGGCATCTGAATTAATAGCTTTGAGCAAATTCTATACCAGATTTGCTTCTGAACTTATAGCTTTAAGCGAATTCTATCAGATGTCGCTACTTGGTACTAAGACAATTTTTTTTATTTGCTTCTGAACTAATGGCTTTGAGTAAATTCTATCTGATGGCGTTACATGTTACTAAAACAGTTTTTTCAGAAAACACCGTAATTTTATACAAAATGTTTAATCAGAACTATCCATTTACAAAATATCATTAAAATCGGTTCAGTGGTTTCGGAGATTAGCGCGGCCAAAATTGTGACACGGGAATTTTATATACTATACAGATATCCTGAAGCACATCTGCGTATGGTAATACTTTAAATATACGAAAATGGGCAATCTACGTGTCACGAGATGTAATATTTTATTTAAAAAAAAATGTTGTGCATTAAACATACAAAAATCTGTCATCAAATTATTATGGGACAAACTCACTTGCTGAAATGCTAAGCGTACTGTCTTATTATCAATATATAGTTATCCTCAAAAATGTAAAAATTCGCAGAACGCGTTCGTTTGTTACTTATCACATGGCTCGAATCAACATTCGGTATCAACGTCGAATAACTGAAGTTTATATTATAATAATTCTTGTAAATGTTGATTAAACCCATTTCAAGTCGATAATATGTTATTAAGAAATAAGAGCGATGACCATTGTTCTCTCTTTTACCTGGCATTATTTATACACACAGCCTACTTGATCTACTATATCAGTGTTAATGACCGAAGATTGACTATTTAATTTATTCTGAATTAATTGCCGCCGAATGTCTCTTTGTTATCGAACTCGATTTTCCAATTCGCGTTAAATGCATAATCTTTAACTTAATAGATCGACATATTTGTTAGAAAGCATCTCCTTACAACAAACAGGTATTAATATTTTGACTGAAAGATTTACGTCGAACTCGAAGTTAAACCCAAATAATTTGTTTTTATTACAATTTATTATAAACTCATAATATTAGTGTCTCTGCGTGTAGTGTATAGCGCTCCATTCATATTTGAAAGAACTTAACGTTACAGATTTCGTAGACTTACTTATTAATGTGTCGTACGAACTCGCATTGCATTATGGTTACATCAAGTAATTTATTAATTAATAATTTAATAATTAACATGTTAACTAACGAATGGTGGACTATTGGTGAAGATTTAGCACCTCGGGTCTCGCTTTGACGTTTTGGAAACTTATTATTTCAATAGGGTCGTTCTGCGTATAAAAATTTGATAATTTAGAACATCATACGTTATTCCTCCCAATTCTAATCAAATTAGTCCACCTATTTGGTAGCGTAACTAACAGACTGACAGACAAACGAAATATAATACTAAACAGTCGAGTTAAAACGTGGTCACTCGACTAATCACTCACTTAGTCCAAAATTTGCAAAAAGTCGGGTATTGTTTTAAATAGTAATCCGTTCGTTAAAGTGAATGGCCTTTACTGTTTGTGCAAAATCTGACGTTATAATATGCTGTTTTATTTTTAATTCAACAGTATATTGAAAGCACTTCACCTTCGCCACTTCTTTAATCGCTGATCATTTTTATTCATATTTTGCATTTTTGTTAGCATTTGTTCCTAAATATATATCAATAGATTTAATGGGAAAGTGAAATAGTAAAATAATATTTTCAACTCGAAGTAAAAACTCAAAAATTAATGCAAACCACTTTGAAATTATGCTTGTCACTATTTCTATATTTAGTTTTATAAAGACGAAACTAAATTCAACCACTTACCTTTTATAAATGGGAACCAGTAATACGTTTTCATTTATGTTTCTCAATAAAAAAATAATATAGAAGAAAAAAAAGAAAGAAAGCAAGAAAAATGATAATCGACCCGTTTCTTCCACCAGATAAAAATTTTGGATGTAATTTGTTAAAATCAAATTAATGAATAGGTATATTTTCGTATAAAATGTGTTTTATATACCGTTTGTGAAAAAAATGAAACCTAATGTCATTATCATAACATGGTGTAAAGTATATGACGGGTATTTATTAGTAATCTTGGCAAAATACGGTACGCTTCAAATATTCTCTCAACACGACTTCAATTGAAAAACATGTTGGCTGATGTATGTAACAATTCTAAATTTATAACTTACAAATTGTAGTCACGGAGCTTATTGCCACAATGCCGTTTCAATCGGATATTTTCGAATTAATGTTGTCTTTTGTTAAACAAAAAACAAAATATTTTACACCGTTCTGTTATAATGGCAATAACTAACTAGGGTTCGGTACCTCAAAATGGAAAAACGAAATTCTAATCGAATCACTTTGTTGTCCGTCTCAGAAACGATTAGATGTATCAAGTTGAAATTAATACCAAATACTAAGATCTCTAACCCCAAAATCCTGTAACAAATTCTAACTCTATGCAATAAAAATACTATCTTTCTAAAAGCTCTTTTTTTGATACTGACCCATCTTTATGACTCATCAAAATCTATAAGATACTTCCCGTTCACCTAAAATCTTAAAACTTGGCACGAAGTGAGATCTTATAAGACAAGTAAAGAAAAAAATGAAAATCATTATTTTCTAATTACTTATATATATGTGTAATTATTACCTACGTGGCTAACCTAATTTTTATTAAATTGTAACGCTACGGAACTCTCTGGACGCGAATTCTACTCGCACTTGTTCGTCTTTTCTGCCGTTTTTATTTCAAATAATCTAAATGATAAATTAAAGAAAATAACAAACAAGATTTTAAAATATTGGTAGGTATAAAGTATATTATACCTATTTAGAGGTATTATATTTTGTATAAAAACGCGTAATATAAAATTATTTCCTATTCAGTGTACTCACTTTTATATTTTGTAGTCAAAACAATAAAAGCATATTTGAAACATACATATACACACAAATATAAAATATTGATGAAAAAAGTGTACAAAAAACGCATTTCTAATTGTAATTAATGATATTTTTAAAATATTTGACATCTGTTTTACATCCTTCTCTTCTACTCGTGACATATTGTCGCTCTACCCTTGTCTGGCATGTAATGAATGACTGTATTTATTCATTTAAAGTCTTTTCAGCTCTTTTCATTACGTTGTTACATGCATTTCACCTCTTGCTCTCGCAACAGCGGCGGGACAACACGATGTGTATTAATCATTTCTAAAAAAATGTGTTCAGGAACGGCTTGTTTAAAATAGTTTTTTTTAACATTTTGAACCATTTTCGGGTAGCATAAATGCCCGTAAGTTACGTGTTAGTTACGTTATACTTATCTGTATTCGTTTTTTTCGAAAGATTAGCAAAAGTATATTAGACGAGAATACTTTGAACGAAAATTACTAAATTTGCTAAACTGCCGTTTTTGTAGGATGAAAAAATTAACAAAAATATATTTTTTGAACTTTCACTTTATTTGTCGCGGTGTGAGAACTATTCATTTCTGTACAAATTTTATCTCCATGTTAATAAACTAACAAAGGAATGTTGTCATACATATTTATATCTTTATTACTTTACCACGAAGACAAAATTTGCACAGAAACTTGCAAGTGAATTTGTAGGAGGAACGACACGACAGACACTTATTTTTTGCATTTCCAAAGTTACCTACAGAATACGTTATTTGAAAAACCCCAACCAGTCCTTCCCTGCCTATGTGTTGTATCCTTCTTTTACTACATAAAAGTCAGAACTTGTTTACATTCATTTATATTTATTAAGGTACGTCCAAGATTTGGGAACAGAGACATTCCATTATTGTTTGATGACAATCTTCTCTACAATATCTCTCTATAAGTCTCTGTCACTATTTGATTCTTTCTTAAATGACAGATGTTGTCCATTTTCACTGTCCAACTGCCTTATCCTATATTTTACCTACATTCAGATTGAAATTGGTAATTATTTGAAATAAGAATGTAATACAAAATTACATTTTATATTTGGTATAAAGAAAATTTGTGCACAGTCAACACGGAAATAGAAGCAAAAATTCAATCGATACATAAAGGCTAGTTCTTGAATTATAACTTGCGAGCAAACGTTTATAAATAGCTAGCGATCCCGCCCGGTTTCACCCGGGTGCAAAAGAACGATTGGGGGGGAGGCACACGAGTACGCACGTTCATCTTAGTTTACCGAGATGAATGTTGTGTCATGATGATTGGAGTTACCACCACATTTTTCATTGATGCTCCACTCTTATTGTTTGTAGCGTTGTATTATATAGCCTATAACATTCCTCGATAAATAGACTATCCAAAAAAAAATCAATTCGAACCAGTAGGTCCTGAGATTAGCGCTGAAACGATTAGCTTAATCGTTACAGCGCGTTCAACCAAACAAACTCTTCTGCTTTATATACCTATATTAGTAAGTATATAGATAATAATAATAAAAGAACTGCAATAGTGCCTTATAAACACCGCCATATTTCCAAATTGGTAAAATGATAAAAGCAATACCGCAACGTATATATATCAATATACTGATTTATATATTCTAAATAAATTTGTATATTCAATTTCTCTCAAAATTATAAAAAAATAGAATCTAACTCCAATTTTAAATTGTCTATTTTTTAAATGTAACTTAAGTTTACCATCTCTAAATTAATTTTGATAATCGAGCAGATTTCTCTTTTTCGACAATTTGTTGATAAGCTTTATGAAAGAATCACCAAACTGATTGCATTGCAGGTTAACTTCTGTATATTGACACCAATATAACGGTTACATTGCGGAAATAAATACGATTGCTTGTCCTAGACTTCTAATTTACCGACATTTGAAATTAAAATAATGTCAGGTTTTTTAAATACAGTTTATAAAATATCAGTTAAAAACCGGTAAATGTTATAGATTAGTTAGAAATCTTGTATTATTAAAAATCAAGTGCACTTAAAGATTTTTAATACTGTACTTAATTCGATGATTTATTACAATTTTCTAATTAGTGTACGTATACAGACTGATCAAAATATCTGCTAAGAAAATATGAAAGTGTACCTGCAGTTATAAAAAGACAATTCTAATATTATTGTCTATACTGCTTTTCCAATAAGATTATGACAGCTATGAAAGCTGACGTTAAGTTCACTCCTATATAGTTCATAATTTAGTCGAACTCAGTTTTTACTGATGTTACGATGTTACAGTTGTCGTTATAGGTACCAATGTTAGAATACGTTTCCCTCCACAACCGTTAGAATTAACGTCCATTTGACAGCTTAGGTTACGAGAAGCGTGATATTAGTTCTGTTAAAAGCGAGAAAAATAAATGAAAGTATTTTTTTAAATATTGCTTTCATTTTGGAAAAGCTAAAAATAATCTGCATAAGACAAAAACTAGGTTTGCCTTTTCTGCAGGAATTAATTTTTCATTTCGGAACGTATCAGTGGCGTCAATATGTTTTCATTTTATTTTGTTTTTGACAACAATAATAATTAATACCAGTGGTCGCCAAGTAGTCGAAATTCGAGCGTAATTCATTAAATGTTTAAGTTTAAACGTTATTGCGGTTCTCTTATCATTACCTATATGGATTTCTCCCGCATCAATTTTACCTGTGTTAATTCGTACACATGAAACACTCCCCTTCATTAAAACAAAGGAACGCCGCATGTTTAGGCACAATGTGTGCGAATTAATACACTAAAATCGGTACCACAACTTCTTCCTTCCGTATTGATATACGATTACTTAACCTAATGACTCTTCTACTTTTGATACTCTTCTCATCGGCCGAGCAGTCCGTGTATTTAAACCGCGATTGCAGCCAAAATTGTGAGCTACCTAATTTAACCGAAATTTGATGAATTTATACCGCGATTGCAACCCAATCTGAGAACAAGTTTTACCGAAATTTGGCAAACATTCTTTGAACCTATAAGGCCGGGTATTATATTATACATTAGTTTTTACGAAGTGTCCCTCATTTTCAATGAAAGGGGTGCTTCAGAGGTGTACAACAAAGAATTATATAAAAAAGAAACTTGAATTCCTTTTATTTCTATTCCGGATCGACGAATGAAATAATAAGTTGATAAAAAGCGATTGTCGCAGAATCATCGTCAAATACTCCACCAACCGCATCACCTTATGTCACTAATGGGATGTGACATGCTGAGATAGATTCACGGTTTCCATTACGTTAATAGGGAAGACGACTGTTTGTTCACAGAAACTAAACTCATTTATAATCACCTGTATTTATTTCACCGCACCGGTAAGAACAATATTATTCACGTGCGATTCAATCTTTATCTTTTATAGACAATAATTTATTTCAATCCGCCTTTTAACTAACGTCTTGTGTATAATTCGAAAGTTTCATAAATAAACTAAAAGACAAGGCTCGTAAAACAATAAAATTTAAAAAAAAAGAATAAAAATTACACTAGTTCTCTAATTAATAAATACATTTTTCTGAGCCATAAAGTTTATGTCTTTGCGGGGGAAGTCAGTAAAACTAAAAAAACTGCAAGTGCGAGAACGAGTCGAGAATGAATATTGTCCAGGGCTGTATTCCGACCAGAAAACTTTATAGTACAAAAAGGAAGTCTCGGTTGGTGTCTATCTGACTTGATGTTTGTCGGTATCGGCTAATCTTGAGAAGTACTGAACGGATTTGAATGCGGTTTTTTGCCTTCTATTGCTTGTTTCTTAAGGAAGCTTTAGGTCTGCACTAGCTGTTCGGTCCGGTTTCACCCGGGTGTAGTTTGAATGCAATCAAGTTTATGTCAGAGCAACAATAAAATCTTTGCTAGAATAAAGAAAGATGAAGGGTGTTTTATAAAATTCTTTCGTTTTTGTTTAATTTTCCTGATTGGAAATGTTCAATGTTCTCAAAACAGTATAGTTGAGTTAGCATATTGGTTTCACTTGGTGCTGTAATTAATTGTGAATTGAAATGCAATTGTTTTAAGAACTTGCTACTTTTGCGGATGCCTTTATTCACAAATACTAATTTAAACTGAACACAAATTGTAAATGACTTCATATAAATCGCTTTTTCTTTGCTCCGTATAAATATGAATAATTATACACATAAATGCATAATACCGCCTAACACATTTGCGTATTAATTGACAACCATCTTTGTCTAACGGACTCGATCTACAACCAATCCATCTCACTTACACTTAATACTTAACAGCTGATAAAGATCGGGTATGCGTGTTTCTCTTTCACGCACGTTCGGCATTTGTTTATGTTTGTCTCACTCATGCACATTAAGATATGTATCTATGCTTAGTGTTAAAATCTTTTTATAACGTTCATTTGTTACATACATGATTAATGAATTTTTCCTCTTACATTACATTCTTTTCTTTTTCTTTTATGTTTTTGAGTTAATTGCGTTTAATTTCTTATTTTGTTTTATTGAGTTGTCGAGGTGAAACACGTTGTAAGACAACTTAAATTAACATATTGTATAAATACTTTTTTTTAGTAAAGAACAAGTCTCTCGCAATATTTTAGTAACTAGTGCATTTATAATAAATATTTAATTATTCCAAAAGTGCAGCTATAAGACAAAATTTTTAAAGAAGAGAATATTTGCATAGTAAAAAAATAATAGAGTAAAATAAAATGTACCTATATTACTATAATATAGATTATTCCACGTAGTTTTTTTTTTTTTTTTGTTATTATTATAATCTATTTTATTGCACTACTCCCTATAAAATGTATGTTAACAAGCATGTAAAGTTCTGTTTTACTTTACCGCACTAGTACGTAATGGTAGGTACTAGTAAAACAGAACTGGTCGCACTATACCAATTCACAATAAATAACTGTTTGTGAGTTGTTTTTTTTTGAACCTTCTATTAAAAACGGCGTTTACTCAAAAATGAACTGTCATAAATTTTAAAAATGAAGTGCAAAGCAGCTACTTAATATCAGGTACGTGCAAAAAATTCCATGTGCCTACCTCGTTGTAAACGCAATGTCACATCTGGTCGAAATAATATTCATTATGACACTGTAGGTCTACAATCTACTATTCCCACATTCCGAAAATACATTTGAAACATTACTTTTTCATGTTGCAAAAACGTCACTCTCGCGTATTACTGTATAAAGAAATCTAAATATTGCATAAATGCTTTATTGTATTAATTAATAAAATGTGGATGTGTGATGATATTTTCGGGTGTAAATTTGAAATACGTTTATGTTATGCTAATGAAACGAGAATCAATTGTGAGAATACATTACGTATTGACGATTCAACGCGCATTTTCCACACGAAACGAAGACAAAAAATAAGTAATTACTCCCAATCCTCAACTTTTTCAAATAACAGACATACTTAATACAAGACCTATAGGTAAGAGTACAATGTTCGTAATGTTAATGAAGAATGAAAATCGCGCGAAGATACGCCGTAATTGTCATTTTCTCTTAGCATATGATTTCTTATTGTTTTATAGCACATTTTATAGATTTAAACGTCTCGTCACTAGTAAATAAACCTAGATTCAATATTAATGTTATTGCTATTAAATGTAAAAACATATGATACTCATAAAATAAAGTTTTATTGTTTATTGGAAATGATAATTAAAACTTATAGACAGATGAAACATTAATATTTATGTATATATAGTTTCTAGTTTATTTACGATTCTTTACAACAAATTATAACTTTTAATCCCTGATTAAGGCTTAACTTGCTGGTGACAATTGCGTAGAAACTACATTGTTATTTTCTGAAAGAAATATAGAAAAATAGATATGAATTTGTTATATTTTTTAAACCTCATCGCTGTTATGTAGAGATATGTTTACAATTATAAATTGACGAATGATCACATTCCCTTTGAAAATTGATATTTAAAATTTTGTAAAAAAAATATTCTATTATTAAGATTTAGTCTTTTTGCTTTGCATTTGCTGTTTTCTCAACTTGATTTCACTAATATATTGCGTTGGAAAAAAATATTGGAAATTAAATTAGCTTACTTTTGAACACTTTTGGATTTTGACTTCTGTTTCAAAATTGTGTACAAAAGTTTAAAATTGGGCGAAAAAACAGTTATTCCATTTTTTTGTTATCAGTTATGATTATCATTGATAAATCAATTGATTCGTAATCGAAAAATTCTGTGCAATATTAATTCCCTCAAAAAATGGAATAACCAATGCCATCTATATTGTAAATCTTGATTTAAAAAGAACCTAAATCTTTTTATGTTACCCCTTAAAAGATTCCGTTATTGACATAAGTTTTTTTATTCATTACAGGTAAAATCCTGGATAACTTGACGGCGCTGACACCCCAACATTTTCCCCATCCAAGACTTAGTTGCAATATTAACAATAGACATCGAACTTCTCCACCATCACAACCCCCTACCCCACCGCATACACCTCACACCCCTCCTTCAAACGTATCGGAACAACCAAAAATACCTCAAAACCTACCGTCTAGCTTACAAATACACCCTTTAAACTTAAACAGTTCAACACCGAACTCCATATCGGACAGACTGAACAGTGTTACGACATCGGCTAGTGACTTTCAGAAAAGTTTCGAAAATTCACCGTTTGTGCGCCAGAATCCACAACATGTGCCACAGAACCTGTCGCTAAATAATCAGCAGAAAAATGCGCTAAATTTGAATATCAACAATAACGCATCGATAAAACAAAAAAAATCGTCCGGCATTTATTCCAATGTGAACGGACAATCAACGCGAGACGGTGGTCATCTTGATCAGATGCCACTGTCACCAAGATCGGCTTACGGCAGCTACGACGTCGACCAAATGCGGCAGAAGGAGTTTTCAAAGATTGCCGGAGCTTCGAATCCACGGGTAGGTTTTTATCTTTTATCGTATTATTTGATTTTGTTGTTTCAATGGCATTTTTAATGATATGACATGACAACTTGACATGTGGGGAGAATAAATTATTAACGTATTTAATAAATGTTCTTAGTATCCGTCAATATATTATTAATTTGATGTAGCCTGCTAATGCGTTTTGCGGTAATATAATTGGAATTAAAAATAAATGAATATCAAAAATCTGTCAATTGTTAATACTGCAAGGATGATAGTATTGTGCAATAAGATAACAAAATGTTTCCATTTTGTATATTTTTAAAATTTTTGTTTTTATTTTCTGAAAACTTTACTATTTCGTAAAAATGTGTAAGTATATAGGTAAAGTTTATATGAGACACTAGCCGTATAAAAAAAATTGAAGTAAGTAATCTAACAATGTTATTAACTTTTTTTGTTGCTTTGCTGTAATCTAGATTTAAACGTTAAATTAATTTACAACCTCCGTTAATTTGTATGCCGTGCCTATAACATTACATTTTCAGTAATGATATTTTAAATGTAATTAACACAACCTCTATATAAAACTAATTAAGTTCGCGTACAAACATAACACTTGAGTTTGGTTCGTTTTGAACTTTTAAATAATTGAAAAATGGAAAATGTTATTGACTTAAGTTATTTACATAATAATTATTATATCGTAAATTGTACGCATACCTGATGTTTGTAGAGTATGGTTAAATACAGTTCGTGCGTTTCCAGATTGGTCGTCTATTGAAAGTTTTCGGATCGAAAAAAGTATATACGAATACGACACATATCTGTGATCGTAAAGCAATATGGTTCAGTTCATTTTTACAAGCTTTTATTTAGTGGCACCTGTCCCGATATCTGTGTCTGTCTGTCTATCTTAAATCAAATCTTGCAAGTTAAATTTGACCCATTTCCCGGTTTTCCAATTGAGTTGAAAACTTATGTTTGTTTTTCACCCATTATTGCTCTTTCATTATAATATGACTTAAGACACCTTCCTAGCATGCGAGTATAGTAAACGCCAAGTCGAACAAATGATAAAATTATTGTACGTTTTAAACCAAAAAAGATTCTCAAGGGTGAGACCTGAGATTTTACGAGATCGACACATACTGGAATAAGACATTTTAAAATGAAATGTCGATTCAAAATGCGTGTAGCAATAAAATGTGTTTTAATTGTGTTTACTCTTAACGAAGGTAATAAAGTTAAAAATATCTATCTATCTCAAGATATTAGATAATATACCGAAAAATGAAAATTCGTAATATAAAAAATATATATAAAAAAGGAACTCTGTCGACGAAGTTTACTGATAAATATAAAATATCTATTTCAAAGGGATTTTTTGATTTTTTTCACATTGGACAATATTGCGGCTCTTGACAGCCATAATAGTTCAGTTAACGAAGACCCGAAATTGGCAAATAAATGCAAAAAATTGTGTAGTCTGGATTAATATTTTTTATAATAGAGTTGACCCCCAGGTATAACATACCAAAAGTCCCCAGCCAGGGGCCACTTGCTTTAGGCGGGGTAGGGGGGGATATGTCCCATATTTTAGTTTTTCCTAAATATTTCAAAAACTAAGCGTCGTAGGAAAAAAAAAACCTTAAAACGTAATGAAGCTTATTATATTTCTTACAAAATGATATATTAATTGTATATTTATGACAAATACAAAAGGAAATGCAAGGGATATAAATGTGATACAAACTGAAAACAAAGTATTATTGCCTTAGAAAATTAATGTCTATTATTCCGTTGAGCTATAATAATATAGATGAAGATTCTTCCTTACATTCAATCCAATATACCATTAGTTATATTTTGGTTTATGTTGAAATTAGGGATGTTACGGAGGTGGTTTTATCGGAACTGAAGTCGGAGTCGGAGTTTTTAAATTTGGTTTTTCGGAGTTGGAACCGGAATCGGAGTCGGAGATGATGGCAGAAGAAAGATGTGTTAAGGGCAGGCAATAAAATAATATAGTACAAACACTACAAACATTAAGCAGTCAGCATCTTTAATTTCAATTAAAAAATAATAAATATAGGTGTCACAAATAAAAATAATCGCGTTTTTATAACAGTTTGCAAATTAAATCAAATTAATTGACTCCAGAAGTAGCAAATTATATTTAATAAACAATAGCTTTGCAACTTTGTCTCCGTCCAATCTATTTCTTAACGGGTCCCGTATCTCCCTTATTAATAAATCTAAAAAAAAAATTATACGGAATTTTGTAGAAAATTTAATCAGCTTTCTTTTTTATAAAAGGTTCTCTTTTCTAAAACGCGTGGTTTTTTAGAGAATCACGAAGAACCAAAAAATGGGACCTATTTGCTCCCCTCCCGCCCAAAGCAAGTGCCCCCCCGCTGGGGACTTTTAATATGTTATACCTGGGTATCACCCCTCTCATTTGAAATAATAACCCAGACTACACAATTTATTGTTTTTATTTTTCCTTCGTTGACTGGATTATAATGGAATATTCCAAATCGGTTTATTCGTTCCAGCTCTAGAACGTAACATCTGGACATAGCCAACTAATGTAATGTATGAGTATGAGTAAAAAGCGCGTATTAGATTAATACAGAACAATTATATAATTTGGTATTTTTATTAGTTAAAAAATATAACACCAATGTAAAATTATGATATATTGTATTTAACAGACAATACTTTGAAATGACGAAGTTTAGTTGAATATAGAATAGTTAAAATAGAGGTGTTGTAACTAATTTATCATTCTATTATGTTGGCTGTAAATAAGTAACCTAGAAATTTTCGAAATCGTTCATATTTTTTTTACTAGAATGCAAAGTGGTATATGTCGGATTTTTGATAACTTTTCTTAAGTACTTCAAATAATTTTCTTTTACTTGCGTTATGATTTTTAAGCAAATCTCTTTTTCAAAACGTCTATTTAAATGGGTATTGTCTATTTTCGCTTTTGTAGAAAAAAAAATCAGCAATACCAGCAAACACTATAGAATTTTAAATACGTGTACTCTAAAATTGGGTACAAGCAACACTAGTGCTACACACGATTTAAATTGCAAAAAAGTTTGGACATAAATAATATTGTGCTCTAGTTAGTAGATTCTTTTTTTCGGATTTTTGGTAATGTACCCGTGTATAAGTTAAAGAGAATAATTATTGCATTAAATGATTAAAGAAAGGGAGATACAATGTAATCGTAGATATCCGCAGTCCATAGATGGCATTGTTTTTTGACTGTCTGTAGCACTAGCAATGTATGTAAACTATCAAGAATTTTTTTACTTATTTTTTACCGCCGCCCGCCTTGAGATTACCTCGTTGCACCGGCATCGTGATCAATTACAGGTTAATTTTCCAAAGTAGTATTTTATATCTTGCTAAAAAAGTAAGACCCCGTTTTTCCCGACAGGCGGCACTCGTAGCTGTTAGTACTGTACCTTTGTATTGGGACGAAAAATTGATCTTTACTCTAAACTGCTGGCTCACTGAAAGATAAATTTTGCCAAAAATATAACATAGGCTACTGTGCCGTGTGACCACTTAGCTATTCTTATTAAACCGGAGATGCAGAGTAGCTGCCTCTGGCTACTTTTTAACACAGATCATTATTATTGTTTGCAATTATTACATGCAATACCTCTACTATATTATGTACACTATAACTTTATTATAGTAAGTAACATATGTGTATTCCTTGTGGATAGAAAGCGGATATTTTGTATGTATAATGTATTGAAAGTTGCATGTTATTTATCAGTTACAAATGTCTTAATAAAATTTGTTATTTGAAGTGCTTGAATCATAATATTTATCTATTTTTAGTATTGTATAGAATATAGAAACGGGACATTATAATATTGTGTGAAGACAGAGAATTACAATAGAATCTCGATAAAACAAACTAATCCGGGAACGAATAACTAAAAAAACCGACCAAGCTTGTGTTGGAGACACATAGGATTCCGTAGCGTTCGTATGGCGTGTTTATGGGTCGCAATCGTTGGTTGACAAATATCATACCGTAACCCAGAAATGCGTCATTGCAATATATTGATAGTTTTTTGTAGATTACTAATTAAAAAGAAGTCGAGTATCCACGAGTTATTATTTGCTCTAATAAAAACACTTTGTGACCATTTAAAAACTAAGTAATCTCAATAAATATTGACATGTACACTAGTGACATTTGTGCACACTTTGTGACAAGGTACACTTGGAGAACTATAATCCGCGTTTTGGCAAGGATGATTAATCGATCGCACGAATACTACACAAATGAAGGTGCACGAACAATCAGCTGACCCGTTAATTTGCGCACGGATAACCAAGTCTCTACTGTACCTTTTTCAAAATGACACTTGTTTTTAAATTTTGTTAAATGTTTTAATCTATTAATAGTGTTCAACAATACTCTTTTTATTATTTCAGAAATTTCATAAAAATATCTAAATCAAAAATTTTTTTTGTAAATATACTTACTTTCTTCATGCTATAAGCGGCACGGTTTTGATGCAAGGAATTATTCGACAAAGTAATTTTAATATAAATTATCATAAATAAGTAATAACTAAATAGTATGAAACGGATAAAAATAATATCTCTTTTTGCACAGTAATAACAAAGAAATTGTTCACCTTGATGTTTAGTCATGAAATATGTCATAAATCGTAATTACAGTCGGTTATTAAAGGTTATGAATGGCAAGCAGTTAGAACTGTTCTTCAACATTTCAGCCTATTCATTTGAAAATAATAAAATAAAACTGCGAAAATTAACAGCGCGTTTTTATTTTACATTGTTCTTTTTGATACTTAAATTGTTAGAATGTATTTAATTGCTTCAAAAAAGCAAAACAATTGTTTTTAAATTTTTATTCAAAAACGTGTGAGAAAAGACAAGAGAGCAACGGCAAAAAGACAGTTGAACTCTATATTAATGAATCACCTTTACACGGAATAAATACATATTTGTAACAATATCGTGCTATGGAAACGGTATCCGCGCTAATAATATTGTACTGATTAAAATACAGTTGAACCTCGATTAGGACGGTAGCGGGATTTTCATATTTCGAGATTGTATTCATATAAGCTTAAATGTCGACCTTTATTTAGAAGTCACCATAAATTAAAAATGTCGAAAAATTAAGTAATTCTCAATTGTATAAGTAAAGTAGATATTAAAAAGTAATTATTTCCTGCACTCGCGTGAAGAAGAATTTTGCCTATATATTTGTTCTCAATAGTGTCGGTTTTGACACGAATGAATTTTATTACTGACGAGGTAGACATTATATTATAACAAGTGTCGTAGAGTGATAATATAATTCCACCCGAGTATATTTTTGCTCGCACCTTCTATAAAATAGGTTTTTTTCACTTCAATTTCAGTACTTTTGACAGTTCACTTTTGAGCAAACTTCATTTCTATTGCTAGAGATGGAAATAATGTACTTATAGCGCGACTAGTTTTATTTTTCATTACAGCACTAGTGCGGAATAAGTCACGTTACATTCGTACATGCAAAGGAGCTATTTTATCGGGTCTAGTGGGAAAAATATTTATTGAATATTAATAGTGCAAAAGATATATAGTACTTTTTGCACATATCCCGTATCAACTATTTTATATAATTATTGGAAGTGAATTTGCTCAAACCTGAACAGTCGATTTTTTTTAATTAAGTGATAATCAAACGCAGCAACAATTATTAATTATTGTAGGCTGCGTTTGATTGTCATACTTTTAGTGTAAAAAATTTAAAATGGTACTACGACTACGTTTCGAATTTCTTTTGTTTCACTTTACGCACTAGTGCGGAATGGGTCACTTTATAACCGCTATACAGGCATGAAAAGCAGTAGTTGTATATAGAAGGTAATGCAGAAATGCTTAACACTTTACTTATCACTTTAAACTCACTGTACAAAATAATATTTTTGCACTACCCCCTATAAAATACCTACTTTACATACATGTTTACAGGTGGTAAACTAAAACAAAACTCGCCGCGCTATACCAGTTCCATTATAAATCACTCTTTGTCACTTGTATTTATTATAGCCTACTATTAGACGTGACACATTTTGTTGAAAAGTGAATTGTCAAAAATTTTGAAAATGAAGTGAAAATTAGCTATTTTATAGGAAGTAACACATTACGACACTAGGTATTCAATTTACTAATTTGATATAAAAAGTAGGTATGTGAACAGAATATACTATAAAACAATTGAACTTACTTCTCTGACAATGACCTCGGAAATTCGTTAATATTTTATTTTAGGCATATTTTTTAATTTAAAATGTTTTTGTTATTCCTATGTGTTATTTTTTTCTCATACAACGAAAAAAATAATGAATTAGGTTAGAGTTCTTTCTACTCTGTCTGTTTCTAGTTTATTATTCTCTGCGTCTATATAAATATATGTATTTTAAATTGGTAATTTTTTTACTTTATTATAATTTTGACCTGAACAGTTCACCAACACTCATATAACTGTACATTTTTCATTTAAAACATCTGATGTATTTTTTGTGTTTTAGAAAAATGAATTTTACAAAAAAATCCTTGATAAATAAATGGTCGACAGTTGTTGTACACATAACCAGTAGTATTAAATTTGGCCAGTGTAGGGCTTCATTTGTTAAAAAATATAGTTTAAAAAAAACTAAAAAACACGCTTTATATCGGACTAAAAAGTAAAAAATAATTGTTTTAAAATAAGCTTAAAAAGCGTGGGGCGCTTTGTTCCACATTTTCGTACATCGAGCGCCCAACGCTTTTTAAGCTTATTTTAAAACAATTATTTTTTACTTTTTAGTCCGATATAAAGCGTGTTTTTTAGTTTTTTTTAAACTATATTTTATTTTTCACTTTTTAGTGAGGATCTATAAAAGAATTTATTAATCCTGGGGGTCCTAATAAGGATAATGGGAAACTGTTATCAAATTATTGCATTGTCATCGGTCCTTGATACGTATGCAAAGTTTCAAATTAATCAGACTTCGGTAAATTGGTGAAAATTATGCTCAAAGATTCCGTTACGGACATACATACATAGTTACAACCCAAACTAATATAAAGCGTTTAATAATAAGGATAATGGGAAACTGTTATCAAATTATTGCATTGTCATCGGTCCTTGATACGTATGCAAAGTTTCAAATTAATCAGACTTCGGGAAATTGGTGAAAATAAAGCGTTTACTACAGAGGATCTATAAAAGAATTTATTAATCCTGGGGGTCCTAATAAGGATAATGGGAAACTGTTATCAAATTATTGCATTGTCATCGGTCCTTGATACGTATGCAAAGTTTCAAATTAATCAGACTTCGGGAAATTGGTGAAAATTATGCTCAAAGATTCCGTTACGGTAGTTAGTTACATACATACATACACACATACACACATATTTACAACCCAAACTAATATAAAGCGTTTAAAAAAAATAGCTAATCCCATGCGAATATCACTTGAAATTCATCAACAATAGATGGTTACTCATCCCTTATTTTGTAATTATTGGTTATTAATATCCTACGTGTTTAAACGATTTACTGGATGCTTTTTGGACAGACTAAATCACGCCTTGGCCTCTTCCAGTACTTCTCTACAAATATACAATGATTTTTTTTTATAATTGTTTTTTGGCCTGACTCTTGTCTTTGACCAGTAGCCATATACAATGTTTCAGTCGAGACATAAAAAACACTTATAGAGAGTACACCTTTTTTTGTAACATAATGGTTACACAATATTTTGCTGCTATAATCATAACTCATAATGTAATATAATATTGATTTACGATTCACAAATCTATAATTTTCGCGCATATTTGCTAAAATTAATTGAGCATTTATTCTACTTTTGCACTTGCTATGTGGGCTTCAAATTAAGATAACTACATCGACAGCTTATTTGTAATGAATATATCATACATTGAATGATCAAATGTCAGTTTTATTCGGTCATCTGTTCAGTAATTCTTTATCTCTTAAGTTGTTATATAATATTATATACGATTATACAGGTGTCCTAAAAATTATCCATCTATTTCGGGGTCATATATACTAAATTTCGAATCTAAAATCCTTTCCTGTGAGCACACAAATACACTATAATTAGTTAAATATTATAACACATTCATATCGAAAAGCTACAAAACTATATAGGAAATGTTTTTATTGCACACTGTAGATTAATTGAGAAATCAACCAACGCGTAATTGTGAGTGTCTGGTTTGTAAATTGTATCCCGACGATGATAGTGTATAATAAAAAATTGTTCTAATAAGTTATGTAGCTTTTCGATATCATGACTATTGACTGTGTTATATTTCGCTAACGGTCAATGGAAACTTTTTTTTTTATAATAAACTGAACTTATTGGTACATTTTTTAATTTATCTTGGTTGAGCCATGTAAATCATAATTTATTTAAAATTTTTCACATTAATTTTTTTTTTCGATAGGATTTATCGACGTGGATATATATTCGCAGTAAGCTAAAATACATTTCTATTATACCTATATTGATATCGTAGGAAACTGTTTGAACGTGAAATATTTTATTTACGTCGTTTGAGAACAAAACAAAACGAATAAAGAAACAGTATAAATATCATAAATATTTCATACACAATACATGTGGAAGTATAAAATACGACTTTCGTGACAGATAATGTATTTGTTCTGTTTTCAAAGTCAGTATATTAGAAAAAGTAATTAAAAACAGCAAACACTATAGTCTACTTTAAAACGAAAGGCTTTTTAATAAAATAGCATTTCCATAAAAGATTATATTAAATTTGTTTTCGCAAATTAAAAATTAAACAATTAAAACATGAATCGCATTAAAACAATTGTTTTTCATAAATTCAGCGTTTGTACTGTGAAGTGTACGAAAAATCATCTCAAATATTATAAGTAATTAGTGGCAATGCTTCCCACATAAAATATTTATGAATTTGAAAGAAATTACGTGCACTAATGAATCTTTACAGCTAAGTTCACTGTCATTGCCAATTAATAATTGTGCACAATGAAACATTTATATAAGATGTTTCAAAAATCGTAGTCGGAAACTTCTAATTGGAACACTGCTTCTGAATTGCCAATTTTTATTATAAAAAAAAGAAAACCAACAGACAAGCAGAGTTCGATATCTTTCAAATATAAGATCTATTTACTATCCTCTTTTATTTTAGTTCACAGTTTTACTATTTTGTTCAACATTTATATAAATACTGGCTTTCCCCTTATTTGTTGATTGCCTATTAAATGTGACATATTATACTGCAGCGGATAGAATATTTTAGACCCCCACCCTCTCTATCAAGGGTGTAGATATGGTGGGCTAAAGGGGGTAATTACCCTCCCCCAGGAATATAATAAAACTGAAAATAATACGAATACCGGGCTAAAAAAAAATAAGAATTACTTTTTGAAAAAAAAAATTGTAAAATTTGTTTGGGTATTAATATTTAAGCTTGACACCTTCCTTCATGAGTATTTTTGAGCGATATAAAACTTAAAAAATATTGTTTTTTTTTTCGCCTTAAAGCTAAATATCTACGCCCTTGCTCTCTATATATAGAAAATAAGAAAATCGTGAACCCCGTCCCCCAAAAATGATATCGACTATTAAGGAAAATGTCAGCCTGATACAAGGGACAGTTTTTTGACTGAAGGTAGCAATAATGAAATTTAAATAAAGCACCTAGTTAACTCTAAAATCACAATACTTATTTTCATAGGGTTCCGATTTATTTGGAAGTAAGTGTATCACCTAGTTAACTCTAAAATCACAATACTTATTTTCATAGGGTTCCGATTTATTTGGAAGTAAGTGTATCACACTTACTTCCAAATAAATCGGAACCCTATGAAAATAAGTATTGTGATTTTAGAGTTAACTAGGTGATACACTTACTTCCAAATAAATCGGAACCCTATGAAAATAAGTATTGTGATTTTAGAGTTAACTAGGTGCTTTTAGAGCACCACAAATTATTATGAACTGCAGTTAATATTTTTATTCAAAAAGATAGAATAAATAATTGAACTACGCTAATATCGAAATATGTCGAGTATAGAGACCGTAATATCAATATATATAATAATTATTAGAATAATAAACAAAATTAAAATATTCAAAATTATCACTGCTTATTATTACGTCAAAATCTAGAAAAACTAAATGATTAAAAACAAGATACATAATAATTAAAAATATTCGGATTTAAGCGATTTAATTATTTTAAAATATTTCTTTTAACATGATAATTTTAGTTTAAAAAAATGTGCCTGGAGCAGAATTTTTTTCCCATACATATTTTTATGCGAGTTTCAAGTGTCCTTCAAATACGGCTATTTTACCAAAAATGTATTTTGCTTTAAAACACGAATAAAAAATTAGTAATATTAAAATGCATGACATGCCGTACCTGTATGTCAAAAACCGTTCCGCTGTTATAGCTGATACACGTATTTTTTAAATTAAATTTCACATTTTTTATTCAGTATAACAAATGTCAATTTAACGTGGTTTCTAACGAAGATTGAAAAATAGTAATTTACATAACCAGTTTAAAAATGTTATTTGAATAAATATAATCATAATTAGAACATCTGGAACTAGATTTTTATTTAAAATACGTCAATTTCAAGTCGGATTTGTATTTAATCAAATATAGTCAACTCTTGATTGTGCGCGCATTAAAATATATTAGCGCGAAAAAAAATTGCATAATCATTCTACTTGATCCTCTTTTTAATGTAAATAAATTGATTTACATTTTTGATAGGGCAATATTATAGGGGTAAGTAGTAACATGGGTCGTAAGCACAAGTATCCCAAAGAGTCATCATCTCTTTTATCAAAAAAATTGGTTGTCTGTAAAGTCGGTTTACGGACGATAGTTTTACGTGATAACGTATTCCGTAATACATAACCTAAATTTTAGTAGCTGTCAAACTTGGGCCGAAGCATACTGCGCTCTCGCTTGCACTTTTTCGTGCGTGCAGCTGGTGTTTCATCAATTTATAAGACGTTATCACGTCAAAAAAAATGTATGCAAACTTTGATTTTCAACATAATATAATCTTGCTACTTTTCTTATTCTGTTTGTACAGTGAGCGAGAAAAATTATTTAGTTAAGTTCAAGAAAAAAATTTCGTTGAAGGGTACGGTAGATCATAAAATATATTAATTTCGAAGAGATAACAAATCTCGGCAAAAGTCGAATACTCGCGTTTTTTACAAATAATAATAACAAATACAATATTCGTAATATGGAATTACTATCGAATGCTGTTTTTATCCATTTAAGTCGTTGGTAAAGTGATTCATAGATGACGCAAAGGTTGATGTATTTTAGAAAATTAATGCATTCAACTGTCAAAATAATATAAATTTTACATACATAATAAATTACGTATATAATAATATATCTTATACCTAAAGAAAATATTTGAAGTACCAATAGACAATTTGTGATTTTTAGAAAATAAAACAATAAATAATATGCCGCTAGAATTTTGGCACCAATGTTGATATTTCATCCACGGTGGACTTCTTTCTAATTGTGAACCAACTATACAGGTTCACTGTAAACGTGTACACCTACTTTACTTATTTGTACACCTTTAGAGCAGAAATGTACAGAGGCTAAACTAAATCTTGACGTCATTTGGCATTCAAGTGATTGAGTTAAAGCCTCGAGGGACAGCGTTATAATGACAGTAAAAAATTGAAATCTTGACGATTATTATTAAAGAATTCTCTGTTTTCATCCTTAGAAATTCCACACTTTGTGTGTTGCACGTCATATAAGGTGTAACAAATAAATCTTTTTGTGGCTAGCCTATTACAAACTCACATTTCTCAAATTCTAATCTGGGGAACTGGGGACTTGTGATAGAGGAGTTATGTAAACGCCGTGTAAACGCTACACGTTCGGCGATTCCCGAGCCCTGTACAGTGTACATACTGTTGTTTGTTAATTCTGATTATAAATTAAGTAATTATAGAAGAGCGTTATCAGCAACATTGCAAATTGAATTAGAAAAACACATTTTATTTTCATGGACAAACTGCACTTTATTGCATTACAAGCCTACGTGATAATATTCAACTTGATGCATTAAAAAAGTGTATTTTAGTTACATTTTATTGATTTTAGAAGGCCTAAAAGTTTAAAATTCATTTGATATATTATGCAAAGATGTGAACAAAAAACTGCATTTATATTAAATGCAACCCCACAAATTGCAGGTGTTCACGTAAGGGAAGCGGTCAGACATTTAATAGGGTGGACGAATAATTTTAAGGGACGTACAAAATGTAGATTACAACTTACATGTTTTCTTCACTATTGATTATTTCTACTGTTAGGAACATGAAATTGAAAAAATTACAAAATCAAATAATAAAAAAAACAAAAGTTTTTAAATACAACAATTTATTCTTGTAGATTCAGCCAATGTTACTAGTATTAAGAGAACAAAAATGAAAAATATTTGCGAAATAAATTTGCTGGAAAAAATGTTTCCAGCAGTTCATTTCTTCAGCTTGTAGCTTCATTTACACGCTGATGACCTCGGCTCTTTCTCTCTCTCCCCTAAGTCTATTGAAGCTTCTTGCAAATAAATTAATATTAGTGAACACAGACGAAACTGTAGTCTGTATTTTTGTATAATCGCCGTAAATTAGTCATGGTTTAGCAAATACATTTGCGTGTGCGTTAATGATCATTTTCTGATTTACAGAATTACTGTCATAACACAATTTGCATGTTATAAGTATTGAATATTCAATTAAATAATAACTTATACATATTAATAGATTTAATTAATTAATTATTATTAGAGCAAACTGTGTGTTTTTCTATATGGTTATTTTTGTTTCTAGGGTATTTTTCCTTCATCGATGATGATGAAATGTGAGAGCCTGTCACCTCCACCGAATGGACAGGATAAACACCCCATGAATGGTGAGTTTATTTATTTGTTTATTAAATGCACCGGTCCAAAGAAATTATATAATTATGTTCTTAATATACCTCAATTACGATACCCCGATTTTAGTTAATACTTTCTCATTACTAACCATTTAATCTCGGTATTAATATTTTTGGAACGAAGTTCCTTATGGGACGTTATAGATATGAATGGAGAGGGCTAGAAAAAAAATCTTAAGAAAAAAACGTAAAGAAAAATTTACATATATAATTACCTACCTATTGTATGCTTGTCCGTAGACATAGAAAGTTGAAATTTGACACACTTATAATATAGGGCATGGGACAGATCCTAACGGAGTCGGATTTTTGAATTTTGGTCCCAGTTGGTCCCAGAGGGGAGCAAGTTGAAAACAAAAAAGTTTTTCGCTTATAATTCGCTCAATTTAAATCAGATCGGTTCGAAGCCTGTCTTAAACGAAAGAGGAAAACATTTACAATAAATTTAGTATAACAGAGTTTGCGCAAATAGTTTTTTTTTATACATAAAAAATCATAAATAAACACTGTATATAAATTCGATTTTGCTTAATACATCGCGCACGTGGATCGGCTATCCTTTTCTCTTACACAGTGTGTTATGGACATTTCAAGATTGCGTATGTTCTGTCTTAAAATGAAAAGATTGCATTTGTTCAAAAACGGACGCCATTTCAAATATTATTTGTCAGTTTTTGACATTAATATTTTGTGAAATGAAACGCCTTCTAACTTCACGATTTGTTATTAAACCTATATAAATAGCGATATATAAGCAATGTCAATGGTTCAGTGGTAGAATAGCATGTGCCATGCGGTTGGCCCGAGTTCGATTCCCGACAGATGCGCAACAAATGTTATTTTTATTTTTTTAGTTGCAAGCCGCACGGTTAATTTTTGTTTAATAATCATATTTTAGTATAAGTAAAATTTTCGAATAATTTATACACAAATTAGTAAAAAAATTGGTTGTCTGTAAAGTCGGTTTACGGACGATAGTTTCACGTGATAACGTATTCCGTAATACATATCCTAAATTTTAGTAGCTGTCAAACTTGGGCCGAAGCATACTGCGCTCTCGCTTGCACGCACAGGGACAGGCGGAACATTACACTTTTTCGTGCGTGCAGCTGGTGTTTCATCAATTTATAAGACGTTATCACGTCAAAAATTATATGATACAAAATAATTAGCGAAAATAACTTCGTTTCAACCAGGTGCCCTACGACACCTCTCGTTTCTTTTTTTTCATCTTTGGTTCTGTTCTGACGATTAAAGTTATGGCCTATACAGAGATTTGTTGTATTAAATAACGTAAGTAACAAAATTTTGCTCTCATAAAACATATAATTTCCAAACATTCATATCTGACTTGAAATGACATGGAAAACAATAAATTGGTGGTCTGCCTAAGTAATTTCGGTCGAATGGATGTAATTATTCATTATTTTTTTTTAAATTTTTCAAGTATTTTTTTACCCAAATGACGTATATGACGCTACTATTATAAAGCGTCATATCCAGGGTTTTAAAATAACAATTTGTTTCAGATTAATTGATAAGTTGGACGATTCCATGTCTTTTTCCCCGACGACATTATCCCCGCGTCATTATCCTCGAACGACAATATCCCCCACGACAATATCCCCGACTTGAAAGAAATAACCCTATTTCAGTTCTATTCAAACAATTAACTATCTAATTCGCATACCCCGTTATCGTTCACCCCGGAATTGTTTTTTTGAAAACTCCACATTTGCCCCTTCCCGTTTCACTGCGAAACAATTCGCATACCCCTTTATCAAAAAAAGCGGTGGTTTTCAATCTTCATGAAAATGTGAGTTGTAAGTTGTAGTCTCAAAGTGAAAAAAAAATTAAAAGAAAAAACAAAACTCATTCCGGTACCGGGAATCGAACCCGGGCCTCTTGGGTGAGAGCCAGGCACGCTACCAATTACACCTTAATTGAGTATGTCAAGATAGCTTTGTAATTATATATTATTCATACAGTAGTCGTACGAATAATTATAAAATCGGGGATATTGTCGTCTGGGATAATGTCGTTCGGGGATTAAAATCGGGGATATTGTCGTCGGGGATAATGTCGTTCGGAGATTAAAATCGGGGATATTGTCGTCGGGGATAATGTCGTTCGGGGATATTGTCGTCGGGGATAATGGTTCGGGGAAAGTGTCATGTCACCAAGTTGGACATAGCGGCTTATAATAACAACGCCATATAAAATATTATTACAAAAATGTCACAAAAAATTAATAAATGATTTGCGTAATAGAAGATCTTTTCGACCGAAATCGCTTAGGAACACCAGCAATTTGGTGTTTTCCATATCATTTTACGTTCTATACCAATTTTTGGTAATGTAGTTTTATGAGGGTAAAATTTTATAACGGGCTCTCGGAGTGTAATAAAACCTATATGCCCAAACCTTACTGTTTTCCGGGAAAATCGGAACTAATCGGATTCCTGGAATTAACAGAATTAAACCCATTAAACAGATATTCAATTGAGTATGTAGTTAAACAGCTGTGAACGTTCCGAAATGTAGTAACGGTCGAATGACAGTTGAAGTCGACGTTGGTGTCTGACACATTAGAGGTGTTATTTCATTACGTTTATTTACTGACATATTTACGTTGACGTTTAAATGTTCGAGATGCGTTCGTCTGTCAATAAATCATCACCGGTCGTAAGAAGGTATAGTGTTCCTTTGCCGTCACACAAACTTAAACACAGGGACACACCCACCGGGCATCGATGGGCCAACACGCCGCCGCCTTGCCTCTTGATGCTTTACTCACCGTGAAATGAAATACTGGCTTCATCACTTTATTGATGGCTTTTTAACGAATATTCAGAAACTTGTTCGAAAAGCATTTTAGATAGGAAACACACAGATCGAAAACACACATGAAAATATATATTTTGTATTTAATGTTCAGCTGGCTTTGGGTACATTACATGAAGCTATTGTGATCGGAGTTGCCGTTCAAAAGTTTTTGTCAGGCGGGCAAATTAAGAATTACATTTTGCAACATTTTTCATTGATGCTCCGCTCCTACTGGTCATAGCGTGATATTTTATAGCCTATAGTCTCCTCGATAAATGGACTCTCCAACAAAAAAATCCAATTCGAACCAGTAGTTCCTGAGATTAGCGCTATCAACCAAACAAACAAACGAGCTTTTCAGCTTTATATATTAGTATAGATTCCTTTGACAAAGTCAACAAACCACTACAATAGAAATTACATTAAAGCGCCAGTATAGAAAAAATCCTAAATGGAGAAAAAGAAGTATTCAAGTATGAAACTCTTGACGGCCGTTTAAAACATAGTAGACATGTATAGATTTTACATTTGCCGGTAAATGAATATTATATTATAAATTATCTACAGTTTGAGGCATAGTATTGCGGTCTTTAGTTGTGTCGCTAACTTTAGCGAATGTGCCAATATTTTGTTATGACATACGTTAAAAAATAATATAAATATCGCGGTCGTTTTATTTTTCTTCTGTATTTTGAATTGCAATTACACTGTGCATAGCAGTCTTTTAATTGACACAATATACATTAATTTTTAAGCATCTGATGGCACTGCGAATTTTATTTTTATTCTGAAAAAATAGATAAAATGATATTTTTTTAACCGTTACCGATCGAACATTTCTGTCATTTGTTCTTTCAACTGATGAAAGCTTAATTTTTATAAACTTTAAGAGGAAAGTACTTACACGTATACGATTTTTTTCTAAACAATTAAAATTCAATGTTACAAGATTACTACAATTTTAATAACCAAACTAAAAAAATCTATTTTTTTACGCAACTGAGAACGTAACACTTGTTTTGGTAAGTTTAAAAAAAAATATTGCTCATTGTGAATTATCAGGCGGAAAAGTCACAAGGTTTCATTCATCTTCAAGATATTCCATGATAGGTACAAAATTCAATATTTTATACAAATATACACTGGATTCTGGAAGTGCTTTTGTGTAGCTAGCCACGTTTTTACATTTAATTAAAAAAGTTATAAAACACTTATCTACATTGAAAAGAATAAATCAGAAATGTTTAATCTGTAATTTGTTAAACTTCAACGGAAGTAAAATCTTTGATATGGTCATAATAATTATAATTATTATATAGTTATGTGCTTTATGACGACACACAAGCAGTCACAAAGTCATAACTTTTATTTAATAAAGCCGGCACGTTAATAATAAATGTCTATTAGGTCTCTCTAAATAGCGATTACATTTTTCAACACCTATGCCACTAGTGTTGTGTATCTAGCCATGACTGGAGTCACACTAGCCGCGCTACGGTGACCGATGGTCAATGTTATAGTATGTCGTCCACTGGACGCCGGTTCTTCTTGTTTTCGCAATTCGGTTTCTTTTTACGCGTGACACGGTCACACAACTGAGCTCTAGTGGACATCAGCTTGGCCAACAGACCAATGCAGTGTCCGGCGCGCGTTGGACATACAGTAGGTACAGCCAGCAGTCGGCAGCTATGAGTTATACGACACTCAGTGCGACAAGGAATGTCTTAAATTATCACTCAATCCGGTTTCCTGGTGTCCACACGCAATGCATACGAGTATTTCTATAACCAATATTATAGTCTACCAATGATAATATACCTACAAGTATGTGTTGAAGGGCGAGTGCACACACGCGCGGTAATTGTACTGCCTCTTCCGCCGACTGACCAGACTTTATTAAAAAGCTCTTTATATGTAGTATAAAATAGGTGTTTTAAAGCGTACAACTACGAGTTACTTATTTGTTTCAGGTTATTTTTAAATGTCTTTAAAATGTTCATATTATAATGGCACTCAAAATTTTAAATATATAAGTTGGCGCGGAAACACAAGCCGCCGTGTTTACTGTGACGACATTCTTGTAGTACACAATTAACAAGTGCAAATGAGACTAGGTATCGTTTACACGAGACTTGTTTAGTGTTTACTCGCGTGTGTGTATGTCGTGTGTTTATATAGGTATAATATTATGTGTTTACTACAAGTCTGACGTCACACTTCAAGCTATTACGACGGGCAGCGTTTTTTGAGATGTCATAAAATTGCAACTTTGAAATTGAAATAATAAATCAATCTTGAGCTTTTGTGAATCCAAACTGAGAATTTTCGATTTCTTATTGTATAAATTACCGTATTCAGATAATTTAATAAATTATTTGTTATATATAGTGTCAAATATTCTATTCTGAATTTTAGTTATTCTTCCGAAATAAAATCAAAACATATACCTACATTTTGATAAAACTGTTTTTATTGAAAATCTGTAGTATTAGTATTCCCTGTTTGTCACAAACAAAATTTTTACCTATATTTAGTGCAGTTGTGAATGAGAAGATAAATGGAATTTTCTGGTTGATCTAGATATAAACAATATACAGAGTGAGTCAGACCACCCGTATCAGTCGTTTTTTTCGAAAACGGTTAGTCGTAGAGAGTTGTGTCAAAAATCTGTATTATAAAAGCCCTAATGAAGAATCGAATGGTGATATTTTTTCCCCCCGGAAAGGTCGGCTTCCCTGTTAGTTTGCTCCGGAATGTTCAGAACTCCGGAATGTTAAATGGCACGATAGGTCGAAAGTGGTATTGTTGAAAAGATCTTTAAAAAATAAGCAAGTTTTGTAGGACATTTTTTTTTGTTTCTGCCACCCCTATTAAGTAATATTCGTTTGAAATTATTAAATTAACATGTCAGAATAACAAACTTAATTAAAAAGTCGGCATTTAAAATCTAGTTACCTAATTAAACAATGTCACAAATGTTCAAACTGACTTCAATTTACTTCTAAACACTGCGGAGCTCTTCTAGATATGTTATGAGTACCTGGAAGTATTTTCCGACAAAAAAAAACAATTGCAATTATTGCACATACCGCTAAACTAGCGGTATGTGCTTTATTATCGCTTTGTGCATCAGAGCTGACTTTCGTTCAGATAAGAAGTTATATCTAAGTTAATTTCACACGAAATCCATTCAAAATGAAACTTTTTGAAAAGAGGAGATTCTGATCTATAAAACAGAACCATTTTTAAATCAATTCGAGTTCATAAATACTATTAAAATTGTAATTGAAAATCACAAACAGCAGTTGTCGGTTGGTCTGTACGTATGTACGTACGTACGTACGTACGTACGTACGTATGTACGTACGTCACGACTCTACAGATCGCAATTTTGGTCGGATCCCCTTGGGTTATATTTTATTCACTTTGTTTACTATCAGACCAGAACCCTATTTAAATTCACTAAAATGTGTTCAGTAGTTTAATTTTTATAAACAGTTTTTTTTTTATTATTTTTGACAGCTAATTAAAATAAAAAAACAAAAAACATAATAAATATACTCAATTAATGTAGTATGATACGTAAAATAACTGCTACACTTCTATACCATAATAACAAAGGCGTTGTACGGCATCGGTGTGGCCGAACGGTTAAAGCGTAAGTCCTGTAATCCCAAGGTGCCGGGTTCGATTCCCGCTGACATAAGAATTTTTTTTTTTTTTATATTCCCATTTATTCCACTTAATTCCACTTAATATTTATATATTATATATAATATATTTCTCATATATTTTTTTTATTATTATTTTTTTTTTTATTTTATTTTTTTCATTTTAATTTTTTAATTGTTTTTTTTTAATCTATTGCACATACCGCTAGTGTAGCGGTGGGATATTCTTGAAAAATAGTGTTTTGGGATATTGTGTCTATAAAATGCGTTCTTCGATAAACTAGAAAGTCAATAAACTAGGACAAGAAACTCAAAAAATCGGGATTTTTGAGAGCAAAACCCGTGCATAATTGCTAAAAAAAATTTCTTATTTTACTAATGTTTCTCGTATACTTTTATTTTTTTTTTATTTGTTTTAATCTATTTTCTCAATTTTTTTCATTATAATATAATGTACAGTGGAAAACTTGCGGGATGTGCACTTTTGGTTTTGCCAACTATTGAAAATTTATTGTGACATAGTTTAATTAGGTAACTAGATTTTAAATGTCGACTTTTAAAATTAAGAATGTTATTCTAACATGTTAATTTAATAATTTCGAACGAATATTACTTAACAGGGGTGGCAGTAACAAAAAAAATGTCCTACGGAACTTGCTTATTTTTTAAAGATCTTTTCAACAATACCACTTTCGACCTATCGTGCCATTTAATATTCCGGACTTCTGAACATTCCGGAGCAAACTAACAGGGAAGCCGACCTTTCCGGGGGGAAAAAATATCACCATTCGATTCTTCATTAGGGCTTTTATAATACAGATTTTCGACACAACTCTCTACGACTAACCGTTTTCGAAAAAAACGACTGATACGGGTGGTCTGACTCACCCTGTATATACCAGTCAAGAAACGCCGTTTTCATTCACAAGTGCACTAGCCTACTAGGGAATTGAGAATCGATTAGAGTGGTTGGCGTTCTGGTCGCAGGCCAACCCCATCCCTAATTTTAGTACCTACACGACTGGCTGCACCTACATTGGATCCATATTTCTCCCGGTCCGATGTCGGACGATATCGGAAGAAAACAACAAAATGATATAATAGGTGGCCTATACCTCGGAAAAGAAATCGACTTTCGCTCTACAATGTAGGCACCTATCTTATAATCTCGGTGTTTGCTTTTCTTCCGATGTCGTCCGACATCCATTCGGGAGAAATATGGATCGAATGTAGATATAGCCTTATACGGCAGTTTAGTGGATATTAGTAAACCTGTATTCTATATAATAAACAAGCAAATTTGACCCCATCAAAAATGTTTGAAACATATTTTACCAAACAGAACGATTTTAAAATTTGTATTAGCAAACATTACTTTTTCCGAATTTCCGGTATCGTGAGCCAACCGAATCTTTTATTTCGTACCGAACACACGATCCAATATTACTAAAGGTATATTATTTATCTGCCTCACACGCTGAATAGTAGGTCATTGTGCACGGAACCGTACATATACAATAATTTCCATCCAACATCACAACATACGTACAAGTATTACTTACTGTACCCGCTTCGTAATGAGGCATGAGGTGTGCAAGGATCCATACGCGATATCATGCCGCGTGCGTTCATATATATTATTCACCTATACATGCACACATGAACGCGTGTTTATGCGGAGAAAGTATTGTGTTTATAATATATTTACTGTACACATATTAAACCATTTACAAGTTCATGATCAATGTTTTTTTATTGTATTTTATACTTTATGTACCTATAGCATTACTATCTATGTTGACTGTTCTAACTTGCAGTTTTAATAACAACGCCCACGCTCAGTTTAACGAAATTTTTTGCTAAATCTTCGTTAGGACTGCGTTAATTTGAAGAAGGGTACATTACAATTTCTGAAAAGTTCGAAAACGCCTAAGGCCTAGTTTATATGAGAGGCGTTCAACGCGCGTTGGCCCAACGCGCGTTGAACGCCTCTCATATAAACTAGGCCTTATTCTGGTTCTATTCTTATTAGTTTCAGATACAATTTGCAATGTCTAGTAATGAACAGTGGCCTAGTAAGTTCGGAGCCGTGCAAGGCGGCATGCATTTGCATACGTAGTATCTTGGACATATTTACCGCTTTCGTTTCCGAAGATCCAAAGTCCCAAAGTTTTTAGTAATCGTAGTAACAATTGACCATCTATAGGTATGCAGGTTCCAAGCAGTCAGCAAAGAGTAACGAAACTGCCCCCGCATGCGCAGTAGCTAAAACGAAACTGTTCGTATGACGGTGACGGTTTCGTGTTTGTTTGCTGGCTGCTTGGAACATTATCTTATCTTATACTAATATGTAAAGCTGAAGAGTTTGTTTGTTTGGTTGAACGCGCTAATCTCATAAACTACTGGTTCGAATTGAAAAATTATTTTTGTGTTGGATAGTCCCTTTATCGAGGAAGGCTATAGGCTATATATCACGCTACGACCAATTAAAAATGTTGCAAAAACGGTAAAAATTATCAAACATAAATTCGTAGCTCGGACGTTGCAGCAACATATACACGACATGTGTATATTACATTCATATATTTAATTTTACTATATATGAATCATTGTCTATCTACTTAATATACGGTGAGCGAAGGCAACAAAGCGTATCGAAAATATATCTGCGACTCTTTCTTCGATGTAATTCTCTGTTTTCTCCGATGATAGGATTGGTTGATGTACTTGCATTCAATCTGAATAAAGTATCTCTGTTTCAAAAACTTTGTCTTTTTCTATGACGTTAACATGGGCTTACCCAGCTTTTGGCCCAGGAGGGAGCAATTTAGAAATGTCTTAAGCCGAGTCCCCCGTGCTTGTTTTGCCCTCCTAGATACGCCAGTGCTTACGGCGTAAAAAAGACAGAAGTATATGTTTGCACCCTAATGGTTCGATTGCGATTTTATTTCTATGCTCAGTATAGAATAAAAGTATATGATTAGTGATTACACTACACTATGACAAGGATAACAAAACGTTGCTCCATTTCTCTCATTGCAATTATAGTCTCTCTCTCGCTCTTTATAAGTTTAAGTGTGCGTGAAAATGAAACATGTTTTACATTTTTAATTAGACAGTGGCATTTTGTCATCATTTATCGCGTTAAAATAAAACCGATATTCGTAGACACCAATTTTGCAACGTAAGTCGACGAAAAAACGGTGGTAATCTACGAGACCGCTAGTGATTAATATACGGAAAAGACATGTTTTATGACTTCTCCTCCATATTGCAATGAAATTTTGGTCAATGGTCAGGGTGGTTGGGCCATTAGGGTGGTCATTGTCCAGGATCCATCATGTACAGAAATGTTTTGTGCAACGATAATAATTAATTCAGAAAAATCGGCGATAAAACTGAGAAAAAGCTTATGCATATTTTATCGAGCTTCAACAGTAATACGTGCGTAATCTATACTTATCTATATCTATACTTCGATAGTTATATTATATAAAGCTGAAAAGTTTTTTTTTGATATATTTTACATATAATATAGTATGGTTGTCCGATGTCTGTATATATAGTAACGGATTACAAAATCCACATACTGTGAGAGTTGTTTTTTTAATGAATTATACAGACGTTATAGCTCAATTAATTCAAATAAATAAAACCATAACTTATTCTCTAACTAAATATTTCTAAAGATTTCTAGAGCGAATTTTCAGCTTTTATCACTTTTTTCTGTCAATATTTTTTTGTATAAAGCTGAAGAATTTGTTTGTTTGTTTAGTTGAACGCGCTAATCTCAGGAACTACTGGTTCGAATTGAAAAAAAATTTTTTTGGTTAGATAGTCTATTTATCGAGGAAGGCTATAGGCTATATAATATCACGCTACGACCAATAGGAGCTGAGTATCAATGAAAAATTGAATGAAACACTTTTGAACGGTAACTCCGATCATCATGAAATTTGGACACAACATTCATCTCGGTTAACTAAAATGAACGTGCGTACTCATGTCCCTCCCCCCTTCGTTCTTTTGCACCCGGGTGAAACCGAGCGGGACCGCTAGTAACAGATATGTCGCAGCCAACTGGTACAACTGCTCATTTCATGAAATGTTATACAATCTAATCAGCGTTTCGTGATCAGATCGACACGTACATTTTCTGAAATAATTCAAGAACAAAACCGGAAGGATATTTCTACTATTCAAGTGTCAGTGCGTTCAACCCACTTCGTTCACGACGGTATATTTCGTTCATTTAGGTTTTAACAGTTTATTTTGTCTCCGACTGTATGCATCCACACGTACATTGTCCGGTACATGTATACGTAGAGATCAGTAATTTAGTACAATCACGGCAATTGTAGCAGATTAAACTCAATTGTAATTTGTATATTACTTATGTTGTGTGAGCATCATACACAATACACACATACATGTATATCTCGTCATTTTGCATTTACTGAAGTACCATCATATTCCATCATTATTCTGTAACTCAGTGAATCAAAGTGCCCACAGATCGTTCACAAAGTGATTCTATTCTGGAGCTACTGCAACGTCTGCCATTAGGCCAGTACAAAAATTTCACAGTCTGTCAACAATAGTACTAGTTACGTTCACCAAGTGAGTGTATAATTTTGTAACGCCTGCATCCAAAAGCTGTTCTGTGCAGAATTTCTTTCTAGCTGAGTCAAGCTACTCTTCCTACACTGGTTTGACAATTAAAATAGCTTTAAAAGTTTCTTAAAAATCACCGCAAGGCAAATACCCTAGAGCCGACTACCGGATTTTCTATGACAAAGTTAGTGTGAGCTAGAATTGGGGCAGACAAATAGGGAAACACAATTTTTATTGTCGAAAATTGAAAAATTACTGCTGCTAAGAAATTCTAAGGAGAATACTCCTTGGGACATTTTGACGTCAAATATATTTATGACAAGAAAACCTGAAAAATTACGGAAGTGACGTCAGTATCTAGCGATCTATTGGAATAAAAATAATAATTAGTATGTATCGCTATTTATCACACAAACGCGAATTTCGTCTTAATTAAGCTCCATATATTTCGGTACAATACATACAGAATTTTATAAAAACAGACTCCTGATTTAATAACTTAATGGCAGCGATACCAAAACACCAATATTTTAGATGTAAATTATGAGAGGTTGAACTTGTAAGTCGGATCATAAAATCATAATGGATAGTTTGCTACATGAACGTATTGTAGCCAACAAAAGATTGAAATTTGTGTATTCTAATATAAAGTACATATCACATTATTAATATGCACATCTGTTTGTGTATGCGATAGTCACATGCACAAACCTACACACGTGTTCTTACAAATGTATTGGTATACTTATAATGTGAGCGTTTGCTGCGACTTTCTCACGAAAATTTAGTCCAATTTGTGTGAACGATTTTGACACATTATGTTCAGTTAAGGAGAGCACAGAATGTCAGAGACACCTTCCAACACCATCTACAGAGTAATTTGTCTATCCATTATGCATATTAAGTAGGTAGAGAATTCAATAGACCAGTTAGAGTCTCTTTAGTTCAGAAATAACTGTTTCACACAGAGCCACCTAAATGTATTACTTACTTGCGGTTTGAACTTATCAGTCTGTTCAAAAACACAGAAATGACCAAACGTTTAGAATAATTTATTGTCGTGCTGTGGGGCACCAACATATTAAGTCATGTAATAAACGATTTCGGAATCGGAAATTTTCTTCTAAACGTATCGAGACCAGGAAGATAGAGGAACTATAGGGAATGTCCAGGGATGTGTTTATTTATTGGAATAGAAAGCAATGATTACTTATTAAGGATTTCTTCACTCTGTCAGAAACAACAGCTGCATAAGATTATGGTCACACAAATTGATAAACGTGGCCTTCTGCAACAAAGAAAAAAAATTTCACTGCTAAAAATTCTTTGACAACTATAATTCTTGGAAGATGCTGAAACATTTGGGGAAACGTCATAATAAATAGAAAAAAAAACACAAAATCAGCAGTGTTCTTAATTTTTTATTTTGATGCCACGAAGTTTCTTCACTCAAAACCATTACATGGTCATGTTTGGTTGAATGCTTTATTTTGTCAAACTTTGTAAAATAAAATATTTTTCTAAAAGCCTTTCGCGTTTTCAAATCTTCAAGATTCAGAATTAAACAGTATACCTACATTTAATATCACGCTACGACCAATAGGAGCGGTGCATCAATGAAAAATGTTGCAAAATACAACTCAAAATTTGTCCGTCCGACAAAAACTTTTGAACGGTAACTCCGATCATCATGAAATTTGGACACAACATTTATCTCGGTAAACTAAGATGAACGTGCGTTCTCATGTCTCTCCCCCCATTCGTTCTTTTTTGCACCCGGGTGAAACCGGGCGGGACCGCTAGTAACAGATATGTCGCAGCCAACTGGTATAACTGCTCATTTCATGAAATGTTACATAATCTAATCAGCGTTTCCTGATCAGTAAGATCGACACGTACATTTTCTCAAATAATTCGTAGAACAAAACCGGAAGAATATTTCTACAATTCAAATGTCAGTGCGTCAACCCTCTTCGTTCACCTCTGCCAATATTTTTCTAAGTTATGTTTTATTACGTCACTGCATTTTCAATTAACAGTTTTTAATGAGGGCACAGGCAACGCAGCGCTTAACAGTTGGTGTTTAATTACATAAAATATGTTATAAAACATTTTGATGTGACTTCAATCAACATCAATACTATATAGAGGCTGATGATTTAAGCTGTTTAGCGTCTATAATCTTAAATCTCTCTGCAACATCAATAGTCAGTACTCTATATTGTTTTAGTTTCTAAAGGTACGCCTTTGCTAAATTATTTTAATTTATTAGTTGTGTAATAACTATAATAGATAACCAATGGTACATTAGATTTCATCAATTTTGGTTTTGTTTTATTTATTTCATATAAAGACAGTTGTTGATATAGGTAAATATTATTACCATAATCTAGGCGAAAGACAAGGAAAACAAATGAATAATGATATGTTGCAATACTTTTCTTTGTCAATTTTAACAAGAGTTCATTAATTGTGCGTGTTTAAAATATTTTGTAAATTTTTAAAGTGATCCAATATATAGTGTCGACAGTATCGCCTATTTATTTTGAACAGACTATATAACTATTTATAATAGGTACAAATATAAACTTATACTCGTATTTTGCTCCGGTTTTAGTAATTTTTAAATAAATGCATTTTTACTTCTAGTTGTCGATTTATCTTTCTAATATCCTATTAGCGAACTGATAATTAGTCGACTTTTTAACTGTTCAGATGTATTCGGGTTAATTGTTATATTTATTATTATAATTAAAACTGTTTTTTACCGGCTCTCAGTTTAGTTCGTATGTATGTAATATTGTTATAAAGTCATAATATTTTAATATGTTAATCTGTATGATTGTATGAGCTTCTTAGCAAATTATCCCAACTTTCGTGAATATGTCTGACTGTGTTTGCATATATGTATGTATGTTTGCCCCCGTAAATCTTCCAAACTACGGAACCGATTTAGAATTGTTTGCGTTTCAACTTACATCACAGTGTAAAAAAAATCCAAATCAGCTCAGAATTTTTTTTATCTGTAAATATCAAGAAATAAATCGAAATACATACCTATGTATTGCAAATCCATTAATATAAGTGAAAAATAAAACTTTATAAAAAAATAGAACTGCCTTCAAAACTTGTACTAAATTGTGTGATCGTTGCCAACAATATAAATAATTTTAGTAATTAAATTGGCGCCGCTTTCAAAATTTTATTTCTTTTCTCTTATTTTAGTAGATATTTTAAAAAGGGTTCTATATTATTCTATATAAAGTTTTTTTTTTATTTAAATGTATAATAGTATTTTCTGAACGAAAATTTCAAAACATTCAGCAAATATCGATATGGGGAACAATAGTACAAACCTTCAATCTCCGAAATAATTTTTCGACATAATTAATTTAAATCAGTAAAATTTTTCAGGAATTACTGTAAAGGAAAGAAAATCCAATCACGCACACGACCACTGTGCGGAAGATAACTATTATGTATATTTGAATGGTAAATCTGGAGGCACTGCCTGGCCTACCTTTTCTTTTTCGAACCCTCTTAACTTCGGTCTGGGTAGCACAGCAGATCTCAAATTTTAAGGATAAGATCGAGTCATCAACCTTACGTAATGAACTTCATTTTTATAAACCTGCGAAATGATGAATAAACAATACTTATTGATTTCGTCTCCCACTCTCTCAGCTACTCATAGAGTACTTTTTACTACTGAAGATACTGTAGATACTTTCTGGATAGTTCTAGAATGTTGAAATTTGTAATGCAGACTGAATTTCGCGTACAAGTAACGATAAAATTTTAAAACTTTTATTTTCCACCTTCGATCAAATCGGTAAAGAATTTTTTGTACGGGGCAAAATAATAAGGTTTGGCAAATATGCAGATTAAAAAAATTATGTATATTAGGCAGGGCCCGATCCAGCTATTTCGCCGCTCCGGGCAAAATAATATTTGCCGCCTTTTACCCAAGCGTTGTTCCATAAATGGTGTAACTTTAACCTTTAAAAAGACAAGTTTTCCCTGCCGATATTAATGAAACAAAATAAGTTTTGTTTCAAAAATAAATTTCAGTGATGTCAATAGTAATATATTCTAACAACTTTTGTGTAGGGTGTGTTTTTTTTTGTTTAACGATCTTTCAAATTTCCGCCGCCGACGCCGCGATATCAGTTAACTTGAAGACGCAATTAATTTATTTTTTTTTTAAATGAGTCCCCCATTACTGCATCTTCAAGTTGGCTGATATTATCCATAATTTCTCTACGTAATACAGAGAGGGTGTTGAGAAGATTTTCCGATTATACATATTTCTTCCTATAGCGTAGTTTGTTTTTTTTTTTTTTATAACCAAGTCTAAAGTTAATAATATAACTATTAATATTATGTTTGGTTTAAATATATGATTAATTTTTGATTGAAGCTATTATTGAAAGATAAATTACATTTAAATGCATCAATATAAAAATAGATTTGCTATTCAATTGAAAAAATGATTAATAATATTTTTTGTTCATTGTCATTTACATTTTATACTTTATGTAAGTCGTTAAAAAAATAAAACAAACACATACAGTGAGTATAATAATAATAATAATAATAATAATAATATATTAAATAGTGTCAAGGAGGCAACGGTCGCCCAGGGAGGGAAGGGGAGGCACGGTGTTCTGACAGACAGACAGACAAACGGACGCTCCGGCTGTAAGATGAAATATTTACTTTAATTCAAGTGGTACTTCGTAGTTCACAGTCTACACATTTGAATGATTTCGTGTATTTAAAATTTATTGAGTATTTCCTTTTAGTACATAGTAATAATATAACATTGTCCGTGTGATGTGTACATACGGGCCGTGCAGTGCTCTGAACACAGGGACGTACTAAATGAAATTTTGTACACCCCAGAAGAACTATGAACTTTAGCTATTTTTGTCAGTTATTTTGTTTTCGAAATCCGAAGATCATTGTTTTCTATTTAATAAATTATAACTTCCTAAAGATAGAGAACTTTAGTTTGAAGTACAAAATTATTTTGACTATCCCACACTGGTTCAGCATTGTTTTTAGACTTTAGAGCAGTGTTTTTCAACCTGTGGGTCGCGACCCCCTGGGGGGTCGCGAAGCTTCTGTAGGGGGGTCGCCAGAGGTCGAGAGAATTTTAGTAAAAAAACAATAAAGATAAAAAAGATTGATTTATTAAGTAAGAGAATTTTAACAAAAGGATATACGTATTCGATGTATGTACATAATTGTTAAATAATGTGTTTTACGTACTATATTATGTACTTATATCCGAATCCTAATTATGGAGACGTATAAAAACGTCGTATGGAATATTTGTAGCACTGTAACATACACATACATACATGATAAAAAAGCGAAGGATCGGGGGGTCGCGAAATATTTTTTCATACCAGGGGGGTCGCTTAATGAAAAAGGTTGAAAAACACTGCTTTAGAGTAACTAAAAATTCATAGGAAATTAAATACTCGAGCTTAGATGACTTTAATTCAGTCTCTGTAAATTAAAAATAAACAATTAATAAGTCCTTCAATTTTTTTGTGTATATTTTTAATTATTCTTACTAAACGTAACAATTTCGTAAAACATTAACAAAAAAATCTCAGAACTTTTCGAAGTGCTCAAAAATCGTCCGCTCTAAAAAAATAAAATTTATTTAACGAAATAAAATAAATTAAATTCTCATGTTATATCAGTCGGCTCTCGATTTTGCAAATTCAATTTTTCTGCTATTTTCTGCAAACACAATGTTCATTATATTTTTTCGTTTATTATGATATGTTCTAGAATGTTTTAGAACCGCAAGACGTTTATTTATATGATTTGAACATTTTTCAAATTTAGAAAGATTTTTAGGCACTATAGTTTTTTTCTATAGGTACACTTACTCGATTTTTAACGATGAAATGTAACTGCGCGGTATATTTTTTTGCAAAGTGTAAAATATCAACATATATTTTTATCGACAAATAGGTATAAATTCTGTATGCTCAGTTGTTTTTATTAAAGTTTAGTTAGTATATTTATAATAACCCAGTATTTCATTTCCACTTTCTTTATTTAATTAATCTATCAAATATAGAAAGCTCAGTAAAATTAATGGACGCACAGTTGTTTTTTTAATTAAAGAGGCATTCAAATATTACGTAGACAAACTTTTGATGATTTTAGACCCCCATCCACCCCATGTGTAGGAGAAAATAATTTGATGCTTATTTTTTAGATATTTTAATGTCGACGAAAAAAAAACGAGTTCGAAGAGTTCGAAAAGTTATCGCAAAGTTGATTTTTTAGATAAATAAAAATAAGTTTTAGGGCTGAATTTTATGATCAACCGTTCTTCAGATTTTTTATCTTTGGTATCATCGCCCCCCCCCCCCCCATTCCCCCGCGCGCTTCCTTTGTAAGCAAAGGTAAGTAACGCCTCTCTAATTAATAATACATTGTACTATGCTTAAAATAAAATATACTATGAAAATAGAATATTTAACTGCGAAAACGAATAAATTATACTATGCAGTTTTTTACGAGCCGTTTATTTAATATTAGACTTCGTTGATACTTAGTTATTATATAGATTGCGCCGGTCCTGTAATCGTATGTCCTGTGTACCCATCGTTGCTGTAATGTGCTGATGTACGTATATTACACATATGCAGTGAGTCCCCTTTTATTAAATTGAAAAAATCTAAATTAGAATAAATTGGTCCGAACAAGTGTTTTATTTTTCCAGGCAATTTAAATCTGGGCTTCGCTCTCTTCATTTCTATGTACACATTATTATCATCATTTATATCTATTATACCAGATGTCTATAAAAATTGTGTATAATTATTTTTTCTCTTGAATGGATCTTTTTATTAAAAAAAATCAAATTTTAAGACTATACTGATCTAGGGATTTAAAGTTTATGAATTCAAAAAGCGATAAGTTGTTTTTGTTCGATACTAACAGTGAAACAATTTTACAAATTTTACAGGCAACTACCGTCAATGTCATTTTACGCGGCTACATTATGGAGAACCTCGAATAACGCATTATTTCAGAGTTTTTGAATGGGGAAAAATCTTGTTGTTGATTGCAACTTCTCACCTTTTTCACTATCTTTTTTGTGAATCCTCGCTTTTGAAACGTTATGTTAGTCCTATTTAACACAATTTCACGCTATATAAGATTTTACAGCCTGTAGAAACCTCACTACCGCATTATACGAGACTATAGAGAGTAAAAATGAACAGGAAAAAGTCAAATTGTGTATGGTTTTATTTTAGGAAACTCTATTAAACGACTATTTTGACGGAGTTTAATGAAAAGTATATTTACCATAATACCGTATTATATCTATATAATTTTCTACTTTTGGCTGAATATTTTAGTGGCAATGAGAGACCTAAAATAAAATTACGAGTTTTTGATAAAATACTGTAATGCTTTGTAGAAACAGCGTGTATAAATATTTAGCATTATTTAATATTTATGTGTCTCCATGTACGTACAAACAACGATAATGTGTATTAATATTGTGATTCAGTATTTTTCTACACTTGGTTGCAAAGTTGAGTCTTTACTCTTTAATGTATCATTAACTAAATTGTTCGTATCCGTGTTTCTTTTGTTACATTTCAATATAAAGCATTTCAAGCAAAGATTGTACAAATCAAACGGGTATTTTATCTCCTTTCTTTATAGATTTGATTATTGCTAATTAAATGTACTGTGTAAAAAGTAAAACAAACATGATTTTATTCTTTCGTATTATTTTAAATGAATTTAATTAATTTTAAATGGAATTTGATTATAACGATTTTCAACGCAGAATTTCGATCTTAAAAATCGGGGAAATGGGTTCGATCGAGATCATTACAACTCCTGTAAAAGTACTTAGGTACAAAGTTTAAAGTAAAGGAATACATTTCGACATGTCTTATATTGGACGTGCGTATGGACGTAGGCAATATTATGTATTGAAGAAACCTTCGGCTCGGCGGAATTTTCAGTTTGTTTCTGGCGGACTTCGGTTATTTTATCGAAATTGCAAATTTTGATCGAAAATAGACGACGCCGATTATTCGGTCGGATTTTAGTAGTACTATAGTAAATCCTTCCAAACCGAAGGGTTTCCGTCTGACTGCTGTAATTGTTGTTTGTTGTAGGTAAAACGTAAAAAGTGAATTATTATCTCTTTTTTTTGAAGATAAAAATCTTATCTTTTTTAATCAAAATAGTATAAAAATGTCCGCAAAAACGTAAATTCATATTTTTTAAGACACTATCTTCGTTATTCCCGATTAAAATTGAATTGAGACTGTTTTATTTCTGCCTTTTTCAAAGAAGGATGAAAAATCGTTTTAATAAAACTTTCTAGATTATAAAGATCCAGCTGTATTTTATAACACAAACGTAAGTTTAAAACTTAAGCTTGTGCAAAAATAAAATTATCAGAATATAGTCTAAAGCTTTTACCTCTCATAGATCCATGATGACACAATGATATTATTAACTAGGTGAATACAATAATAATAATCAATCAACATGACATAGATGCAATAGATTAGGTAGAATCGACTGATGTTTCCTCAAAATATCTTGACCTTGTCACGAGACATAACATCGGCAACAGAAAAAACGCGACGCGTTACATAAAGGTTGTCTGTTAAGTGTTTTTCTGCGAAATTTATTATGAGTAAGTTCACGTTTTCCAAAACTATCACTCTCTAGGTATGAAGTGTTGCTTGTCTCTAGAGGCGATTAACATTGGAATCTCGACTTTAAAAGTTTCAAGAAACAAACAATTTATATACATGTTTTATAAGCACGACGCATGAACTAATAAGTCGCGAGTCTCAATTCATCTCACGAACACAGAAAGTTTAATAAACTTAATAAAATAAATCTATTTTGTAGGGATAGAAAGTACAACAGCTACCTACCGACGCATATTTTCAAATTATTTTTTAAATAATACATTCAAAATTCAATTGAATTGGGAGGATCAGAAAGCACACGAGACAAAAAAAATTGAAAACTGAGACATATCAATATTGAGTTAAACATCATGTGTATAGTATTATAGCATATGGATTAGTAAATCAAACTTTAAACTACCCCCAATTATAGTGGCGCCAATAAACCAAGATTACAGCCCTCCCGTGACAGGACGGTTCCCAAAGCAAAAAAAAAATGTCAAAGAACATGTTCTGTTCATGATTTTCTCTTAATATTGGTTCTCTAAATTTGATTTTAAAACAACAGTTTTTGTTGCAGCTCGTGTAATATAGGTATTTATCGTAAATCGTTCACAAATTATAGCACAAATGCATCTATAGTAAGTTGGTACAATGCATATGGATAACAAACACACATATAGCTGCATTTTCTGTTTTCAATCGTCTAATCTCTGTGATGTTATAAAGGTGGCAATTCTGTTGTATTTGTAGCCAAGAGTGTTGATTTTTCCACTCCAAATGCCACATTTTTGGCTCTGCACTTAGTTTAAATTCCGAATGGACTAAAAATTTGAAGCATGACTAACACTTGAATCTAAGTTAAATTATCTAAAATAGAACTTGCAAATAGCCTTTGTGTAATATACCTAATTGTGCGTCAGTTAAAGCCGCTCACTTAATGAGAATTAGGTTATTTTTATTTACGTAAAAACGCTTGCATCGTCGACTCGTCACATTAAGGCACCGCATCATATCGGTCTTTGCATCCAATCACAAACAATAAATCTTATAATAACGTATTGACTGAACCATCCTCATATTAATATATTAACGTTATGCAAAACATTGAACTAAAATGTTATATGATTATAATAATTTATACTAGACTAAAGTTTTGGCGAGAAAAAAATGAATTGCCATTTGATTAAAAAAATCAGTGCCACAAACAGATTTACTAATTTGCATTGGGAGTCCTTCATGTATTCCGTGACTCCGTCCTATTTTAGTGGTTTTTAGACCTCCCTTCTCATATGGCATCATAATATAATTAAGCTAAAGAGATTGTTTGTTTGGTTGAACGCGCTAATCTCAGGAACTACTGGTTCGAATTGATATTTTTTTGTTGGATAGTCCATTTATCAAACAAGGCTATAGGCTATATAATATCACGCTACGACCAATAGGAGCGGAGCATCAATGAAAAATGTTGCAAAATATAACTCAAAATTTGTCCGTCCGACCAAAAACTTTTGAACGATAACTCCAATCATCTTGTTTGAAAACAACATTCATCTCGGTAAACTAAAATGAACGTGCGTACTGATGTCCCTCCCATTTGTTCTTTTGCACCCGGGTGAAACCAGGCGGAGCTGCTATCTTACATATATGTAAGACAATATAACTGCATTTTTTGAAGTACATAATAAGGAAAACCCTATTTCCGCGGTGTCCGAGTGAAATATTAAGAATCTGTTAATAATACTTTTTACAACTGAAAAAAAATATATTTAGGATTTATTCAAATGACAGTTTTCATCTCACATTTTGTCCCGCTTGCTTGACCACCCTCCCCCACTTTACCACCAAACTGACGTCCTAAAAAATGTGAACTCTCTTACCTATATTATGTTTAGAGGTTTATTATAGGTATATAATACCTACCTTTATTATTATTAAAGTGAGTTTAGGTTTACGTTTAAAAAAATCGATAAAAACTGAAGTAATAAACTGCACCGGACTATGAACAAGTAAATAATAAATAAATGCATTTTAATGTTTTTACATGCAGGCCGGTAATGGGACTACACTGCTATTGCTCCAAAATACACACAATATTTTTTTTACTTACTTTTCACATACAATTAGGTTAGTAAAGTGTCTGGAGATTTCAATGAGAATAGAATAAGTATATCTTCTTTTTTTATTGATTCTTATAAATAGTATTGTATGTTAATTGTAGAATGTAAAACAACATATATTTTGTGATTTAGGTAGCAGTAACGGTAGCTATTTATATATAACAATTAACAGGAGTATCAACTAGTTTTTGTATAAGATCTACTTTTCCAGTAAAAATTCATCGTGATCTATTTTTTTTATTCGAGGGAAAAGAGAATTTTTGTAAAAAGTGTATATGAAAGGACATCTCCGGAAATGTTAGCATTTTCAACATCAGTATTGCTGTTTTTTTTTATCTTTAAGTCAAAACACAGAACATTTTTTTCACATTGTAAACACAACATTCCAAGTTTTTATAGACCTAAAAAGTTTAATAAAAATTTATTAAAGGACGTTTTAAATTTCAAATTTAAATTTAAAAAAAATAGATATAAGTATATTTGGCGATCGACCAAACATCATTATGCGATCGACGTTATATTGACACGTCATAACAAAAATAAGTTGCATATTGTCAAACCATTAATTCTGAGAAACTTTTAAACATACGATAATAATAAATTTAGATGAGAAAAAAAAACATCCAAACAGCAAACTCGTGTTGGGCAAGCAGATTAATATTCTTAAATACTACATTCAGACTTTTTTCAAATATTATGCATCTATAATTTAGAAATTAGAGGGGAGGGTGCTTTGATATCTACTTGGAAAGCAAATATCTCGAGAGGGTTAAAATCAAAAATTTTCAAAACATTTTTATTGCATTTTTTAGAGGACCTATCTAAAAACACAATCAATTAGGTAAGTTAAAGTGAAAAAAAAAACATATTTGAGTACACTTTTCACTCTATAGGTTTCATCGTAATCTATACAGGGTGAGTTTTAAGTTGATGCTTTTTTTTACAGCGTGCAAAAATCAAATAGACGAGCAAATATTTCAAATAGTTTTTTTAACAAAACTCAAAAATAAGAGAGAAACAGCCTTTCGAAGTTTAAATAAATTTTATTAAATTTTCTTTAATTTTGAGGTCGGTCCTGGGGTTATATTATGTCACTATGGAAATATGTTATTATTACACATGTCAGTTTCAAATCAGCACCAACATACTTGATAAAAACAACTTATTTCCATAGTGACATAATATAACCCCAGGACCGACCTCAAAATTAAAGAAAATTTAATAAAATTTATTTAAACTTCGAAAGGCTGTTTCTCTCTTATTTTTGAGTTTTGATAAAAAAAACTATTTGAAATATTTGCTCGTCGATTTGATTTTTACACGCTGTAAAAAAAAAGCATCAACTTAAAACTCACCTGTATATAAAATTCCCGTATCACAATTTTGGCTGTGCTAATCTCCGAAACCACTGAACCGATTTGAATGAAATTTTGTAAATGTGTTTTGCTTGGTGCAACTCACGCTATAGGATAGTTTTTATTAAATATTTTGTACACAATTACGGTGTTTCCTCAATAAACCTGTTTTAGTAACATGTAACGACATCTGATTGAATTTACTCAAAGCTATATATTAGTCTAGAAGCACACAAAAAAAACTGTTTTAGTGCCAAGTGGCGACATCTGTTAGAATTCGCTCAAAGCTATTAATTCAGAAGCAAGTCTGGTAGAATTTTCTGAATGCCATTAGTTCAGACGCTGGGCCCCAAACGAAATACATTTAGCAGAATTATATCTATCGCACCCGGGTGAAAACGGGACGGGCCACTAGTAGATATATAAATGAGAGGATAGGGAGCTGTGGTATACGGACGGACGAACCCTACAAAATAAATTAAGAAATCGTAATTATTTTCTTTATAAAAAAAGTGATCGAATAATCTCGTAAACATTAAGTAAGAAATTGATTGACTAGATATATCCTTTGTAAAAGAAACCACTTCACAATGGTTTTGGAATTACAATCACGGAGAACCGTTTAAATCCTGAGTTTATAAAAACAATACGTAACCTGTTGCACCTTTATATTAAAAAAAGGAAAATAAACCTGTAACCACTGCCTAAATTGCTTTGATGGTCAATATGTTATTATTAGATTATTTATTATCCGTTTTTTTTATTGTAGTTTTATGAGTGTACAATTATTTCAGTTTGGTATAAGGAATTTTTTTAAAACTGGAAATAATTTTGTTGAATGAACACATTATTTTTCGACAAATAACCGTCGCAACCTTGAAATATTTCACAATTTTAAATTATTGTGTATCTGATAAAACGAGCTCCAATCACACGAGCTGTGTGCTTAATTCCTTATGAAATACTTGGCTTACACTTCATTTTCAATATTTTCGATAGTTCACGTGGGAGTCAACGTTACTTCTATAGTGTAGGCTGGCAAACAAAAAGCGGTTTACTATGCAATTGGTATAGCGCGACCAAGTTTTGTTTTTGTTTTACTTTACCGAACTAGCGCGTAATGTGTTACTTTACATGCCCATATATATGCATGTAAAATAGCTATTTTATGTGGGTTAGTGCAAAAAAAGATTTTAAACACCGAAACAATTAATTATATAAAAAATACTTAGTATAAAGGAAAAATGAATGAAATTACCGAAATATCAAGATGAAGATATCGCATCATTAAAAAAAATTACTACAAAAAATAACATCAATGTTAATTTAATTAACATACTCATTTAGTTTTTATACACATTTGATTTATTTATTATTTTCCTTGTAGATTAGATAATTTTATAATCGTTTAATTATGCATGAATGACAAAATACATTTTTGTGTATATTCACATTTTTAATATTATTCGTATTTATATTCAATCTAATTATTTTTTCATGTTTTTTTTTTTAAATCGCTCAATGTTTAATTTGCACATAATATGTATTATTTTTACTTCCCACACCTACTAAGGTAGGGAAGTGTTGAAATCAATTTGAAATTATGTTTTTGAGGTTTTGATAGGTCATTTCGTTTTGATTCCTAGAAATTGTTTGAGAATAATAAGTTACATTTGTTTGTAAATTATTATTTACAAACATCCGTTTGTTTTAATATAATCATTATAGTTTTCAAATATTATAAATTTTAAAATATGATTTAATCAATAAAACTTATACACAAGCGGCCCCCGCCGGCTTTTTGTTATTCACTTCGTTCAATCCAACCTTACATAATCACTTCGCTCGTTCACTCGAATTTATGTTTTCGCTTCGCTCGTTCGATCTCCGATTTAGAATCATTCGGATTTAACTCCAGCAAATCCGGGTCAGTAAAATAAGTTGTCGAATAGTAAAAACCGCATTCAAATTTTTTCAGTAGCGAATGCTAGAAATTAAAAACCGTATTTAGATTCGTTCATTTGTCCTCGTGTTTTTAGGGAACACACAAAATGGAACTTTCTTTTGTATGTTATAAATAAAACTATTGATTATACCCACACACACAAGAATTGTGTTCCTACATTATTTGTGATAAAAATATTGTAAAATAATAAAAATGTACTCAACATGCACAACTTATGAAACAAGGTGCGGCAATTTTTTTTATTGTTACGTCCGTATAGCGAAGCAATTTTACATTTGACAATTAAAAAATTGACTTTGTAACATTCTGACAAATTGAAGGTAACTTATTTATTGGAAATTTATTACGTAATGTAATAAACCAATTTGTAAAAATTGATACAGCTACAGTAATTTATTTTGTTTTTTATATGCCATTTTTATTTAAATGAAAAATGATTTTGCAATTAATTTCAAAATATAAATTTGAAATGTTTTGTTGCTATTCTCTTGTTATTTTAATTTAAATTTTAAATTAAAAGTTTGTTTTGATAAATGTAAATACATACCTATACCTAAGCACATAGAAATATTTCGTGAGACTTTTATATTGAAGGACGCAGTATCGAAAACTTGGATGATTTGTGAAGTCTTCAGCCTATGAAGTGAATTTCTACATATTAAATTTTTCCCGAGTAATTTTTTTCCTTATAATTTCAAAGATTCATTTTTGTGCAGTAAGGTTTGTTGTTTTTTTGAAAATAACATTTTTACACACTGTGTTCAACTAATAGCCAAGAGTGCCCATCGGCAAAAATTTTATTGATACATACTCTCTCCACACTTTCTATATGGCTTCATTAGGCCTAGTCTGACACCTATTTCCTCTATGACTTTCCTTGATTTTGGCGCGTTTCCCCTCTAAACTTTCCGAAAGATGTCGTTTTGACGACATGTAAGAATTTATAGATACTGTTTGTTTTTTTAATTGGATAGCTTAAAAACTTCAACCAAAACGCTAAAATAATGTTCTCTGACAAATAACATGAACCATTTAAAATGTCTGACACCTCGAATATGGTCGACATATTCGAGGTGTCAGACATTTTAAATGGTTCATGTTATTAATTGTCAGAGAACATTATTTTAGCGTTTTAAGGAAATAGGTGTCAGACTAGGCCTAATGAAGCCATATACAAAGTTTGGGGAGAGTATGTATCAATAAAATTTTTGCCGACAAGCACTCTGCCTATAATTATTAATGCTAATTGTTTATGAAACTAATAATTCCAAAGAAATATTTTCGTGATAGCTTAAAACTTTGAATAGAAAAAAATGAACAGCGTAAGCCTTTCTTCGAGGAATGTGTAACAATTTTGGAATGGTTAAATAAATTTTAAAATAAATTGTTGATTTACAAATTTAGAGCCTAGAGTAATAAAAAACATTATTTATTATACATTTCGAAAAACATTTTTGCAAATAAAATTAAATAAAAAAACGAAATAAGCTTTTTAAAAGAGATCAAATCTTGATTTATTTCGAAACGTAAACGAACTGAAAAATAAATCACAAAAATAAACGTTATAATTTTACACTTATAAATGAAAATCTCTTGACAATAAAAAGACTGCGTCATCACAAACAGATGAAAAATAAATAAAAGAAGAATGTCCACATTTAAAACATCAAAAGCAACGGGCGGAGAATAGTTCTTTTTATTAAAAAAAATTAAAATTCGAACAAAAAATAAGAACGAGACAGAAAACTCGTTCTATTTATGTTTTTAAATAAAAACACGTATTCACAAAGGGTTAAGTTCCCGCTCTTTTTTATTCACTCTATCATCAAATCGGGGATTTGTAAAGCAGTCCAGTCATTTTACTCGTTATCATTTGTACAGATCCAGTACGAATAATTGACATGAGTCGCTATTTTATTTTGTTCAAATTTCATCTGTATAGAGACAAGTATGGGGGCATATTTTAAGCTTTTTTTTAATTCTTAAATACAACACACGTGACTACTACGTAAAACTAGTAGCCATATAAACTTTACACATGCCGCGATTTAATTCTATACAGACTGTTTGATTGGTGTCTCTTTTGCGGGACTTCAAAAACGAAATCATAAAAAAAATATTCAGTATTAATTTTAAATATTTAAAATAAGTTTACTGCGAATAATTTAATATTATTGATAATACAGTTGTTATTATGAATAACAACGGGTATTTTTTTTGTATTAATTAGAATACTTTTAGGATGTATATTTATATACTAGTTATATAAAATTTTTGTTTGAACGGATTTACCTAATTTAAAAACTATTTGGCGGGTTTTGATGATTTTTTCCTTGATGCCAGAACTTTTTAAATTAATTTTTGAGTTAATAAATTAATTACGTTTTTATGGGCTTTCTATTACATAAGCCGTCACTAAGACCCATTGCCTTCACCATTTATGCGTATTCTGATTTCTGGTGCCCCGTGATGAGATCAAGGTTATTGGTCGGTGGGGGTAAAGGGGAGTTCAAGTATTGCGGAAGTAAGCTTATGGGGCGGGAGCAGGTTCAGTGTTTTTTTACCTTTGCTGACTAAGGAAGTCAAAATTTTAAATTTGACGTTTAATAAAAGTTTTAAGAAAATTCTTACGTCTTATCATTTGGAGGGAGGGATTCGCAATTTTCTTATTTCCTCTTCTCCGGGGATAGAAAATCTTGAAATCTGGGCGAAGCCAGGTCGGGCTGCTAGTAATTTATCTTATTATCAATCTGAAGATGACTGAAATTAAAAAGTCGAAACAATTAATGTTATATCTAAACTTGTGTAAACCTTTTTTGACTTTCCCCACTGTATAACTTACGCCTGATAGAAAAAGTATTCGCAACTCCTAGGAAATGCAAAACAAAAATCAAAAACTGTATCATTATACTAGACACTAGCCATATCAACTAAATCTCAACACATAAACTGAGTTTAAACACGAGTTATTCGTAGATAAAATAAAAAAGAATGTGTATTTTTTTGTGAAATATTGCCTGTTTTCAAATTCAGTACCAGTGGGCACGGACACCTTGTATATGGCGATATGACTTAGTATGTATAGGGGTGCCTGTATGATAAATACTTTAAAGTATGTGCAGTATAGTTAAAATGCGTTTTTTTTTCAATATAAATAAAGGGTTGAAACTGTGATTTCGATGTAAAATGACGACTTCCGTCCTTTGAACACCGGGTGCACCGACATCGTAACACGTCACCGTGTTGCCTATTGTAACAGTTATGTTATTATTACAATTAATGTAACATCACATCCGTCTCTGTCATTTCATTTCAAAATCTCTGACATCTGATGCTTCACTGATTTGTAATCGAATTCTTGATCTCCTGTGTATTGATTTGTTGTTCTATTATAAAATACAGTATGGACTATTATAGATATATTTTTTCTGATACTTGAGAAGCGGGAACTTGCATTTACATTATTAATTTTTAAACAGAAAACTGCAGTTTACTCTGTTTGATTTTCTTGTTTGAAGCTTTCAATATCTCTCCAATTTTTCCATTTTTCTATTTCAATTTTTTTAATATCCCATCATTTCCTTGATTTGTATTCAAAATATTCATTAAACTTCTTGTTTTCTGGTCACTTTTTTCAATATTCTCCGCAATTATTTAACGCCTTCAAAAACAATAATTTAGAGTAGAGTGTAACAACCAGTTACTGAATTCATTTAGCATAAATTCCAAATACGGTGCTGTTTTGTGCTGTAGGCTGGAAGCTTTGGGTATGCTGCATTAAGACCTCTAAAGAATTACACATTTCCACCTTTCACTACAATTTACATATGCTATTGACAGTGGCAATGAATCTCAGAAATGTTTAGCAAGTACCGTTTCTGGCTGTTTATTCTGCAACACAGGCTCCGCCACGTTGAATGCGTAATAATCTGTCAACATTGTATTACATATTCAGTCGTTCTTTTTAAAGAATAATTTTAATTATATATTCATAAATAAATGACACATGCTTAATTTTATTTTTATGTATATGTACGAATCTACAGGCTGAACTCTTTGCAAATATCTTTTTTAAAATTCTATTCGTTTTGTAATCGTTCACCTCGATTGAATTGGCAAAACAGTTGAAATAAGTAGTAGGTGACAAATATAAAATTCATCTTGCAATACCGATATTTTTAGATATTTTTTTTGTACAAAATTCAGTCGTTCTTTTTAAAGAATAATTTTAATTATATATTCATAAATAAATGACACATGCTTAATTTTATTTTTATGTATATGTACGAATCTACAGGCTGAACTCTTTGCAAATATCTTTTTTAAAATTCTATTCGTTTTGTAATCGTTCACCTCGATTGAATTGGCAAAACAGTTGAAATAAGTAGTAGGTGACAAATATAAAATTCATCTTGCAATACCGATATTTTTAGCAAGCGCGAATGGTAATTTTCATAAACAACGTAATATAGATCTAAAGTCTGTTATACAATGGAAATATTTTAAATATATTGAAAATTAACATCGCATTTTATAGGGGATACGAGCAAGGAATGTAGCAAATATCTCAGTCGTATAATGCTATTTTGACTCGTGTGACTCAAAAATCGCTGACGTTCGTTTCAACATTATGTCTCTTACTCGCCGAAAGTAAGCTACGTTACATCCTACATACATAAACTACTATTATATTAAATTTCAGCTATTTTTCGAATTAAAAAATAGTCAATTAATGATATAAGTGATTTTTTTTAATTGATAAGTTAAAAAAATATCCTATATCGGTTAAAATCACGAAATCACTAGCGCATTGTATTTGTACATATACATAAAACTAGACTTTTTTTCTTCCTAAAACACTAACGTAATCTATACTTCTACATACTAATATATAAAGGTGAAGAGTTTGTTTGTTTGGTTGAACGTGCTAATCTCAAGAACTACTGGTTCGAATTGATAGCCCATTTATCGAGGAAGCCTATAGGCTATATAATATCACACGACGACCAATAGGAGTGGAGCATCAATAAAAAATGTTGCAAAATGTAACTCAAAATTTGTCCGTCCGACAAAAACTTTTGAACGGTAACTCCGATCATCATGAAATTTGGACACAAAATTCATCTCGGTAAACTAGGATGAATGTGCGTACTCATGCCCCCCCCCCCCTATTCGTTATTTTGCACCCGGGTGAAACCGGGCGGGACCACTAGTTTATTAGATACAGATGCAGGAATACAGAGTGCACATCATAAACTTATGAGGAATTGATATAAAAAGTAAATAATAAGGGCAAGGCATTTGAATATCAGACGTTCAGTTGTAGTCGTTAATTAGACATTAATTCCAAATATTTCAAAACAATTAATTCTTTAAGCAATTTATTTCTATAACAACTTAAGATAGCACCTGGGGCGACATCTTACGGAATAACAGTTTCTTTTTATTAACATTTCACTTTAATTATTTAATTTGAATATAGAAACGTTTTTGATTATTTTTAGGAACAATATATAGTAAAATGTATCATTAAAAAACAGTTTTTTATTTATGCAAAATAAATAAATAAAATCAATCGGATGATGAAAATTGAAATACTGTAATACACCTTGTATATTGCGTGTGATCATCTGTATAGAGCGGTATGTAAATCAGTTACGTTTTTGTACACACTTTACTTATTTTGTGTATGTGCCGCTGTATTGAGATGATAACAAATATTAAACACAAATTTAGGTGCGGTCTTTCGGCATATAACTGTTATAATGAATTTTCGACCGATTTATTTTTTATAGGCAGCCGATTTTTTTGGGATTGGTCTTAATTTTCGTATGTAATGTATTATTGAGTACAAATAACATTCATTCTGTTGTACACAGCGGTATTTTACATATTATGTACCTTATTTAAGTACTTACATATGTGTTACAGTGGTACTCAAGTTGTACAATTAGTATGGTACAATTAATATGTCGCAAATGATAGTAAAACCTAGAACCACTACTATATTAATAACTATATATTATTATGTAATTTTCTATTAAATCCGTACACCCCGTATAAGTTTTAAAAGTGTAAAAAATATTTTGGTATTTCGCCCTAATCTTCTCCAAGAAGTTTAAAAATCGTCCCCAGAATTGCTCATACAAAGAATATGTAGATATATATAATAGTCCAAAAAACTACTTGAGAACTTCATTTTATACATTTGGCCATAATAACTGCATAAAACAATATCGGGCTGAAGCCAATACACTGCGTCATGGTAATTTGAAGAATTGATTAACTATTTTCATTTACCATTCCAACTCCATTTAGTGGGGGAATGCTGAATGGTACTGATTTAGGTCAAACTTCACTTTTAAAAAGTTTGCAATCCCCCGAGTCCACAAAAACATTTTTGAAAAAAGTCTCTTCGCGTGTTTTTCAAAAAAAGCTTTGTAAATTGATAGTTTCGGGAATATTTTGAAAATAAAAAAATAACGGTTTTTTTTCTGAAGATCTATCAAAAAGAAATTAGTGAGATAGTTGACACACATGCTTTAATTAATTTTTACATATGAAACCATATTACCTATGTATTATATTTAGTATACTAGCCTTTATTCCCGCAATCCCGCCACCGCACTTGTTAACAGAAATTATATTTTATTTATTATATTATGTCAAAATGTAAATATTTATCAAGTTGGAATGATCCTGTCGCCCAATTGGCTGGTTTTTTTTACTGGAAATAATACAGTGTATTTCAACACGAAAATAACAGCTTTATACAGATTATCTGTCACAATAAAGCATTCTATCTATCTATCTATCTATCTATGTATGAATGAAAATGTTTTACGTGTTCCTAAACTTTTCACCTTTTCTAAGTTTACACAATTTTATAAACTTATAATATATTATGTTAATCAGTTGCATTTTTTACTTTTTAGTACAAAAATAATTAATTACTTGTTTATACTGATTTTATTGCCGATTACAAAATGTCAAATAAACATTTTTAAGAAATTTATATGACCATACCCTCAGCACTATAATATAGCCAGTAGCGTATTTATTGCCGTGTTACCGCGGGCACTTCATGGTGTAAGTATAATGCTGTCGTACTTTTATTACAGCTACAGTTGTCAGTTAGTTACTCTTGTGACAAATATTTGAAGATTAGGTAGTAGAAGAGAATTTTTAAGTTTCGTTTTTTATCCTTGAAAAAATGACCGCGCTAGAGTAAAGCAGATTTTCAAAATTGGCAGCCGAATGTTTCCTAACAAAATTAACAATTTAACTTAAGTTTCAACATCGTGTTCAGGAGTTTGAAATAAAAATAATAATATAAATACTTAATCACTCGTTAAACTCCCAAACCATGATATGTTTTATTAATTTAAGATAGTTAGCAAAAGGAGAATAGTATGTTTTTTCAGTTGATGAATAATATTTATTATCTTATTTCTAATTTTCAATGAAAACGTTTTCGTTCTGAAACTTGAAAGTACCACCGTTTATAAATACGCCAGTGTTAAGAATAATATGCACATAATAAAATATGTGTTTGTTTTTAAAATTACTTTTCCACTTTATTATTATAATTTATCGTTTTTTGGTGGTATATTTATTTTTTTATAAGCAGGAAGTTAATATGTTTGATAAATATTAATCAAAACAGTTAAATATATTATAATTAATACAATAACCATATTTGCAACATAATTCGTAGTAATTTTTTTCCTTGTGAAGATCGCTGTAGCAGTGGGATATTTCAGCTGAGGTGTATGAGAAACACACGTGACACGAATGGAGTTGTTGCACATTTTTTATGACTCTTACAAATAGATTACGAAATAAGCTTTTTTTTATTTTTCGGGGGCTTTTTCTGTAATAAAAAAATTGGTTGTCTGTAAAGTCGGTTTACGGACGATAGTTTTACGTGATAACGTATTCCGTAATACATAACCTAAACCTCCCAAAATTTGGTTTCAATCCGCTTATCCTTGGTGTCGGAATGATAAGAAATGTCAAAAGTGACGTTTGCAACTGTCAAAGTATTATGTTCTAATAATAACTAGTTATTCCAATACTTAACTTAGAAGGCGTTGCATTTCACAAAATACTAATGTCAAAAAATTGAATTAAACATTAGAAATGCAGCCGTTTTCATGTTGCATTTATACAGCTATTTTTCTATATAAATTTGTATAAAAAAACCTTTAGGCAAATTCTGTTATACGAAATCTATGTAAAATGTTCTCCTCTTTCGTTTAAGACTGGTTTCAAACCGATCTGATTTAAATTGAGCGAGAAATTAGCAAAAAGCACGCACAGGGTCAGGCGGAACGTTACGCGTTACGAACGTTAGGATTTAGGAACGTTACACTTTTTCGTGCATGCAGCCGGTGTTTTATCAATTTATAAGATTGGTGATTCATCAATTTATAAGACGTTATCACGTCAAAAAAACTGAAAAAGTGTATTTTTACATTGAAATTTTAAATATAGAATTGTGCCCTTATACCGAAATGACATACATAGATAAATAATATTACCAGTCTGTGATTGGCTGACTCACAAAACAGTTCTGTGGGCTGACTAGATTTACTGTGTCACCCAACTGATCTGTGTGAACCACAAGGAATTATGTAATTCATCATATTTATATTTATTTATCATATTTTTCATATTAATATTATAAATGCGAATGTAAGTTTGTTTGTTACGCTTTCACGCAAAAACTACTTAACCGATCATCATGAAACTTTGCACATACACTCTTGAAGGTATTAGAAGTAACATAGGATACTTTTTATTAAAAAAAAATAAAAATTTTTTACGAAAAATAAGAAAATTGTTTGTCAAAATATGTGCAATACCTCAACCCCTGATATGCATGTCAAAAGTCGATTTCCATCTCAATCGCGGGCGTAGCCGCGGGTAGCGGCTAGTATATTATATATCTTTCTACAGATAAAGAAGAGTGACTATAGTCTTCTACGTCATCACATGGCACTTTATAATGCTCGCTGCTCAAAATTATTAAATTTGTATTTGTCGAACAACCCCATTGAATGCTCATAAAAAAACTAGTGGTGCTTTCTCCCGTCTATACATTAAAATACTCGAAACCCCATAACGAAATTACAAAAGATCGGTCTCTGTGATTTCATTTTCTTATAGCTAGTACCTACTTATATCATGTAATATATTATTATTTATTACTGTTAGAAAATGTGATATTGGTATTTGTTTCTGTTGAAATATTGACGAGTAATTTAAAAAAACTAATTTTGTCTTAAAGTCCTTAATGTTAGCCTAACCCTTCTCTCAATTTTATAAGTCGGATGCACTTTACTCAACAAACAAACGAACCAAATGTATTGTAGCATTTCCCTAATATGTGGCCCCCTTTTTTAATTTCATGTACATAGCGTCTAATACGTATTTGGACTGATGTATGTACTTTAAAATATGACGTACCGTGAATTTTGAACATCTGTGCAGCCACTTATAAATTTGTTTTGTAAAAAAGTAATTGAAAATTTTAATCCTTTTTAGTGTAAAAATAGCTTTCATGTTTTTGATGTAGTTGTACTATTTACTTGTGTTGTTACGTTCACAACGAATTAAATTTGAAAATAATCTTACGTCATAACTAATTGATTTTGTTTTGTTGATCGCTTTTTACGTGAGAAAAATTAAACAATTACGAACAATCAATTTAAGTCATGTCAGTCTTTCAAATATTTAAACACACAGTCCTCAAAAATCAAACATTTACTGTTCACAAACTAAAGAAAATGTAACTTTCGTCAAGCTGTTACAGTTCAACTCCATTTTATGATTTATCCACAAACTTTCTGCGGTGCAAATTTCTAATCACCGCAAATATAAACACGCGCAGGGACATAGAGGTAAAAGATTGTCGCCTGTTTTCTGGTTCAAAATCTTACTAATTTTAAAATCATTCCGTTACTCTAGTAGGGACCTTCAGGATCTATATTTTATGTGTCTATGGGTTCAATAGTGGAGACACGAAATATTTTAGTTTTCAAGCTGTTTGGTCAAACGATTTACGACTAAAGTTTTCTATTGTGGACTTTCTTTAGAATACTTGGCTTGATTAACATTACAAGAAATATCCACATTTAAGATATTTATAAAACAAAATATTAATATGTTTTAAAAACATGCCATTACATTGTCAACAACTTGATATTTTTGCTAATAAATTAATTAATTAGTGCCTCCTTACACCTGTTAAATTAAAGATAAAATTTCCTTGAAGTAATCGTTAGTTTCCTTCTAAATTCAAGGAACTTTGTATTGAAAATACAGGTTTACAGCTTGGGACGAATGGTCACCCTACATTTATAACTTGCTCGATTTTAGTATAGTGCCCGCGGTGAGAGTTGAAGCCAGGTACGTCGTCAGTAATATGGTAGTGAACGCCTACTTGCCCGCAGACTGTGGCGTGTGGAATAAATTCGACATATCCATTTATAGCGGTAGAATAAAAATAAACACTCGACGCACTTGGATCTCTGAAACAGCCAATAGCAATCTAGAAGGCGGGCGCAATGCGTTCACGTCACTATAACGCGGTGGCTGCATCTTTCGCCGCAGCTATTCTAATATATGCATTTTTACAATTTTTTGTTATGTGTATTATAAAAAATGATTAATAACTCTAATACTTGTTTAGTATGTATGCAATTTATTACAACAACACAAATGACATTTGACAAATACAGCATGTTTAAAAATATAAAATTTATATACTGAAGTGCAAAGTAATTTTAGGTGACAACTGACATATTTTGTTGATTTAGTTTAGACTTTATGTTGCAAAATTTATTGACCAGAAATGAGTTTATATTATGTTCTTTTAAGTGGTCGAGACGCGCCTTTTTAAATAAATACAAAATAGCATAAATACTTTAACATTATTGAAAATCGAATATTATTATTGACAGTAAATCTTAAATAAGAAACGAAATATCATAATTGATTTCAAAAGTGCTGTTTTCAAGCCATTTTACCATTTTCCAACTTCACGCAAAAAAATTATTGATTACAAGTAGTTATTATGTAATTCGTTACATTTTAAGTTATATTTATGCAGGCCTACGCATAGGCGTCCCAAAAATAACGCTGCTGGAAATTTCGAATCGAAAAGTCATTTATAATAATTCTTGTCTTCGAAGTGTACCAAATTATTGATTATAATTATTAAATTTCGTCTCCGTTTACGCTATTATCGTCGTCATAGTTACGATTTTTGTCGTCGTCATTGTTCCGATTTTTGTCGTCGTCATCGGAGTCTTTTCTATTCAGCCGAACGTTTCAGCAAGTGTTCAAAATGCTCTCCTCCGACTACACAATCTTACTCGAACGGCAAAACCACCTCGTATTAACATGAATGATGATGAGAACGTAAGCGAGGTTGAAAACCAAGCTAAGACATAAATAACTCGACATTATAGATAATATAAAAAACTAACGGTCCCGTGTGCAAAAGAACGAATGGGGAAGGGAGGGACATAAGTACGCACATTCATCTTAGTTTACCGAGATGAATGTTGTGTCCAAATTTCATGACGATCAGAGTTACCGTTCAAAAGTTTTTGTCGATAAAAAGCAGTAATTATACTTTTTATAAGTATAGATAATAAATTTCTTTTAAATCAATAATTACTGGAATTAATAAAATATAATAAATATTTAATTGAAAACACTGTAGGAAAATTATTTTTATATAGGTACCTATAGTTGTAATAGTTTTCAAATGAGCTACTAATGAGATTTATTTAATTTTAAGTAGTCGTAAATAAAATTAAAATTTTAAATATATAAATATCTAATATATAAAATTCTCGTGTCACAGTTTTTGTTGCCATACTCCTCTGAAACGGCTTGACCGATTTTGATGAAATTTTTTGTGCTTATCCGGTATCTATGAGAATCGGCCAACATCTATTTTTCATCCCCCTAAATGTTAGGGGTAGTCCACCCCTAAATTTTTTTTCTTCCTTCCCCATTCGTTCTTTTGCACCCGGGTGAAACCGGGCGGGACCGCTAGTATATATATATTATATTTAAGATCAGTGTTTCTAACATTACGGGTAGTCTACTTTTAATAGTAAAATATATCGCTGTAGGTATATAAACTGTATTATGCAGGTTTATGGTGGACATTATGTGACGGCATTAGACCAGAGCCAGACGTATTTAATAGTAAGTTGTAAATATAGATTTGGCTCGACGTTATTCACTTGTCTTTCGAACAGGTTTTTGTTTCCTATTTTAATAATATCCAATAAAACCGCCAAGTTTCTGAAATAATTAAAACTGACAGTGTTTGAAATTATTATAGTACCTACAAAAACACTGGTCTCAGTGCCAAACCCTGCCAATGTGTATATTAATGTATTGTGCTAGTTAATTGTGTCATTTACATAATATATGACATGACTTGTGTTTGGTCAAAACAAAAAAAAATGGTCATTTATACATCCCTTAACTTAAGATTACATGTTTCTCAATATTCAGCGTGCATCTGTTACACAGTATCTACACGAAATTATAATATACAAACTAAGCAGTAAGTAGGCAAAAAGTTTCGCTGTTCGACTAAAACCAATAGTGTATGTACCATATACTATGTATAGGCAAATATACTAATAGTAATAATGTTAAGTTCAAATGGTGCATTTTACTTAATTTATTTTCTATTATTAGTTTTGAAAATAATAGACTCTCTTCAGTTGTGTTGTTGTTGAAATTTGCCTATATAGCCAACGACTTTCAGTTAAAAGTGTCCATTTAAGAAGTATCCTTAAGGAATTAGTTACAGAAAACTACTATCAAAAACTGATACTCAAATTTTGACAAGAAAAATAAATTGATAACATGATTTAAAAATATAAATAATTGACAATATTATAAAATTTCAAAATTTAAAATCTTGCCACAATTTATTATTTATAAATTACTACTTATATTTTTGTAACGATTCGAAAACAAATGAAAATAAAACAAATTAGTTTAAAGTTTTTTGTTTTTTTACTGTCGGTTGTTTTATAAATGTAACGGAACTGATGACTTTTTTCGACATTTTCTATTTACAAATATTTTTTTTATTTCTATTTATATAGATGTAAAATAATATATGCTATTAAAATATTATAGTAAAATCAGGAAATACTTTTTTTAAACATGTTCATATTTTTTCACTTCTCTGTACTTTGATGTAGGTACACTATACACTTTTTAACTTCTACTAAGTTTCTAATAGATATCAAGGGGATTATTTATTCTCTTACATTCTATGTGAGATTTACGATTTATATCGAAATGTTAACTATGATGAATAATATTTAAATATTATGTCTATGATGTTATAAGTATAGAAGATGGGCAATATATTACCTTTTTTAAGTTTATTAACGTTCAACTAACATTTCTTTTTTAGCTTTTATTGCATCCATTCTCTCAAATAGATTGATTTATCAAATCTAACATAATGTTTATATTGTTACAGCTTTGATTGCACACACTAGTTCAAGCAGAGATTCGAATCTCGGCTCTTCACCGCAGAACTCATCGTCTAGCAGTAAATCGGGTGGCGGAAGCGGCGGCGGTTCTTCAACACCGTTGGATTATTCAAGATACGTGAAGAGATTTTCGTCTTCGTTGGAATGCGGCAACCTACACTGCAAGGACATGAACTACAGAGAACATTTTCATTGCCTCGACTGTGTCGACACAGACATTTCAAACAACGGACCTATGGCTCGCGTATTCGCCAAAAAGGAGGAGATGATCCGCCACTGGAAATGGCACAAGAAACGTGACGAAAGTCTTCAACACGGCTTCATGCGATATTCGCCGCTCGATGATTGCTCCACTCGATACAATGCATGTCAACACAATCGCAGACAGACGCACTATCATTGCATTCATGATAACTGTGATAAGGTAATACAAATTATTATTTTTGAAAAGATTGGACATGTAAACAATGAGATAATGTTATTATAGTTTTATTCACGATTTATTACTACCTAAACAAAATAATTAAGAGACAACACGGTCCTCCTATTTTTATATATTTAATTTCGTTTCTGTGCCTGATATCTTTATGAGTCAATCGTACCTACTTGATCTTTTCGCCAAAAATATTTTTAATTTAAATAATATAATAGTTCTGATATAAGAACAGTGGTAATGCAGTTTGTTATATTAAATTTCTCCAGCATAATTTTTTTTAATTTTTGCTTTTTGAACAAACCACTTTCAGTAGAACATTAAATTTGAATCAGATCAACTGAGTGTTTTAACTACCCATCAAACGGTTATCTAAAGTTAGAATCGTTTTGTCAATCTTATCTGATCTTTTTTTAAAATAAATATGAAAACAATATTGTATTGTTAATGATAAAAAATTTTCAGTTTTATTTTGTTCCGTGGCGGGTAGAATACATCTAAGTCCTCATAATATGCTAAAAAGATAATTTGCCTCCTTAAATTGAGGAATTATTGCCTCTTAAATAGATGGTCAGTTGTTTTCCTGTCGTAATATAAGTATTTTTAAAGTTTTTTTTCCATGATATTACCTTAGTTCGTTAAAACATAAAAAAATATATGGTCATTAACAGGTATACATATCAACTTCTGATGTACAAATGCACGCGAATTATCATCGCAAAGACTCCGCCATCATTCAGGAAGGCTTTCAACGTTTTCGAGCAACTGAAGATTGTAGCGCAACGTATTGTGCTTTTTTCGGACAACGCACTACTCATTTTCACTGTAGGAGACAAGGATGCAAATATACTTTTAAAAACAAAGCAGATATGGGTAAATATAACTGTAAATAACAAATAGGGTTACTAGGAACGATTAAATGGCGATGACAAAAATAAATACTATATTATGTATTCACAAACATAGATACATTAAAATTAAAAGCTTCAACATCCGTTTAGAATTATTAAATAGTTAACGAAACACACGGCAAAGTTTTATTCATGTGTTGGTGTTTGCGTCTCAGAATTACGTAGATACTGTTCATTTTTTAACAAAATAAAAATAGTATTGCCAGAACCTATAATTTTAATCTCAACGCCGATTTTAAATTTGATATTAAATTGTGTTTATAAAAATGCTCTTCTCGATTGAAGTTAATTTGGTTTCAATCTTTTTTTCAGAAAAACATAAATCGTACCATATCAAAGACGAACAGTTATCAAGAGATGGTTTCAAAAAATTTATGAAACATGAACAGTGTCCTTATGACAACTGTCGCTTCTCGAAAGTGTGTAACCATATTCACTGTATTCGACCTCAGTGCAATTATGTTTTGCATAGTTCCGGTCAGTTATTTTCACACAAAAGAAAACACGAACGCAAAGACAGCGAATTGGCATATCGTAAATTTAAACTTGCCCAGTCAATGATGAAATCATTCCAAGATGGAGTAACGCCTATACCACTGAATATGTCTCAAGAAACATATCAACACTTACAATCCAACTTGAGCCAAGAACAAATGCAACAGTTAGGATTGAGTCCTGAACAGTTGGCTCAATTGTCTCACGAACAAATGGTTCGCTTGGGACTAACACCCGATCAGATGGCCCAGCTATCTCAACATGAACAAATAATGCGTTTAGGTTTAACAGCAGATCAAATAGCAGCTTTGCCACCTGAACAAATCGCCCGTTTAGGTTTAACTCCTGAACAATTTGCGCAACTGACAGCTGATCAAATGGCTCGTTTGGGGTTAACACCTGAACAAGTCACTCAATTAACGGCCGAACAGATGACTAGACTGGGTTTGACATCTGAACAAATCGGTCAAATGACCATAGAACAAATGGCAAGACTGGGCTTAACGCCTGATCAAATATCTCCCGAACAATTAGCAAGACTGGGTTTAACACAAGAACAATTGTCCCAAATGACACCCGATCAGCTAGCCCAGCTTAATGTTAAATCTGAACCAATAGATCAATTGCAAAGAATGAGTTTAACTCCAGATCAAACAGGAGCCATGAACCTATCAAGTCTTCATGCCGCCGCATTGAATTTGAATCGTGATTTTATGGAACAGTACGAAATGTTGCAGCAAAGCAGCACATCACAAATGAGCAATTCCGGAGATAATTCTGATATGTCTGAAGGACGAAATTCTCCAATTTCATACGCGGAAAGCGAATCAAATCTCGCAATTGATTTATCGGCCGGCGATCAGCAAAGCTCTGATATTCCGCAAAATGAAGAACAACCAGCCATCAACTGTGTGGATTGGAACAATGAACAGTTTTGGAAGAAATACTGTCAATTTTTTAGCGCTGAAGAAAAATGTATCGCGAAGGACAGTAGAATTTGTGATTTGCAATTTCAAGAACATTATCACTGTTTGGTTGATAATTGTTGCATGATTTTTAAGTAAGTAAAATTTACAAGAACAGACTGTCTACATATTTTCATAACAGTGCAGGTTTCAAATTCATTGTAATGGACTTTTAATTGTTATTATAAATTTGAAATAAACTATCATTTTTGCAACAAAACTAACAATATCAAACTTTTAGCTGTAAAGATGGTGTCAGAGAACACGCAAGAAATCATGAACAGCAAGAACAAGTTACGGAAGCATTCTACGTAACTGTACTACCAAAACAACAATGTATCGAAGAAAACTGCGTATATCAAGATAAAGAAAAACATTACCACTGTACATGGGTAGGCACTGGAAAATATCTTCTAATGAAACAGTTTATGAAAATTAATTATTAAACGAAATATTAAATGTTTTTTATTATTAATAGGACAATTGCCGTGAAGTCGTTTTAATGTCAGATAAGCCATTTCGAAGATTAGATCATTACAAAATGCACGAGTATTCAAGAAAATTAAGTTTGACGAAAGATCCTTTAACTATGACTCATCTTGCAACATCGATTGACGGAATGTTTAGACGTAAAAGAGGACGCCCCCCAAAGAATCGAGTGATTGAAGTTTGGAATGATTATGTAAGTTTGCGAACATTGCAGTTTTTATTAAGATATACATATTATTATCAAAAACAATATACCTACTGATTTTGTTTTCGTATTTCAGTCACCCATCGGTGGTTCAAGTTTAATGGACTCCCCGCAAGCCATTTTTACGAGTTTCAAATTACCAAAAGCATCTACTAGCACACAGCAGCTAAATAGCAAAGAACAAGAAGTTATTGATTCACATGATGAATTCGAGAATTCCAGTCCAATGGTGTGTATTATAATCTATATTGTGGCAGTAATTTTGTTGCAAATATTATAATTGCTAAAAATCGAATACAGTAGAGACGCGTTAATCCGAACCTTCATAATCCGGATTCTTTGGTAATTCTGACAGTCGTTTGATAGTATTATGTACATTGTAGTCCGGATTTTTCCAGTTTCAGTAATCCGGATCATGATACTTAGTTATTGAGTAGCTGTACCGGCACTATTTGCGTCAACACTATTGGTCGGCGGTGTGTTACAAACAGTTACATATATATTTGTTGTCATAGAAGTGAGAGAAGTTAGGTGGTTTTAGTATGTATGTAGTCGTTGTCAAACTCGGATAGAATTACATAGAGAACGCACTATGGCGCCGCGTAAACGATCACGCGTTACTTTATCACTGCAAGTAAAAAACGAAATTCTTGACAAATTAAAAGTTTTATTTTTTACGTATGAATAAATCCTTTGAGCACGCATTTTAGTTTGTTTTCTTGATAATTAAAATTACATCCAGTAATGCGGACATTTTGATAATCCGGATCGGCTGTGTTTTAATTAGTACGGATTATCGCGTCTCTACTGTACAACCAATTATTTGAGTGAAAAAAAGTGTTCTTAATTTCATTTATAAAAAAATTGTTTACTTTCTTGCAGATAACTGACTACAATTTACAAGGTTTCGATGTGTATAATGAAGATGACAAATGTCCCGATTCCCTCTGTCCTTATCTAGGAACTGTGCATTATCATTGCAACCAAGTGAGATGTTTATACTCAACAGACAAAGATGATATACTCATAATGCACAGCAAAGATTTTCATGACAACGTTGACATTTTGGAAGGTTTTGAATTTTACGACAGAAACGTTGATTGTCGATTGCCAGAATGTCACAGGTATGCGCGTTCTACACTTTCTTTTTTATATTTTTAAAAAGTATTCATCCAAATTAATTATCGACTATGAAATTTCGGACGGCAAAGGTTGAATTACAAAAAATTATATTTTGTATTTTATACATTTACTAAAAATCAGAAATGTAAAGATTTCCTATTAGGCCCCTTATAAAAACAAGGGCGTAAAAATGGCATTTGCTGAATTAATAAGTAGGTACCTAATAAAAAATACATAATTTTTGTAGACTCCGTTCCTCTGAACAATATCCTGAATTTTTAAAATAAATTAAATTACATTTTTTGTTTTTTTTTTTTTGTTTCAGCAACAAAGTCAATCGGCATTTCCATTGTACGAGAGACAGTTGTAATTATTCTTTTGTACGTTATTCAACAATGGCGGTACATAATCAAAAACATCTAACAGAGGACAACTGTTCCGTTATAACGTCAACTGCAAGTCAGAACTTAAAATTTGAAGAACAGGTACCGACTGTAACTGTAAAAAGAGAATTACCTGGCGAAGAAGTGGCTCCATTTGAAACTCAGCCTGAAAGAGTGTCTGGTGAGTAAAAATCCTTTTCATTTGTGTGACAGACTTTATAGTTGTAGCATGCAGAAAATTGATTTGGTTATGGGTAATAAAATTGCATTAGCCTACTTTTTTTTAAAGTGGGCATAAAGTGCAATTCATTTAGTAAAAAACAATAAATCACGCAAGACTCCATACAAATTTTCTTTTCTTTTGCGCATCAAAAAAATATTAAATCCTTTTTATATTGTAGATTTTTAGTAGTAGAGCAGTAATACTTAAGTATTAGTATAATAATTTACATTAATTTTTCGTGATGTGACTATATTGAAAGTTTCGACATGAAGTCCATTTTTAGCAATATTTTATTGCAATTAGAATTTCCAGTTAAAATTAATTTTCACAGCGTTTTGGTGTTATATTTTGATCACTCCCATAACTGTTTTTACCAGTTCCATAATGCTTAATACCTATATGTATTAAGCTAGATATTAAAGCATTTTTACCTATCAAACAACGTCTTCGCAGTGCATATTATAATTATAGGTTCCATTTTATGAACTATTTTATAATCTCACACGCTGGTTTGCAGTCATATTGTAGTCAAAAAATTTGATTTGGCACCGACTTTAGATTGTGGTCATATAATCATATTTTATTCAATAAATAAAATTATCGACCAATTTTTCAGACAATTAATCAAAAATTTGAATAATATTTCATATTTATGCAGAACTCGTTGTTACATAGCACATCAGACTATAGTCACAGATAAACAAGTAACTGATGTATGTAGGAAAAGATGGCTTTTCAAACCAATTTTTGATCAAAATACCTACGTGTTGTTTTACAATAGAAATTGTACAAAAAATTGGTTGTCTGTAAAGTCGGTTTACGGATGATAGTTTTACGTGATAACGTATTCCGCTCGAATATCATATTTAATAATACATTACTGCGCTCTCGCTTGCACGCACAGGGTCAGGCGGAACGTTACACTTTTTCGTGCGTGCAGCTGGTGTTTCATCAATTTATAAGACGTTATCACGTCAAAAAAAAAACTACTAAATACGTGTATATTATACAGATTCAATTTTTTTCGAGCAGAATCGATTTAAAATTCTGTTATGCTTTTCGAATGGAGAAATATATATGTGGTCACAACCTGAGGTCAATATCAAATCAGATTTTTTGACTATTCTTTCTGCAACCCATCATCATTTTCTTAAAAAATGTTTATCATTTTCGACTCTTCATAAGAACACATAATAATGTATAATGAAATCTAGAAGCTTAATGAATCCGTTTTTATTACGCTACACTGTAAAACCAATTCCAAATCGCAATGCATTAACGAAGACTTCAGTTGATAATTTGTAATGTAAAATTATAAAACTCAACATTTTCTCGACATTTCGTTTTATAGACCTTTATCTTTCAAGTACCCTAAGCCTTTTCTGTATAGATATATATTTAAAACTTTTATTTTGCTTCTTGATTGAATAACTGTAGTAGAATCTGAGGGATCGGTTTTGAAACATGTTCAGTAATTATTGTGTTAAATTTTAAGTGTTAAAACGTAGAAACTATACGTGTATTCTAGTCGCTATAGGAAAAATAAATTTTAAAAGTACAATACTTAAGTATTGCGCGACTCCAATTATTGGTAGTTAGCTGTTTTGTGATAGTTTTATATTGGGATATTAGAGATATGCTATCTTCTATCTTTCTGTATATACTTTTCTAGTGGTGAAGGCTTCAGGAACGTATTTTCCGTTGTCTGGATTACCATCTGCTCCCGACACATCAAAACAGATAACTCCAGGTAAATTACTAGAATAATATTTTAGTAATTCAAATATTTTTATCACATTCACAGCCTTGATTTATCTACGTAATTGGAGTATGTGTAGAGTATCTGTAGGCCACCATTAGAAGTAGACTTTGAAAAATATAGTAATCTGACAGAACCATAATATTTCAGCAAGCAAATAATGTGATTATGTGATAGACATTGTCGATTCATACTAATTAATTTTAACAGTGTATAGAAATTATATTTTCGTAATTTCAAAAGTACTGGCCTATCCTGTTTAATGCTTCCTGTAACACCGCTGATTCGCATATGTCTTGGAAATGTATTTAAAAAAATGTCTAAATAATGTGCCACCCGTTTTAATTAAAAAGGTGGCATTGTAAAATGTGCGATTGCGCCATGAACTCACAATCATTAATATGTTAACTTATTGCTATATTTTCACTTTCTTTAACATTATTATTAATTTAAATAAATTCTTAGAAAATGGGAAAGCACAATAATGTGTAGTATTTTTACTTTTATTGCCAACGTTTTCTTAACAACGTTAACTTCTTTATGGCTCTACAAATTAGGGAACTAAATACATAATTATTAATTATAGAACAAAAACATATTATAGGATATAATGAAACAAAATAAATTATGTATTTATCTCTCCAATTTATAGAAAAAATTGTTAACGAAACGTTGGCAGTGAAAGAAAAAATGTTGCACACTGATATTCAATGTCCCGTTATTAAATAGTTTATTTTAAATGTATATTACGGACGATAACAATGGAAAATATTAATTATAACTAATTTGATTTGATAAGAGTTAGATTTTTTAAACAATAGTAATTAAATATAACTACTAAATAATTATGCGTAGTATTAATTGCAGTGTTATGTATGTATAGGGACGTACTTCATACGAGAGCAGTTCTGGCAAAATAAAAACGAAATAAGAAACGATTTTCCATTAACTTTTTATAGAGAGAGGCTTAAGTTTAAAACCGCGATTTATAATTGTACTATTGAGACTTTGCTATTGTAAGATTTGATCCCATACACCTATACCACTCTAATTACAGCTTTAAGTAGGGCGCGCCTGTATATAGTAAAAGGGAAGCGTAATTATGTTCTGTGGGATAACTATATTTAAAACATCTTGTTAGATAGCTAGTGTTACAAGATATTAAAATAATGATTGTACCTTAGTATTTTTAGTAACAATGTCTTTTTAATATATATTTTCAGAACCAGCACTACCAGACCATCCAAACCAAAATAGCTCGAACAACTCTGGACACACTCTGTATGGTCCGGAACTATCATGCAGTAGACCTTTCTGTAAATTAAAACGTAAACATCATTACCACTGTAATGCTTGCAATCAAGCATTTTCGGAAGTTGATCGTCTCGTTACTCACATCTCGAAACACAGTACTGGAGCCTTAAACAGTCAATTGGGCAATGCAGAAGATAACAATAATCAGGTCCAACAACCTATCGAATCTCATCACATAACTACTGAGAGACATGTTAAATCTCCACAAGTTGCAGTTACACCAAAACCATCTCTTCAAAAGATCAATGTCACTCCGCTTCAGAATTTACAAAATCCTCCCCCTCCACAGCCAATACCGGAAATTGATCCGACAAACTCAATAAACTCTGCTGCATCACCACTTGGAATACCAATGTATCCGGGCAGTCCAGTTTCTAGTACAGCTGCTCCTGCATTGAGCGCTTATGGAGATTATTTTGGTAATTTTTCGTCAGCAAATCTGGCATCACAATTTGCTATGATATCGCAACAGACCGGAATTCCCCCTCAGTTTATACCGCAAACGTTGTACCAGAATCAGTCATTGCTATATCAAATGCAGCAGCATGGACTTTTATTATCGCAGCAAGCGGCCGGCCATTCAATATTAATGCCCCAGAGTCCCGGGACATCTTCCTCGAGCGACCCGATGTCGCCGTTAGCGATGATGGCTGCTAATTTGAACAAAAGGGCGTTGAGTCCAACAATGAGCAGTAATGAAATGAGTCCCGAACAAAAAAAGGCAAGAATACAAAACTCGATGAGAATTTTAAAAGACGAACCTGTACCCGAAGGTTATGTAAGATTTAGATTTAACGAAGATTGTCAGTACACCCATTGCGGATATCGGGAACATCAAACGCATTTCCATTGTCAAAGACCGGATTGCGGTTACAGTTTTTGCGACAAGACCCGATTTGTTCAACACACGGCTCGACACGAAAGATTGGACACTTTAATGGGTGGTGATTTTCAACAGTATCGGGCGAATGTTCAATGTGGTAGACAAGATTGTGCCTATACCACTACGCTAGGTTCAACTCAGAATAAAGCGTCACATTTTCACTGTCTAAAGTGCGATTTTGTATGCACCGATACAAATAAGGTAGTCGCACATAGAAGACAACATCAAAAATTGGACAGTATTCAGGCAGCTGGTTTTGAAAAGTTCACACCGAGTCAACAGTGCCGGTCCGGTAACACATGTCAGCACAGTGGTAAACAAACACACTACCATTGTTTAAGCTGTCAGTATGCGGTGCTCGGTTTGGCACAGATGTCTGCACATAAATACAGGCATCTTGAAAGCTAAATTTGTCATTTCATTTATAATATGTGATTATTCTATAGAGTCGCGGTAAAAGTTAAATAGACCTTGTAGAAATGTGAAATTACACAGGAGTGTACCTATTAAAAAAATCGCAACACCAATTGAATTGAATGGTGGTCCTTTACTCATTATTTAAAAAATCTCTAAATTCCATTTTGTTCGTAACAGAATTATAATAATATTATTTATACCTATATATCATGTTCTATTATTTACTTTTGAAGAAAATAGTATTATTAATGATAATTATTGCTTAGTAATCGAAATATTAAAATGTGAGTCAGTTGATTTTGATTCTATAAAAGACAGTTTTTTCTAGATTAGAAAAGATTTATATATAAATTTTTATTCAACACATGCGCGCTTTTAATTCATGTCTGGAAAGGTAACCTTAAATGGCCATTTATCGACAATCTAGAAAAGCGTGACATCATGATTGATTAACGCTTTTTGATGCTATAGTGAAAAACAATTACGACATTATGTAATGCAATTGTTTTAAAATGAACTATGGTATCAATGTATTGAGGCCAATATCATTTCGATGTTTCGCATTTCTATAAAACACCAAGCATGCGTTGAATAAACTATAGTATGCAACTCGTGGGCTAAATCTTTATTTGACGGGTGCGATGTTTTGAGCACTCATATGCTGCTCGCTTAGTATGTCTCGTGCCTGACATTTAGAGATGTATTTAGTGCACTTGTTCCACAATATACTAATTTCGTTGAAATACATAATATGTACCAAATATATCTTAGGGTATAGATTATTATATAAGTATTGATACAACCCAACTTGCATGCTCTTTTTAATGTGTTACAATTTTTTCAACTTTTTCACACCTTTAACAAGACAAAATATGTTCGTTTTATTAGTGATTTTTTATATTTAGTGTTCAATTTACCAAACAGAGCCTTTTTTGTGTTTATTTTTATTTTTTTTAATGTTTTCCACGGTTCTATACAAAAATATCATAACATATACTTAATATTTTTTTGTTTATGTTTAACAACTGAAACAGTATCAAAGTTGGGTTGCTACTTTACTGAATATGAATATATGAATCCATTTTAAGATATATAATTAGCGTGTGGCCTTTCGAGAAATAAAAATGACAACAAACTGAAAGTACAGTTTTTGCATCCATCTTTAAATAAAAATGGTTGTAATATGTGTTCTTTAATGCTTTGATACAGTTTGAAACGTTTTTAATTACAACAAAGAAAAAATCCGCCCTAAATATTATTTAAGGTTTGAGATTTGACAGTTTAGTAGTAGAATAGTAATTTTATTTCATTCACAGTAAAATGTCTTAGTAGGTGCCTTAGAAAGAAAATACAGATACAATAACTAAATTTAGAAAGGAAAAAAAACTTTTGTAGTTTACACACTTAAAATAGTGCCTTACAAAAGTCTTCACGTCATCACTAGATTCCAATATCGTAGTAGAAAACCATTCCAGAAAGTGCCATAAAATAAAATGTACTTCTTTACAGTCATGAGAAAATTCACACATTATTTTATGCTGTGTTTAAAATTAAAAAAAAGAGAAATTGTATGTTTAAAAAATATATATATATGTATTTAGTTAGAAAAAGAAACATACACGACAAAAATTTAATATATTATATTTTTATTGTTTTGTTTTTATTTGTTTTTGTTTTTTTATTTCTACTCTTTGTTTTTTAAACAAATTCAATTTGCTTTTAAAATAAAAGCAATAAAATGTAGTCTTATTATTATTTATTTTTCATATTAATACCTATCTTTTATATCTCTATATTTAAATGTTTGCAATAAAAATGCCATAGTGTCTTGTAAGGAAACAATACGAACGTGAATTGCAATGGCCATACATATGTTTTTAAAACAATAAAACAAACTTATTTAATTTTTACTTTCTGTACATATATAGAAATCTTTAATTTTGGTGGAACATTTATTTTTTTTTATATAGTTTAAAAATTATTGCCTAAATGTTTCATGCCAAATAATAAATATGATCTTTTGTAAAAACTAGTCTTCTGTTTTACATCTTTTTTTTCTAACGAATAAATAAAAACGTACGTAACCAGATGTATAATCATAATATAACAGTATAAAGTACGGAAAAGGATTTTATGTAGAAATAATTAAAAAGATAATAAGTAGGTACAAATAATTAATTTAATTTTTTCGACAAAAAAAAAAACTTTTAATTCAATAAAAAGTATATTATAAAAGATTATTATTTTATTTTTAAAATTATTATAAAGTTGAAGTGGGTACATTTCGAAGCAGGAAAAAAACTTGAAATCCCACATCTTCTTTAAATAACCTATCATATCGGAGATTTTGATTTTAAATAAATCATTGAGTAGCGATTTTTATCTTATCAATAAATAAATAATTGCTACTACTTAAATTATTAATCAGAATATAAAGAATTTTGTTGATAGGATAAAAATATTTTCTGTTTATAATAAATTAAATGGAGAAATAAAATTTAAATTCCTCTTTAATAATAACAAGCAATTTATTCAGTCACCCAACACCCAAAAGTGTTTGGTATTTTGTGCTACAACTTTTTTCATAATTAGAACGTCAAAATACAATATAGTAGTCTTTAGTTATTAATTAAATATGTATGAATGATTCTTATAACGCAGTATGTATTAAATTTTTTTAGCTCTAAGTTCTCTGTGATTATGTGAAACATTTTTCTTTTATTAAAAAACTACAAAAAGAAAAAAATACAAACAATATTTATATTGAATAAAAATGTGTTTTATCATTTATCTCATTGTTTTATTTATTATTATCATTTATCAAACCATTTTGCTTACATCGTCATAGTTCTTGGTTCCAGATCCTTAAGCAAAATAAACGCCTTAAATAACGAAGAGTACCGAAATAGTACCGAAATGCCTAGACCCCACTGATCCAATCATCCGAATAATAAAATCAGTTCGTCAACGCCAGACAATGTTGGTCTGAGAACTAAAATGAACTAGAGTGTATGTGTATGTCAATTCAGCGGGGGCAGATGTGGCTGGGAGTTTTTCCTGCTGCCTCTCGCCAAGAAAGGATAATTACTGTACCGGCCATCTTGTTTTCCATGATTTCCCTCAATAATTCTAGATAAATATCCAGATGGTTTCTTATTCAAGGCCATGGCCGATTACCTGTCAAACTCCTAGCTCAAAATTTGCCTACCTTATTCTAATGTCCTAAAATTCCTTCATTCACCCATTGCTATTAAAGTGGAAGTTTAAAAATTTAGAAAATAACGGGAAGTGATAGATGGAAAATAGTAATGGTACAAATGGCGTCTGTTATGACATAATGTCTAAAAACGAACGTTAAACGCATTATTATTATTATATTCCCTCTTTGAGCCATTAAAACTTCAGTTTAAAAATATTTAAAAAAGCTTTTCAAAATTTTTGAAATGTTCCGATAACGCGCTCGGATGCATCATTTATCTTAAATTTCAGACTAAAACAGACCCTTTAAGTTCATAAGTAAGGTTGAAAGAATGAAAATAAGAAACATGATTACCATTTTTTGCATGACGTGACTAATGTACAATTTTTTTGGATTTATATATGTGAGGAAATAGCCGGAAAATTGGTGAAAATTATATAAAAAATATAACAGTTTAATTGTAACTTCGATATCTTTATTATATCATCAGATACAGTCGGTAGTTGACGTATTAATAATCTCGTATTCATATAAGCGTAGCCTCCGTGTTGTTATCGGTTGTTATCGGTTGCATTCTTTATAAAAAATAACAGTTGATACCGCAAAACATTTAAAGGTCAGCTGATGCAGCAAAACACAGATGAAATGCTCACACGGCCAACCTGACAATTTAATTCGTTCTCGAATTAAGCCTCTGTGTTCGTCCGTGGAACACCCTGTGACATTTCGTGATTATCTGTAAGGAAAACAACATTTCGAAAGCATCAATACTATAAGATAATGCCCTAAAGGCGTTATGTTTTTGTGAGACGATTTTCGAACGGTGCATGTCTGACACCCTTTAACCCTTTATATCAGTGGTTGAAACTTATTATTGTTTGGCTATATGAAAATTAAAATTTTTGCTGGATATTTTTTTTTTTTTTTTTTTTTTTTGACAGACTGTAAAGCGTTGTTGGCTTTCAACAGCTTACTGCAAAGCGTTATTGGCTTTCAACAGCTTAGTGCTTACTGCAAAGCGTTATCGGCTTTCAACAGCTGTTTGCTTACTGCAAAGCGTTATTGGCTTTCAACAGCTTATTGCTTACTGCAAAGCGTTATCGGCTTTCAACAGCTGTTTGCTTACTGCAAAGCGTTATTGGCTTTCAACAGCTTATTGCTTACTGCAAAGCGTTATCGGCTTTCAACAGCTGTTTGCTTACTGCAAAGCGTTATTGGCTTTCAACAGCTTATTGCTTACTGCAAAGCGTTATTGGCTTTCAACAGCTTATTGCTTACTGCAAAGCGTTATCGGCTTTCAACAGCTATTATACAATGCTTACACGTTTTTTATTTTTTTTTTTTTAACGCTAACTGGCAAAACCATCACACTCTAAGTCGAGCCACCTGACACAATTGAAAATGTGAAGGCCAAAAAGATGGCCGTAATTTGTCAGATTACAAAATTCCAACTCACCGTTTATTTTTGTTCGTCGGAAAACTCTCCTGCCCATGTTCTGACCATGTCCTTGGCGACGACCCTTATCCGGCCAGTGGTCATACTTTTGATTTCGATGCGGTCGTTTGGCAACAACTGCAAAACTTCGAACGGTCCCTCGTATTTCCGGTCTAGTTTTGACAAGTGCGAGTTACCGGATGGATGAAAAACAAAGTCGCCCACTTCAACTGATTTGTTGTTTCTTCTAGTTTTGTCAAATCGGCTTTTAGCATAAATGGCTGCCCTTTGAGTACGTTCGTATGCCAGTTGTCGATCTTTTTCCAAACTACTATTGTTAACGTTATTTGTTGTTGACGATACAGAATCAGTTAAAGTTTGTATTTCAGGAATGTTATTGTTTTGGCCAGTTAACAGATAAATGGGGGTGAAACCTGTCGTTTTGTGTATTGTGGTATTTAAAGTATTTTGTAGCTTTGTAATAGCGTTCGACCATTCTGACTTATTTGAAATTTCTGTTCGTAATAAATTTGTAACTGTGGAAACATATCTTTCTACCTGCCCGTTGGGTTCTCGTTTTTGATATGGTCATTATTGGATGTATTGTTAATCACTTGCCCACAATTGCGACTTATATGCCCGGGTTTGTCACATTTGAAACACAATTTGGAATTATTGGGTGTTACGAATGGATTTTTTCTTTTTAGTGAATTATTACTGGAGAAAGTTTCGCGTTTGGGAATGGCGTAATTATTCAGTAAGATTAACAAATCAGAAACTTTATTAAGATTACTGTTAAAAGCGGCCGTCTTTACTTGAACATCCTGTATATCGCCAATAACAAGTTCCACTAGTTGCACATCAGATAAATTAAAATTTAGACTTTGTAACAAGGAGATCTTTTTTCTGGCATACTCACAGTACGATGTTGCGTCAGCGCTAGTATACAGACCAGCTTTTCGAAATTTCTCGCTCAGGTTTCTTTTGGGAGGATACAGGTTGCTAATTTCCGTCTTGAATTGGTCCCAAGTCTTCACTGTCGGATTCCATGAAGAAAACCAAACCCTGCGGCTTCTCCAACCAACCCACTAGAAGCACGTGTCAGTTGTTCGAAATCGGACCAGTGAAATGTTGTTCCTAATTGTTCGATGTCTTCGCACCACTTTAGTGCCCCGTCACTATTTGAGTCCGGAATAAATTTCGGAACCTCAATGGATGTTGACGGTACCGGCGTCAAAGCACGAATAGAGTTATCTTTGAGTTCTCTCAAAGTATCCACTAAAACTTGAGTTAATTGTTCCATTTTGGTAACAATTTTAGTCACACTGAATTTGCGCGTGTTTATCTCACTTCTGATGTGAGGAAATAGCCGGAAAATTGGTGAAAATTATATAAAAAATATAACAGTTTAATTGTAACTTCGATATCTTTATTATATCATCAGATACAGTCGGTAGTTGACGTATTAATAATCTCGTATTCATATAAGCGTAGCCTCCGTGTTGTTATCGGTTGCATTCTTTATAAAAAATAACAGTTGATACCGCAAAACATTTAAAGGTCAGCTGATGCAGCAAAACACAGATGAAATGCTCACATATATGTATAATCAAAGATTTGTATATATGTATAATACAAGGAATAAAGACATTTCACAGTGGGAAAATAAGGGGAAAGCTGGATTTTGGCATGAACCTTCGTTTCATGGTTCTAAACAATATACCAAAAGTCCCCACCGATACATGTGCCACTAAAAATGTTATGCGGGATGAAAGGTGACAAAAAACAGTTTTTCGCGAATATCTCGTTTATGGTGACTGATGAAAAATAGTGGTTATCAAATTTGTAGTTTAGAAAATTGCCTACAAAAAATATAGTATTACTTTTTCTCGTAAGACTAATGGTTTTCGATAAATTTGATTTAAAAAGTTGTATCGTTTATGTTTCTTATATCAGTTCGATTCGGTTAATGCGGTTATATGAACAAATACAATGCATCATACGACATACATCATGCAGATGCATAAACTGGAATGGTTCACTGAGCAATTGAATGAATGCGAGATGGGAGGACGGGCATCATGCCACATGCGTCGTACGTAATTGGTAATTTTAGTCTTACGGAAAAAAGTAATACTACGTTTTTGTAAGCAATTAGCTACAAATTTGATAATTACTATTTTTTCTATAAGAGTCACCGTTAACGAGATTTTCGAGAAAAATTATTTTTTGTGACCTTTCATCCCATGTAACATTTTTAGCGGCACATATATCGGTGGGGACTTTTGGGATATTGTTTAGAATCACAAAAGGAAGGTTCATGCAAAATCCAGCTTTCCACTGATTTTTCCCAGCTTTGACTTATTTTTTATCTTTGTTCCCTGCACTAATAATGTGCAGTTTTGATAGAAACTTAAAAAAAAGTAGAAATTGATTGCTAGCTGCTTATTATTTCAAAATTATGTCAAGAGTTCTTTAACAATATTATATATTACTCTATGAAGGCAGAATTTTTAATCATATTGAATTTAAGAGAAGAAAATAATACTTTTATTACTCAGCTGGGTAAACAAATTGCCTTTTGCGTTTACAGTCGGGTCAAACAGTTTTATCAACCATTTGACATTTGATTTTTTTATTGCACAATTTTTTGGTATATATACTTAGGTACATAATAAAAAACAAAGATAAAAAAATATATTATACTTGTTATTTTTCATCCAGAATTTGCAATCTTTTCACAGTGTCTTGTTATATCTTTCAATTTTGAAACCAAATCATGCAGCTGTAATACATTACAATTAAAATGTACAAGTTTAACTTCTTTCTTATTATCCTTCTCGTTAAAAGTCTCAGTTGATAATTGAATCCGGAAGATCGGCCCCTGTGTCTGGTTAAGCAATGAAGTCTGAAACACAAAATAAGCTTGAAATGCACGTGAACAGAGTCGCGGGTTCAGCTGGTTAGTTACTGTAACTTCTAATATGACACATTGTGCCGCGCTGCGCCATAATGGTAGACCAGACGGCTGTTTTCGATGTTTTCTTTATATATGCTCAACTCCAAGTCAAATATCAATTAGTTTCTACGTCAATCGGAAGTAATCTAGTTTTTTGATAAGTGAGTGAGGGAATGAATGAATCAGTCAGTAAATTTTAAAAGTAACGATATACAGACGTCAATATCCTTGGAACTATATGAGCTTTTCTTAAATCAAATTTGGGATTATGGGTAATGGAGGGGGGGTTGTTAATAGATAAACAAAATTGGAACTGCGTAGGTTAAGTAAGTTTTGAGTTATAGGGGGTCGAAAGTAGCTCGAAATGGTTCGAGTAAAAATATATACTCAGTTAATGTTTGCCGAAATAGGCTGACTCTATCGTGTGTCTGGGTATATTACATTAACCGAAAATGTTGTGCACCCAGGCTTGTTTACTTATACATGACGTCAAGCGACTATGACTTCGCGCAAATTATAATGAATACATTTGAATCTGCAATAGCTTCTTAAGGATGTATGAGATATACAGTCGCAGACCATAATCGCAAATTACAAGATGGTAGCAACACGTCAAACTGTACCAAAACTTCTATTTCCGTACAATTTGCTAGACAGCAATATAAGTGTACATATGAGCAACTAGTATGGAAGATATTGTGACAGCATTGCAGTTAAACAGTAATTAAATATTTCAATTCCACAGGTTGTTTCTCAAAAGTAAGCGGTAGTTATAGTAAAAATGTTTATAAACTCTATACTGTATGGGTGCTCTGTTGTCAATTAGTGTGAACGCGCATTTTATAAAATACTGTGTTTGATACTTTTCAGCAATAATTATTTTTTTCTCGTGATTTTCAACGGTAACAAAAAACAAAATTTTGAACAGAACTTCTTAGATATTATGTGACATTTATTTCTAAAAATAACGATTTTTTCTCGGTGATACCTATTACTATGCGGTAGTGGGATCGATCCAACTCAAGGTTTGAAGTCGGAAAAAACATTTATTTTTTTTTCCTATATTGTAGTTTAGAGTCTCCTCTATACATTAAAAATATTTTTGGTCCAGCAGGTGGTGGGGGAGGGGGGGAAATGACCATGGAAAATATGGGAAAATGAGTTTTTAGACAATAACTTTCTTAGTTGAAGTTGGACGGGAAAAAACCAATAGGTAAAAATGAAGGGCTAAAAAATACGCATAAACTGGTTTTTTGTTTTTTAAAATCGATCCAGCGGTTCCCGAGATATCACGATTTGAATCAGCAAAACGGAGGCTGTACTTTTTTGTCGCGTAAGAGCCGTGTTGATTTTTTTTGCAAGGAAGAAATCGACTTAGGGACTTGAAATTTTTTTCCTAGGCAGATGGTCGGGTCCAAATGATTGTCTGCAAATTTCAAGTCCCTAACTCGATTAGAAGGGAAGGGGGAGGGGAAATAAAAAAAAAATTCAAATTGACCGACTTTCTTTATTTATCGGCCGATCTCGCACAACCAACGTGACTTTATAAAGGAACATTGGAACTTTAATTTTCAATATTTTTTTTTTATTTTTCGCCATAAATAAACAAATTATGGCGAAAAAACCAATTTTTTTTTTCGAAAAAACGTGTTTTTTTCTGGGAAGGAAGGGGGTGGGGGGGGAAAAAAATAATGCCATTAAACGCGTTTTTTTATTATCTTTAATTTAAGACGCCATGGAATGTAATCTGTTGATTAGGAAGGGCGGAGGAGACCCGCAAAGTCTTTGCCCTGTAGCGGAGCGAGGAAAAGGGTTACGGACTTCAACCTTGGCTTATTTTCAAGGTACATCAACTGGCTTTCTAAATCTTTTAATTCGAAACCGATATCTCGATTAGGGCATGAAGGAGCGCGTGATAAGCTTATCAATTCGTATGTGCATCGCAGCCGCCGATTTATTGTTTAAGTATATAAAACTCCAAAACCTACTTACAATATTTAAGTATTTTCATACGTCAAAAAATTGATTTTTATAATGATAAAATTTGTAAGAAAACGATTTTTTCGAGAGATGAGACCTAGCTAAAACGATTTTTTGCCCCCCAAAATCCCTTTTCAGTAAATTTCATCCAAATCGTTAGGGCCGTTTTCGAGAAAAGCACGCACAGGGTCAGGCGGAACGTTACGCGTTACGAACGTTACGTTAGGAACGTTACACTTTTTCGTGCATGCAGCCGGTGTTTTATCAATTTATAAGATTGGTGATTCATCAATTTATAAGACGTTATCACGTCAAAAATAATTTTGAACTGAAAGTTAACGCTCAGCACTACACACGGACGCGCAGAGTGGGGAAGTATTGGTGAAAGTGAAAGGAAAGGAGAGGGAGCGCTAGGCTCCGCCCCTAGGCTCCTCGCTGCTCGGCGGCTGCGATGCACATACGAATTGATAAGCTTATCACGCGCTCCTTCATGCCCTAATCGAGATATCGGTTTCGAATTAAAAGATTTAGAAAGCCAATTGATGTACCTTGAAAATAAGCCAAGGTTGAAGTCCGTAACCCTTTTCCTCGCTCCGCTACAGGGCAAAGACTTTGCGGGTCTCCTCCGCCCTTCCTAATCATCAGATTACATTCCATGGCGTCTTAAATTAAAGATAATAAAAAAACGCGTTTAATGGCATTATTTTTTTCCCCCCCACCCCCTTCCTTCCAACTTCAACTAAGAAAGTTATTGTCTAAAAACTCATTTTCCCATATTTTCCATGGTCATTTCCCCCCCTCCCCCACCACCTGCTGGACCAAAAATATTTTTAATGTATAGAGGAGACTCTAAACTACAATATAGGAAAAAAAAAAATGTTTTTTCCGACTTCAAAAACAGGGTTTTTTTTCGACAGATCGCTCCCACTAGGTATTAAACTATCAATGCGTGATTTTCCCATAAGAGATCATGTTAATTTCAAATTATAAATTTTTTAAACGAGTTAGTAAACAGTTACGAAATTTTGGGTAGGTACTTATTGAAGATATTATATTAAAAAAATAAGTTGACAAAATTTCTTTCATTTGTCGGTGGTTCGAGATACCCCTGATAAATTCTTAATAGGACTTTAAGAGGGGGAATTGATACGTTTGTTTTTTGTGAAAAAAATCCTATTGAACTGAACATTTTGTTTACTGGTAACTTACAAATAGCTAAGATCCTTACTTTGGTGACGTAATCTAATTTCCAATGAGTGTCGACTATGTGTGGTAAATGAGAACCAATCATGCTCAATTCATAACGAATGTCTACTTTATTATCAAAATATACTGTACTGATCATTTCAGATCTTGGTGTGTTAATTTTCAAATCTTCCGATAAGTAAGCAAGGACCTGTTCTCGAGAATAATCATGTCGAACCGCCTCCGTAAGAAAGGTTAATAACGCAGCATAACATTCTTTAACAACGTCTGCTTTTGAATGTCCTAGCAATGATGAATCTAAAACATTGACAAAACATGTACAAATACTAATTAATCAACACTTACCCATTCATTTCATTAATAACTTACTATGCGTCTCCGGTTTTCTTTTTAAGGATAACACCGCATTCTCTAAAAGTTTTTTCAAAATATCGTTTGGAACTGAACCAACATTATTTATTAACATCAAACCACTTTTAGTAGCATTTGACAGCTCCATTTTTAGGTTAAAAGTTTCGAACGCTGAGGCTTAACCTTTGACAATATAATTATTATTATCTATGGACTCACAAAGGTAACCTCACTGTAACATCTGTTCTCTGGTGCAATCGCGACAGTCGGAACAAAAAGTTGACATTATAGAGAAGATATCAGAGTCCATAGTATCTCTTCTAAGGTTTATTAATTATTAATTGGTGCTGCATTAAGTGTCAAGGGTGTCAAGTGAATGCACATGAAAAAAAACTCGGGTCGCAGTGCGAAACCCTGCCGACAATATAGTGTATTTGCTATTAAAGGCAGTGTGACTCCCTTCTATAAACTTACTTCATTTTTGAATAAAATACGAAATTTAACCCCTTAATACACCCCTTAAAATAATATTTTTTTCTTAATTTTAATATTACTATTAATACAACAAATTAAATTCATCCTTCACTAAATAAATCCCTATCTACAAACTAACGTTTTCAAAAAATTTTTAAGTCCGGTCCTGTCGGGCCGATTTTAATAAAATTTTGGTAGCAGATTTTAATCATTACTAAAGGGTTAAATTTCAGTTTTGAAACGATTCGGATAAATTTATCGGTATTTTTGGGCCCAAAAATATTTTTCAACCCCTAAAACCTACCCTTAAAGTGGCCCGATTGGGCCCATTTTAAATAGGCTTCGTGCGGTGATGGATTTCAATATGTGGTCCAAATTTCGTTAAAATTAATTAACTCCTTCGAAAGTTATTGCCCGTACACTTATATATATATATATATATATAAATATATATATATATATATACATATATAAACAGACTTTTCCAAAAATGGTGCCAAACTTCTTAGGAGGCTATGAAACGTCGAGAAATTTTGGTCCGACCCCTAGGTCCCGCCATCCGACCGACGCCAATAGTGTAAGTGCCTTATGGCAAATACACTAAAAATGTGCGATTACCAAAAGTTTGTTTCAAGCAGCCAACAAACGGTAACGAAACCGTCACCCGCATGCGTGTTCCAAACAGAGAACATGTTCCAAAACCGAGACAAACAAGTAACAACCACTGAAATATAAATATACTGGAAGGGGCACTGCCATGCCTGGCCCATGCACGGTAAACGCGGTAGAGACAGAGAGTATTTGTGGAGAGTCCGTCTCACTCTCTCCTTGTGCGCTTGCGCACAATACAGCACATCGCATGCGTTACACCCCATCTCAAAAATTTATTCCTTTTTTCGCAGTGCTGTTGTAGTACGTTATTAGAAGAAGTGATGACCATAGCGCCTATAGTAATTAATTGAATATTAAGAAAAAAAAATGTAACCTTAATATCATAGTAATTCTACTTGTCTCGGGTCCCTTGAGCCACTACCATAAGGTGAACACAGGAGAAAATGTTTTTGGTTTTGACTGTACGACAAAGACAGACTCTCCACAAATCTACTCTCTCTCTCGGCTCGCTTCCCGCCGCTCAGTGCCCGTTCCAGTATATTTATTTATATTTCAGTGGTAACAACTTTGTTTTAGCTACTGCGCATGCGGGTGACGGTTTCGTTACCGTTTGCTGGCTGCCTGACCATAGATGCGCCGACAGATTGATGTGTTCTCTGGATAGATGTGAAACCTTAGACTATTAAAACATAAACTTCAGGTTGCCAAATGTAAGCTTTAAGTTACTAGCAACGCCATCTGTATGACTATTCTAGTAAGTAATAAATTTCAGTTACAATATGTTCCCGTCAAGAAAAGCCATGTTACAATCCAACATAGCAAGTGTTACGGACTGTCATCTAACGGCTTACTAGTAACTGAAAAACGTAACGTCATCTCATGAAATGTCCTCTGATAAAGTGTTGCCCAAATTGCACGGTTTTACCCCTAACCCAACGCGTCATGTTTCACATTAAACAAAGCGAGTACATATAGGCGCTTTAGCTTACGCTATTCGCGCCTAAAAAGGAAATATTGGAAGGGAAAATTACTGACGGATGCAGTTTATAAAAAACAACTGAAACATATTTGCAATATTTTCTCTACTTACCGTCACGAATGACGCATTGACTTGTTTGACATCTGTTTTTGTCTATAATTAATTAATTTAAAATAACTTAAAAACTGTAGGAATTTGTTTAGAAATGTCAAATTATTAAGTACCTATTAAAAATTATTTCTCAAAAATGATATAGTGAATCATGTTGAATTTTTGACAGTAAGCATTTTTTTATCAATCTTGCCATTATAAAAATTTCAAAATGTTGGTAGATATCTCGAACCTCCTCAAAAAAATATTATCTATATAATAGAGTTACTATGGAAACGTCGTATAAATAAAGCAGCGGTTGGTAGTTGCAAGTTTTTCAATCGTGATGACAGTTTATTTTTTAATTTTTCGATTACCTACTTGCTTTTGAATATTAATCTTGAATCAATGCGAATAGCGTTCGTTTTCAAGTTGAAATAAAACGGTAAGGTATTATTTTATTAAAAAAATGTTAACATCAAAATACTTTATTTTATGTTAAAAAGTGAAATTCGCGATTGTCTACAAATATAACCTGTTTGAATATCCCGCTTCTTTGGAACGTTGGATCACGCCTAATATTATACCAAAAAAGCTGAAAGATGTTGGCTTCGATCATTTTTCAAGCTACAAGTTATCCCTGTATTTCTATAAGAAAAGGTGTAACTATAGCTATCCATTTCTATATCGTCAAAGTATCACAGTTTCCTTAAAGGTCACTTGCAAGATAGAAGTTTTGTTATCTATTTGATTTTATTATCTTGTTAATATTTTATAGTTTCATATTTTAAAACTGCAGTAAAGAAGAACATAATTATCCAAAACTTCACAAAGAGAAAGAGATAATTTAAATCTTTAATTAACGTCTGAATAGAACTCTTCAAGTAAATAAAATTTTATTTACTTGAAGAAATAGAATATAATGTTATAGTAGGTAATTGTTATGAGATTTCAGTAGGTTACTGTTGGTAATATTCATAGAGATCTTATACTAGAGTCGCGAGTGAGCCGTGAAAATGTCTGCAATTCAGAGAGAGAAAAGTTCCTTAGCTCTATGGTAACTAATGATACCATGATACAAAACAATGCTGATTTAAGTAAACATAGGTATATCTGGTTTTCTGGACTCGCTGCAGCGTTCTCTCTCTCAACTGAGGACACTTTCACTTATGGCAAGCATACGAACTAGCGAACTCTAGTTACATATATATCTCATATAATTATATATTAATTATAAAAATAGGTTTTGGAGCGAAATATCACTCTTTACTGTGAGTTTTGTCGTTTTTCTCAATAAAATCAAATTATAAAATAATTAATATTTTTGAATCTCGCGCGCTTTTTACGGCGTTTTCCACGTACAAAATGGCTTCTAAAAGGGACCAGAGGCGCCAGTGTATCCGCAATCTATTAAATATATATATCTATGATATATCTCTGCTTATATCTCTATGGTAATATTATCACAGCGGCACAGCAGAGGCCAGAGACGCACTATCCATTTACTACCATTCAATGTCATTTACCACAGACCATTTTGCTTTCCTGTCTGCTGGTCTATAATATTATCAGTATCAAAGATAAGGGTTCAGTATTATAAATTTACTATATAGCTGCACTGAAGATTTGGAACTAATTTGAAATTCTCAACAGGGTGGCGATTTAGAATAATATACCTTTATTGTGTCAAATTGGAGAAATAGATAACAAAGTATCAATTTATTTTTTATCTACTAACGGATGTTATCAATTCGACGTAAACATATAATTTGTATTTTTTTAAATGTTTGATGTCGAGGTTGATCATCTCTGGTTATTATATATAATTTTTATTAAAATTAGTTCAGTAGCTTTCTTTCGAGATTAATATTCAAACATCTCGGTTAAGGAAGTACCCTCGGTACGCAGTAAGTCAAAGAATTTCAGTCGTCTACTTGAGTAACGTAGTATATAATTTGGCAACACCGCCTGCCTTGCCATAGTTACAAGTGCTTATGTACGCAGCATAAGTCAGCACGCGGTGTAAAATTCGCATTAATTTATGAAAATGAGCGAAAAAAGATATTATTGGAAGGGAAGAAAAGTTTCTAAAAAGTGTACGATAATCGAGTACGACAAAGTGAAGTGGGTAAATCGATTCGATTTTTTATTGCTTTTCTTTATTCCTGTCATTTCGGAAATAATAATATATACTATCATTTTTTTGGAATACTATGCTTTTAGCATTTACTCAATTTACGTATGTTTTTACAATATCAAAACTGCTGCAGTTTCGTAACTTACCTTTGAATGACGCTCCACAAACTATAATATTGCGGTGTTGCCATGTTTATGAATTGCTAAAAAGCTCGGCTTTGTTTTAGTCATTTTTATTAACATAAGCAAGCTTTATACGTTTCGGAAAAAGAAAAATGTTCATAGAATATTCGTTTATATTTCCTGAAAATTTTATCAAAATCTGTTTGTCAATTCCAACGTAATAAATGATGGAGTGCGTCAAAATCACATATTCCCATAAGACTCCATGTTAAGTGCAGCGAAATAAAATTATCAATATCTTTTTTCAAAATCAACCAAAAATCACAAAAATTTAACTGAGTCATTTTTGAAAAGGTTTTGACATATTTGCAAATTTTCGTAATTTTCTGTTTGTTAATTCATTTATCGAGGGTACTTCCTTAATAATAGCAATAATAAGCAAGTAAGTATTGCAAAGCCACTAAAATCCCTCTGATTAAAATAAGTAAAAAAGTTTAGAAAAAAATTTAACCTCCTATCTCTGCCTCCTTCAAAAAAAGCAAATGAAAACAGTATGATAATAAAATTTGGGGTGGGTATCAATTTAATTTTATTAAAAAAAACAAACAAAATCTTGACAAAAACAAACAGAAATCAAATTAGTTACCTATCTAAGTTAAAAATAAAAGAATCCCGCAGTCTGATGGAAAGTGTCTAGTTTATTTGTTTATCTTTTTGTCAATTTTTTAATGGAAATATTAACCAAGTACTTAATAATTTTCAAACATAATACAATTAAAATTATATGAAGAAATATAACGTTTACAAATTCCTAAAACGCTGTAAAGATGAAAATAATGAAAGCATTGCATCAATTACAAGAACTGAAGTAAGTAAATAAGAATAATAATGTAGACAGCTTATTAAAAAAAGAAAACTGATTACCTACCAAGTATACCATAATATACTATTTAAAAATCATTAATTTATTAATTAAAATATCAATATGTTATTAGACATATTAAATATATGATGTTAGATAACATCGTGTAAACATAGTGAATTGATATATTTTGCAAAAATGCGTGCGCAGGATATTTCATTCCAACTAAATTGTATCTGCTTTTATATTAGGTATGTTTTCAGTTTATAGAAGAAATGCAAAAATAAAATTAGGATGCATTATTTTTACTTTTCTTGAATTTAAAGATTTCTCACCTGAAGTTCTGATGTTCCTAAAAATATTTCTCCCTTTTTTATTGCAAATCGTTGTTTGGAATAGAAATAGGGATTTCATTGGACCTTGCGCAATGACTTGACGTCAGAAAGAGACAAGAATATTCGTTCAATGATCGACGGCAAAAAAATACAATAGGCTTGTAGGTGACTGGTGAATGCATAACTAAATTTTTGTGCATTTTAAATGTGTGGAAATTAAAATCTTAATTGTGTTTTGACGTAAAAAATAAGTTGTGTAACTTTTAATATCAGTCAACAATGTTATCTCTTATCTGTAAACAAGCACTGGGAACCACTTTCCAAAGGTCGGTAAAGAGTTCATTTAAATCAATAAAATTAAAATAAACATTTGATAACATATCACAGATTTTCTTTTCATTTATTTACTTTTTTAATACATAAGTAATGCTTTGACTAAGTTTTAACATTACTGTGTGTCTGTACTCGCTAGTCTGAAAGTCTAGACAGATAAAATGTATATTGTTCTAATAGGAATAAAGTGTTCACGAATGATGTCATTAGGGATTTATGTATTTTTTGTGCTCAAAGTCTAATGATATTAATACTTCTCGAAATATTTGAGGCAGGTCCAATTTTATTAAAATGTCTCGTTTTTGCTAGTTATACATACTGATTGACACAAAATGAAAAGGGGACATAACGTAACGGGAATACTCAGTGTGGAATTAGTTTTAGTTTATTCAAATAGGTACGATTGCGGATTGCCCTTGACTGTGACGTAACTTTCACACGCCCCTCACTTTTCAAACAGGTATTTGAATCGCGCCAGAAATAATATTATCACTAAATATTTTCCATGAGTGAATTAGCGACTATCTATTTTTAAGTGACCCATATCATAGATTGTATAATAATAAATGTATCACTTGCTTATCGCAACTCATCTCTAAAATTAACATCAAATACTAATTATTTTTACGAAATAAATACTGGAAACTGTATACCTTATCCGTACTTACAATATAAATCATAGCCGTATTATTAATAAATAGTGACTTCTAGATCTGGTATGACTATGTAGAATAATGTAAACTAATAAATCAGTGCAGTTAGAGTTGGTTATAACAATTTTCGTATTGCATTTTGTCAGTGTTATAGGTAACTTCCTATTTGAAATAGTTGTAATTTTTCTAGACGAATTGAAATGTCAAATGATTCTTCAATGTACCTAAATGTTATATAAATAACCTATGCCATAGGGCATAGACGATGAATAAAGTGAGACCGTGTAGGTCGTAGGATCCGTTTTCAACGGAATAATCCCATTTTTTCAAGTCATCGTCTCTTTGTTCCCGATTTCCGAAAGATCTCGATAATGCAAAAATATCCCGTTATGATAAATAAAATTATCGACCAATTTTTCAGACAAATATATTAACAAAAAAATATAATTAATACATTAACTTTTCGATGTGGATTTGGATCTTCTTCAGAACTGATCTAAAAAATATAAAAAATAATTAATATTTAGTTTCTAATTAGTAGTGGAGTGCCGTAATGTAGCCGTTTTCATTAATTAATTTTGGGATGAATCGAAAACCTTTTCTTCCTGGTTTCTTCCTCTTGGCACAACAACGTCAAAATAAAAAATTCTTCCACCGAACTACAAACATCCCATGCTGCACACTCATAATATTAGTTCGATTAGCGGCCCTGTCCCGCTTCGTCGGGGTGCAAATGTAATATAATGATATAATATACTATATAGCCTCGCCCCCGATTTATTATTATTATTGGAAAAGAGGTGATATTTTATAGCGACCCGGTACATCTTCATCCGTGTAGATTTAATTTTGCTATCTCAAAACTCCCTGTCTACTCTCTTCTAGTGATGTGTCCACATGACTCTTTATTGGGAGCTGGCTCCGTGCGCTCCGCTCACTAAAAAGAGACGTTCAAAGGAGCGACACTAGACTTCGTTTGTTGTCTTACTCACTTGGCTCGCTCTCTAGCTTGGAATCAATTCTATTTGTACTCGGGCCTATAGACCTAAACTTTCGTGGAGAAATAATCTATCGAATGTTAAAAACCTCATTTAAATTCGTTCACAAGTTCTGTTGTTTTTAGCAGACAAACAGAAAGACAGATGCGAATGAGGAATTTCTGATTTTTAGTCGCGCGAAGTCGGAACGGACTGCAGTTATTATAGCCCTAGCCTTTCCCAATAATAGTCCAAGAGACGGCTGCAGAAAATGTGTCGTCATAAGGTGGACGAACGAAAAAATTAGAGATGATAGTTGAGCCTATAATTAAGAAAGATCGCTAAGGTTGCCTGCGAAAATCCTGCCGAAACAATGTTTTTTTTAATTTGTTTATCAGTTAATAGACCATTGAAGTTAGCTTTTGACAAGGACAAAATTAATAACAGAAAACGAATGATGAGGAAGGGAAGAAACTGCCGTCAGAAATACAGAAACCAAAAATTCAAATGCGTAAAAGGCCGGAGGGCTGTGGAGGGTGCATTTTAGGGGTTAAACGCGGTTTTTCGTTATTTCCGGCGAAAGTTGAACTCCAATCGAAAAATGTTGTATGGCAATGTTGTGGGTATTAAAAGGATCTAAAACTTTTATGAATATAACTTTTTCACATAACCTTAAAGATTCAAAGAAATATTGAAAAAACCGTGTTTTTCGTTTTTAATTTTTTTTTTCATGAATTTTTCAGGAGACTTACCTTTCTATGTCCTTAATAAGCTGTAATTTGCAGGAGAAAAAAATTAAAAACAAAAAAAAACGGTTTTTTCAATATTTCTTTGAATCTTTAAGGTTATGTGAAAAAGTTATATTCATAAAAGCTGTAGATCCTTTTAATACCTACAACATTGCCATACAACATTTTTCGATTGGAGGTCAACTTTCGCCGGAAATAACGAAAAACCGCGTTTAACCCCTAAAATCCACCCCCCACAGGCCTCCGGCCTTTTACGCATTTGAATTTTTGGTTTCTGTATTTCTGACGGCAGTTTCTTCCCTTCCTCATCATTCGTTTTCTGTTATTAATTTTGTCCTTGTCAAAAGCTAACTTCAATGGTCTATTAACTGATAAACAAATTAAAAAAACATTGTTTCGGCAGGATTTTCGCAGGCAACCTTAGCGATCTTTCTTAATTATGGTCTTAACTATCATCTTTAATTTTTTCGTTCGTCCACCTTATGACGACACATTTTCTGCAGCCGTCTCTTGGACTATAAGTAAACTATGGAATGGTAATAACCGCATTCAATAATCAATTCCGTGCAGTAGTAGCTCTCATTTTTTAGCGGACAGACAGACGCGAACGGAAAAAAAATATGCGTTGTGATGAGAATCTGAATAGTGAATAGCAGATATCATGTCAGTAGAAGCATAAATGATTCTAGAAATCATTGGGGTAAACAAAATACTATGCCAAAAATCTAAATACATTAATCTAAAAATAGTGTAATCTTGAAAACTGCGTTTTTCTTCTTTTACGAAAAATCAGTGAGTGATTTAACTTGAGACATGGTATTTTTTCAAATTTTTTTTATAGAAATGTAATTGGCCGGTCTAAATCGAAATAAAGTGTAGTATGTGCATCTGCGTGTATACTTAAATGCTGGGTTTCCGTACGGCTTTAAAAAATAACTTGTATCAACACATCCTACAATGCACGCCCCCACTGATGTTCCCACAGGAAAGGGGTGAATGTGTGGGGCATTGGATTCAAGTCAGATAGTGGAGTTAACAAGCGTCGGCGGGACGTGCATTTTAACGTATTTATGGAACGATTCGATATTCAAACATTTTCATATACCTATTCTTTATGTCATTTTATTATTATTTTGTAGGGAACTGATTAATTCATGTTTTCAATAAATCACATCGATACCAATTAATAGACGTGTTACAAACTGTGGTCTTAATTGTAATTCAGCACCAAAAGTACTTTCAGTGTGGAAAGTCGTGGCAGAGATCGAGTGTCAAGGCTGCTGCACACGAGGCTGGTTTTGCCGCTAGATAGTTTGGTCAATGAGTGCTCATAAGGGGAATGTAGATGGAAAAGTCGAAAGCAGAACGTTTGACTTAGGAACTTTGTTTGGACTAGTTAGGAGTAGATATGAGCGCCGATGGGTAAAGGAGCGGCGGCGGCGCGCCGACTTTTTGAGGTCGGCGGCGGCGGCGTAGTCGGCGGCGTGACCTTAGGAGCATTTTTTAATGATGGGCAGGATACAATAAAACAAAACATGTAGTTTAACAATCAGAATTATTATTTATTTAACACAAATTATTTTTATAAGGAAATGGTTTCTAGCCTAGAGCTAAAATATTTTTGGCACTTCGATTGGCAGAAAAAAATCAACGTTGTCATAAAGTTCTAATAACAATTAACAAGAAAATAAATCTTAGAGAAAACAAAGATGTTTCTTTTAAGTCATAAAAAAATATAAAGTAGTCTTTAAAAATATGTTTTCAACATTTTCTGATCGTTTAAACATATGCCTTTTCGCTCGGCGCGCCGTTACATTTTCACGGCGGCGGCGGCGAAAGGGAATCGTCGGCGGCGACGGCGCGCCGGCGCGGCGCTCATATCTAGTTAGGAGATAAACATACTAAAAGTCCTTACCCCTCCGAGGTACGCCCGAAGGGGGGAGCACAAAGAAGGTCCCGTTTTTTGGTTTTTTGCTTTCATCTCGAAAACGGTACGTCGTACGAAATTTTGTTGTAATACATATTGAAAGATGATAAAATTCTCTACAACTTTAGCTTTCACACTTTTTATCTATCTCCAATCTTTGCCTAGCTATGAGCTCCGAAAAATGGTCAATTTTCAAAAATGTGTTAAATTCTCTTTAGCACATTGTAACAATACGAATTTGTCAAAATCATTTCGTATTGCTCATCTACACTATTAAAAACACCCACACACTATTAAAAAATAACATAAGCTGGGAGTACCTCCACGCAGGGCCTTCTTTCCCACTGGGCACTCTGGGCACGTGCCCAGGGCCCCGCGATCGATAGACACCCCTAGTTCCTGCCAGATCACCAAACGATAATCGATATTCATTACCGAAAAACATATTTATTTCGAATGACTGACTAGAACACCTATTTGCTTATTAGCTTTTGTATGCGCGACGCTACTCGATTTCAGCATGTTTAGGTAAATTTAAATATATAAAACTGCAATTTAATGGTAGACTAAGTACCTAAACTGTTTAAAACAAAAATCATCATTGAACTAGTTAGGCGCGAATAGCGTAAGCTAAAGCGCCTATATGTACTCGCTTTGTCTGTGAATCTGTGATCCCGAATTTTGTATCCAGCGTACAGCCCAAACGACTTAACCGATTTTAAAAAACTTTTTTTTGTTCGATTTGTCTCCGGGTAACTTAGATCCTAACGTCGCCCGATTTTTGAATTTTTGCTCCAGAGGGGAGCAATTTAGAAAAAACGAAGTTTTTCGCTTGTAACTCGCTCAATTTAAATCAGATCGGTTCGAAACCTGTCTTAAACGAAAGAGGAGAAAATTTTACATAAATTTCGTACAACAGAATTTGTCCAATCAGTTTTTTTATATACATTTATATAGAAATAAATTCAATCTGATATAACCGATAGCAAACATCTTTCGGTTATCTCTCTCTGTTGCACGGTATAACATGGTAATATAATTATTGCGTATGTTCTGTCTTATAATAAAATTGGTCGATAATTATTTATTACAATAATGAAATTAAAAGATAGCATTTGTTCAAAAACGGATGCCGTTTCGAATATTTGTGAAATGCAACGCCTTCTGAGTTAACAATTTGAATAACTAATTATTAGAACATAATACTTTGACAGATGGAAACGTCATTTTTGACATTTCTTACCATTTCGACACCACGGATGAGCGGATTGAAACCAAATTTTGGGAGGATATTTGATATGCAAATATGAAGTGGCCTATTGTTTTTGGGGAACATCGGCGCATGCGTAAAAGAATATATCTCTTATAATGTTGTTTTATATAATAATAATATAGTTTTTAAAACGGTTTTTACTCTATCTATTTTTACTAGAAATTTTTGTAAATTTTTTGGGGAAAATCGGCGCATGCGCAAAAGAGATACATGCCATAGTTGTTTTTTATATAATAATGGTGTACTTTTTATAATGTTTTATTATTCTACTTTATAAGAAAGTTTTGTAAAATGTTTTTTTGAGGGAAAATCGGTGCATGCGCAGAAGAGGTATAAGTTATAAAGTTGTTTGTATAAAACAGTGGTATACTTTTCATAACAGTTTATTATTCGATCTATTTTTACAAGAGTTTTGTATAATTTTTGGGAAAAATCGGCGCATGCGCAAAAGAGATACATGCCATCGTTGTTTTTAGGCGCGAATAGCGTAAGCTAAAGCGCCTATATGTACTCGCTTTGTCTGTGAATCTGTGATTCTGTGAATCTGTGAATCTGTGTGTCACGTTTTTTTGTGTCACGCGTACAGCCCAAACGCCTTAACCGATTTCAAAAAACTTTTTTTTGTTCGATTCGTCCCCGCGTAACTTAGCTCGTAACGTCGGCCGATTTTTGAATTTTGACCCCAGAGGGGTGCAATAAGGAAAAAACGAAGTTTTTCGCTTATAACTCGCTCAATTTAAATCAGATTCGATCGGTTCGAAACCTGTCTTAAACGAAAGAGGAGAAAATTTTACATAAGATTCGTACAACAGAAAATGCCCAAACAGTTTTTTTATACACATTTATATAGAAATAAATTCAATTTGATATAACCGATGGCAAACATCTTTCGGTTATCTCTCTCTGTTGCACGGTTTAACACGGCAATTTAAAAATTGCGTATGTTCTGTCTTAAAATAAAACTGGTCGATAATATTATTTATTACAATAATGAAATAAAAAGGTAGCATTTGTTCAAAAACGGATGCCGTTTCGAATATTTGTGAAATGCAACGCCTACTGAGTTAACAATTTGAATAACTAATTATTAGAACATAATACTTTGACAGATGGAAACGTCATTTTTGACATTTCTTACCATTTCGACACCACGGATGAGCGGATTGAAACCAAATTTTGGGAGGATGTTTGATATGCAAATATAAAGTGGCCTATTGTTTTTGGGGAACATCGGCGCATGCGTAAAAGAATATATCTCTTATAATGTTGTTTTATATAATAATAAAAGGGGAATTATAAAACGGTCGAATAAAAAAAAACTTGGTGACTGATGATGAGATACTGTTTTAATAACTTGAATATTAAAATAATAGTTGTGTGACTAAATTAATAAGTGAGCGACTAAATTACTAAGTGAGCGACTAGAATGCCTTCGGTAATTTTGAAGCAGATATCTTCAACCGATTGAGATGAAAATTTGTATACACGTTTAGTTTGGATGACAATGCATGGTTAGCTGTGTGACGTCACTCTAAATCCAATATGGCGGACTTCTAAATATGGCGGACTAATTTTATTATGCTTTCCTACAATATGGGTATCAAATGAAAGGGCTTGCTGAGAATAACTCAAAAATAAAGTGACGTCACTCTAAAACCAATATGGCGGACTTCTAAAGATGGCGGACTAAGTTTTTTATGCTTTCCTACAATATGGGTATCAAATGAAAGGGCTTGCTGAGAATAACTCGAAAAATAAAGTGACGTCACTCTAAATCCAATATGGCGGACTTCTAAAGATGGCGGACTAATTTTAATATGCTTTCCTACAATATGGGTATCAAATGAAAGGGCTTACTGAGAATAATTCGAAAAATAAAGTGACGTCACTCTAAAACCAATATGGCGGACTTCTAAAGATGGCGGACTAAGTTTTTTATGATTTCCTACAATATGGGTATCAAATGAAAGGGCTTGCTGAGAATAACTCGAAAAATAAAGTGACGTCACTCTAAAACCAATATGGTGGATTTCTAAAGATGGCGGACTAAGTTTTTTATGCTTTCCTACAATATGGGTATCAAATGAAAGGGCTTGCTAAAAATAATACGAAAAATAAAGTGACGTCACTCTAAAACCAATATGGCGGACTTCTAAAGATGGTGGACTAATTTTATTATGCTTTCTTACAATATGGGTATCAAATGAAAGGGCTTGCTGAGAATAACTCGAAAAATAAAGTGACGTCACTCTAAAACCAATATGGCGGACTTCTAAAGATGGCGGACTAAGTTTATTATGCTTTCCTACAATATGGGTATCAAATGAAAGGGCTTGCTGAGAATAACTCAAAAAATAAAGTGACGTCAGTCTAAATCTAATATGGCGGACCTAATGATGGCGGACTTAGTTTTTTATGCTTTCCTACAATATGGGTATCAAATAAAAGAGCTTGCTGAGAATAACTGGAAAAATAAAGTGACGTTACTCTAAATCCAATATGGCGGACTTCTAAAGATGGCGGACTAACTTTATTATGCTTTCCTACAATATGGGTGTCAAATGAAAGGGCTTGCTGAGAATAACTCGAAAAATGAAGTGACGTCAGTCTAAATCTAATATGGCGGACTTCTAATGATGGCAGACTTAGATTTTTATGCTTTCCTACAATATGGGTATCAAATAAAAGAGCTTGCTGTTAGTATCAAATGAAAGGGCTTGCTGAGAATAACTCGAAAAATAAAGTGACATCACTCAAAATCAATATGGCGGACTTCTAAAGATGCCGGACTAAGCTTTGTTTGAAAAAGGGATATGCGAATTGTCTCGCACTGAAACGGGAAGGGGCAAATGTGTAGTTTTAAAAAAAAAATTCCGGGCTGAACGATAAATATACACCGATTTTCAAACAAAACACCGGGGTATATGATGTAAAATTTCGCGCCTTGTAATTCTTGAATTACTTGGGCATATACTCCCACTGGTTTATATATATGCTATAAAGTTGTTTTTATATAACAATTGGGTACTTTTCAAACTGTTTATTTTTCTATCTGTTTTTACAAGAAAGTTATGTTTTTTTTTCTAAACTCATAATTTCAGAAATATTTTGAAAAAAAATCTGTCGTTCTTTTGTTCTGAAGATGTTAGTTAGGTAGCTCTTTGTTTAATTTTTGCATGACACAATAACATATTACATAGAGAACCATGAAATTATTAAAATTATATTTTCCTTTCTGTGTTTCATTATTTTCAACTGTTATTTTTTTCTTAGAATAAGTAAATTAAGTTATACTATATTAAGCTCCAAGTGTCGTTAAATATATACACCGATTTTCTAACAAAACACCGGGGTATATGACGTAAAATTTCGCGCCTTGTAATTCTTGAATTACTTGGGCATATACTCCCACTGGTTTTTCATATACTTAATTTTTTGGAGCTCATAGCTAGGCAAAGATTGGAGATAGATAAAAAGTGTGAAAGCTAAAGTTGTAGAGAATTTTATCATCTTTCAATATGTATTACAACAAATTTTCGTACGACGTACCGTTTTCGAGATGAAAGCAAAAAACCAAAAAACGGGACCTTCTTTGTGCTCCCCCCCTTCGGGCGTACCTCGGAGAGGTAAGGACTTTTAGTATGTTTATCTCCTAACTAGTCCAAACAAAGTTCCTAAGTCAAATGTTCTGCTTTCAACTTTTCCATCTAGAAATTATTCGTTGCTTAAGCTAAGATTCGTTGCTACACAAATTAGAAGATTGCGTATGTCCAGTCTTAAACATAGTAATTCAATTTTTTGGAATTAGTATTTTATGAAATGAACGGCTTCTAAGTTAACAATTTGAATAAGTAATTATTAGAACATAATACTTTGATAAATGTAAACGTCATTTTTGACATTTTTTACAATTCCAACACCACGGATGAGCGGATTGAAACCAAATTTTGGGAGGATATTTGATATGCAATTATGAAGAGCCCTATTGTTTTTGGGGAAAATTAGCGCATGCGTAGAAGAGATATTTGCCATCGTGTTTTTTTTATATATAATAATGGTGTACTTTTAATAATGGTTTATTACTCTATTTTACAAGAAAGTTTTGTGAAATGTTTTTTGAGGAAAAGTCGGCGCATGGGCAGAAGATGTATAAGTTATAAAGTTGTTTTTATATAATAATGGTATACCTATACAATAAGTAATTTTTTTGTTTTTTTTAATATATTTGTCTAATTATTGGTCGATAATTAAGAGTTCTAATCAGACATTAATCAAAGATTTTAATAATGGTATACTTTTCATAATGGTTTATTATTCTGTCTACATTTACAAGAGTTTTGTGAATTTTTTGAGGAAAATCGTCGCATGCGGAAGAGATTTATGCAATCGTTGTTTTTTATATAATAATGGTGTATTATTTATAATGGTTTATTATTATATTTTACAAGAAAGTTTTCCACAAAGGGACAAATTTCAAAGCTGTATAGAATAATGGTATACTTTTCATAGCGGTTTGTTATTCTATGTACGTTTACAAGAGTTTTGTAAATTTTTTGGGGAAAATCTGCGCATGCGCAAAAGGGATCTATGCCATCGTTGTTTTTTTATATAGTAATGGTGTTCATTTTATAATGATTTATTATTTTATTTTACAAGAAAGTTTTTTGGGTGTTTTCATGTAATAAATTTTTAAAATTTTACTGAATTAACGCTTCCGATTTTGGCGTTTTGGTGGACTTTCTTATATTGGGGTGGTGTCGATGCGATGAGGTTTTTTTTTCTCCGCTGTGAAAAGGAGAGGGCATTTCGGGGAGTTCCTGAAAATAACGATAACGAAATGGTTTTCGCGTTTTAAAATTCTCCAAAATCGGAAGCGTTAATTTAGTAAATTGTTACCATAAATTTTGCAGAATTTTTCAATAACACAAAATATATCTATCGCATCTGGGTGAAACTAATAAACGCTAAAAGTTAACATGACATTCATTGACTGTTAGGCGGTACGAAGTTCGCCGGGTCAGGTAGTAGATTATACATATAACTAATGTAACGAATTTTTTAAAAATTCGTAAATGCGACATTTTTTTTCTCTTACCTCATTGAGTGGAGTTTCATTGAATAGGTCTTTAAAAATTATTAAACATGGAATCTGTAATCAACATGTTTTATGTAGTGGCATCGTTTGAGAAATATGAGATCCCAAAGTTCTGAAAAAAATAGAGATGATGGCACTTAGTATTTTCAATGAAAATCGGTACGTCTTAGTTCATTCATAAGTTTGAGTTACAAAAAAAATCGTATATACTCTCCTGTAATTTCAATAGCTTGTCAACAAAAAAAATTAAAAATGTGTTACGAGATAGTTTCACGTTCAGTTATTTCGTCTATACAAGTTAATCTGAACGTGAAACTATCTCGTAACACATTTTTTCCTCTTGTTCAAATGCAATCCTATGATTTGCAACTAGAAGTTTCACTTCTTTAATGCGTTCTCGTAACACAATTTTAATTTTTTCGCAGGTTTACTGCTAATATTGTTTTTTTAGCTCAAGTATTATTATGATAAACTAGTCGAAAATTTTATATATAATAGATATACTTAAAAAATAAATAAATAAATAAATAAAAACAAATCGTTGCGAACACCTGACGGTAACCAAACCCGCGCCGACCGCGTGGTATGCCAGCATCCTACCACTGAGCTACCAATGCTTACAAAGAATCATTGTTTATATAGGGTTACTAAATATTTTTTACCCATGATGGCTGATTGTGCAAACAAAGGCCAAAAATTCTTATATTAATAAAATATTTTTAACAAAAAAATTGAACCGACTTCACACTAAAAAGTAAAAAATAATTGCGTATTGAAATGTTTTGGAGTCGGTGTCAGCCAAAATGAAATCTATTCCGAGAACTACACCGACTCCAAAACATTTCAATACGCAATTATTTTTTACTTTTTAGTGTGAAATCGGTTCAATTTTTTTGTTAAAAATATTTTATTTTTCTCTTTTTAGTGTTAATCTAACACTAAAATCGGTGAACATACATATAAAACATTATGCGTTTCTTTGAAATTTGAGAGTTTCCCTCGATTTCTCCGGATTCCACCATCAGATCCTGACTTGGTTCCGATGGGACCACCTCTGAGGTGCACTCTTTCGAATAAAAAAAAAAATTGAAAATCGGTCCATAATTGACGGAGAAATCGGTGAACATACATAAAAAAAATATATATATACAGACGAACACAGAACCTCCTCCTTTTTGTTGAAGTCGGTTAAAAAAAATAGGGTTACTAATAGTACAATTTCGTGACAAATTCTGTTACATAGGAAAAAGACTTTAAAGAAGTAATCACTTCAAAAAAGGTTAAGTGCGAGCCGAACTCGTGTGGAGAGGATTCCATACCATTTCGTTTTCCGTGAGAACTTTAAGACTTAGCATTTTCGTTTCTCTATTTTTTTTATATATATTAAGATCAGGTGGTGGAGGAGGTGTTCGAGTTTCGTATATTTCGTTTAATATCTTTTAAGCTATACATTTTAAAATTATAAAAATATTTGTATTTTTTATAACGAGCCCTTTTATTTGATACGTCACATGATGCACTTGGAAAATATTTTATTAATTTGCCCCCCAAAATCGGAATTCGTTTATTTACGTTATACATCCGTGATTGGGTCATCTAGGTGTATATACGTATCAAATTTCAACTTTCAGTAGATTTGGAGAAGTAAAGCCCGATTCACACTATAGTGCCGGTCAAGGTTCGCTCTCGGTTCGGTAAACGATTCCTAAACAAGAAACAAAAACTCGGGTCGCAGTGCGAAACCCTGCCGACAATATAGTGTATTTGCTTTTATAAGCAGTGTGGCTCTATTGTATGAACTTAACTTTGTTTTTGGACAAAATAAAAAAAATTATCCCTTAATACACCCCTTAAAACAACATTTTTTTACTTAATTTCAATACTATATACCAATTCAACATCTGTACCAAATTATATACACCCTTCAGTATGTAAATCCATATCAATAAACTTGCGTTTTCATAAAATTTGTAAGTCCGGTCCTGTCGGGCCGATTTTATTAAAATTTTAGCAACACATTTCAATAATTACTAAAGGGTTAAATTTCAAATTTGAAACGATTCTGAGAATTTTTTCGGTATTTTTGGGCTCAAAAACATTTTTCAACCCCTAAATACCCCCCTTAAAGTAGCCCGATCGGGCCCATTTTAAATAGGCTTCGTGCGGTGATGGATATTAACGCGTGGTCCAAATTTCGTTAAAATCAATTAACTCCTTCGAAAGTTATAGCCCGTACCTATATATATATATATATATAAATATATATATATATATATACATATATAAATAGACTTTTCCAAAAATGGTGCCAAAGTGTTTAGGAGGTTATGAAACGTCGAGAAATTTTAGTCCGACCCCTAGGTCCCGCCATCCGACCGACGCCAATAGTGTAAGTGCCTTATGGCAAATACACTAATGAGCGTATTTATACTATCAGCACCGCTCAAGTTCGGATCCAATCACGCTCCGGCACCGATCCGTTTAGATGAATATTTTGCTGGAACGTGATCGGACTTGTCTTGACTTGTATTCATAGTGTGAATAGGTTTTTATTTCAAATGAAACGTCGAACGAGTGCGTGCATCGAAATTATTCTGTGCGTTATGGCAACCGACTGATCATAGAACTCTGAAAAAGGTAATAAGCTAATAAGCTTGGATGCACCCACATTCTTCTCTTCGTTGTCTTGCGTTTCCCTCTTTTCTTATTTGCTGCATCTTCATCAAGAAGAATAGCTATAACAGCTAATTCTTCAATTGAAAAATCGAACGACATTGTCAAACTAGAAAAATTGTACTTTAATAAATGAAATAAAGTAAAATTGTATTGCAAAGGAAATACATCCGACTTCTTGCAAATCGAGCTTGAACTGTGATCGAACCCAAAATGATAGTGTGGATACAGTAAGATTTTACCGAACCGAGACTGGATCGAGAGCGAACCGTGATCGGCACTATAGTGTAAACTGTAAATCGAGCCTAAGTAGTAACAGATACGAGATTGATCCTATAGGCTAAAGGTACGTCCAAGATGCAAGCTGGTAGTCAGGTAGTCAGACGCTGGTTTTCTGAGTCAGACAGTCGGCGTGCATAAAATCCTTTATTGCTAAATCGGAATGGCCATAATGCACCAGCGCGCAGTTTTCCGGCGCACCGGCTCTCTGACTCAGATATTTACCGGTATGAATTGTACATTCTGGTTTCAGACAACCTGCGTCTGACAGTGTTGTTTTTAGGTGCTATAAAATATGGATATCGAGGATTTTATTTCAAAAAAGGGTTTTGTGGAATTTGGCCCAGTTCTTCGTAAGCCTGTGTTCAATTTTTGACAAAATAAAGTAAAAAGTATCCGGACTCATTCGGAAATATTAAAAAAATTGGTTTTAGTCGGCAAGTAATTGCGGAAAAAGGTGTTTGTACTCCCCGTAAATCGACCTTAATTTATTAATTGGATGTATTTCACTTTTAAAAGGTTTTAATTTAGATGTAACATTGTCACCAAGCAGCAACAAAGCTGCAATATTTAAAGAATATTTAAATTCTTAGCTTTTAATTTGATTTTAATTTGACTATTCACATGTATACTTAGTATAGCTAGGTGAAATATTATTATTATTATCAATCTGTACTGTTAGCTCTGTAATTATTTAATATGAATGCTCTGTCTGCGCCGATAACCAGCTTTCATATTGGCCACACCCAACGCCGCTCGGAGTCAGACAGTCAGACGCCGAAAATCTGAATCTGACTACCAGCTTGCATCTTGGACGTACCTTAAGGCCACACTATACGTGCCAAGCTTAGAAATAAGCTAGGAGCAACGCTTGTGTACAAGATACACAATGGTCACATACAAGGCGCCTAGGGCCTAGCTTGGTGAAACTCAATTCACTTTCGCGTTGTCTGTTGATGAGAACAGAACAAATTATGTCATTCACTAAACTAAAGAAATTAATGTTGTTTGAAAACTCAGTATTTAAATTTAATACAATTCAAAATCGAATGTGTTGGATACATGAAACTAACCTTTTAAGACCTCGACATGGAGAATTCGAACGTCTGTACAAAGAATTGCGGAGTTATGACGATACATTTCATTGAAGCAGGATACGTTTGATTGGTTCCAAAGTGGTTCCCTTTTGAAAACCGCGGCAATTAAAACTTGTTCCATTGTAAAATTACAAAGTCACAAGGCGACTAACAAAATTTCGTTCGTGTAGCGACTCGCTTGATAACAAAACAGGCACCTAGCTAGGAGTGTCGCTCGTAGTGTGGCCGGCTGCGATAGTATGCAATAAATCTGTTCGCTAGGGTCAGTCACTGAGAGTAACTTAGCTCTTAGCAATGATCAAGACTCTTTGTAATGTGCCCTTAGCCTAAAGGTTCCGTTTTTTTCATCGGATGTACAAAACCGTGAAAATCGTAATGAATTTCTATTTTGTATAAAAAATAAGAAAAACAATTGAAAAAATAAATGATTTGTTGATTGCTAAGACTCAAAAATAATAATGCTGCAATATTGTAATGTTTTCTTCAAAATTTCCTATTTTTTATCGCTTTCATATTATAATTTTTTTCTTGTATAAAATATTTGCATGTTTTTTGCGAGTGCGAATGTTCAAAAACATGTAAATATTCGCGAATGCTAATAGGCATTACATCAGTATTACGCAAATTCCTAATGGTTAAGAGGAACAACCGGTTGGACTATAAAAAGTTATGAATGAATGTAATGTACTGTAAAGAAGTGTAAATATTACTTTAGATTTAGTTTATAACTGTACAATAAAGCTTTATAGAGTTTATTTTTTTAAATGTTGTTACCAAATACATTAATTAAAAAGTAAATATGATGTCGTCTTCTTTTTATTTATTTGACAATTTGTCAAATTTTGACCGAAAAATATTTTGATCCATCAGAATTCTGACTCTGCATGTGGTTAACGTGCACATTTTTTCCTGGGTAATGATTAGTCAATAAGTCTAAGATTACAATGGCATATCGGGGAATCGATAATGTCGATAATTAATCTCTACTAATATTATAAACAGTTAAAGTTTGTAAATAGGAGGTAATCTCCGAAACTACTCATCCGATTAAAAAAAAATCACCAATATTTTCAACGTGCCTTCGGGATGGACGTAGGCAAAATATTATCGCGTTAAAATAATAGCGGTTTTCGTGGAAACCAATTTTGCAGCTTAAGTCGACGAAAAAACGGTGACAATTCACAAATTCGGACGAAGCCGCACCGGGCCGCTAGTTCGATATATTTACACAGCCGACACTTTTGTTTACAGCCTGTACCTGTAAACAAAATAAAGTCTTTCTTATATTATGTTATAAGATAGTACAATATTTATTTTCGCATTGGACAGAACAATTTTATCTAAAAAACTGTTTTATGGTATTTTTAAATTAAAAAAATTTGAAAAGAAGTTTGTCCCTGCAGGCCATCCCTGAAACTTCCCGCTATTTTCGAGTTCAAAACGCTCAAAAATATATAAAATATAGCTATAAGTTATTTTTTTAGCTCTTCGAGCTCAAAAAAAAAAACACTTTCTTACGAATTTTTCGTTCACGATATCTCGAGAACAAATGAACCGATTTTGATGCGGTTTGCGGCGATCGAGGCAGTTTTTTTAACCTAAGAAAGTAATTTATTACAAAAAAATCGATCTGATAAGAATTTTACGAGTATTTTAGAAAAACACTTTTTTCCTAAATTTTTTTCACGATATCTCGTGAACAAATGAACCGATTTTGATGCGGTTTGCGACGATCGACGCAGTTTTTTTAACCTAATTAAGTAAATTATTACAAAAAAATCGATCTGATAAGAATTTTACGAGTAATTAAGGATGTTGAGCCGTTTTACGAAGATAATGAGAAAAATCTGAAATAAAGTTTTTTTAATAGATTTTTTAATGACAAAATTTTCTGTAAAAAATCCAAAATCATTAGGAGATTTATAAAGTTAAAAATTAAAAAAAAAAACTTTTACATGTAGTCTTATGGAGAATATGTGAACCTAGCATGCAAACGGTACATTTTAATTTTTTGCAAATAACCAAATAATGTCAGCAGTTCCGAAAACTAACTATGTAAAGCATCGATGTCTTACGCATATTTTAATATTTTTTCCAATTTAATTAGGAGACTTTTAATCAATAAAAAAATTATTAAACCTTAGCACTTTTCGATTATGGACTTTTATTCTTAACAATTTTAACTGAATTTTCAACTTTTTAATGATTTAATTTTTATTCTAATTTCTTTTTTTAATTATTTGCTGCAAAAAACATGTAAAATACATATATTTACATAAATTTATTTTTTCTAACCTAACTTTGTACAAAAAATTCAAAAGTTAGTCCATTAAGTAAAATACTGAAATAATTATTTAATATTAAAAAAAAAACATTTATTTATGTCTTTATGACAATAATTTATTGGTATCATCGACTTATAACCTTTTGTAAAAATTTATTATGGAAAAGTTCCCATTTAGAATTCGACTTACTTTTGATTGAGACTGTAACGCATCAACCTCCTTAAAAAAACACTTTTTTACGAATTTTTCGTTCACGATATCTCATGAACAAATGAACCGATTTTAATGTACGCAGTTTTTTAAGGAAAAGAGCTGATTAGATTTTGGAATTAATCGGTTTAGTAGTTTAATTTAATTTTTAAAAGTAGTATTTTTGAGGTTATTTAAAGTTTATTGGGCCGAATCATTCCAAATTTTCAGGAAATCTAAGTTCAGCAAGATTACGTCAGATGCCGCAAACCACGTTTCAATCGGACACTCCGTTCAAAAGATATAAAAGGTTTACATACATACATACACACACGCACATACAGGCCTACGGACATCATCGCCAAAATAGTTAGAATAGCTTCCTAGGACCTCAAAACGTCGAAATCTGGCGAAAACTCGATTTTCGAAAATCTTAGTGAAAATAACTTCCCGATTTTTTTGAAAAAAAATTTTTTGATTTTTTTTATAGCGGGAAGTTAAAAAAACTGTTGAAATTCATAGTTTAAATGATCATGTATATTACAATAATTTGCACAATTTACCATTTCAACTTGCATTGAGATATGTTATAATGTTTAGTTTTATCGGATTTGTAATGTATATATTTGTAATTTAGAAATCAAAATAATATTTAATTAATGAATACTATACATGTTCATAGGCCCTGAGGATGAAAATATATTTTTCGAAACGTTGGCCACAAGCGATACTCTGGCAAAGCTTATTTTTCAATTGTTCCTCAATCAAATAAATCTTCAATACATATTTTTGGAACAAAACTTCTACTAACAAGTTGCAATGGATGTTTCTGAAATTTTCTATTTTCCGGCGTATCTAAAATATCCCGAACTTTATCCACATACTGCATAATCTGAACAGATCCTATCAAGAAAAGGTGTTGAATGAAAATTGAAATTTTTACTTTTAATATAACGATTCTTTTTAACTAAACAAATCCCAGTTCGCAGACGTTCTAATTTGAGAACTGTTTAAATTGTCAAGTTGATGTTTTCATATTGTTGGGAAACAACTTTGACGTCATAATTCGTATTTTAATAATATTAGCCATTTATCCTACAAGTTGGGAAAGAAATGAATTATAATGGCACGGAGTAGTTACAGAACGATCTGATGGTTGTGTTGTCTCAGGAGAAAAGAAATTCATTTTTTATTTCAATTTATAAATAAGAAAACCAATGAAAAAGATTACATTTGCCTAAAGTAGGAGTTAGGACGCGAACCCACGACCCTCATATTATGAATCTTACGGTCTACCGACTGAACTAGTCAAGCTTGGGAGTATAGTTCCGTAATCCTCAGTTTCTCACATTCATGAATTTGAAGAAAATAGTAATTAAGTATCTATATATTAATAATTTTAATTCTATTGTCTTGTGTACAAAATTTTAGCTCAGTCGATTAACGGGGAGTGGGTCAAATTTCAATAATTTATGTCCTGAAAATGACGAAACGAGTTTTGTTTTTGATTTTTTCCTCGATGTTTTATGTAAACAAAAACTTTCACCTGGTGTTCAGCTCAAATATTTTTGTTCAATTTTTCAGAAAATGTATCACTGAAAGTTTTTTTTCCTTTTAATTATTACAAATATTTATTTATAGGACAGCAGTTCGTGCTTTGGGAAGTGTCGTTCCAAAGACAAATGTACCAGATTTTCCCATAAAAAATGAACCAGTTCTAACTTATTTAAAAGGTTCGAAAGAAAGGAACGAACTTGAAGCAGCCCTAAAAGAGACTGCCTCAACCACTGAAGATGTACCGATAATTATTGGTGATCAAGAATTACGCACTGGTGAAGTGAGATATCAGGTAAATATGATTGATAAATATTTATCTAGATTAAACGAATACCCTTGAAACTTTTAACTTAAACGCTTCTAGAAGCATTATTTCGTATATTCATTGGTATTAACATATTTGGTTTTCCAAAAGTAGATGGCAATACAGTTCATGGTCTGTTTTGGTTAGTAGCACAGGTCAGATCTACGTTTTGATACTTAGCAGCCCTGTATCATAACCCTGTGTTGAAGGCAGGGCCCTCGTAAGGCATCACGCCGCCCGCGTGCGGGTTCATAATTGACGCCCCTTATTGGGGATAAACTCACTAGACGATATGTCAAATTTAAAATCCTAAATAACTAATACTGTAAGTGCAATTAATAGAAACTTTATTTCTTATAAATATAAGTAAACTGTAAAAAAAATTATTTAAACATTGTTATGTAAAATAATTCAAACGAACACAATCATTGAAACATATAGAGCTAAATTTGATTCTGAAATATATTCAATTAAAATGAAACACATTAAACAGTGAATTTTGAAAATTCACTCGTACAGAGTGAATTTCAAAAATTCTCTTCACGTTAAAAAAACCACTCCGCGGAGTAAACTGTTCTCTACAAAAACAGTTTACTCTGTGCGATTTTTCACGGCGTTCTTCTCCTGTCGTAATGAGACACAAATTTAGTTTCACCGCTGAGCTGAGAGAATTCATTAAGTCAAAATAATCATTAGTTTATCAATTAGGAAAAATGAATACCAGTGCAATTAATAAAAACATAAATACCATTACGACTGAATGTGAATCCCCTGAAATTAACCTGCAATTTTTTCCGTACTGCACTCACATGAGGGATCTGGGATAGAATATATTATCAATTATATCATTCAGGTGCACAAGTCTTACGTAAAAAAGTATTTTGTTGATTGAAAAATACTTTACTTCACTCGCAATCTTGCAGGAATCGACAGGAAAATTCAAGATATAAACATACGCGGGAGTCTCCCAATAGGGGCGCCCTGTCTACGCGCTGATGTGAATTAACTATCGAATCGAAAATTGCGCGCGAAATATTTCGAATTCGAATTTCATTAAAAAATAAATAACTACTCGTAAGAGTTTTTACGCAGGCTTGAATAAAATTGATATAATATCAGTTATATATTTTTTCTATACAGTACAAAAAACATAACACAACCAGGCCATTTGCCGCCCCTTGAATGTGCCGCCCGCGTGCGTCGCACGCATCGCACTATAGGGCGCGAGGGCCCTGGTTGAAGGTCAAATTAATAAGAACTTAAATTTGTAAAAAATTGAGTTGATAGCAAAAATAATGCAATTTTAAAAAATCGGCTCACCAACCACGCTATTAATAAAATCAGTCAGACAAACTATTCATTGGTGCGACAAATTAACAAAAAAACTTAAACAACAAAAAATAAAATTAAATCTTTAGTCGATCGTAATCATGATTTATATTCACAACAAATAGCAGATAAATGGGAAGAGCACAAGTGTTAAGTTTTATATTAGTGATTTTTTAAAAATAAAATTGGGTTTAAAATTCAAAATTCGAAGAAATCAAAAATTAAATAGATATTGAAATCTTTCTGATCCTAATTTATTTATTTCCATTTTTTATAATTTTTCGAGTAGGTACCTACTTACACTTTAGTATTTTATAAGAACAGTTTATATATATATATATGAAGAAATTGTAGGAAAACCCCGTCGTAAAATAGCGCAAGTGGTATGTATACGGTAAATTTTCATTTTTCAGGTTATGCCACATGATCACAAAAAGAAAATAGCGAAATTTTATTATGCCGATAAAGACACTGTTAAAAAAGCGATTGATGTCGCTGTACAAGCTCAGAAGAAGTGGGATAGAGTACCAGTTGCTGAAAGGTCTGTATTACACAATGAAAATGTATTAAATCTGTTGTTGACAAGTGATTTGTATATTTTTTGTAGATTTAAAATTTGGGATAAAGCAGCCTCATTAATGGCAAACGAATACCGAGCCAAATTGAACGCCGCCACAATGCTTGGACAAGCAAAAACGATTATTCAAGCAGAAATTGATTCCGCTGCCGAACTTATAGACTTCTTTAGGTGCTTAGTTATTTTTTTTTTATATTAAAAAAAAAAACGAAAATACGAAATTATATAAATTTACTCGTTTTTAGGATTAATGCATTTTTCTTCAAAGAAGCTTTAAAATACCAACCAATATCCGAGGATCCGAAGGTTACATTGAATTCGATGAGGTATAGAGGTATTGATGGCTTTATTGCAGCTGTGTCTCCATTTAATTTCACTGCTATCGGTGGAAATTTAGCATACACACCAGCACTTGCAGTAAGTAATAGAGAATTTGCTACATTTTTTATTAAATGTATTATCAAAATTATTTGGTATCAACAAACGCCATACTTACCTGAAGATATATTTTACTTAAAAATTCAACCATAAATTTGTAATAGTAAACACTCGCTGTAAGCACGCATTAACGTCATCAATGTTGCCACATCAATACATCTTACCTATGTGCTGTGTCATAACTCTTGGCAATACTTTGAGGACCTTCTTTGCTTAATTGAAATACGTTATACATTGCGGTCTAGTTACGTAGAAATAAATTTTTGAAAATGTATTTTTTCCACTTCCAACCTGCTGAAATTTCATGTTGCCATTTTTTGTAATTGGATGATTTAAAACCAAAGAACTTAAACATTTTACATAATAAGTATTCTTACATTGATGTTTTTCATTTATCTTCTTTAATATAATGTTTACTACTTATCAAAATTATATTTATAATAATTTCACAGATTTTATTCACTGAAGATGTTGTAAAAAGCAAAACGTTTGCATAATGTACTAAACTGACATACTCATAGAAACTCTGTATGGAATAATTAAATTAATTTTTTTGCTGACTTTCCAACATGTTTTACTCTAATATTACAACAAACAATCGAACTAAATTTATATAATAATTAAATTTTATATTTTTTATGTTCAAATTATTAGGGTAACGCTGTTTTGTGGAAACCAAGTGACACTGCTTTACTTTCAAACTACACAATCTTCAAAATCTGTCGCGAAGCGGGTGTACCTCCTGGCGTCGTCAATTTTGTCCCCGCCGACGGACCAGTATTTGGCGATTCTATTACGGCGTCCAAGCATTTTGCCGGCCTCAACTTTACCGGTTCAGTTCCGACTTTTAATCGTCTTTGGAAACAAGTTGGCCAAAACATTGACAAGTACATCAACTTCCCTCGTTTAATTGGTGAATGCGGCGGCAAAAATTATCACTTTGTTCATCCATCGGCGGAGGTCGGCTCTGTTGTCACATCAACTATCAGATCAGCGTTCGAGTTTTGCGGTCAAAAATGTTCAGCGTGTTCACGAATGTATGTGCCGGAATCACTGTGGAAGGACGTGAGTGTCTTACACAGTAAAACAGTTTGCTTTATTATTATTTTTTTTACATTATGCTTCTTACTATCAAATTAATTTTAATATAGCCTATTTTACAGAATGACAATAATATTTATTCAACTCATGCGCGTTATTCATGTTTTATCATGCCTAAAAACCGAACCCTAAATAGCCATTTACCGACTGGTGACAATTACTTGTCATAACTCAATGAAGATTCCTACTAGCTCGGTCATTGTGGAGTAATGAAAATAAACGTAACTATTTTCTGAGTCGTAACGAAATAGTAGGTAACAACAACTCCCTGTTGTTACCCATTGAGATTAAAATTGAGAGGCCGAATGTTTTCGACATGGAGTTTATTCATAACCCGCTAACCTCAAACCAAAACATTAAATCGTGCTGTTTGGTGCTGTTAGTATTGACAGTTTTTTTTATAAAAAAATAAATAGATATTTACAACATCTCATTATAATTAAAACATGAATAATGCGCAATTGTTGAATAAAATTATGGGCGCAACTTGTAGGCTAAGTCATGACCTGTCAGCGCGATGAATGACTTAGACTACTAGTTACGCCAATAACTATTAGTATTAATTACATTTGTACATAAAGATTTTCTTGTATATTAATAACTGCTTGCATAAAAGACAGTGAATAGTATCCACTACACAGTTAATAAATGGTGGGTTTGGGATTAAGTTATGTACACTGTACAGTGTACAGTCTAGTTATGATTTTGACTTTTTCAAGTCAACTCAAAATATTTCACGTTTCACTAACAGTTAACGCTTTTGATTTACAAAAAATAGATTTATAAATGATGTATTTGTTTCTTTTTAACAAGTATTTTATTCTATAGATTAAATCTGGCTTATTGGCTGAACGCGAAAAGTTGAAGATTGGTGATCCGACAGACCCGAAAAGTTTTACATCTGCTGTAATCGACGACAAAGCGTTTGCGCGTATATCGGGATATATTGATCATGCTAAGAAGGGTTCTAATTTGGAAATCATTGGTGGAGGCACATATGATAATAGCAAAGGCTATTTTATTCAACCAACGATTGTGGTTACAAAAGATCCGACTGATAAGATCATGACAGAGGAAATATTTGGACCCGTGCTTACGATATATGTGTACAAAGATGCAGACTTGGAGAAAACGCTAGGCCTGGTTGGCACTACGACACCGTTCGCCTTGACTGGTGCTATTTTTGCTCAGGATGAGTAAGTTAAATTATTTTTGTTTCATATCATATTATTACCCATTTTATTTCAAAAAGCACAAAAAATATACTTTTTTTTTAATAAATAGAATTATCGACCAATTTTTCAGACAAATATATTAACAAAAAATATATAAATTCAATACATTAACGTTTCGGTCCAGATTTGGATCTTCTTCAGAACTGATCTAAAAAATATAAACATTAATTAATAATTAGTTTCTAATTAGTTTTTGATAAAATTCGCGTAAAGTTTTTAATATCGAAATATTGAGAAAATCTTTTTTTTTAATATTAAGAAATAAAATAAATGCTACAAAACAAAATTACAAAATCTAAGTAGGTATACACAACAAAAAAATAAAAACATTCTTTCATCTTAAAAACAAAATTATTTCTTGTAAACTCATTTTGTATGATACTCTTGTTATCGAACTACAATAAAATTAAAATTAATAAGTACCTACCTACCAAATACAACTAAATAAATATTTTTAATGCAAATAATACTTCAATCGAAAGTATCAAAATGAGTTTTCTCTTAAACTAAAAAAAAAAAAAAAAAAACAAAACACGGAGCGCCGAGGCATAAAAGACACTTCGTCACTCGCAGTTGCACCGCATTTCAGCGCGAAACCTCCAGAATGTAGTTTCAGTTTCAGTTGGATTGGCAGCCGAAACCGAAACTAAGCCGAAACGAGTTTTTTGGCCGAAAACGAAACCGAAATTTCAGTCGGACACTACCATCAGTATTTATATTGGTATTTTGGGTATACTGTCAATATTATAATATTGTGAGGGGAGCTTTACTGCAAAAATAATTTACTTTTTAAACCCAAAATGCGGCGCCATCAACGATATGCAACAGGCCTATTGTGAAACTTTGTGTGTTTGTAATGTTTAAACCGAAACATCAAATAAATGAAAAAATAAAGACAATATTACTTCACAGTTTGACACCCTTTTCGTTTATAACAATGATTTTATTTGTTCATTAGAAAATTCCTGAGACACGCTCTTGAAGAATTAAGAATGACAGCCGGTAATTTCTACATTAATGATAAGTCAACAGGAAGTGTGGTGGGTCAACAGCCTTTCGGTGGTGGTCGCATGTCAGGTAAAATATGATTCTTTTCAACCGACTTCAAAAAAAGGAGGAGATCCTTTATTCGATTGCATTAAAAAAAAAAATGTATAGTAAATGTCTTGTCAGTGTTGATGAGCAAAAGTAATTGTAGGTGGCAGCACGAAAGCGGTATTTAAAAACATTTGGCAAATAGCAATTATTTAAGGCTATGTGTACTGTATATTCTCATAAAGAAACGCCCTTCAGGGGAAGTATTGGATTGTAGTTTGCATTCCAATGTTTTTTTGGGAACTAGTGATCTCAGAAACTCAAGCTCCTACCAGTCGATTTGTGTATGTTGATGGACAGACTCTTTAATATACACATAGACGCTGATGACCTCAGCTGTTGAGCGTCTACACTCTACAATCAGTCTATCTTTATCATAAAGAAACGCAAACTTTATATTTATCCAAGTGTTCTCCATTTGACACAGCTCATGATGTTCACAGGTACAAACGATAAAGCCGGAGGACCTCATTACGTTTTACGTTGGGCGTCGCCGCAAGCCATCAAAGAAACATTTGTGCCACTCAGAGATATTACTTATCCGTATATGAACGAGTAATACTAAATTATCATCGCAACGTCAATATACGACACACTGACTGATGATTGACTGTGACATCTCACCTCGCTCCATTGTCCAAATTGTTAAAAAACCTGTCTCGTCCTACTGAAACTATTGTTTTGTCTTCAATCTTTTGCATACAATAACGAGTTTTATGAACATATCGAGCACTTTACATTTTAAACTTTTTATACATGGCATATTTTTATGAAGAAATAAGTAACTTTTCAGTATTTCTAGTATCATTGAAAAAGAAATTTACTATGTTATTAAAGTATTTTGTATAAAATTGAATATGGGTTATTTATTTTATTTTTTGCTGAATAACAACTCAGTTCTTGATAGTATAACTTTAAAGAATTTTTTTTTTATCTGGAATACAAAAACAAAAAATGTGCGTATTGGTTTGAAGGCTTGAAGGTAAATAGGTACGTGAAATTCCGCTCAAATATTACGTAACGTTTTTCATATTAGGAAGGGGTACTTATCTGCAACATTACTTATTATGTTGTGACGAGATAGTAGGTTATTGATATAATACAACATGCTATTTTATTATCTTGAGAAGTTAATAAAAACGTCACCATATTTAAGAACAACTAAAAATATATAATACAAGTGGGGGAGGGGCGGTTTACGATAAGTTATGAGGATGTAGATAAAAAGTGGGAAAAAACGTTATGTAATATTCAGCAAGTTTTTCACAGTAGGTACATCAAATTATTTCTGTCCTGTTCTAATTTCGAGATATAAAAAAAATGTTGTAAAATACAATTATTTTAAAATAGATATTTTTAAACATAGGTGGAGTTGGGTATTCTTACAATTTGCTTCTACTTCTAGGTTTTTAAATATAAAGTAAAATTCTTGAAAGGTTTATCCTGGGTTGCAAAAGCATAGTCAAAAAATCTGATTTGGCAATGATCATATTATAATTACAATTTGCGTACAGGAAAAGTCAAATGTCAAACTCTCTGTCATGTAGAACATCAGGTTGTACTCACGCAATAACAAACGATCAATCTACTTCAAACTAAATTTTGATCAAAATGCGTAGAAAAATGTTGTTTCGAAGTGGAAATTGTAGAAAAAAATATGTTAAATAGATGTATACACAGTTTAAAAAAGATCATTGCAATCGATCAATTACTTTTCGAGCAGAATCGATTTAAAATTCTACATTGCTTTTCTTATGGAGAAATATATCTGGTCGCAACCTAAGGTCATTGTCAAATCAGATTTTCTGACAATGCTTTCTGCAATCGAGCATTTATGTTTCAATCTTTTTTTTAACTAACTGCAAATGTGCTGTATATTTTGTAATGAGTTGTCAAATGCAAGATACCTAAAATCTAGCGTACATCGTACTGTGACTATTTTTCAAAGATTGAAGAAGAAAAACAAATGACATTACGATTGAAATGATAGTCTATCCAGTTTTGTGTGTACGATGCTAACACAGAAATCACAACTTTATAAGTAGTTATATAAATTGCTTCTTTTTGTACAGTAGAAACTTAAAGAGAGAAAGAGAATACAACGCTATTAATAAATAATGTTATTGTATTATTGTAATTAAACTATTTAATAGTTACCTAAATGTATTCATATTATATATTATCAGCTTTATAGTATTTAGTATCGTACCGACAATACTTAGGATAATGAAATTATTATTTTTTATAAGTAAATAATATAATTAATTTCTTATTAGATTGATTTTTTCCCTATCGTGTGAAGGTTAGAAGTAATTCTGTACAAAAACAAGTGTGATGTTAATATTTCTATTTTTCTGAAATTGAGTTGTTAACTTTGTCATGAATTGAAACTTGTCGGAAAAATTGTTATTGTTCAAAAATTACTTAACTTTGTTACTTGAATATTCTGTTATACTTTTTTTTATTTAGAAGCAAACCGTTTAAGTTTCATATTTACTGGCAAAAGTTTTGTAACCGATTAATTTATTAGACAAAATATACATTATTATTTATTTATATTGAGTTGTAAGATTTTATTTATTTCTAAAACAATTGAACGAGGATACTGTCTCGAAAATTCCGTACAATAATGTAAAACAATAAATATTATTTATTTGTGATTTGAAAAAAATGAATTTTAAATTCATTCTAAAAAATTTATTTGCGATTCTCAAAAGTGTGCGTCGTCAATATTTAATTAATGTCTTATTAAATAAGAATTACTATAAGAAATTACTCATTTTTTGCTCAAGATGTGTCTTTTTACAATCTAATTAATTAATGAATAGCATTTGAAAAATGTTTATATTGTTTACCTTTTACGTTTTTAAAGATACAAAACGTCGTTTTAAAAATTTATCACAAAGAAAAAACAGATTTTGAGCATTTATAAAAAAAATGTATGTGTGAATACTATAAAATTAAGATAAACGCGAGTATTTCCATAAAAGATACATTAAAATGTTACATAAGTAAAAAGAAATGTTGAAAAAAACAGCAAAATACAAAAAAAAAATCTATAATGTAGTTTGATGTATGGCGGGACTGATTATTTGTTTTGAATCTCATATTATACCTATCTCTGATAGATTAAAAATTATAAATCGTGTCGCAGAATACAGCGAAATGGTTCATTAAAAATCTGTGGCTGTAAGGTAAAGCGACTTGCCTTTTTTTTGTCCTTTAATATTGATTTTATTTTTGCTCTATGTTGTGTAAAAACGTTTTATATCTTCCAAATGAAATTTTAACTGTATTATAAAATGACTCGTTAACCTCCAACTGGATGCATACCTACATCTTTTTCGCTATAATGAAAAAGTCAACTCTGTCAGCTATGTAATATATTAATACACCTTATGCTACATGAGCGTTGAAAATGGCAAGTTGAACGAAATTTATTCAGTAAGGTACATTTTAAATAAAGCAGCAGTTTTATTCGGCGCATTTAAATTTAAAGTTGGCGTTGATGAACGAATTTCATTCATGCTCATGCAGCAGAAAAGTGCCTTAAATCATGTGGTCGATAGGCTGACTTTCCATTGAAATGAAACATTGAGTTAGATCATTATTACAATTATATAATCCATGGCGCTCATTAAATGGCTAAATTGTTATTAAAATTATTGAACTAAAAATCGGACAAATTGCTTTGCCTTGTATTCACTGAAATATAGTATAAAATAGTAACTAGTGTAAATATAATCGGTTTCGCTAGAAATGAATAGATATTAACACATCCGATTCATATTCAAAAAAACTTGTACCACTGCCAATTTTTAGATTGATTTGATGTGTGCGGAATATCAAATCAACATTCGCCTACAAGAGGAATTTAAAATTTGCTGATCAAAATACGCAATTCGCAGAGATTTGCAGTCTCTGTTGAAAAATATTTACAATTTTTGTTTCTGATAGAAGAATATTGTTTTTGATTTGTTATTTTAGTCTTCAGCACTCGTCTGAAAATATTACTCTAGTCTGTTATAAAAATAAGTTGAGAGTTCTGTCAGTATTGTATACACTCAAGTTTGTTAAAAAATTGTCAGATTGAAGTGTTTGACACACATAAAATTTTTGTTGCTGATATTTCGATATTATGTGATGATAGTTCAAAAGTATTTAAAGCGCATGTTGTGTGCAAGAGTCCGTTATTAATTATTAAAAAAAACATCGATGTGTTAAAGAAAATAGTAATGAATGATGCAAATAAACAAATGAATACCAATGGAAGCATTAATAAATGTTCTTTTCTTATTTTATTATAATCCTCAGGACCCGCTCTTCCTTTTTACCGTCAATCGTTCGTCACCCTATATAAAATATGTATATGGAAAATTCCTTCAACTGATAAATCTAATCCCGCTTAGTAGATCTCACCTTTGTGCGTTGATGAATATAACCATTCTTAGTATCATCAAATGAAATGCATGTCGGGTTCCTCTAAAAATATGCTGTCCCACGCGCATTGAAGTTCAGAATTGATTATTCTTAAATATTTTCGACACAATATGAGCTTTTGACGTGATAACGTCTTATAAATTGATGAATCACCAATCTTATAAATTGATAAAACACCGACTGCATGCACGAAAAAGTGTAACGTAACGTTCCTAACGCGTAACGTTCCGCCTGACCCTGTGCGTGCTTTTTGCTAATTTCTCGCTCAATTTAAATCAGATCGGTTTGAAACCAGTCTTAAACGAAAGAGGAGAACATTTTACATAGATTTCGTATAACAGAATTTGCCTAAACAGTTTTTTTATACAAATTTATATAGAAAAATAGCTGTATAAATGCAATGTTGTCTAATGCAAGGCGCGACGCGGTCGGTCGTCTTTGTTTGCCGTACATGGAAATTAGAAAATAACGTATGTCTTGTCTTAACATGAAAACGGCTGCATTTCTAATGTTTAATTCAATTTTTTGACATTAGTATTTTGTGAAATGCAACGCCTTCTAAGTTAACTATTGGAATAACTAATTATTATTAGAACATAATACTTTGACAGTGGCAAACGTCACTTTTGACATTTCTTATCATTCCGACACCAAGGATAAGCGGATTGAAACCAAATTTTGGGAGGATGTTTGATATGCAAATATGAAATGGCCTATTGTTTTTGGGGAACATCGGCGCATGCGTAAAAGAATATATCTCTTATAATGATGTTTTATATAATAATAATATAGTTTTTAATCTATTTTTACTAGAAATTTTTGTAAATTTTTTGGGGAAAATCGGCGCATGTGCAAAAGAGATACATGCCATAGTTGTTTTTTATATAATAATAGTGTACTTTTTATAGTGTTTTATTATTCTACTTAATAAAATTTACCTAAATTTGAAGCGAAAGATGCAATATCATAGATTAGAATTATTATAATTATTATATAAATTTAGGTTATGTATTACGGAATACGTTATCTCGTAAAACTATCGTCCGTAAACCGACTTTACAGACAACCAATTTTTTTTTAATTACCTGACTCCAGCAAAGCCAAAAGGAAGGGTTATGAGTTTAGCAGTCTATATCAGGGGTCGGCAACCTGCGGCTCTTTCGATGTAAAGTTGTGGCTCTGCAGTTCCACACGCAAAACTTAATTATTTTATTATTCTAGCTAAAATACTTATATATGTTTTGTGCGAAAAAGATTTGTATCAAAAATCAAATACCTATTGTAACATTGAAATAAAATTTTTTAACGGCTCTTTAAAAATTGAGAAATTTTAACAATTGTAACTTTTGGCACTTCCGTCTCAAAAGGTTGCCGACCCCTGGTCTATATAATATGTATGTTTGCATTTATGGATGTTCCACTTCCATCCTATTTTTATAAATAAGGTGTCAATCGATTTGTTATTATGGCCCCGGTAACATAGGCTACATTTATTTTTCAATTTTGGTACCAGGGGTGAGCAAATTGTAAACAAATAAAAAATAAGTTAAGGAAGTACCCTCGGTACGCAGTAAGTCAAAGAATTTCAGTCTTCTACTTGAGTAACGTAGTATATAATTTGGCAATACCGCATGCCTTGCCATAGTTACAAGTGCTTATGTACGCAGCATAAGTCAGCACGCGGTGTCAAATTCGCATTAATTTATGAAAACGCTTTTCTTTATTCCTGTCTTTTTGGATATAATAATATACCTACTATCATTTTTTTGGAATACTATGCTTTTAGCATTTACCCAATTTACGTATGTTTTTACGATATCAAAACTGCTGCAGTTTCGTAACTTACCTTTGAATGACGCGCCACAAACTATAATATTGCGGTGTAGCCATGTTTATGAATTGCTAAAAAGCTCGGCTTTGTTTTAGTTATTTCTATTAACATAAGCAAGCTTTATACGTTTTGGAAAAAGAAAAATGTTCATAGAATATTCGTTTATATTTCCTGAAAATTTTATCAAAATCTGTTTGTCAATTCCAACGTAATAAATGATGGAGTGCGTCAAAATCACAGATTTCCATAAGACTCCATGTTAAGTGCAGCGAAATAAAATTATCAATATCTTTTTTCAAAGTCAACCAAAAATCACAAAAATTTAACTGAGTCATTTTTGAAAAGGTTTTGACATATTTGTAAATTTTCGTAATTTTCTGTTTGTTAATTCATTTATCGAGGGTACTTCCTTAAAAAAAAATAATTGAAATAAAAAACAAGTTCAAAAACTAAAACCCGATTACTGAAAAGTATGAAAAAGCTACATTTATTTTAGAATTTTGGTCCCAGGAGTGAGCAAATTGAAAACAAATAAAAAATAATTTAAACAAAAAATAAGATCATAAACTAAGACCCGACTACTGAAAAGTATGAAAAGGCTACATTTATTTTTGAAATTTGGTCTCAGGGCACAGTGCGGCCGAAGGCCGCTTTGTGCGGCCAAAAGTCCAAATTAAAAGTTTTTAGTTACGGGTTTTTTGTCATCAAGTTGGCTAAAGGAGTCCCCTAGAAGACGAAAAATGTTGAGAGTGGGTCTCTTGTCTCGAATCCCTTCCATAATCTCAGTCTGAATATGGCCGTTATGGTACGTGTACCCACTTATATGAAATATCGACTAATGGACTAATGGATGCTTATAGATGAGAATGTCCTCTTTTCTAAAAGCTTCAATTTGAATGGATTTCGTGTGAAATTAACTTAGATATAACTTCTTATATGAACGAAAGTCAGCTCTGACGCGCAAAGCGATAATAAAGCACATACCGCTAGGTTAGCGGTATGTGCAATAATAATAACAAGAAATAAAATTATCGACCAATTTTTGAGACAAATATATTAACAAAAAATAATAATTAATACATTGACGTTTCGGTCCGGATTTGGAATTTCTTCAGAACTGATCTAAAAAATTTATTTATTGAAGAATTCTAATCAGACGATAATCAAAGATTTGAATAATAACAAGAACCTTTCATGATATCCTATGATTGGGTAAAAAAATAACCATCGATTTTTGGTCATTAAAAATGAACAAATTGTCCTTCATAAATGAACAAAAAATATTTTTGTGATTCTGACTCTTCAACTTGGTGCGGGCACAATTTTTTTAACGATACCAAATTTTAGATCGATATATTGTAGTTCCTGAGAAAATCTACTGTGGCATACAAACAGATAACAACGTCTCACATAAAAGTTGTTTTTTACCATTCCAAAACGGAACCTTAATAATTATTCGTAACGGAAAATAATTACGTTTGGTCGTTGCATTTTATTGCCAAAACAACCTCAATGAGTGACACCAATAAATTATAGTAAGTACCCATATTATTTGGCTAACATGTATTAAATTTCATACTATTTGCGCACAAAGTGTGATTATATTATCACAATGTCAATAAAACTCATATGAGGGCAACTTTAATCATAATCGCACGTGAAAGAAGAACTGAATGCAAAATAACAGAGTTGGCCTTCCATTATTAAGACTTTATAGATGCAATAAAATTACTTGTTTCCATTCATAACGCCAATATTTTACATTTTTTTCTCACAATAAATTCAAATTTAAATGCAGCTCTCCCGAAAAGAATTATTACAATGTTACAATGTCAATCCTTCCTCTGATTGATTCACAAGTGGTTAATTATGCAGAGTTTCCATGCGAAAACTTTCCACGCGTCTCATTGTTTTGCCATCATTTTGTTAAAAACGTTTTCCGATTGGTACCATTAGTAGAGTGGATTGGGAAAAAAAGCCTTGAATCCGATGTGTCTCGAATCGAAAAATGTTTCCTACAAAATCTATAGAGTCGAGCTCCCCCGACATTTTGGTATAGTTTGTGACCGCATGTTGGAGGGGGCAGCGGGTGTCATGTCGCTTTGAAGCTCCGGAAAACCCGTTTTTGCCCCATAACTCGGCCATTTTTATCTGGAGGAAAAAAATGTTCCAACAAAAGTTGTAGAGAAAAGGAACTCGTGTAAGATCGTTCCCGACCGGGTCTGATCAGACAACCCGTTCGCGAGATATTGCCATTTTAGTGCGCGAAGTTTTGAAAAATTGAATTCCATTTTTAAAAAACCGTCTAAGAGCTTAATTTTCTTTTTATAGCAAAGGTATCTAAAGACCCTTTCTTTGCAGGCAGGAGAGGGGGAAAACGAATTTTTTTAAATCTCCCATAACTTTGGCAAACCAATAGATGTAAAAAAAATCCATTGCAAGGGTGCCGCTGCCAATAGATTAACTCAATTTTTTTAGCAATATTTAAAAATCTCTTTATTTTTTTCGAAAAAGGAAGGTTCATTTTAGGTTTCTGACGAAACATCTTTTTCAAATAAGTATTAATTATAAGGGTGTAGTCACGTAGTGTGACTTCAAAAATTAGCATTTTTCGCGTAATATTATATTGTCAATATTTTTTTAGAATGATCCTAGGCAAATCCATGTCCCCTCTATTCTAACGTCTAATAGAATACATGGACGGTAGGATGGGGAACGTGAATTTTCCTGGGATCATGCTCGACAGGTGACACATAGATAAACAAGATCGCCAAGAAGGACGGCCGGAAATGTTAAATTAAATTGAATACTGTTCTGTTGTTGAGCCCAGACCTTTATTATTTGTGCTTATGTATTGACTAATGAATGGAGGATATCAAGTTCTTGCTATTTTTTTTTATTTTAGTTCGAGATTAGTTCACAATAGTACGTAATCGGGCAATACACTTTATATTGATTCGAAAATAGCCAATCGATTTTGTCAATATTGTTGTAATACTTTAAACTTTAAAGGTAACTGTTATCTAATTAATTAATAATTTATTAATGTACTATGTTGTGAAACTTTAAAATTAGGTAAAATTTTCACAGAAGGTAATCAATAATTTATTTTATACTGTACTAGCGGCCCTGTACGTGCTTCGCTACGTATAAAGTGAAATAATAAAAAAAAATGTTTGGAACATCTATAATCTATCTATCTATCTATTTTATTAATTGCTAGCTATTTTAAAATATACATGTGCGTATATGTGTGTATGGAAATATATATGACTGCATACGTCAATATATATAAAAATGTCATTAAATAATTCATTTTTTTTATTGGTGCCCCATTTTACCTATTTATGCACGCCTCAGCGTATTTAAATCTAACTTTCAAACACGCCCGTTTTTTAAAGTTACCATGGCAACATCAACAACTCGAGAATTGTTTGATTATTCAAGCACTCCGGCTGCGCCGTTGTGCTCGAAAAAAAATAGCGTAAAGTATTCGTGGATAACTGGTCTTTAAAACACTTGCTCTATTTCGAGCTGCGCCGTCGTACTCGAAAAAAAATAGCGTAAAGTGTTCGTGGATAACTGGTCTTTAAAACACTTGCTCTATTTCGAGCACTCCGGATGCGCCGTCGTGCTCAAAAAAAAAATAGCGTAAAGTATTCGTGGATAACTGGTCTTTAAAACATTTGCTCTATTTCGAGCACTCCGGCTGCGCCGTCGTGCTCAAAAAAAACAGCGTAAGGTATTCGTGGATAACTGGTCTTTAAAACACTTGCTCTATTTCGAGCACTCCGGATACGCCGTCGTGCTAGAAAAAAAATAGCGTAAAGTATTCGTGGATAACTGGTCTTTAAAACACTTGCTCTATTTCGAGCACTCCGGCTGCGCCGTCGTGCTCGAAAAAAAATAGCGTAAAGTATTCGTGGATAACTGGTCTTTAAAACACTTGCTCTATTTCGAGCACTCCGGCTGCGCCGTCGTGCTCGAAAAAAATAGCGTAAAGTATTCGTGGATAACTGGTCTTTAAAACACTTGCCGGTCTTGTAAAACTGATTCGCCGTCATCTTGATCAATGATATTGCATCTTTCGCTTCAAATTTACGATAAAAATTTAGTTATTAAAATTACTCACCTATAATAATAATTGTTTTTAACTTTCTTTCAAATACGTATTTATTTTAAGTCTCACTTGGATAGTAATTAAAGATTAACTGTCATAATATTTTGAAAACAATTGTTTCATTTTTTGTATAAAATTCCAAAACCTACTTACAATATTTAAGTATTTTCATACGTCAAAAAATTGATTTTTAAAAAATGTGATAAATGAAGAACCGCTCGACCGATTTTGTGCAAACTTCACATAAACCATCTACTAAATAGTCCGACCAAAGCCTAAAAATTTGGTTTGGATAGGTGAGCCCGTTCTTGAGTTATAAAATTACAAAAAAGTGGCATTGATTTTTATATAGGGTGAGGCAAAAGTCCCGGAACGGTTGAATATCTCGCATACTACGCATCATATAAAAAAAAAAATACGTGTCAAATATTTTTCGCAAAACTATTTTTTGATACCACACATGACTCCCCACCCCCCACCCAGTTGATGGGGGAAGGGTCAACTTTAAAATTTAAAATAGGAACCCCTATTTTTTATTGCAGATTCGGATTCTACGGGAAAAATTACATCAATTTTACTTCGATCGTTTTTTTCGATTCGCGACCGATGTCGCGGTAATCGCGAAAAACTTAAAAAATCAATCCAATTTCGCAATAATGGATGACATTCCATTCACAATTTCGAAGTTTCCCCTCCCTCCACACACTGGTTGGGGGGGTGGGGGTCATGTGTGGTATCAAAAAAAAGTTTTGCGAAAAATATTTGATACGTATTTTTTTGTTTTTCGATTTTATGCGTAATATGCAAAATATCCGACTTTTCCGGAAATTATTGATTTTTTAAGTTTTTCGCGACTACCGCGACATCGGTCGCGAATCGAAAAAAACGATCGAAGTAAAATTGATGTAATTTTTCCCGTAGAATCCGAATCTGCAATAAAAAATAGGGGTTCCTATTCAAAATTTTAAAGTTGCCCCTCCCCCCACCAACTGGGTGGGGGGTGGGGAGTCATGTGTGGTATCAAAAAATAGTTTTGCGAAAAATATTTGACACGTATTTTTTTTTTTTTTTGATATGATGCGTAGTATGCGAGATATTCAACCGTTCCGGGACTTTTGCCTCACCCGGTTATATAGATTTATTATTGATTATAGAGATGACAAAAAATGTAATTCGTTATACATATTGCAATTTAATAGTGTGGATTTTTCACTTCTTGTTTAATCCAATTCGTTTTTTCCTTCAAAACTTTGGATCTAAAATTTAATAATAATTACCTAATCATTTTTATAGAAATTATTATTATATCTCTTCAAAAAAATAAAGCAAGCACTCCGGGAGTGCTGGCAGAAGTGAAAACTTGAATATTAACGTCTTACGAATTTTCGATCAGGTCACGTGTCCTGACGCGAGTTTAACATTTTTTACCCATTACAAAAAAAGTGTACAAAAGTTTTCGTCTTACGAATTTTGTCTTACGCATTTTCGATCAGGTCTTACGAATTTTCGATCTGACGCGAGTTTAACATTTTTTACCCATTACAAAAAAAGTGTACAAAGTTTTCGTCTTACGACTTTTGTCTTACGCATTTTCGATCAGGTCTTACGAATTTTCGATCTGACGCGAGTTTAACATTTTTTACCCATTACAAAAAAAGTGTACAACGCCGCTAAAGAAGTTTTCACTTCAAAAAAAAAAAAATTGGTTGTCTGTAAAGTCGGTTTACGAACGATAGTTTGATAACGTATTCCGCTCGAATATCATATTTAATAATACATAACCTAAATTTTAGTAGCTGTCAAACTATATTTTTACCGACTAATAATTTGATCAACCAAAGCAAAATACATATTTTTAAGCAATTATAAAAGACATTTAAAAGAATGTATATATATTATATATTTGTTAACAAACCGTATAATTTATCTGCTGTTATGAAATGCAGATATCTCCCAAGATTTGTTTTTGATACAAAATGTAGCTGCGTTTGTGTACAAACTATCAATTGACAAATAACGATGTATTATCTGAAAAATTGCTTTAAAAATTCGATAATTTATGACATTTTTATTAGATATCTTGATTTTAAGTCTTAAATTCCACGGTTTATAAAACAAAGGCCATCTGTCAGATATAGCTTTCGCTGGAACAGCCGAAAAAAATGTTGAACGCACACTACTCTCTGACGTCACGCGAGAAGAGGGAGAAATGCGCACAAGCCGACGCTTGGGCCGATCGTGCATCTCTATCGCTTATATCGCGCTCTCGCTTGCAAGCTCAGGCGGAACGTTACACTTTACGGAACGTTACACTTTTTCGTGCATGCAGCCGGTGTTTCATCAATTTATAAGACGTTATCACGTCAAAACAGAAAAAAAACGACAAAATAATAATCTCTATGAATAAAAAAAGCGTCCAATAGTTCTGTGCCTGGCTACACTTCTGTATGAAAATTTGGGTACAGAGATTCTTTTTCAGAAATGCTTAGAGTGTGTATATTAACATTTTTGACTTGGGTGGACATCTGTTACTCTGGACGTTTTCCCGCTATCGACATAGTTTAATCAAAACAACGTTGTCCAATTACAACAAAAAATGTTCAATGACTTTTTATTATAATGTATCTAAATAGTTTTCTAGTAATATTTTTTTTATTTTTAAATGTAAGGATTTAAATTTGAAAGCACATTTGAAAATTATAATATTGAAACGCTATTATTCTTACATCTTCTTTAGATTATACTCACAATCTCTTCAAGAACAATTTCATAATTTTATATTTTAAACTTATTTTTTAATTCTCCGAGATCCTACACTGCCCGTGTGTGCGAGCGGGACGGAACTGGCTATAGCAGTGGTTTTTAAAATAAAATAGTTGTGTCACTGTGGAGTAATGTAACTGAGTCCGCCGCGATAGTGGAAAGATTTGGGGTTCGTATCCCGACGGTGACATTGTTTGAAATATAAATTTTTGTAATATAGCGATCAGGGCCAGCGGAAGCCCTATTGGGGGTATAGCAAACTCGACACCTGGAAAATGTCCGTGTGTGGAATTCCACAACTGAAAATTCAGAACGTTTTTTTCCGATTTTGAATCAGATTTTGGGGATTTTGTTCAACATGCTTATTGATCAGTGAACGTTCTCTGCAACCTTCGGGCGTATTCGTGGATCAGCTAATTTTTCAAATCTTTGGAATTGTTCGCGTTGGTGTACAGACAGACGAAGATAAAATTTTTGACTTTTACAAAAAAGATTTTGATAGAGAAAGATTAGTGTCTGATCGAAAAATGTTTTTCGACGTACTCCAGCGTATAGTGAAACAACAGTGAAAAATTTAGAAGTTGTCGAATTTTTACGTGAAAAAAAATGATGTGTACCACTTGTACCTGATTATGCTCGTTTCATTCGATTGCTGTTAACAATTCCAGGATCGTCATGTACAAACGAATGTTCTTCTCGACCTTGAGGCGTTTGAAAACGTATTTGCGATCGACAATGGCTCAAAAACGCCTGAACAATATTGCAATTTTGCATGTTTATGCAGATATGGTTGACAGTCTCGACATCGATTTATCGTTGAACGAGTTCATTGTAAAAAATTCAAAAAGAACCGCCACTTTTGCTTTAATAAAAAAATGATTACGTGATTTATCTCAATTTTGTATATAAGAAGAGATTTTGTTCTGATTTTCCATCTCCCTTCAACAAGTGCTGATTTCCTGGATCTACAGCTTGGTCACCGATGTCGTTCAGAGAGCTGATAGTTGGTTTCAGAAGAATAAACTCAAATTAAATAATGATAAAACTCAAAATATAATATTTTCATTAAAACCCTACGTTCCTTCTGCCAACAACTTGAAGAACACAGTTCAGTTTCTAGGTGTTACACTAGACTCAAAATTGTCTTGGAAACAGCATATAGATTGCGTCGGTGGAAAAGTAGCTAAAGCTTTATTTACTCTTTATGGAAACTTAAAAAGTTAGTATCTACAGAAACTCTTAGATTCGTCTATTTTACATACTTTCATTCTAATATCTCGTACGGAATAATGCTATGGGGCTGTGCTTCAGATGTTCAGAAAATTTTTTTGCTTCAGAAAAAGGCCATGAGATGTATTGCTGGGGCCAATTATGACGCCCACTGCAAACCACTATTCATTGAATTACGTAAAATGACCGTCTTCAATCTATACATTCTCAATGTACTATGTTACTTTAAAGCTAACGTTCATAGTTCATCAATTGGTGCTGATTTTCATGGTTATGATACCAGAAACAGTAATGAAATAGTTGTGTCATATCACAGAATTAAAATTTGCCAACATAGTCCACACTTCATGGGCCAAAAGCTTTATAAACTTTTACCAGATAAAATCAAGGGACTGTCTTGTAATTATTTAAAAAAAAATATTAAAGAATTTTTAATATCAGAACTATTTTACAGTCTAGAGGAATATTACAACTGTAACATGACTCTTAGTTTTAGAAAAATTAATAGAAATTTGTTGTGAATATTGTTATTTTATAGAAATTTGTTGTGAATATTGCTTTTATTATTTTTACTATGTATGACGAGCTTATACCATTTTTTTGGTTTTGGCAAATATTAAATACTAATACTAATACTAACCACATTTTTACTCCACACCTGGGTTCAACCTCTTCTGCCGGCTCTGATAGCGATGTAAGAATGGCTGTTTATTAACAATTGTAGCAAACAGTAGCTACACTTTAATTAATAAGAATGTTGTATTAAATATTATGTATTCTATTTTTTTACTTTTGTAAGATAAGTTAAATGTAACAAAATTACTATTACTTTTAATAAATAATTTTTTTTATGTATAAAAGACTGCGTATACTATACTTGCACAGATCAGCACTCAACACGGACAATAAAAGCTTGTTCGTAAAGGCTCCCATGTTATTTAACGGAGTAGCACACTTTTGACCAGCACCTGCAATCAGCAGCCTGAGACCAGCCACGGACTATCAGAGTAAATCGTGTCGGTCAGTTTTCAATTCTGAACTGTAAATTCTGTCTCTGGCCGTGTTAGATCGACCTAATCTTGTGTTTTGGTACTGTAGGTGACTAAGGTGAGGATAAATTACATCCAAGAAGCTCATAGAAATAAAATGTGTTGTGACAAGCGTAAATATTGAAATAATTTTTGTTGAACTCTCTCAATAATTCAAGAAATAAATGATGAAATTCGTCATATAGCCTCATCTTTTCATTGAAAGAGTGAACCCAAACCCTTTTTTTTTTGTCCTGGCTTCTTCATCTTTCTCCTCGTCACATAACACTGTCAAAATAAAAACTTCTTCCACGGCTATAATCAAAACCGCAAAAACATTTATTAGTTATTTAAATTTCTATTTTCTACTCTGGATCTTATCAATTTTTGACCGCAGAAATTTAAATATATTTTTTCTATAATTATTATTATGACAAAATGTATACCGCGTGTTCATTTGAAAAGTTCCACCAAGAATATTTTATTATATTTATTATTTTTAGTGCGCTTTATTTGCTTACTCCGATTGTATTATTTTCACTGAAATGATACAATAGCTCGAGTCTCGACCTCTGAACATGAGCTGTTTTATTCGCGTTATTTTCAAAAAAATCATATTTTGGTTTGTTAATTATAAAGAGCGCAGCTTTCTGATTCTTTCCAACAGTCTCAGTGTCCCATTTTGCAAGGCTATTATCAATGAAACCACAAATATGTGCAACTCAATAATATATTCATAAGTGCGATTTGCACCCGGATTAAACCGACACGATTAGATAGTTTCCATAATATTGTATTATCATCGGCGACCCACAATTATTTTCTAGGTTTTAGTATATCATCTACTGTGCAATAAAACCGTTTAAAATGTTTTTTTTTAACTATTTTATTTTAAAGAATTTAGTGTGCTTCTCAAAAGTGCACTTTGGATCCGGATGAAAGCCGGGCTGGTCAGCTATATATATAATATATATAATATATATATAATATATATAATATATATAATATATATAATATATATAATATATATAATATATATAATATATATAATATATATAATATATATAATATATATAATATATATAATATATATAATATATATAATATACATAATATATATAATATATATAATATTGTATTGTCATCGGAACTGCACATGTCTGAAAAATTTCATCTCATTCGATTAACGGGAAGCCGGTGAAAAGTTAAAAGTGCACCCGGAAAAGCCGGGTTGTTTTCTATATAATATTACATCGTCATCGGATCCGTGTGCAAAATTTTTACTTAATTCGCGACGGGAAGTCGGTGAAGATTTAGAAATGTGAATTGCACTCAGATGAAGTCGGGTCGGTCAACTGTTTGCCATAATATTGTATTGTCATCGGAATTACACATGTGTGCAAAATTTTTAGTCAATCGGACAGCGGGAAGTAGGTGAAAAATCGATCGCAAATTTGAAGCAAACAAAGAAACGTGAAGATAAATAAAACCGTTTAAAGCAAAGTTGATCTTAAGTTTACCTTAAAAACATCCTTTAATAGTGGAGTGGATTAGGAAAAAAAGCCTCGAACCCGGTATGTCTCGAATCGAAAAATGTTTTCTACATAAACTGTAGAGTCGAGCTTCTCCGACATTTTGGTATAGTTTGTGATCGACTGTCGGAGGGAGTGGCGAGGGATATGCCACTTTAAAGTTTCGGAAAACCTGTTTTTGGGGGAAAAAAGTTCCAATAGAAGCTGTAGAGAAAAAGAATCCGCGTAGCTCGTTCCAGACCAGGTCGGATCAGACAACTCATTCGCGAGATATCGCCATTTTAGAATGCGAAATTTTGAAAAATTAAATGCCATTTTTTTAAAAACTATATTGCTGCTAGGAGCTCAATTTTCTTTTTATTGTAAAGGTACTAAAGACTCATTCTTTGCACCGGAGGCTGGACGCGGTGGGTCAATTAGAACCGGCCGGAGAGGGGGAAAACGATTTTTTTATATCGCTCATAACTTTGGTTCTAATTGACTTATCGACCTAAACTCGTGGCAATTTTTTTCGTTTTCTATCTACTTTTATGTGACAAGTAAAAAAAAGTTTTTCCCAAACTCAACTGCTGATGGGCGAAATAAAGTATTGTTACATTAACTTCCCCGTTTGAATAATTAGTAATCAAATTCTAATTTTTAGGTATGTAATTCAGTTATCCAATTTTTATATTGAAATTAGAAACAACCCGCTTTTTAGTATCATTGGAAGATAATTTTAAAAATAAATTAGCAGATAATAATCACTTTTAAATATGTATTTACATTTTTGAATAAAATATGAAATTTAAAGTAGCTCTACTTTTTGACATTAACGCATTGAGGAATTCAGATAAGTTTTTTATAAACACCCTCTTAATTGTTATTATCGGTATAGGTATGTAAATAATAAAAAAGAATTACAATTGTTCACATTAACGCTAATGTAAATTTAACATTAATTAGTTGTTATAATAATATGTCACAAAAAACCTGTCAACACCTTTGTATATTTAAATAGATGATTGAAAACATTAATAAACAGGAAAAAAGTAAGTTTTGATACACACAATCTATATATTTCAAAACGGATTTGTATACTTTTGCAATTTAATAATCTGTTCAAAAATCCATTAAGATATAAAATTATCCAATGTCAAATAGGTACGATAATTATTTATTGACAGTAAACTCATTTCTGAAAACGAGAAACACACTTCGAAATTATTTTTAAAGCATATCTATAACTTGCTACAACTCTTTTTCAACATAATAAAGTGAATCGCTTCCAAAGATTTTTTGTGGAATAATTTTAGTTAGGACATTATGTTAAGTTTGGAATGGGTATACCTAATGTCATAGACATTGGAAAATACAAAGTTATGAACAAAATTTGTGGACAAGCCTTTCGACTTACATATTATTGTCAACATTTAGGGTTACTGACAAATTTGTGATTTTCAATATTTTGTCAAATACTCTTAAAATCTTCAAGAAAGAGGAACGTAATTAATACGAAATAAGGCAATGATTTCTTGAAATTATTGACATAGTTCAACATGAATATTATTTATTTTGCGTCTTGTAAAATTTGAAGATATACAGAGTATTTATAAATTATAACATCGTAAATAGAAGAAAAAGCTTTATACCTATATTAAATTTAAAAAAAAATTGTTGGCTGCTTTAAAAATACATTGCGATTACGCACTAAATCAAAGACGGATGACGTCAAAAATCTGTGTGAAGTTTTTTCTCCGTAAACAGTATCTTGCTTTTCAAAGAAATATAATATATAAATATATTTTAAAAATACTGTAGTAGAGTAAAGAATTTTTTATCGCATTTTTGATGTGGTTGGGCGGACGTTACGTTTGTGTGACTTTAGTTGACGGCGACATCTAGATAACAGAACGAAAAGTTACTATGTAGTTTAGTTACTAGTATTTCGTTAGATGACAGCGCGTAACTCTCGCTTTGTGTATGCGTTGGATTAGAACTTGGCTTTTGTTAAATGCAACAACCAGATGACAGGGCAACATTTAGTTACGGGGCGACATTTAGTTACTAAAAATTTGTTAGTTGGCAAGGCCAAAAATTTAATTACAGGATCAAATTTAGTTACAGGGCGATATTTTGCTTAAATGTTTTTTTTTTTCACATCTGCCAGGCATCCCACGACGGCTCACATTTTTTTTTGTTATATATTTCTGTCTTTTTTTTGTCGTAAGAGCTTGGTGGTTCTGATTGGCCAACGCCATAGATAAAGACATAGAACTTTTGATAAAGAGAGTAATACTCCATGGTAATCTATTGTCGGAATAACCAAGGTATTACTTCGAAAAAAGAGACGCAGATATATTTTCGATACGCTTTGTTGACTTCGCTCACCGCACATTGAGTAAATATGCTTGATATAGTAATTATTAAATACATAATATATGGAAAATCAGCGTAAATTTGAACTAAGCTCTAAAATCTGGCAAACATTAATCTAATCGCTGATGTACAATAATTTATGAGGGTTATTTGCTAGTTACTGTTAAATTTAAATTAAATTTTCAATTTCATGAATCAATTTTACCCTACCGTGCCAAAAAAAGTTGACAAATTTCATGAATGTACCCAGTTCTGTTCGATTCCCGAATCTTATCACGATTCAGTAATTTTCTATGGATTTTTAAACTGAATGTTGAAAACTGTTTAAAAAAAGGTAAAAAAAAAACACTGAACTATAAAGTCTAACTGCCTATAGGTATGCGTTTAAATAAATGATTAAAACTTATTTCTGTGAAATATAAATTTTCTTATCAAACTGATTTTTTTTTAAATGTACGTACGTTGCAGGACATGCTTAAAGAGTTGTGTTCCCGTATTGTTTTAAATACTTTACCAAATCTTATTTATGCTAAATTCTTTTACTATTAATTTAACATAAAACATCCTTGCTCTCATTTGTTCTTGCCATTAAGTTGTTAGACAGTGTTGTGTTCGCGCTCAACTGTTAATTCAATTACTTTTTTTATTAAGATAAACAGTATGAATAATATTCAATATACACCTTTGATAAATTTGATTATATCATTTTTCAATCCTGTACTGACACAGGAAATGTAAGTTTTATTTGTAAACGTAATTGTTTTGTTATCGTGTAGAAGTTAATAGTATGTTAATTGTTGTAGACCGGTCGATAAAAATAACAATTACGATCTGAAAATTTATTGGAATGTGCCGAGTTTTCAGTGTAGATCGCATGGGATCTTTTTTAACGATTTAAATGAAAAGTATGGAATTATTCAAAACATTAATGATGATTTTCTCGGGGACAAAATTTCTATTCTTTATGATCCAGGTAATTATGATTTAAAGCTATTTAATAAACTTTTATTACATTACATATTTTTTAGGAAATTTCCCAGCATTATTACGAAATAGCACTAATAATCAGTTGATTAGAAGAAATGGTGGTGTTCCTCAAGAAGGAAATTTATATTTACACCTAGATATATTTAAGACGCATTTAGACAGACTAATTCCAGATGAAAATTTCAATGGCAAGTCGAATAAATTACTTTATTATAATAATTTATTGTGAGCTTTAACCTTGAAAACGATGACATATCGCGCGTCTTTTGTTTAACAACATTAACGTGTAGGTATGCTGTTTATTTTTCACAGATAATTCGGTCTGATTGTTTTTTGAACAGGCGAATCGTGTATCTGTGGCATTTACATTTTTCAAATTCAGTAGCTTTTAGCATCCTAACAGTGGCTCGAAAGTTGTCAGAGCTCGTTGCATACTCATTCATGAATTTTTAAATTTAAGGCGTAGGTGTTATCGATTTCGAAAGTTGGCGACCTATTTTCCGGCAGAATTTCGGCACTTTGATGCCATATAAAAATCTTTCTATAGAAATTGAAAAAATTAATCATCCAGAGTGGCCAGAGTCTAAAATAAAAATTGAGGTAAGTAATAATATATTTTTCATTGTAGCAATCATTAAAACGCTTTTTTTCCATTTGTTTTTTTCTTCTTTTTTTGTAAACTTTAGAAGAAACTAGTGACATTACGATCTCTGAGGGTAATATCTATAAGAAGTAGTAGCTAATATTTTTTTGTTTGTATTATAGGCCCAAAGGAGATTTGAAGATGCCGGTAAACAGTTCATGGATGAAACTTTATTGGAAGTGAAGTCACTCCGACCGAAAGCAAAATGGGGTTATTATGCTTATCCTTACTGCTTTAATATGTACAGGAAAGATGTTCCAGAATGTCCTGCGCCAGTTCCAGAAGAAAATGACAGGTGAATATTTTATTTTAATTCTAGACTGATTTTTTTCAAACTCGATGTTAATGTTATGACGAATTTACTGACAGTTTAATGTTTAAAACTATACTAACTACGTCAACTTCAAAATGTGCTTATGTTAAAATATCTCTTTCATAAAATTTGTTAAATTAGCAAATTGACGGGCTCTGACCTCATTAAATAAATTGTGTATCACAGTTTATCAGGCTATGTTTTGTTTGTAAATATGAATTGTTCGTTTATGAAAAATTGAACGGAAAAGTTCTCTAGTCTTGAAAATTTTAAAAATTACTATTTCTGAGGTTTATATGTATACCTACGTAACTTTTGAGATTCAAAATTACATTTCAATTTTTGTCATAGACTATAAAAACCAGCAATTTATCTAATTCTGCCATTCGATAGACAGGAAAAAATTATAAAAAAAAACATTTTAACATTTTTAGTCCGGCTTACCCGATAAGAAATATTAAGCCGATCCGGGACTTTTGAAACACTCTGTAGGTATATATAAAAATCTCGTGTCACAATGTTCGTCCGCGCTAATCTCCGAAACCGCTGAACCGATTTTAATGAAATTTTGTAAATGTGTCTTGCTTGGTCTAATTTAATATTTTGTACAAAATTACGGTGTTTTGTGAAAATAAACTGTTCTAGTAACATGTAGCGACATCTAATAGAATTTACTCAAAGCTATTAGTTCAAAAGCAAACAAAAAAAAACAAACCGTGAGGCAAGATTGTAATATGGTGAAGCCGAAGGCTCCACTACTGTTGTTGCTGCCGAGCTGAGCGCAGCCTCATGAGGTAACACTGTAATATGGTGGATCTGAAGGCTCCACTACTGTCGTCGCTGCAGAGCGGGGAGCACCCCCGTGAGGCAAGACTGTAATACGGTAGAGCCAAAGGCTGCATTACTGTTGTCGCTGCCGGTGGGGCGCAGCCCGTAAGGCAAGACTGTAATACGATGAAGCCGAATGCTCCACTCTTGTTGTTGCTGCCGAGTGGGGCGCAATCCGGTGAAGCAAAACTTTAATATGGTGGAGCCGGAGGTTCCCCAACTGATGTCGCTGCCGTGTTTCGTGACAATTGCTTGCGAAACCGCTGGTAATGACTATTATTAATAAATAATAAATACGTATATGAAAACGCTCTGCAGATATCGCTATAAATCTATAATAATAGGTATATCTTTTATACAGTCAATCTACAAATCTAGGCGAAACCGTACCGTGCCACTGGTATCATATGAAAGCTTGTCGTGAGATTTTCCTGTCTAAATTTATTTTATGAAATACATACATTTTTTCTCAGAATTACTTGTGTAAACATCAAGTTACATCAAGTATTTTTGTTTATTTACACAGAAAAATCTAGCCACTCTCTTTTATATCATTAAAATTAAATTGTATGATGTAGGTAATGAATGATTGGGTTTGATTTAGTTTAAAGTTAATATTATTCATCTTCTTAGAGAAAAAAAGTTATTTTATTCTACGAATTTTAGGACGTTATGGTTGTTTCAAAGTAGCGATATTTTGTTCCCGTCACTGTATTTACGGGAAAACGCTTTGAATTCGTTTGAAAGACAACAATTAATTTACGGTCGTATTAACGAAGCTAAGAGGATAAAATTTAAAACTGGGAATAATTCGAAAATTATATCCTATTTTTGGTATTTGTATCAAGATACAAGGGAATTTTTAGCCAAGGTGAGTAAAACGAATGAAGGTAAGAAAATGAATAAGCGATAGTTAAACAATAACGATAAGTTACTTACAGTTTTTCTTATTATTTTTTATTCGTATAAAATTCACCTTTTCATTATTTAATAATATGCTTCGATAGGTACGTTTTTATTCGCGAAACTACGCGTAAAATTCACTTTTTTGCAGTCTTTGTTTAAACAAAAAAAACACTGGGTCGATTTTGAAAATTTTTTTTGGATGAAAATGACGTTAACGCGCTTCGATTGATAATCCAACGAAGTTGATTTAATTTTTTATTCGGGAGATATTGTGTAAAATTAGCTTTTTTGGAGTATTTTCGGTAAAAAAGAACGGCTGGACCGATTTTGAAAAATTCTTTCAGATCATATAATTACGTTTTATGAGTCGATCGGCAGAGAAAGAGAGAGAGAGAGACATCTTTTCAAAAATAGTTTAAAAATAGTGTAGTGACCTTGAAACCAAAAATTGTTGAATTATTTTTTATTCGATTTTCGGATCCATTACCATAACTTTCCAATGTACTGGTAAGTTAAAAACGATGATACAATCCTATTATCATTTTTATTATTAATAACGTATAATATTTTTAACTAACTAATTTTACAAAATTGCTGTTTATTCCTCACTAGTAAGACTAGAAAAACCAATAGGTATTTAAAAGATTTTTGAGCCAAAATTAAAGTATTGAGTTTAGAAGTCTATGTATGTTTGTATTTACAGTTGTTCCACCGTAGCGCCTAAACTATTCATCCGATTTTGATAAATAAGGTGTCAATCGATTCGTTATTATGGGCCGGGTAACATAGGCTACATTTATTTTTGAATTTTGGTCCCAGATGGGAGCAAATTGAAAACAAATAAAAAATAAGTTCAAAAAAATAATTTCAACAAAAAAAAAATTGGTTGTCTGTAAAGTTGGTTTACGGACGATAGTTTTACGTGATAACGTATTCCGTAATACATAACCTAAATTTATATAATAATTATAATAATTCGAATCTATGATATTGCATCTTTTGCTTCAAATTTAGGTTAATTTTATTTATTAAAATTACTTACCACCTATAATATAATTGTTTTTTTAGCTTTCTTTCTTTCGTATTTATTTTAAGTCTCAAAGATTAACTGTCATAATATTTTGAAAACAATTATTTCATTGTTTATATAAAATTCCAAAACCTACTTACAATATTTAAGTATTTTCATACGTCAAAAAATTGATTTTTATAATGATAAAATTTGTATGAAAACGATTTTTTCGAGAGATGAAACCTAGCTAAAACGATTTTTGCCCCCCCAAAATCCCTTTTCAGTAAATTTAATCCAAATCGTTAGGGCCGTTTTCGAGAAAAGCACGCACAGGGTCAGGCGGAACGTTAGGAACGCTAGGAACGTTACATTTTTTCGTGCATGCAGCCGGTGTTTTATCAATTTATAAGATTGGTGATTCACAATTTATAAGACGCTATCACGTCAAAAATAAGTTCTAAAACTATAAAATCCGACTACTGAAAAGTATGAAACAAGAAAATATTCTCATCTGAGGATAGCCGTGGTCGTATGCCATCTTATATATTATATGAGGCCCCTCTAGATCTTTAGCGTGATGCACTTTGCCCTAAGAGCTTATGATCGCATTACTACTGTTAAAATGTAATGCTTTGTTAGGGTAGGTATCATATGAACACAGCTATCCTCAGATGAGAATATTTTCTTGTTTCATACTTTTCAGTAGTCGGATTTCAGTTTTTGAACTTTTTTTAAATAATAGTTGATGACCTGACTGTTGTTTTTAGCGAGTAGATTTTTTAATTTGTGTAGAAATAGATTCATACATTTGTAATAAGTTAATAACTGACGCATTAACGCTATTTTGTTATGAAAGAAATATTTCCGTGGAAAAATATTTTATATAGTTATGTGTACATAGGTAAATATGTTTACATCGGAAATTGCACGATTCGCAGATAAACTGTTTATATTGCTCTTTTAAATGTGCAAGTAGTCCATTTGAAAATAGTATTGTAATTTCGACTAATATGGACAATTGCTGGGAGGTCTGGATCAAATTAGGAATTTTCAGATATTTTGTCTGTTTGTTTCGGAATAACTCAAAAACTATTCTACAGATTTTGATTGTATTTTCACTATTGTGTTTGTTATTCATCCCGGTGTAGCAACAGGCTATAAATATTATATTAATAATAATATTTTTTTATTTGTCAGTATAGTTAAAGGATTTTGAAAGTCTCTGCAAGGAGTAAATGGGCAAAAAATAATTTTTCTGCAATTAGGTCACCCCAGCGTCGTATCGCAACGCGCTAGACCCCTATTAACTACTTCACTAAGTGGATTTGTAGAGGGGGACTCAGACTTCACGAAAGAGAGCATTTCTGCCTCCAAGTGCTCCTTGACCATTTCCGTCACCGTCTCTACTAGTAAAGATACCCCATATCCAATATATAAAAATTATTATTAGTTATATAATATTTCCATAACACTATAAAATGCATTATCCAGTAAAAAACTTTTTATATTTTTTTGAAAAGATTTATAATATAATCAACATTAAGGCCTAGCACACATGAAGAGCGTTCAACGCGCGTTGGCCCAACGCGCGTTGAACGCTCTTCATGTGTGCTAGGCGTCTCACGGTGACTACCTATTATATTATAAGTTTTGCTCATCAAATTTTACAGCAACTCTGTATAATAGTGGCGTGTGTGAGTCGGAGGACTGGTAAATATTTTGAGCCGGAATGAAACTACCTTCCCCTCGCCCCCCGTTTTCGAGGATGCTGAACACTATGGCGGCGTCAGAATTTCTCGTTGGGGTGGCCCAGCCCCTCAAACCGGTCAAAAACCACCCCCGAGAGGGGTTAAACGCGATTTACTAAGTTTCCCTGCAGAAAGAAGTACTTTACCCCCGTTTCGAGGATGCTGAGCACGGTGATGGTGTTGGATATCGCGCCCGACCCCTACCAACCCCTCCACCGGCCAATACTCACCCTTGAAAGGGGTGATTTTTTTTTTGAAATATCAACGGTAAATACCTATATGTTCTCCCGCCGTTTTCGAGGTTGCTAACAACCCCTTCACCGGCTAATAATCAACCCCCGAAAGGGGTGAATTTTTTTTACCATTATCAGCGGCAAATACTGGTTCTCCTCCCATTTTCGAGGATGCTGAGCACGGTGGAGGGGCTGGATATCGCGACCGGCCCCTAACAACCTCTCCACCGACCAATACTCACCCCCGGAAGGGGTGAATTTTTTTTATTATCACCGGGAAACACATTTGTCCCCGTTTCCGAGGATATTGAGAATGGGAAAATTAATCGTACTTACTTCTCTTCTTGGTTGTAATGGACTTTCATTCCGGTTCAGCTGCAAAAAATATATTCAAGTGCCGCCAATAGATCTATTGAATGATTGATACATACGTTTATTTTTATATATAAATAATTCAGAACAACATGTATTTGCCGCTGATAATAGGAAAAAAAATCATCTCTTTCGGGGGTGAGTATTGGCCGGTTGGGGGGTTGGTAGGGGTCGGACGCGATAACCAACACCACCACTGTGCTCAGCATCCTCGAAAACAGGGGTAAAGTACTTCTTTCTGCAGGGAAACTTAGTAAATCGCGTTTAACCCCTCTCGGGGGTGGTTTTTGGCCGGTTTGAGAGGTTGGGACACCCCAACGAGAAATTCTGAAGCCGCTATCGTGTTCAGCATCCTCGAAAACGGGGGGGGGGAGCTAGTTTCATTCCGGCTCAAAATATTTACCATTTTTCCGACTCACACACGCCACTATAATAGACTTATTTTATGTAAGTGTCTGCAATTCAAATAGAGAACAGTTCCTTATCTCTATGGTAACTAATGATACAAAACAATGCTGATTTTATAAACAAATATATGGTTTTCTGGAATTTCTGTAAGCGTTCCTCTCTCAACTGAGGACACTTTTAGTTATGGCAAGCATACGAACTAGCGTACTCTAGTTACTTATATCTCTATGGGCAAAACTTATAAATATCAATGCTTGCCATATAGACCAGTCATATGTTACATTCGAAATTGCAATAATTGCGGTAAACTTGCTTTTTTGATATGTTGTTTGGATCCACCTAGATAGTGTTTTTCCAAATTTGCAGCCTTCTGAAATGTGAGCGCGCTCAGTTATTGCTGAAAAACCGCAATTTTTTCGGACTTTTTTTAGTTTTGTGCAAAAAAACCCACATAGGAAGGCTCTGACGAGGAAGGTCACTATTACTTTTTTTAAAGTAGACAAAATTCCCGACAGTTCGAACCCAAATTTAATGTTCTAGGTCTAATAGCACCCAAGATACAGGGTTCCCAATATTCGTAATTTTTTTCCAAAAAGTTGAAAAAGGGAAAGTGGCCAATTTTCGACCAAAATATCAGGTATAATTAGGTATCTATGGGAAAATTCATGAGAAATGAAGTTGTAGCAAATTTAATTAACTTAATTATTAGACTATAGGTTTGTCCGTAGACGTGATAGTTCGTTCGATGACGACCATAAACCAAACAAACCTAAAATTGAGTGTTAAGGGGAAGTTACAATAATATTACTAGAAGTTTTCTCTGTGTTTATTATTAAGTTACATGCTAATTTAAATTTACTACAAGTTAAAGAAAAAAGAAAATAAACAAAAATTATTATAAAAACTAATATTTAAAAAACCTTATGCCGGTCACACACGTAACTGCATACTTGTCAAGTATACATGCGCTTGACGTTTGATCAAGTTTGCATGACCGTGTGTATGATAATTTTACTCAAATATTTTGACTTGACTGCCGAACGAATTTTCAATCTGCATACTTGAAGACTTGTCAAGCGGCCAGATATTGTGACGTGACAATCAGGCGTTCATAGCTGATAGTCTGTTGTGACTTACCCCTTTTCTGTATACTTTACATGTGTTTCGTGCAAAATGTCTACTGATATTCGTAGAACATTTCGCGAAGTGTTTGAAGAATTTATTGATATATACTGAAGCGAATCTTGTTTATGGCACATAAAAAATAAACACTATCATGACAGAGATAAGAGAAATGTCGCGTACAATAAATTAATAGAAAAAATAAAAGAATTCGATCCAAGTACAGACCGCGAACAAGTTGTAAACAAATTAATAGTATCAGAACAAATTACAGGAAAGAAAAAAAGAAAGTTGATGATTGACTTCGGTCTGGATCAGGCACTGACGAAGTTTATAAACCAAAATTATGGTATTTTAACTCCTTACATTTCCTTTCTGATCAAGACATTCCAAACAGTACAGTTTATTCTACGTTTCTGAACCATTTCGGTAGCCAACACCAAACCAATTATTGCAAAAGCCTCATCATATGTGGATGCCATAGTCGATAACTTTACTTTTGCACGTCACTTCTGGTTGGAGAATGATGTAGAACTGACGCCGCTTCAAGCAAACTTGTGCCGTGTGTGTCCTGGCCATCATGTAAACTTGATCAAACTTCAAGCGCATGTATACTTGACAAGTATGCAGTTACGTGTGTGACCGGCATTATATAATTTTACATATAACTAGGCTCACCAACACTGTTGGGCTTAGGTTAACCTACGCGTCTTCTTTGAGGGCCCAGGAGTATCAAAATCAAGGTGCACAAGAACCCTACTGATTAGGGATGGCATCAAACAGACTCGGGTTTGATGCCAACCACGACATCCATGCTTCCAGCCCCTCAACTACTTCTGAAAAGCCTATCCTGCATGTGCGAGAAAGGTTGTGCTGGGTCTTGCTCTTGCAAGAAGGCTGGAATGAAGTGCTCTACACACTGTAAATATTGTAAGGGGTGTGTCCAATAGAGGATGTAGAAGAAGATGGAGACTACCCCAATGATGAAATTGAAAAAGAGTTTGATGTCTCTCCTGCTTTTCAAATGGGCATTAACCTCCCCATCGACATCTCCCCACTCGTCGAAGTTGATTTTGATACTCCTGGGCCCTCAAAGAAGACGCGTAGGTTAACCTAAGCCCAAGAGTGTTGGTGAGCCTAGTTATATGTAAAATTATATAATTAAATATTAGTTTTTATAATTATTTTTGTTTATTTTCTTTTTTCTTTAACTTGTAGTAAATTTAAATTAGCATGTAACTTAATAATAAACACATAGAGAAAACTTCTAGTAATATTATTGTAACTTCCCCTTAACACTCAATTTTAGGTTTGTTTGGTTTATGGTCGTCATCGAACGAACTATCACGTCTACGGACAAACCTATAGTCTAATAATTAAGTTAATTAAATTTGCTACAACTTCATTTCTCATGAATTTTCCCATAGATACCTAATTATACCTGATATTTTGGTCGAAAATTGGCCACTTTCCCTTTTTCAACTTTTTGGAAAAAAATTACGAATATTGGGAACCCTGTATCTTGAGTGCTATTAGATCTAGAACATTAAATTTGGGTTCGAACTGTCGGGAATTTTGTCTACTTTAAAAAAAGTAATAGTGACCTTCCTCGTCAGAGCCTTCCTATGTGGGTTTATTGCACAAAACTAAAAAAAGTCCGAAAAAATTGCGGTTTTTCAGCAATAACTGAGCGCGCTCACATTTCAGAAGGCTGCAAATTTGGAAAAACACTATCTAGGTGGATCCAAACAACATATCAAAAAAGCAAGTTTACCGCAATTATTGCAATTTAGGCGATTTTTTGTGTACGTTATGACTGGCCTAATAGGGAAGTTTTTTTTTCAACATTCTGAAATATCTAGAACAGGAAGCAAAGAAGAAATTTGGAAACGGCTCAATTAAAAAGAACTGATGTTGGTAGATTAGAAATAATTAATAAATACTTTTGTATAGAGTGGTGTGCTGTACATTATGATTCAGTATCATGTCAATCTCTTATAGTTTAGTTACCGCATTTCAATTTAGCTCAGAACCGCGTGCGATACTACGACATGTTAAATATTTTCAATTTTTCAAAATCGATTCATTTCTTCTTGGCTTTACCCTATAGACAAACAAATATACGAACTTTTTCTGTTTATAACATTGGAATAAATATATCATGTCCAGAAATAGGCAACATTATGTAATTCTTTTTTGTATATTTCAGTCCATTGTCACGAGAATAATAATTAATAACAATCATGGCTGTACAAATCAAATCGTTGATTTGTAAAAAAAAAAACAATTACGTAATGCCAACCATAAACTAAGCCGGAATACCTGTAATTCAACTTTAAATTTATTTCATAAGTATTTACTGTTTTCAGGATGATATGTATAAATCACTTGAATTACTAAAAAATTTGAACATCGATGGCGTTGTTATGTGGGGCAGTTCTCTCGACGTGAAAACACGGCAAAAATGTGAACAGCTAAGAAATTACGTGGATAATATTCTTGGACCAATCATAAAACAGTTGAAAACTCACGTCGACCTCTAAATTCTATATAAAGTAATTTATATGTGTAAAAGGATATTAAAGAAAAATATCGTTAAATGGAACAATTAATTTAATTTATTGTTATAGAATAAAGCAAAATATAAAGACAAAAACTGAATTATTTGAATCGTAGTTGTAGTGGCGAGAAAATATCAATGTTTAAACGAAATCATACAATATTTCCTATATTATGTAGGTATCTATGTAAATGTCGAAAACGCACAATTTGTGACGAAAAAGTAAAATGATAAGACTATCGCTATCAAAGAATTTTTTTAAATATTATTTACTCATTTACTTTTTTGACGTACCTAGAACGAAATTCATTCCTAAACGTACATTAAAAATCTAAATGAACTTAGATAAGTAGCCAGGCAGATAGAAAGCATATACTTACTTGCTTAGTATATGAGATATAGGACATTTTTTTTTATTATACAGAGAAAAAACTCAGGTACAAAAATACAAAAAAAAAATGTCATGAGGCTATTAGCATTGAGCACTATAGTGGCGTGTGTGAGTCGGAGGACTGGTAAATATATTGAGCCGGAATGAAACTACCTTCCCCCCCGTTTTCGAGGATGCTGAACACTATGGCGGCATCAGAATTTCTCGTTGGGGTGGCCCAACCCCTCAAACCGGCCAAAAACCACCTCCGAGAGGGGTTAAACGCGATTTACTATAGGTTTCCCTGCAGAAAGAAGTACTTTACCCCCGTTTTCGAGGATGCTGAGCACGGTGATGGTGTTGGATATCGCGTCCGACCACTACCCCTCCACCGGTCAATACTCACCCTCGAAAGGGGTGAAGTTTTTTTGCAATATCAACGGTAAATATATGTTTTCCCGCCGTTTTCGAGGTTGCTGAGCACGGTGGTGGTGTTGGATATCGCGTCCGACCCCTACCAACCCCTCCAACGACCAATACTCGCCCCCGGAAGGGGTGAATTTTTTTTATATCACCGGGAAACACATTTGTCTCCGTTTCCGAGGATATTGAGAATGGGAAAAATAATCGTACTTCTCTTCTTGGTTGTAATGGTCTTTCATTCCGGTCCAGCTGCAAAAAATATCATCATGTACCGCCAGTAGATCTATTGAATGATTGATACATACGTTTATTTTTATATATAAATAATTCAGAACATTCATTACGATTCATGAAAGTACGGTTAAACAAATAGTAATGAGAAAAAAATTCACCCTTTTAGGGGGTGAGTATTGGACGGTGGAGGGGCTAGTAGAGGTCGAACGCGATATCCAACACCACCACCGTGCTCAGCTTTCTCGAAAACGGGGGTAAAGTATTTCTTTCTGCAGGGAAACCTAGTAAATCCCGTTTAACCCCTCTCGAGGGTGTCTTTTGAGGGGTTGGGCCACCCCAATAAGAAATTCTGACGCCGCCATCGTGTTCAGCAACCTCGAAAACGGGGGGGGAAGGTAGTTTGATTTCGGCTCAAAATATTAACCATTTTGGCGTTTTTTCCAACTCACACACGCCACTACTAGGATGGCTGGCCTAAAGATTACAATGATATGATATGCAGTGTTAATTGTTACATCATAAATCATAATAGCAGGTAAGTAATAGTTTGATTATAGTTTGTTTGTTTGTTTCCAGATCCTTGGGGTGTAGGCATTAAATTGCACATACCGCTAAATTAGCGGTATGTGCTTTATTATCGCTTTGTGCGTCAGAGCTGACTTTCGTTCATATAAGAAGTTATATCTAAGTTAATATCACACGAAACCCATTCAGATTGAAGCTTTTTGAAAAGAGGAGATTCTAATCTATAAAACAGAACCATTTTTAAATCAATTCGAGTTCATAAATACTATTAAAATTGTAATTGAAAATCACAAACAGCAGTTGTCGGTTGGTCTGTACGTATGTACGTATGTACGTACGTCACGACTCTACAGATCGCAATTTTGGTCGGATTGCCTTGGGTCATATTTTATTCACTTTGTTTACTATCAGACCAGAACCCTATTTAAATTCACTAAAATGTGTTCAGTAGTTTAATTTTTATAAACAGTTTTATTTTTTATTATTTTTGACAGCTAATAGTTTAAAAACAATATAATAATTGCTGTATAAATATAGTGTAATCCATAAAACAAGTGCTACACTTGTATACCGTGATAACACCACTACACATATTAGGCAGCCGTGGCGTAATGGTTATGCCGTTGGATCCCCAAGGGCAAGGTTCCTGGGTTCGATTCCTTACGATATCATTGATTTTTTTCTTTTTTTTTTCTTTTTATTTTGTTTTATTTTATTCCACTTGATATTAATTATATATTATATTATGTATAGTTCTTAATTTTTTTTATTTTTGCAAACTTAAAAAAAAATATTTGTCAATTTTTAATTATTTATTTCTTTAAATTTTTAAATCTTTTTAAATTTATTAAAAATATTTTTTAATTGTTATTTTTTTATCATACAGTGGAAAACTTGCGGGATGTGCACTTTTGGTTTTGCCAACTATTTTATTTATTAGTCCGGTTGATTTGAGAAACTTAATGGTACTGTTTATATTTTCTTCATTATTGTTTAAAATGTCTTTTATGTTGTAGGCAGAGATATTTAATATTTATTTTATTTTAATATTTATTTTATTGTATGTCTATGGGCCACACTCTATAGTCTATAGTATTATAGTAACATCATGTGGCGCTCGGTCTCCTTCAACAGCAGAATTTCCTGTTATTGTAACTGTAGAACAATAATTTTTTATTGTTAACTTATCTTCAATAAAGTTTGCCGCTTTGACGATGCTATTCACTATTGTGCTATGTAAGGAGACCGAGATCTCCTTAAATATTTATATAAATTAACAGAAATAAAAATGTTTTCAAATTAGTAAAACAATTATTTTTGACGTGATAACGTCTTATAAATTGATGAATCAACAATCTTATAAATTGATAAAACACCGACTGCATGCACGAAAAAGTGTAACGTAACGTTCCTAACGCGTAACGTTCCGCCTGACCCTGTGCGTGCTTTTTGCTAATTTCTCGCTCAATTTAAATCAGATCGGTTTGAAACCAGTCTTAAACGAAAGAGGAGAACATTTTACATAGATTTCGTATAACAGAATTTGCCTAAACAGTTTTTTTATACAAATTTATATAGAAAAATAGCTGTATAAATGCAATGTTGTCTAATGCATGACGCGACGCGGTCGGTCGTCTTTGTTTGCCGTACATGGAAATTAGAAAATAACGTATGTCTTGTCTTAACATGAAAACGGATGCATTTCTAATGTTTTATTCAATTTTTTGACATTAGTATTTTGTGAAATGCAACGCCTTCTAAGTTAACTATTGGAATAACTAATTATTATTAGAACATAATACTTTGACAGTTGCAAACGTCACTTTTGACATTTCTTATCATTCCGACACCAAGGATAAGCGGATTGAAACCAAATTTTGGGAGGATGTTTGATATGCAAATATGAAGTGGCCTATTGTTTTTGGGGAACATCGGCGCATGCGTAAAAGAATATATCTCTTATAATGATGTTTTATATAATAATAATATAGTTTTTAAAACGGTTTTTACTCTATCTATTTTTACTAGAAATTTTTGTAAATTTTTTGGGGAAAATCGGCGCATGCGCAAAAGAGATACATGCCATAGTTGCTTTTTATATAATAATAGTGTACTTTTTATAGTGTTTTATTATTCTACTTAATAAAATTTACCTAAATTTGAAGCGAAAGATGCAATATCATAAATTCGAATTATTATAATTATTATATAAATTTAGGTTATGTATTACGGAATACGTTATCACGTAAAACTATCGTCCGTAAACCGACTTTACAGACAACCAATTTTTTAGGGGATATTTAGGGATATTTCAACTTGTGTTTGGGGGGAAAGATTTTTTGGAGCTGGCAACTCTGCTATTTGTGTAACGTGACGTTCTCAGTAGCGTCAGTAGTTCTGAATACTGTTTACTAGCGTTTGACGTTTCTCAATCGAAAGTTGAAATAATTTATAGTATTTGTTAGATAGTTTATTTAATTTATATAACAAAAATGGATTCGAAAAGTCATTGTCTTATGGAAAATGAGGTAGGAAAAGTAATTACTTATTATTTAGAAATATGAGAACTTGGAACAATCAATTGACTATTCGGATATTTCTTAGATACCGATTGCTGATTTGTCAAAAGGTCAACAAGTTTTTGAAGATTCTACAGCGTTATTTTTCGTAGACTATTCACAAGATAGAACAACATGTTTAGAAGAAAGTGAGGTACGTAGTTTTTAAAAATTGCGAACATTAAAGTCCGTATAACCTTACTTTGTTTATGATTTTGCAATGTTATTTCCAGATACCGCTTGAAAATTTATCGAAACAACAAGTCATATTAGAAGAGAGCATTGGTAGTTTATATTTTGTGGATCCTTTATCGCCTGCTTCTAATAAAATAAAAAACAGGACTAAAAATGTAAAAACAGAACGAGTTCACAAACCAGTGCGAATGAAAGGTGTCAAAACTGAAACGAATTGTATTAAAACTCGAAGTGGTTTAAAAAAGATATTAAAAACAAAAAGTACACTGATTGAAAACTCGAGTTGTGTAAAAAACTGTGATGTTGATCCTAAAGTATTTTTTAGTGAATTACAACTTTCACGCAAACCTAGTGATATATAAATAATTAATGATACTTTCGTATAGTACAAGATCCTGATTTGGCTCGATCTTCACCCATCGTGTTTTCTAATAAAATTTTAAATTTGATAATATAATGTATTAATAAAGAAAAATTGATTTGGTTGCCATTCTATTTCTTGGCACAGCTATTTTTAATAAAAAATTAGATGTTAATTTTATTTCTGAAATGTACTTATCGAGTTTTCAGATAAATTTATTACCAATCTAAAGTAAAACGTGTATAAAATGCCAAAGTTTGGTTGACATTTTGATTCCTGACATAAAACCAGGTAGACAGGCAACTTCGAATTAGTATTTTGTAGTTATGGGGTTTTCTATATTGTCATATATGAAAATGTAGATAACTTTATTGTGAACACGTGGAACAATATGTGTAGATAACCATGGTAACGAATAACAAATATAAAGTAAATACAATAAACAAATAATAAATACAATAAAGTTAACAACTTTAATTTTTTATTGAAAATAGTTGTGCCAAGAAATGGAATGGCAACCAAATCAATTTTTCTTTATTAATACATTATATTATCAAATTTCATTAGAAAAGTCGTTAGGTGAAGATCAATCTAAATCGGAATCTTAGAATAGTAAAATAAAGTTAGGTATAAAAGTTTATCTATACTAATATATAAAGCTGAAGAGTTTGTTTGTTTGTTTGGTTGAACACGCTAATCTTAGAAACAACTGGTTCGAATTGAAAAAAAAAATAATTGTTGGATAGTCCATTTATCGAGGAAGGCTATAGGCTATATAATATCAAGCTACGACCAATTGGAGCGGAACATCAATGAAAAATGTTGCAAGATGTATCTCAAAATTAGTCCGTTCGACATAATATATTATCAGGTGAAATGCTTGAACTTAACATTGCAATATTAGCGCGTCACGTTGACAAGCCCGGATAGCTCAGTCGGTTGAGCGTAAGACCTTAATGCCAGGGTCTTGGGTTCAAGCCCCACTTCGGCGAATATTTTTTATTTTTTTTTATTTTCTACATTGCTTTCTTCTAAGGCTTACATTTCAATTTTTTAAAATTTTATTACTACTGATTAAAATTAAATAAATCTATTTAATAGCTCATTTGAAAACTGTTACAACTATAGGTACCTATATAAAAATAATTTTCCTACAGTGTTTTGAATTAAATATTTATTATATTAAAAGAAATTTATTACTTAAAAAAAGTATAAATACTGTTTTTTAACGACAAAAACTTTTGAACGGTAACTCCGATCATTACAACGCGTTGTGGTCACAGTAAAACATCCACATGGCGAAATTCGTGTTATGGCTCTAATGAAAATGCGCACGACGCGTTGTGGCAATCACAGAAAGACCAAATAGCGAAATTCGTGTCGTAGCTGACATGCTATTCGATCTCAACGCGTTGTGGCAATGAAGAAAAGTCATGACGCACACTACTTTCCAATATGGATCCTACTAGGCCTAAGCTGGAAACGTTTTGGTAGATGTCCTTAGGAAATATTTTTTATTTTATAAAATCACTGCATAACGTGTTTGTCATTATTAAATATGTTATATAATTATATAAAATTAAATTAAAACGATATTTGTTATTTATTGAGATTACTTTATATTTAAAAAAATCAACGTATTAAGTAATAACTTTCAGCTTTTCCTAAATCAATATTTGCATTGGCCGATTCCTGTATTTTTTCATCATTGCCCATGTTTCTTGATTCTTCTATAATCTACTTTAGGATTTTTCTCTGGTGACCGGTATCAATATCCAGTGCCAAAATATCCAGTTCAAAATATCAAGAATATTTTCAATAATAGGAATTCTTTATATTGTACATTATTTATACTGGATATTTTTTATGCAGGGCATTATTTATACTGGATATTTTTTATACAGGACATTATTTATACTGGATATTTTTCATACAGGACATTATTTATGCTGGATATTTTTCATACTGGAGATTTTATTACTGGATATTATGGTACTGGATATCTTGGTACTGGATATTGATACCAGTAACCTTTTCTCTGTGTATACCCTTAAAATCATAGTTCTGATTCACTGTGCAACTCTAACAAAAATATAATTTCGAACAAAAATAACCTACCTCTAGTCCGTTTGCGACCGACGTTAGTATGTGCTTTTTCCAAAATATCGCTTGTCCGTCGTGATATGGTTAAAACAATGAATGCTCAGAACGCGTCATGACTTTTCTTCATTGCCACAACGCGTTGAGATCGAATACCATGTCAGCCACGACACGAATTTCGCTATTTGGTCTTTCTGTGATTGCCACAACGCGTCGCGTTGTGAGCTATTTTTCCGCTCACTGAGCGTTTTCGATCTTTGAGCGTAACATATGTATACTTCCAGTTGATTTTGAAGTACAAAAAAAATATGCCTCAGGAGTTTCCGATAGCAAATTTAGAATTGAAAAAGATGCTATACAAACAAAATCTGTTTTATTCCTCGTCCTTTTTTGATTCGCAGACGCCATATTTAAAGATTGTATCGCATGCCATTCCCACTCCCATAAATAAGACGAATCTAACGACAGCTCATATTATGTTAAAATCCATCAAGCCGCTTAGGCTACAGAACGTGCCAAAGAAACAGGCATACATACCTCGAAAAACATTACCCTCCTTCTGGGGAAGTCGGATAAAAATCAATAAATATTTTTTATTTACTAGTTAGCCACAATGAAGATCTTGACGAACCACATTGCGTCTCATGAGCTACAGCTTTAGGAGCGTTGTATTAGACTACTATTGTATCTATTGTATTATCTTCTGATGTCGCCTTTTTTCCGTTATATTTGTGGAGAGGTATGTATTAGGTATATATTTTCTTATTTTTTCTTATAGGGGGAGGGATTATAAAAGTAAGAAAAAACGTCTTACATAATAAACGAACAAGCCCCTTAATAACGACTTTCACGACATTTTTCATATTAAAATTTGTATACAGGAAGTCGCATAACTTTAGTTCGATATTTTGTTGAAGTTACGATATTTTTCACGAAGTGTCTGGAAGTTGCTTTTAGTTGTATACAGTTAATGCTGGCCTTTATTAATGTACAGACAGGTAATTTTAAAGAACGAACGCACTCTAGAGTGAATTAAATTCATGCGACTGAACTAGTAACAAAAAGACGTTATGAAGCGATGCACCACCACTTATTTGCGCCGCCAACGTATGGATGTGTGTGTGTACGCTGCGCTCACCCTTAGTGTTGATGATGACTAGATGTAGAGCAGGCTACAAGGGGATGTTCGTTTGCAAAAATAGCGGACCGCGAAATGTTTTGTGATTTATCTACCTGATGCTATCGACATCGCAAAAAGCCATGTTGCCTCGCGCGCGCGCGGTCCTGTATCATTCAGTAACCCCCCCCCGCCCCTTTACCGCTGCTCTATATTTATATTTATTGAACGTACTAAACAGGCAAAATGCCCAGACTCGCGAATTGGATTTTGTTCAGGATGCAGTTTCTGCTATGGGTAATGGGCTTTTAACTAGTGAGCAATTTACAGATCTCGAAAAAGTTTGCAGTTACTTAATTTCTAAGCAACAAACAACAGCAGATGATCTTCGACACAAATTGTTGTGCCAAAACATAGGCTTTGCCTTAAATTTGACAAGAATTATATGTACCTCTGATGCATTGCATTTACACTGCTTGAGAGCATCCGCTCAAGTTTATACATGGAAAAACTCTTTTGAACCAATATTTGAGCATATTGATTTCTTTCAATTTGGTTACGAGTTACGCGAAGGAAACCTTTACCCAAAGCAAATGACAAAAAAATCTCTACCTGACTCTTTAATAAAACCGTGTAAATGTCAATCCAACTGTCGCACAATGTCGTGTACCTGCAAAAAAGCAGCACTGAAATGTATATCCTTGTGTAAATGTGTAAATAATAATTGTAAAAACTTGTAACAAAATCAAACTGTTACTTACATGTGTAAGCATTTTTTCCTAAATTTTTTTTAAAATTGCATCAAAATAAATATTATGTTCTATTGGTTTACTTTACTGCCTTGTTTTTTATTTATGGCACATATAGACACATAAGTAGGTACTAATTTGCTAATGAAATTTCATATTAAAACCAAAAATCTTTGTAAATTATCAGTAATATTTGTGATGGAGGGGAGGGGACCACAAAACTGGTTGGCAACATCTGTTTATAGGCTGTCTGGGATCTATACAATATATATCAGAAGTCAGATTGAGGTCCGCAATGTTTGCAAACGGAACTCCACTGAGAGTCCGAAATTTTAAGAAATATATTGAAATATCGAAACTCGCCATCTTTGATTGCTCCCCCGTGCAACTTTTTCACTGTACGAACTATTGGTTCGTAAACAATGGACTATTGTTAGTTATTAAAAATAATAATTATAAAAATATATTCATTAGTTTTCAATCTATAGTGAGTTAACTAGAAAATGGAGCATTTTAGTAAATTTTCAAAAAATTCTTAGAGAAAGTGTAAGAAATTTTATAGTGTGCTATATATTCGTGATCTACTCAATAAGCCCTTTCATTTGATACCCCACACGGCATGGCTTGATGATTTTTTTTTATTTGTAGTATGCCATTTTTTATTGCCGGGTAGGGGGGAGGGGGACCACAAAACTGGTTGGCAACATTTGTTTGTAGGATGTCTGGGATCTATACAATATATATCAGAAGTCAGATTGAGGTCCGCAATTTTTGCAAACGGAACTCCACTGAGAGTCCGGTCTAATGTGTGTTAATTGATCTGGCATTACTAAAGTCGCCACCAATTTGTCTGGTGCTAATAATATTTTACATCATCAAAAATCGTTAGGGTCGGCTTTGGTAGGATATTAAAAAATATTATCACGGCCGTTAACTCTGAAATTTTCAGGACTATAAGGCCTAGCACACATGAAGAGCGTTCAACGCGCGTTGAACGCCTCTCATATAAACTAGGCCTAATAGACAGTACATTAAATGGAAACCATCTACTTTTAATCCGGCCCTAGATATCTTTTGTAAATATTTCAGTTATTATTATTAATTTTATATTTTACAAAAAAAAATTTAAAATAAATATCATTATAGTTATTTGAATTTATTTAATAAATTCTTTCTTAATGTACATACAATATTATTACATAATTATTATATATTAATTTCATTAAAATAACTTTTATGTCTACAATCATTTTGACATGTATAAAATACAAATTAATATTATAGACTAGTCCGAATTTGTTATTTTATGTCTTTCGTCAAAATAATTTTTACATTTTATAATAAAAAATATTGCAAATTCATTTGTCAAGTACCTTTTCGAGTTAAAAAATCAGTCGTATTTATAAGTTACAAAGTAACTTTTTCTCACATCACCTTTGAGATTTTATCCAAAGTTATGATAAAAAATAGCCGATAATTCTAGTTCCAATTTAATTTTATAATATTTATGCGGTAAACAATAAGTTAGGTATTTAGTTATATTATGTACGTTAAAGCAATTATTTTGAGCATTTTAAATATATTTTGTGCGTGTTTCCTCTCTTGCACATTTTTAAATACTGTACCTACCAGGGTTTTGAAACAAAACGAATCCTGTGACGTTTGCTGTTGTTTCATTTTTTCAAGTTCTGCACTTTTTAATATTTATTTATTTTTTTTATAATAAAATTTACACAGCTGCAAACAGTGGCGGATCCAGGATTACGGCAAGGGGGGGGGTCTTGAAAATTTTTACTCCTTTTGCGGAGAATTCAAGAAAAACATGAAAAGCTTTTTTTTATCGCGCAGTAAGATTTTAATTTTTGATTTTTGATTCTCTGGAAGGGGGGGTTTGGATACGACCCCCCCCCCGTGGATCCGCCACTGGCTGCAAAGCTTTGTGGCTTTTTTTTAAATGATCTAAAATAAAAATTGCTAAAAACAAATTTTGCTATTAAAATGTACTTGCGTTTGGAGAAAAAGATTACCTACCTATATATATTTTTTTTCAATTTGTTCAAAACTGTGAAGAATACAATAAAATAAAGTAGGTACCCTATCTATCATCACCACATGAAATATGATGACGAATTTACGTTGATTCATTTGATATCAAATTCTCAGATCTAAATTTTGAGTGATACATTTTAATAGGTAACAGTATACGACATAAGTCATTGAAACCTAAGATCACGCTAATTTTGTCTGTCTGATTTTTGTATGGATATTCATGATATCAGTCTTAATGATTCTTAAGATCTACGGAGACATATTTTTTACGTTTTCAGCTAAAATATCCAAGGCCCTGACCCGAGAGGCCGTTATAACAGGAGGAACCTAACATTTATTACAAAATTTGAAAAAAAAATGGTGTATTTGATCAATTTAAAAGAACATACACGAATTATACAAATATCTACCTTACTTCGTGATTTATACCAATTAGTAATGTATTTAAAAAACATGATAAATATTCATTAATAAAAAAAATCAAATTTTAAAAGGCAAAAACTTTGAAACAAGTCTTATTTTTCAAAAGAATGTGCTTGCATACGTTCCTGCTCTTTATGACGTGATATCGTTTCAGTTGTTTTCGATTCTAATTTAATTTACGTTTCTTGTCCCTGGCATCAACGTTTCAACAATAATTCGTGAATTAATTATTATACATTTGATTACTAGATTATGCTAACCCCTATTCCAACTATATTATTTAACTAATTTTAACTGTACATAACAATAATTATAGTTAATACCGGAAGTACTTACTACACCAATCTATAAAAAACAGCTTGACTTTTAATTATATCAAACATACATAATAAAATTATTAGCCTCCTTTGGAATCACTTTTCATTTCATTATTTTTGGGTAAAAAAATGTTGTTTTGATTATTTTCTAATAATACTTGTGCAATTCTTGAAAACGTGTATTTAAATAGCAAATACAAAATATTTATATCTATACTTAAATTTTGTATGGTTATTATGAATAAGAATTTCATTTTGCGCCTGCACAATATGAAAAAATATGAACACAAAATGCAATTTCTCCTGCACAAAACCAAATTATTGTACGCTGAAATTTTATTCTTAGTAATTTTCTGTGTAATTAAGACCTTAAGTTATTAATCGTAGCTTGATAATTGAGTTAATTGTCAACATAATTTAAAATGTAGGTAGATATTTTACAAAGGCAACAAAAAATTATATCAATAGTTTTACATCGATTTGAAAACTACATAACCAGATCTTATATTTTGTACTGTTTGTTCAGTTTTCGTCAAAAATCAAAGTATATTTTTCACACCAAATCGCGCCTTAAAACTTTATTTTTATCTTCAACATGGCTTTCGTAACTAAGAATAGTTCCAGCGTGATTCGGTTTTAACAAATGAGGTTCCATATTCAATTTCTCTTCAACTCCTGGCGCCGATTCATCTGGCTGCAGTACCAAAGATCCGTGAGGTCCATGGATCAAATGCCCAGTGCCATGCTGTCCTAAACCCAAGTTCTGTTTTTCACCGACATGGTGATGTTTTTCAGGCATGCTTTCCTCGTTCGTGATAGTGTTATGATCAAACTCGCCTATTGGAATATGAATCCTATTCGGAGCATTGATTTCTTCGTCATTTTCATTCAGTTTAATCGGCGTTATACCCATTCCAACGTGAGCACCTTTTAAGTGGCCCATTCCTAAGTGACTTCCTTCAATACCAAGACCAAAATGCCGATGTCTTGTCATTGTTTCGTCCATGTCTTGATTCTTTCCAACTTCGACATCATAGTGTCCGTTTTGTTCTTTTTCACTGTATGTTGTCGTTCCGTAATGCTTTTGTTTTTCATGCTCGCCATGTTGGAATTTCATTAAAACTTGCTTCAAACGTGACAAATCTAACTCAAAATCTTCTGAATTGTGGACATTCACGAAATTTACAAATTCCATTAAATTTTTATCGTTCAATTTATGTTCAGAGCCTTCGATGATTTGTAATAACTCGTGTAACAGAGCTTTGTCATAATTGAAATTTGTCGCCGTGTCATCACTGCTATTCTGTATACTTTTTAATAAATTTATTAACTTTGAATTTAAATAGAACTTCTGTTCGTCGGTTACATTGGATATGTCGAAATTTCTAAAATGATTTGTTTCATTTTTGGTTCTGTTTACCAGCTGGAATAAATCCGGCACTTCATAACTTGCAGGAGTCGGCTCCTCCTTTTGAGTAACCATCTCGGTGGGACTGTTTTCTTCGTCGCCATTTTGATGTCGATATGAGAATAAATCGGACGGGAGTTCTGAGGTCGTTTTCTGGGTGTTGATCGTATTCGCTACCACTTGATCACATGACATACATGTGCAGTTTGTTATTATTTGAATTCGTTTTTGTATTGTTGGTGATAAACTCTTTTCCAAAATCAAATCCGGATTTTCTTCTTTTGACGCATGAAGAGTCACCTAAAAGAATAAAATAATAGATATAACTTCTTATAATAATTTGCTAAAAATGGTAGGTAACTGACTACCAACGACTTATCTTTATTGGAGTTTAAACTATGATAACAAAATGAATAAGTTATATGTAGTAAATTTAATTTTCATGAAAATTAATTTTTAAATTTTTTTAAAATACATTTAAACAACTTTAATTTGCTGTCAATTAAATATTATGTGATTTTGATATCTCCGATAAAATTTCCGTAATCTTGTGTATTGGCGTTAGTGCAAGTGACTGTTACGTAAGTTCATGAAAAAAATAACATGTTTTTTTTTAAATTGTATAGGGTTATAATTAAAGATCTGTAATACTCCTTGACAGTTGGTAAATTATTTCCATACTCAATAGGCACTGCCGTTATATTTCAGCCTTTAGCAGATTTTTGCAAACAATTTACGGCCATTTACCTTAACGTCGGCATTGCAAATTACAGGTTCAGATATGCAAATTTTTTAAAACGAGATTTATTTACCTAAATTACAGATTGCTATATTAAACATGCATATATTAATATGGGAGGCTTGTCATTGTTGGAAATCTTGATTAATAATGAGACTTAGTTAGCAAAATAAGCTGTTGTAATATTGAATACAAGCTACAGTTAATTAAATACGGGAAAAACTTTAAGTTCACACATTGATAGAATTGGATAGAATGCCTATATAGTAATTTGTAACATAATATGAGCTTTACCAATACACCGTTTAAATTTATGTACTTACAGTCGCCACTATCTCAAAATGTGTGCTTCGAGCCTAAACCATTTCTAAACAAGAAAGCGATCCTAGCGACTATAGAGAACCTGTTAGTAGGAAAAACTGACCGCCTACATCGTATGCACACCGATATTTTTATTTTGTAAGAAATGTTTTATTTTATCCAAATGCATGTATTTCTATTCATATCGATATAATATTGTTTTGGTTAACCCTGAATAGTTCACCAATTAGAGCCGAAGTAAGATTTTATAGCCGCGCAGAATTAGCAAATCCGTCACATGCAATTGCGAACGTCGATTTTAAATTTTTTTTTGTTAGATAATACGAATATAAGTAACATATTTAGTTTAAACGCCAATCGGAGCACCGCACGATGGTTAAAAAAAATGGCAAAAATCGTCCATATCACTTTTTGGCGATTTACGGGAAAACTATACATTTGACAAATTAAGTGTAGGGAAATAAAAAATGCGCAATAAAAAGACGAATCGAATGAGTTTTTGTGAGCTCCGATCGGTCTAGTAGTTTTTTAGTAAATTGCAAAAAACCGCTTTTTTGGGCCATTTTTTCGAAATTCCATAACTTCCGTTCTATTAAATATGAAGACTTGAAACTTTAATAGAATATGTGTTTTATAAGCTTCAATATGCATACAAAATTTCAGCAAGATCGATGTAATACTTTTTGAGAAACTTTGAAAAAACCGAAAAAAGGCCCTTCCGAAAAGGGTCCCTGAAAAAGTTTTGGGCCAGCGTAGACCAATTTTTCAAACGTGCTTTTGTTCATCGAGAGTTGCTCTACAACATCCTGCAATGCCGTAACATTACACCTAGCGAAAGTGCGAAAAAAATTTCAAAAATAATGTCTAATTAATGCTGTTATTTGTATCCATGCGACACATATTATGCACAATTGTACGTAAATATATAATGATATCATTATTATTATTGCCATTTTCGCTTTAAAACGCAAGCTCCCTTTTTTAAAATCAATTTTTTTCGCACTTTCGCTAGGTGTAATGGTACGGCATTGCAGTATATTGTAGAGCAACTCTCGATGAACAAAAACACGTTTGAAAAATTGGTCTACGCTGGCCCAAAACTTTTTCAGGGACCCTTTTCGGAAGGGCCTTTTTTCGGTTTTTTCAAAGTTTCTCAAAAAGTATTACATCGATCTTGCTGAAATTTTGTATGCATATTGAAGCTTATAAAACACATATTCTATTAAAGTTTCAAGTCTTTATATTTAATAGAACGGAAGTTATGGAATTTCGAAAAAATGGCCCAAAAAAGCGGTTTTTTGCAATTTACTAAAAAACTACTAGACCGATCGGAGCTCACAAAAACTCATTCGATTCGTCTTTTTATTGCGCATTTTTTATTTCCCTACACTTAATTTGTCAAATGCATAGTTTTCCCGTAAATCGCCAAAAAGTTATATGGACGATTTTTGCCATTTTTTTAACCATCGTGCGGTGCTCCGATTGGCGTTTAAACTTAATATGTTACTTATATTCGTATTATCTAACAAAAAAAAAATTAAAATCGACGTTCGCAATTGCACGTTTTTTAGGACACGAATCAGCTAATTCTACCCGTCTATTAGTACAACTAGGCCAGGCATAATAGGGTTCGAACAACAAAAAAATTAGTTACAGCAATCCGACACCGGGATATTGTAGAACAAGATATTCTAAAAGAGGGAAAAATAAATCGAACAGTCTGCTGCTATCCGGGGTGGAATGGGGTGGCTTTTTAGGGGTTGAAATCAGTTTTTTACGATTTCTGGCTAAACGATGCATTCTATCGAAAAAAGTTAAATGTAAAAGTTGTAGATAATAAAAAGATCTACAACTTTTGTATTAACCATTTTTACCCTAACCTCAAAATTTTTCGAAAAAATGCAAAAAACCGATTTTGGTTTTTAATTTTTTATTTCGGAAACAAAAAATCAATTGAGGCCAAACTTTTCCAAAAGATACCTTTTGGTATTATAAAGATGTAGTAATTTTTTTGAAAGGAAATATTTTAAGGTTTTTTTAAAATTCCACTTTTTCGTAAAAAAAATGAAATTTTCAACGAAAATCCTACCTGAAACTACGCAACCTACAGAGTTCAAATTTGGCACACTTACTCGTTGTTACGTCTACTTTCAATTAGTAGTGAAAAAAAGGTACACGCAATGGAAAAAATGGTGGGAAAATTGAAAAAACCGAAAAAATGACTTTTTTTGTGGTTTTTGGCATATACATCGTCGAACAATCGTTATTAATTAATAAAATCATTATAATTTTCATGTTTAATCTTTGATTATTGTACAGCGCTACTTTTCATACGATAAAAAATTTACATACAATTATAATAATCATACAATAGGTAATGTAGTAGATCTACAATGATATATACGGATTTTGCAGATAAGAGTGGTTAAATCTGGAAAAGTGGTGGAACAGCTCCGATTTCAAAAAATCTTTTTTTCCTTGATTCCTTAGACCCTCAGGAACATTTATCGCCACTAACCTCCGCCTCACTCCGAAAATTGGAAAAAGTAGGGTGGTTTTAACCCTCTCAAAAGCACCCGCAAGTGAAACAGTGGAAAAAATTTTTGGAAAATAAAAATTTTGTCTTAAAAATCGGCTTTCGGTGATTTTCGAAGTCACTAATTACGAATCCGAGGTCTGTAATCAAGTGAGGGTAATTCCAACCCCTCAAAACCACCCCCAGTCGTCACTGTAATGGAAAAAACAGTAAAAAATAATATTTTACTTTAAAAATCGTCTCTCGGGGTTTTTCGAAGTCGCTGAGTACGAATTCGAGGTCTGTAATCAAGTAAGGGTAGTTCCAACCCTTCAAAAGCACCCTTATAAAGTATAATTATGTAATTGAAGCTCGTTATATGGATACTGTAATTTTTTTCAAAATAAATAACTGAAAACACAATTATAAAAGTCAATATTTTTCATTACAATGTTTTTTTCATTACTGTCATGACTGGGGGTGGTTTTGATGGTCTTGATTACAGACCTCGAATTCGTACTCAGTGACTTCGAAAACCCCCGAGAGACGATTTTTAAAGTAAAATATTATTTTTTACTGTTTTTTTCATTACAGTGACGACTGGGGGTGGTTTTGAGGGGTTGGAACTACCCTCACTTGATTACAGACCTCGGATTCGTAATCAGTGGCTTCGAAAACCCCCGAGAGCCGATTTTTAACACAAAATTTTTATTTTTCAAAATGTTTTTCCACTTTTCACTTGCGGGTGCTTTTGAGAGGGTTAAAACCACCCTACTTTTTCCAATTTTCGGAGTGAGGCAGAGGTTTGTGGTGATGAATGTTCCTGAGGGTCTAAGGAATCAAGGAAAAAAAGATTTTTTGAAATCGGAGCTGTTCCACCACTTTTCCAGATTTAACCACTCTTATCTGCAAAATCCGTATATATCATTGTAGATCTACTACATTACCTATTGTATGATTATTATAATTGTATGTAAATTTTTTATCGTATGAAAAGTAGCGCTGTACAATAATCAAAGATTAAACATGAAAATTATAATGATTTTATTAATTAATAACGATTGTTCGACGATGTATATGCCAAAAACCACAAAAAAAGTCATTTTTTCGGTTTTTTCAATTTTCCCACCATTTTTTCCATTGCGTGTACCTTTTTTTCACTACTAATTGAAAGTAGACGTAACAACGAGTAAGTGTGCCAAATTTGAACTCTGTAGGTTGCGTAGTTTCAGGTAGGATTTTCGTTGAAAATTTCATTTTTTTTACGAAAAAGTGGAATTTTAAAAAAACCTTAAAATATTTCCTTTCAAAAAAATTACTACATCTTTATAATACCAAAAGGTATCTTTTGGAAAAGTTAGGCCTCAATTGATTTTTTGTTTCCGAAATAAAAAATTAAAAACCAAAAAATCGGTTTTTTGCATTTTTTCGAAAAATTTTGAGGTTAGGGTAAAAATGGTTAATACAAAAGTTGTAGATCTTTTTATTATCTACAACTTTTACATTTAACTTTTTTCGATAGAATGCATCGTTTAGCCAGAAATCGTAAAAAACTGATTTCAACCCCTAAAAAGCCACCCCATTCCACCCCGGATAGCAGCAGACTGTTCGATTTATTTTTCCCTCTTTTAGAATATCTTATTCTACAATATCCCGGTGTCGGATTGCTGTAACTAATTTTTATTTTTTTTTTCAATTTTTTCTGCTATTTTTACTGGTCTAAACAGCGGTTGAGATGAAACAATGTTTTATACCATATTAGTGGAGCCTTGGGCTCCGCTGTATTACAATATTATTTGTTGGCTATTTTTCGGATGTTTGCAATTTTTAGTATCGATTAAAAATAGGCGACATTTGAGATTTTTTTTTTTAATTTATAGATTATATGTATATTTAAGCCCCTTATGTAAAACAAAACTGGTCGCGCTTTGCCTGCAATTTGTTTTTTACCCAACTGCGGCGAAAGGAAGGGTTATGAGTTTAGCAGTCTATGTATGTTTGCAGTTACGGATGTTCCACCGTAGCGCCTAAACTATATTCTACAGATTTTGATAAGTAAGGTCTCAATCGATTCGTTATTATGGCCTGGGTAACATAGGCTACATTTATTTTTGAATTTGGGTCCCAGAGGAGAGCCAACTGAAAACAAATAAAAAAAAAGTTTAAAAAAAATAATTTAAATAAAAAATAAGTTCAAAAACTAAAACCCGACTACTGAAAAGTATGAAACAAGAAAATATTCTCATCTGAGGATAGCAGTGGTCGTATGCTATATGAGGCTACTCTAGATGTATAGCGTGATGCACTTTGCACTAAAGCTTATGATCGCCTACTAGTGATGTGCCGGATCGTTAAAAATGCATATCCGCGGATACGGATCTGAATACGGATATTTGGTTTCAAGATCCGCGGATACGGATACGGATATTTGGTTTCAAGATCCGCGGATACGGATACGGATCTTAACTTTCTTAGAGTACGCGGCGGTAAATATTGCACATCGACCTTTGGAAAGAGACTGTTATGGGAAAAAGTTATTGACTTCTTTAAGAGTTAACTCTCATAACAGATTCCAGAGATCGATGTGCAATATCTCATTATAAAGATAGTTTTTTATTAGTACCTTTGAGTTATGTACTATTGTTATGGTACTCACTACGATAAATTTTTGTAATATAAAGGTGCCAAATACGATTTTAAGAAATAAAAAATAATCTGAATGGAATTTAACAGTTTTTCATTATTACCTAATCACCTATATACATATATCAAATTTCATGTATGAATTGAAAATTAATAAGGTAAAAGATCCGCCATAAAACTAACGGATACGGATATTTGGTTTCAAGATCCGCGGATACGGATACGGGTACGGATCTTTCTTCTCCCTCGGATATCCGTGGATACGGATACGGATATCCGGCACATCACTAGTACTGACTACTGTTAAATTGTAATGTTTTGTTAGGGTAGGTGGCATATGACCACGGCTCTCCTCAGATGAGAATATTTTCTTGTTTCATACTTTTTAGTAATCGGATTTTAGTTTTTTGAACTTATTTATTTATTTTAAGATTGTCTTTTTTTGTAATCAATATTTTGCGTTATAAATTTTTTTTCCTGTCACCTATTAGCAGGTTAACTTATATTATCACTCTATACTAGCTCCGCGTTTGTATATTTTACTTCGTACCCTCAACATTATTTCCGTCAAGCTTTTTCCATATGCTAACAGAATCTCACCTATCTACCAAGCCTAAAGAAGAATAATATTTTTAACAATAAATGTGACTTCTGAATAGTAAATATAAAATTTTCGTGAAATTAAGTAATATTGATCGTAATTTACTATCATTTTTATGAAGAAAGTAATTATTTTTGTTATTTAATAATCAAATTTCAAAATAGTTTTTATAAATTAGTACCAATATTTGAAGAATAATAACGTTACAGCCTTTTCCGAATTAAGGCGATTTCGCAAAGGTTCAGAATATATCAATTCCTATTGGCCAAGTAGTCGAATAACTCGAGAAAGCGTCAAGTTCCGAACTCGCCCCCGATAATCTTGTCATGACTTGCATCACATCCGCAAACATTCTGCAACGACTGTTGCGGATGCGCTGCAGTTGTCAAAAATGACGTGAATACTGAGGGGTTGCAGATGCAGACGTCTGCAAAATTTCTACTTTGAAATCCATACTAATATTATAAAGGCAAAAGTAACTCTGTCTGTTACCTTTACACGCCTGGATCACTTAACAGATTTCGATAAAATTTGGCAAGGAATTGCATCCTGAGGAAGGACATAGGCTACCAAAAAATAAATAAAATAAATCCGAAGGGGGTGAAATAGGTGATGAAAGTTTGTGTGGGGAACCCATCATTTCTCACGTTATAGATAAGTATATGAAAATTCATAATTAGGCTTTTGGTAAGAAATAAATTATAAAGAATTGCGTGTTTCAGAGTTTTTATAAAATCACCCCTCAAGGCGGTAAAATAGAGGTGATTTCAAAACTCACATGTAAACTATGCATATATTATAGTCTGTAAGTCAAACTTTAAGGGAGACGCCATAAAAAATTTGAGTTATAGAGTTTTCGACTTATGAAGGATTTCGACTTAGGCGGATTTTGTAAGGAAATATTGGACTTGTAGAGGTTAAGATTCGTTTTAACTAATTTTGAGTTGCTGTTTTCGAGATACAGAGGTCCAATTTATTTTTTCGAGTTATGGAGAGAAAATATGTACCGAAATTGCTTTTCGGAACTCATTGATTATTTCGACCTATAGAGGGTTGAGATTTCGAGTAATGGAAGAACACAACATTTGTTCGAGTTTTGGAGGTTTTTGACTGAAAGAGGTTCTACTGTATATACTTTGGTGAATTGTGCGCGTGCCCACAAAGGCTTCTGGCAAAAAAATCAGTGTATATATGTTACCGGCCAAACCTGATTTCAGGACAAACTAGTTTGGCCTAGGCCAAACTAGTTCTACAAACCAGTTTGGCCTAGGCTGAACTAGTTTGTCCTAGTATAAATAGTAGGCCAAACTAGTTTGTCCTGAAATCGGGTTTGGCCGGTACATATATAAACATTGTGTTTTAAAGAGGTACTGTAACACGGTGAAGGCGACGGCTCCACTACTGTTGTCGCTGCCGTGTTTATCTTAATTACGTGCGGAACCGCTGGTAACGGCTAGTTAAACATATACATCTATAACAAAAATATTAGGAGCACTGTGGTTTGAATCTAATAAAAATAGAGAATAGTTACTTCTTACCACAACATGTTTATTAGTGGATGTACATTTCGAGAGCTATGCTCTCATCTTCAGCAATACACTAAACTAAGTTCATAAACAAAAATCTTTACATTATATAGCAATTACAGGTATAAATTAAAATAATAATACAGGTACTAAAAATTAACCATAGACTTATGAAAAGTCAGGTAACGTCAATCTGGTATGTCCAATATAACCTGAAACAATGTCAACCAAGCGCTGGTCCGTGTCAATGAAATTAATGAGACCGATCGTTAATAACATCGACTCCCCTACCTATATTTTATCTAAATGGTTAACTACGGAATTTAGTAAAATGCAGCAAATCCATGATCAGTTTTCAATTAAAAACAGCTTAGATTTAGTAACCAAGATCAAAGACATAAAATTAAAAAGTAGCGAACTAATAGTTTCTTTTGATGTCTGTGCTCTCTTCCCAAGTATTCCTATAGAGGTGACGCTTAAACACCTCAAAAACTTTCTTTTGTTAAATAATATTGACCTTGATAGTATTAATGAATACATAAAATTAACTGAAACTTGCATGTACAATAACTTTTTTCAATTCAACGGTAAGTTTTATAAACAACACTCTGGTACGGCTATGGGTAATTGTCTTTCCCCCTTTATTGCGAACTTATTTATGTGCAACTTAGAATCAGAAATTAAAAACGACCTTAAATATTTCCCCCGCGTTTGGTTTAGGTACGTTGATGATATTTTTGCCATCTTCGATACTAGTAAGTACGATATTAATAGCTTCATTGATGATCTCAACAGTCGATATCCATCCATTAAATTCACTCATGAAATTGAAACCAACAATAGCATACCGTTTTTAGACCTCATGATCCACAAAAAAATAGACTCATTAGAATTTGACATTTATAGAAAACCGACGAACAATAACAGATATATTATGAACCATTCCAATCACCCCCTAATACACAAACAAGCGACCTTCCAAAGTATGATAAATCGACTGTTAACTATTCCTCTTAACAAGCATCGTTTTGATCAAGAATTACTTAATATAATTAATATAGCTGAATTAAACGGTTATTCTAAAGATATGGTTTTGAATATTCTTAAAAAGAAAAAAGTAAAGTTAAATTTTAGAAATAGTACGACACTAATTACAGATAATCCCCCATTAAAATATATTGGCCTAACATACGATCCCATTCTTACTAAAGGCTTAGATAATATATTCAAAAACGTTAATTTAATTAAAGCCTTTAAAAATGAAAATAGTATTAGTAAACACCTAGGTAACCCGAAAGACAGCACACCCACTTTAGAAAAGTCTGGTATATACAAAATTAATTGCGGTACGTGTGACAAATTATACATAGGACAAACCCGACGTCAAATAGCTACCAGATGGAAAGAACACTTCTCCCATATAAAATTTTGTAGACCGGACAAATCCAGCGTAGCTAACCATATTTTAGAAACTAACCATGACATTAGTATAAATAACGTAAGTTTGCTAAAAACAGTACATAATAAACAGCAGTTGGATAGTTTTGAAAGTATATACATAGCCAAGAGTGACACACAGAAACTTTTAAATTCAGATAATGGCCCTATACCTTTTTCAGCATTATTTGATCTTTTGTAACCGAAGTTCGTTAATTTTTGTGTTTTTGGTTTTGTTGTTTCCTTTGTTTTTACAGATTTTTCATTGACACGGACCAGCGCTTGGTTGACATTGTTTCAGGTTATATTGGACATACCAGATTGACGTTACCTGACTTTTCATAAGTCTATGGTTAATTTTTAGTACCTGTATTATTATTTTAATTTATACCTGTAATTGCTATATAATGTAAAGATTTTTGTTTATGAACTTAGTTTAGTGTATTGCTGAAGATGAGAGCATAGCTCTCGAAATGTACATCCACTAATAAACATGTTGTGGTAAGAAGTAACTATTCTCTATTTTTATTATATACATCTATAATCTATCTATCTATACTAATATATAAAGCAGAAGAGTTTGTTTGTTTGTTTGTTTGAACGCGCTAATCTCAGGAACTACTGGTTCGAATTGAAAAAAAAAAATTTTGTTGGATAGCCCATTTATCGAGGAAGGCTATAGGCTATATAATATCACGCTACGACTAATAGGAGCGGAAAATCAATGAAAAATGTTGCAGAATGTCAGTCAAAATTTTTCACCATATACTTATATTCAGGTAAAATGCCCTAACTGAATATCCCAATATTAGCGCCGCACGTACAGACGCTCGGTTAGCTCAGTCGGTAGAGCGCGCGAATCTTAATCTCAGGGTCGTAGGTTCGAGCCCCACCTTGGACGCCTATGTTTTTAATGTTTTTTTTTATTTTCTAAGTTGCTTTCTTCTAAGGCTATCATTTAAATTTATTTTAGTTTTATTTACGACTAATAAAAATTTAATAAATCTAAATAAAAACTCATTTGAAAACTTTTACAGTACCTATATAAATATAAAAATAATTTTCCTACGGTGTTTTCAATTAAATATTTATTATATTTTATTAATTATACAGTAATTATTGATTTAAAGGAAATAATTATTACTTAAAAAAATATTTTCATCAAAAATGGAGGTTTAAGTTTAAAATAAGTAATAAAGCAGAGAACTGCCGAAAACTGCAAAAAACACATTCATCTCGGTAAACTAAGATGAATGTGCGTACTCATGTCCCTCCTTTCCCCATTCGTTCTTTTGCACCCGGGTGAAACCGGACGGGACCGCTAGTATATATTATAAAAGAGTTTGTCCTGACTGATTCATCAACGCCCAGGTCAAACCGCTTGAGCTATAAACTTGAAATTTGGACAGTAGGTTCCTTTTAAGACGTAAGCACCCACTAAGAAGGGTTTTAAATGAAATTCGCATCCTAAGGGGGTGTAAATGTTTTTGATAAAATTGGCATATTTCAAAAATCGGTAAAGTTAGAGATCAGAGTTAGCCGGGACTGCATTCATTGCATATTTCAATTGTGTTGCCATGGAAATAATGATAATGTCTATTTTATTTTTACATGGCTAACGCTGGCCACACATCACAATCACAATAATGTACTTTGATAGTTCTGCTGTGTAGATGGGAAGGTCAATATAATATTTCCAGAACAGTTTTGTACCCGGGTGAAACCGGGATGGGCCGCTAGTAGAGAATACAATCCCGGGATCCCGGCCGTTTTCTGGTCCCGAAAATCCCGGGATCGTACTTGGCTAATCTCGGGGTTTTCGGGATTGCCAAAAACAGATCTAGTTTGCATTCCGTAATCCGTTGCGCCTTGACAATTACCTTGCCTAGATTATATTAATATTATTTATTACATAACGACAAAAAACAATCCTTAAATACACGGTACGATATGTAAGAATATGAAATCTCCATTTCCTGGAGTACAAGTACAAATTGAATCGGGGTTGGAAAATAGTATTAGACGTGAAATAAGCCTGTTCGAAAATGGAGGAGCTCGTGGATACCATTTAGAAACAGCATATAAGTATCTATTGTCTATTCCTCCAACCAGCGTAGAATCTGAGCGAGCGTTTTCAGCTGCTGCTTATGTTGGCAATAAACTACGAAGTCAAACATTGGATGCTTTGATATTTCTGCGATTGTATTTTCGAAATTCTAAATAGTTTTTTTGTGTTGTCTTTTTGATTTCTTGCAAAAGTTTTTTTTTTGTTTTGTCTATTTTCTTTTCTTACTATATTGTGATTTGTGTTGTGCAACGATATTAAAAACATTTATTAAGAAACTACCCAAGTTTTTTTTTTCATTTGAGCCCAATTAGAAACCACATAGTCTAATCCCGGGATAGTCCCGGGATTACGCAACAAAAATCCCGTAATTCCGGGATTGAAAAACAAGGTCGGGATTGTATTCTCTAGCCGCTAGTTATACATAATTGAACTCACATGGTACCATTCAGCGTGCAGTGGCTGACAAGAATCGCAATAGGGTACGATCAATTCGCCTGGATCGGCCGGTTCCGTGTGCGGTATGCTGTAACTGAAGCAGGCGCCTACGCACACGCTGTTATCAATGGTCGCCGCTTCATATCCGACTTCCGCCACCACCTGTTTGATCGGTGTTGTCTTGCACCACGACTGCTTGTCCGGATATAACACTATATTGTGGACTTTGTGCTCGCGATGTGCCCAAGCTGACGTTACCACGGTCAGTATGCATCCTATAAATAGCTTCATTGTTGAACTTTGATCGATTGAGGCTCTGTAAGAAATGAAAATGTGAAATTTGATTGTCAGATTCATGTTCGTTTCTATGTCTACAGTTTGAAGGGTGGCGATGATGATATTGAAACCTAGATAACTGTTTTATCTCTGTCTTTGATATTTGAGTACAAACCCTTGCAGAACGTTTCAGAATCTTTTTTTTTCTTTCCAATATTTTATACGTAAAATGAACCCTTTGCGAGAAAAAAGATATTTTAAAATAAAAACCGAATCAAATAATTTTTTACATCAAGCAGTACTCCGAAATTAGATTTTTTTGTTCATTACACCTCTTGTTATATATCTATTCTGGGATCCTGCGTAATGGCTTAACATTTGAAAAAAATATGTACTGAATATCTCTTAATTCATCGAGTAATCCCCACTTTTAATCGTTATAAATACATTTACATTTTTAGTCATTATGTGTTCCAGAATAGATGTAAGAGGTGTAAAATAAAAGAAAATTCGAAGGTGATTCAATTTTTTTTTTTTGTAGTACGTTTTATAAATTTTATGTAGAATTCCTACTGACGCTATAACATTTTTTTATGTTCAAAATAAAGACATTTATTTTTCAACTAGCAGCCCGATTTGCAAGTTGCCTAGTAAAGATAGACATAATATTATGCTGCAGCGCCCCTCCCGTTCTATATAAGACAAAATAAGAAAATTGTGACACCTTCTCCTCCACAATGAAAAGACTTAAGAGTTTATTTAGAACTTTTATTAAACATCAAGATTAGAATTTTAAAAAAATAGTGTTTTTTAGCTCAAATAGCTTGAAAACAGTATAGTTTTAGGGCTGACCTTTACTGTCTCAACCGATTTTCGGACTTTTTTTACGTGATTCATAATATTCGCGCGCTCACTTTGTCAGTAAAAGTAAGAAAAAATTTAACCCGCTTGCGTAATTCTTGAACGCCTCCTTACTCTCTCCAAACAATATCCTTGATCACTGTGGGGCGATTAGATTATGCATAAATGTTTGGGCAATGAGTTTTAGTGACGGCTCAAATAATAGGAAGCATTTTATACAAATCTAATTAAAATCTTTGATTAACGTCTGATTAGAATTTTTCAATAAATAATTATTGAATAAATGTAATTAGTTTATTAACTCAAAATATATTTTAAAAAGTTAAAAAAAACATTGCCTTTAGCACTTCTGGAACCATAAGAAACATTTAAAAAATATTTCATCAATCCGTCAAATAGTTTTTAAGTTAAATCCGTTCAAACATACACTATTACATAACATGCGAAGAATTTTATATAATAGTATAGAGATATAGATAAAGGTGTTCTCTTATCTCATATCCACTATCCAGTGTCTTATTCACATCTCTGATGCATTGTCAACCTGTTGCGTTCTGATTTTAAATTCTCACACGATATATTATCATTTATTATATTTATTTCTTTAACAGCCTCTTAAAAGTTCTGCACAAAAAACAATCGCAAAGTTCACCACAACTTTGCGATTGTTTTTTGTGCTCTCACTGGCGTCACATGAATCACTAATCAGAGGTTAAAGACTACTGTTAACAGATGAGAAACTACTTTTTTTTTAAACAATTTAGTTATAAAACGTAAATATTGTTATGAAAAATGTCCTAAGTAGTAAAAAGAAATAGCATTTTAAACAAATTCAACATTAGATACGCGAGTCGATTACAATTATTATTTTTCAATGTTTTATTAGACGCCTGTGGAGAGCGTCTATAATAATCTTGATCTTTTATTTATCTGGAGTTTTTTTATTTTTACTAACAAAAAGCAGATGATCCGTGAAATTGAAAATTTATTTGACATTTTTCGCATTATTTTAGTACTTTTTTATGTTATGACGTCGCTCAGGTGCACTCAATTCGCTGGTTCGCTCAAAATTTATAATAATCAATTAATACGTTACCCGCTCGTTCACTCTAATTAATAATAATTATTATTAATAACTGCCCACGACCTATTATTGAATAGGTATAATTAGAGATGAGATATTTCGAGTGAAAATTGTCGAACTATTTTATTTTATACTTATAAGTTATGACTTACAACACAATCCCCAGTAATAAATTATTATAATTCGCTTTTTCTTTCCTCTTTAATTTACAGTGGCGGATTTAATGTTTTCGTCGCCCTAGGCACTTAAAAAATGCCGCTCTCTTTCACTCTATTCCGAAAATTCAATTTTTCATATGTCTCAAAACTATTTATTTCTAAAAAAGGTGCATATAATAATTAATTGGTTTGCCTTCATACTCGAAAAGAAAATTTTTTTTAAACAAGAAACGAACTGAGTCCCTGTTTGATTTGTCAGGCAATTTTCGCACTAAAATCCCGGCATTCTAAAAACATTTTTCGTAGAGAATATCATTACGGAAATACTTTGTGCTACGGAGATCGCGATCAAATAAAAATTGTGGGCGGAGCAGAGTTTAAACAAATTGTTTGTGAAATTTCGCTTTTTTGCACAAAATTCCTGAACATGCTTTTCGCTTTCGAGCATAGACAGGCAGGGTTGCCATTTCATATACGAGTAATCCATTAAATTTTGCAGAAAAATCAAAAAAAGTAAATAAATAAATATTGTTGACGTAATCACCATCTAGACCCACCCGTCCCCCATATCATCAAAAATAAGCTAAGCAGAGACTCCTTACCCCTCTCCCCCTTTAGTGCTTACGTAATACTTGAATGGCCCCTAGTTATATCATTTGATTGTATAAACTATAAATCATTCGAATAGTAACATTTCAATTATCAAAAGACTGCATTCAAGTCTGTTCACTATAGCACATTCAAACCGATTTTCACCCCGAGAGCGGAGAGCTTAAGAGTATTCGTCCCTGCAAATACCCCCTGCATCCTTCATCTCAAATCTTTTCCCCTCGCCTAAAAACGGTTCGCGCTCTCCCGACGCTATTTTTAAAGCTAGAGGGTTCTGGTAAACGCCAAATGAAAGACAAAGAATCAGACTACAGATCCTTCAGGCGAATTTTTTGCAAAACAGTTTCGCCTACGTGTGAAATATTACGTAACTTATTATTTTTTTCAAAAGGTTGTAAGTTTTTTCAAGAATTTTTTTTCAAAAAATTCGCCTGAAGGATCTGTAGTCTGATTCTTTGTCTTTCATTTGGCGTTTACCAGAACCCTCTAGCTTTAAAAATAGCGTCGGAAGAGCGCGAACCGTTTTTAGGCGAGGAGAAAAGATTTGAGATGAAGGGTGCAGGGGGTATTTGCAGGGACGAATACACTTAAGGAATGCATTGGTGAAGATTTCATCAAAATACGTTCAGCAGCTCCCAAATTAGCCCATACACACAAACAAGCAAATGTTCGTTTGTTTATGCATTATTATATTATAGGCAATATAGAATCGACCCAAAGTTATCAGATTTTGCTATAACTAATTACGAAGTTCTCTGATTAATACTCTCGGAAAAGACTAAATAATATATTTTGATAACTATATACAAATAGGTTTAGTGGTTTTCTAGTTATAAGCGAATATAAAACGTACATACATACATGGTCTCACATCAATTACACTCCTTTAGATCGGAAACATGAATTTTATTTAGAAAACATAGAATATAGAAAATTTATCAGATTTTATTATTTTAGTGGTTTTATTAAATTACAATATCTGGAATAAAAATAATAATTCACGTACATTATTTCCTTCCTTTAATTTACCATTAATTGAAAATCAATATATTGAATAATACAATTTTGCAAATTCGCACGACCCCGGTAATATTTAGCAAAATACAGATAAGTTAAAGAGCTCAGTCGTCGAGCGTCTATAATCTACAGTCTGTTTATTATTAACAAAATATAGTCTTTATTGGTGGTTAACACAGAGCATACTGCTTTCTTTTCAATTAGTTTATTATCATTTTCAATCAGAATTCTTCAACAAAGATTATAATAAAAAGTCTGTAAACCGAATCTATAAATCACTTACTTTATTAGTAACAATTGAGCAGCACAAACACTTGAAATATTTAAGAACAATTAACAATAACAATATAACAAAAAGACCAAGTTGGTTCGTACATTATATGAATATTTTGTGGCGTTACTAAAACAATCACATAAGCGCCTAGACCGTATTGTTATTAGGGGGCTCCCTGTTCATTTAACTATGCCAACAGGGTTATGAGATGTGGGGATTTGCAAGACTAATAAAGTGCTTGACACATTGCTACTGCATTCCCATTCTAACCCTAAAATATATCAAAACTGAAAATTTTCTTTTCAAACTAGAAAATTATTTTAGGCAAGTAGGTAACTGATTGTCTTTTTTTAGTTGTGTGATTTTCTATTTGCTTGAATTATTTTGAGTAAACTATGGAAACAATATAACAGTGGAATGCTTAAATATTGTGTTGTGTGCATAGTGTGAATAGGTAATAAATTTTTCAGTGACCATAAACACATTACTAATTTGTACCTTGCTTTGATTAGAGTTTAAACCACAGTAGTATATTTGGTTAGGTTTTTTTCAGATTAAAACCACTTTGATTATTAAATTGTCGGAATAACCAAAAAATTACTTTGAAAACCGGGACGGAGATATATTTTTTGCGCTCTTTGTTGCCTTCACTCATCGCACATTAAGTAAATAGAGAATGCTTGTATGGTAATATTATGTATATGATGTTATGCAAGGCGTGCATGAGATACTTAATATTTTGCAACGTCGTCTGTCCATGCATGATTAAAAAAATATTTTTGCACTATCCCTTATAAAATATATTATATAAGTTGCTTTTCATGCATGTATAGCGGTAGTAAAATGACCCCTTTTCGCACTTGTTGGCAACGTAAAACAAACGTAATGCGATTTTAGTTATATCTCTATCAGTTGCCATTTAAATCCATATGAGCGACAGAGCAGCAAAGTAGGCATTAAGATTTTAATGTAAATCAGTATATTTGAATAGAATTTTTAATATTGTTGATATGAAAAATATGTAAATTTTAAAGAATTTCCTACAGGCTACACTAATTATTTATATTATATTCCGTCTACTGAAATTTCTGGTTGTATATGATCAATGTTAAGATTAACACCGCTGCAAATTTTCTGTCTTACTTTAACTTATTTGATGCTAAATTTGTTAGAAAGTGGCAAAGAATAAACAGCTCTGTAAATTCTTACATTGACTAGATACAGAATAACACCGTAAGTATATGGAAATGTTGACGTGCAACATTTTTTTAAGACGCTGTATTTTGTTTAATTAAAAACCAATTTTCTGTTGATATATATTTCGTAAACATTCTATATACACTCAATAATTATATATAATATTGAAATTACTGTTTTTGTTTATCCGTTAAGTTTCAAGAATATAATAATTATATGTTTTTAAATTATAAATAATAGCTCTAGCATTAAGAAATTTGCAAGATACAAATTCTATATAATATTATGTACTTTTTTTGCCACAGGAATACATAAAATAGATGGTATTTCTGTAATTATTCAATAATTATTTCAACTTCTTTTTTTTATGAAGAGAATTTTTTGAAAATAAATACAGTATCAAAAATATTTATTTTTATAAAGAAAGCAAAAAAATATTGTAAAGCGTTTTCAGCTTTCAAATGTATCATAGCCATATATATAACACTAGTATTAAGGAAAACATGGGAAATTTTGAGAGCCATTGTTGATTTTTTTATGTTTAGGTTTTTTCACACCATTCTCGGTTTCCCAGAAACCCCAAGTAAGTACGAAAGAACCTCTAGAAGGAAAACTGAAAAACAGATATGGCATGTATTTTTTGTCATAACTCCTCATATACTTTTATTCTATACTGAGCATAGGAATAAAATCGCAATCGAACTATTAGGGTGCAAACATATACTTCTGTCTTTTTTACGCCGTAAGCACTGGCGTATCCAGGAGGGCAAAACAAGCACAGGGGACCCGACTTAAGAAATTTCTAATTTGCCCCCTCCTGTGCCAAAATCTGGGTACGCGCATGTTAATGTCATAGAAAAAGACAAAGTTTTTGAAACAGACATATTTTATTCAGATTGAACGCAAGTATATCAACCAATCCTATCATCGGAGAAATCAGGGAATTACATCGAAGAAAGAGACCCAGGTATATTTTCGATACGCTTTGTTGCCTTCGCTCACCGCACATTGAGTAGATAGGCAATGATCCATATAGTTAATTAATAGATATATGTACCCCCTATAATAAAAGAGTTGCTGTAGGTATACGCAGGCATGTACATTGTGCAGTGACCCATAACGCACGAGTGCTGTAATGAAAATAAAAGTAGGTGATCTAACCAGTTCAACAGTGATTTTCATGAACTATCTATAACCTACTATTATACCTAATAAATGAAAAACAAAAATTGATGTCCGTAGTCATTTTCATATACAACCTTTAATAAATGACGTTTTGTACACAATTGAACTGTCAAAAATGTTGAAAATATCTTACAGGAGGTGTGACAAAAAATACTGAATACAGTAAGCAACAGCCTTGCACTATGGAATTAAAATGTTATGTATTTGTTTTTACGATAATGGCCTTAGTTGCTGATTCGCTTATTTTGTTTTTAAAATAAAAAAAAAAATGTTTGCTGATATTTAATAAAAATGTTCGCAGACGTCGTTTGTGTTTTTTGAAAAGGTACCTATTTTCTGATAAACATTTTTCAATCGGGTTTTGTTTTTCAGTTATCATGTCTGATCAAATTTTACAAGCTTTTATTTAGTTTTACCTGTCCCGGTGTCTGTCTGTCTGTCTGAAAGTAAAATTAGCAGAAAATATATCTTTTCAAAAAACAAAATTAACGTCTCTGAGAATTTTTCTCAAAAAGTTTATGCAAAAATTTAATTTCCATATTTTTTGTGGGCTGTATATTTAATGTGCAGTGATATTTTTTCGTCTGACGATTAAAATTCACTCTCGCTCGTTTTGAAATAATGTTATTACTCGTCAGTAATATACCCCATTAATGATTTCGCAAATAGATATTTTCAATTAATAATTGGTTCATGAATCATGATAGTCAGGTACAGAAATAACTAATAATTAACAACTTCGTATAAAATTCATTTACAAAATAATTTCTGGCTAGCTTATTTATTTTCATATTTAATGAAACAGAAAAAACTGCATTAAAAAGTTTTATCGTAAATAGTTATAGATTTTTTTAAATATACAAACTAATAAATAGGTACTATTATTGGTACCTTTTGTTCGGCGTACAGAAACATTTGATCATTCCAACTTCACAAGTGGGGAATGGTAATAATTTAGGTCAACATCACTTCTCGATATTTTTTTTATTTGGGAAAAGTCTGTCTCTGGTTTGTCTGTTATCTGTGAGAACGACACAGATCAAACGGCTAAGCGAATCCAAACCAAATGTTTGTAAGTTGTTATTTTCAGCTGCTCTGTCGGAAGATCTGTAAAAACGAAATTAGGTAGCTGACAAACATACTTGGGTTAATTTGTACTCGTGAATTCATATCATATAACCACTAGCCATGATACGAAAAGCAAATAACATAATATTTACTACTAGCCGTTACCCATGTCACTGCGCGCGTTAACAGAAATTGTATTTTTTTAATCATAATTAATATGTCAAACATCAGTATTTTTGAAGTTGGAATAGTCCTGTCGTCCAGTGGATTGAATTTTTTTTAACAAAATAAAAATTGCGAAATACCTCAGAAGTAATTTTTCTAGAGCTTTATGATTTTACGAGAGACAAAATTGAGTATTGTGACCACTGATATATCGCTACTGGTAACAAAATACCTTGCTTGATAAAATGTAAAACGCCTAGTCTAATAACGCCTTGAAAAAATATAAAGTGGAATAAGGATGGGCACTGCCAATTTGACCGCTAGAGGTGCCAGCTATATAACCACCTCGATCTGTGGACCATTCATAGTAGTGTACAAAATACGTTTATTTAAAAGAATAAATCATTAACAATGCCGATGTGTATTATTTATCAATGTTCAAATTATAAACGGTTTGTATTTCCAAAAGATTTGCAACTGGAAAAGTTGCATGCTATCAGAAGGGAAAAACGCGTTTTCCTATAAAAACTAATCATAACTTAGGTAGCTGCCATCTATATTACGTTTCTCATGTGCCCATCTCCATTAACATAATACGTCTGATAATACGACGTTATATCAGTTATTAGTTGACTGTAAATTGGCGATGAGATAAAGTTTGACGACAGCCATGTTTAGTTTACTACTGTCAACGTACTTCTTGATGAAATCAGAAAACAAACTTTAAATATCTACGTCTACTAACAAATTTTCACTAAATTTTCATTGGTGTTTTGAGAAAACTTTTTTAATACTCACTAACTAATTAGCGCGGTCACTTAGGTTTTCGAAAACCAATAAAGGAATTTGATTTATTTTTTTTTCCAACCGATGGAGTTCGATCCCCCCCTTATTCCTTCAAAATATTTCAGGTGATCGGCGATGTGCGGTCATTTTTTAGTGAAAAAAAGTGTTTTTTTAACTTTCGGGGTTATTTGCAAGTTAATAACTGCACTTAGCGTCCTGTTTCAGTGCTCATTTTTTAGGAAATTTCATAAGGAACAACTTTCTCAATGCATATGCTATACTAAAAGTCAAGAGGAACGGAGATATTAAAGGAAATAGAGAAAAAAACACTATTTTCGTCACTAATTTGTTAATTATAAAATCAAGCACACCAACAATTTGTAAGCAAACTTAGGGGGTTGAACTACACCCTAAAACGAAGCGATTCCAACAATAATCTCGCCTGTGCCCGAAAAATACACCCAAAACTCCTCACCGTCTAGCCTATTAGTAAAATGTCGTAATAGTACGACGTCATTTAAATGCAGATGATTAGTTATTTTACCAAGTAAGTAGATTTATTATACTTAATATTGAAAACTTCATTTATAATTTGAATAGTTATACAGATGACTATTTATAGGTTGGGAACTTACCTGTTGCAATAAAGTAATGTTTCAATAATATGTTTGCAACGTTCATCAACACTGCATTGATATAATATCTCTATTTACCACTTTTATTTCATGTGGATTACTCTTTAAATCGGAAGTTTATAAACAGAAAGCATTAAAATTCACCTTACTTAAAAGGTTTTGTTTCAGTTGAATTTTTGCAATTTTATGATATGGCCGGCACTAAATATACGTTCCCCTTCAAGGAAATTCCTTTTTCGGTGATTTGTATCAGCCCAATTACATATTGTGCTGTATTTATCATTTTATTGCACTTAACTAGATAGTAACCATAGTAACTATGGGAAATGATACCCTATCGTCGCCATGTTTTAAAGCTCCACCCATTTGAAGGAACCCAATTCATTAAATACGCACGTTTGAGCCGCGCCGTTCTAAACCGGCAGATCAACCTTTGTTTGTGTGGCCAGCTATTGAATATTTTTTCAGAAAGACAATTTTACGGAAAAAATGCGGTTGTCTAAATGTGAACTTACCCGATTTTTTTAACTTTCCCAGTTCACCGGTTGGGTGTAACTGATTTTGTTTGACTATTAAATGCGAGGTATTGTATCAATGTCATCGATGTGTATAAATACGAACATTACAGTATCAAACAGATAAATGGCGCCAGTGCTGTTATTTTAATCTTATTTATGTATATTCTACATATTTTATTTTTATTAATACGTTTTTGCGTAGTGTGATGAAACATATATTATATATATTTATATACACTCAGGTGCAAAAAAAAGCGTTCATCGTAAAATTTTTTTAGGCTCCTTAACATTTTTATTTTTAGATTACAACTATTAGTATTAACATGTCTGTACAAATTTTAAGTGAAATTGATTTTTAATTTAATATATTATACAAGGATAATCCAAATGTTCTTTTTTTATTATCTAATTTTAAAACTGCCTGTGGAATAATTGGGTAGTAAAATTATATCAAAATGTTTGTTTTCATAACTGTCATCTATTCTACACATTTTTTACCATTCCAATCCACAAGCGGGGAATGGTACTAGTTTAGGTCAAAAATCACTTTTCAAAAATTTTACAATATCTTTTAGTTTTGAGGTCTCCCGAATCCAAAAAACATATTTTTGGAAAAACTCTGTGCGTCTGTTAGTCTGTGAACACGATACACGTCAAACGGATGAGCGGATTGGGAGGGTGTTTGGTATACAAATATGAAGAGTCCTATTGTTTTTGGGGAAAATCGGCGCATACGCAGAAGAGATATATGCTATAACGGTGTTTTTTTTATATAATAATGGTATACTTTTCATACCGGCTTATTAATATATTTATTTTTTCAAGATAGTTTCGTTAAATTTTTTTCTAAACTTTATAGTATTGGAAATAATAAAAAATCAGCCGCTCTTTTGTTTTGTAGATCTTACAGAAATTAACTAATTATTGATTAATTTCTACATCACGTGGAACATTTTATGTAGGTAACCATGGCAACGAATAGCAAATATATTGAATACTAGCCATTATCCACGTCACCTTACGCGATATCAGAAATTTTATTTTCTTTAATATAATCAAATGTCAACATTTTTGAAGTTGGAATGGTCCCGTCGACCAATTGGTTGAAATTTTTTTGTTCATGTCAATAAGAGCATTTGTTCGCACAAAATGATTACGAACAACAACGTCCTGACTTAAAGAGATCCCGTTACTTTGTATTGCCCTTCAGCCCACATCTACTGTCTGGATACGTAGGTTCATACCATAAATGAATCTGAGAATAACAGCTTGCGAAATACTCTCCGGATTTGAATCCCATAGAGCATGTGTGGTAAGTACTAGGAAAACACGTTGGAGACCCAGAAGTGACATCAGCTATATCAAAATAGCTTCGAGGAGCATTTCAGGAAGAATGGAGGCTGTTTTACAAAAAGCTATTCGTAGGCTAAAAGATTGTAGGGTATGTTGAGATCTAGAGACGGAAATACAAAGTACCTATTTCATTTAAAATTTATACAGGCATGTTAAAATTAATAGTTGTGTCTACATATCTCTAAAAAAATTAGTAAAACTGGACAAAAAATAAAAAAGTTATGAAACATAATTGAAAATTTTACGATACACGTTTTTTTTTGCACCTGACTGTATAATGTTCATACTTGTGTATTCTTTTCTTGCAGTTTGGCAGAACTTTGCGCCGAAGTTACCCTTTTCAAATAACCTGTTAAAAAAATAGGCAACCCTAAGGTTCACATGGCCAACTTCTCAGTTTGATGAATATTGAATATTTTTTTTTTTTTTTTTGTTATCGTGCGCAGCAGCTTAGGCTATATGCACGAGTCAATAAAATAAGGTAAGTATATACAATATAATACTAATTATAAACTGCTTAGGTCTAAGTAAATTAAGCGTAGGTTAGGAATATTCGAGTATCACTTTTCAATTAAATATTGAATATTAATAATATTGAATATTAATAATAACAATTACAGAAATAAATGTATATTTTTTTTAATGACTCAAATCTTTTTCAAGAAATCTTTGCAGTCATTTTGTTTAAATGGCTTATGAAGTCACAGAAATAAAAGTATGAAGAATAAAAGTCCGTAAAAAAATAGATTTTTTGAAAATGTCACGGGTATGTGAGCTCTGAACATTGGTCCGATCGGATCATTTTAAGGGTAGTCTTTAGATACTGAAAATGTTTTTGCATCCAAAAATATCGAAAAATTCCCAGTATCATTTCAAAATCAAAAGTTGACCCTATAGTAAAGATTAAAGTGTTCTGCTAAAATTTTAGTAAAATCGACCCGGCAGTGAAAACACTAATTTACTTAGTGAACGATGTATTTAATTTGGTATACCTATATGTTGGATTGATTAGTGCAGTGTTTCCCAACCTTTTTTGTGCCATGCCCCACCTTAGCCTTTCTAAAATTCTTATGCCCCCCCCCCCATGTAACATACATAATTTCTAATATTAAAAAATTGAATTGTTCACTTAAGAGACTTAAATTTTAGGAAGAAATCACTAGGAAATTGTTAACGAAACACAGTAAGTAAATTTTCAAAACATAATATAATTTGCTTTTTTCGTTAAATTTGGCACCAAAATCTAGCATTTAAATGGCCCGGAGCGAAAGGGTTAAGCTCGTGTCGAGTCCATTTTCGAATTGCCCCTCTTAACAATCAAATTGCCCCCCTGTGGGGCGTGGGCTCCACGTTGGGAAACACCGGATTAGTGGATTGCATTTCAGAAGAAAAAAAAATTCTATTAAGGGATGTATTAAGGGTTATTTTGTGCAAAAATTAACAACTACACTATATTGTCGGCAGAGTTTGGCACTGCGAGTTACGATTTTTTTTATAACCTATTATTATTAGAACTTAAGCTCACAGGGGTACTGTCAATTTTTTTTAAATGAAGGATATAGGATGCATGTGCAAAAAATATCATATGTAGGCATATATTATATACCTCATGTGTAATGGTATTACGACTCGTGTGACTGTTAAAACCTGCCGGTGCTCTTTTTAAGCATAATGATACAGCTCGTCAGAATATTGCCCATTAGGACACAAAGTTCACAATCTACAAGGGTCAGAATAAATGAAGAATTTAAAGACCAAATATAACGGTTAGGTACCTACAAATAGGTACAAATATCATTGCGAGTGTAAAAACATAGAAAAAATACTTTTAGTATATAGCTATTTGCAGAAATTGAAAAATTAAATACGGAATCTCCGATTTTTAACTCATCCATCGCTATTTAATATCCATCAGCACAAACGGAATTTTTTACAATCAAAAGAATTCATTAATTATACTTTTATTTCAATTTAATGGAATATAGATCTTGGAGTAAAGAAAAAGTCTAAGTTTATGATTAAATTCCAGTATTTAATCGATTGGCGGTGGGAGTGGCTATAATATAATGTTTAAGTAATTTCTAAAAATAAATAAATATTTAATTTTTTTAATAAAAAATGTATAATACACTTGCATCAGAAAATATTACTGTATAGAGATGATAACGTAAAGAATGTAATTTTACAGTAAGTACAAAAGAAATTCTGGAAATTGGTAAAATATGAATTAAACGTATAAGTAGAAAACTGCGTACATTAACCAATAGACCTGGAGTTCTTACTAATAGTGAAGGAGGCAGTGAAGATTTTCGGTAGGTACTTATTTTCACAGTCAGCAAACACCGATAGAATTATTCGGTTTGTTATTCTAAGCAAAATTCATATATATGTAGGGGGGGGGGGGGTTCCGATGGGTTGAGGTGAAAAATGCGTTAAAAAGTACAAATATATAGTGAAGTTAAGAAAAAAATAGTCTGGCTAATATGTGAGTATGGATAGCATGTCTGGCAGGCTTCGTCCGAATTTGTAGATTGTCACCGTTTTTCGTCGATTTACGTTGCAAAATTGGTTTTCACGAAAAACGCTTTTATTTTAAAGCGATAGTATATAGCTCATGTTCATCCCAAAGGTCCATTTAAAATATTGGTGAAAACATTTTTGAAATCGGATGAGTAGTTTCGAAGATTACCTCCTATATCCAAACTTACGAATTTTACCTCTTTATAATATTAGACAATATAATATTAGACAGTTTTTCTGAACGCATTGTATGCTGGGAAATGAATGAATTTCTGTTAAATTAATTACGGTTGTAGTTGACCTTGTTCTGATAACTCCACTCATAATTTATAACATCATTCACAGTGGTATATTAAGCAATATTAATAACTTTAAGTTTTAAGCTAGTTCCCTTTAGAAAACGTAATCACTTGCCTAGTAACTTTATTCGATTAATGAAAAAAAGGATAATGTAGTCAGAAGAAAAAAAAGTGTGTGTCTGTCATCTCCGACGCATGACTGGAGTTTACTCCTTAGATACGTTGTGTAATGTATTCCACGTTAAATCCTACAGATATATATGTTTGTCTCTTTTGAAGCAGACGAGCTTAACGCCACACTTGAAGCTGTGGAGCATAACGCCTCACCAATTGATTTTACTACTCAAAATTTCCGTACCGGGCCTTATAACTCAAAATCGTTTCAGGAGTAAACACCAATAAGAGAAAGTATAAAATTCATATAAATTTTAACTAGTATGGGATGTAGGTAGTTTTTAAATAACAAAATATATACTCTCATTATTCGAATAAATGATACAAATACAAATACTACCGGTTTTGAAATCTCATAGATATATTTCGTGAAAATTAAAGGGGAAATAGGTAACAATTTTCGAAATTTTAGATACCATTCAGGTGTCGATATCGGATTAGATGGCTGGAAATTCAAGAAAATTAAAACAAGGTTGTATTTACTGACATCAAAAGCTCCTTGAAATTCAACAGTCGTCTTACCCAAATCCCAGATTCCAGGAGATTTATTATAGCCCAGTGCATTTAGGAATTGACCCAAAAATGTCAGATACATTTTTTCTTTTGTTGCTCATTCGAATGGGTCTTCGATGGAGACCTTAACCCTGATTTTGCGCATTCTCCAAATTGCCCCGTCCACCGCCATCTTGGATATTGTTTTTTTTCTTCTATTGCTCATATCTCGCGTTCTAATAATCCCACAGCAATCGTTCTGGGGTCGTTGGACTCGTTAGGATTTACTCTTTAATTGAATGTCTATCAAGTAAAACTCTCCAATGTACTGGAAAAAAGTTATTAGCGTCCAAAGTTTAAGCTCTTTGCCAAAAGTTCTTGCGCCCGGTTTTTCCGCGAGCATCTCTTTCCAGTGCATCTGACACCCCCACAGACAGTTTACTATTTAAAGTAGACTCAATTTCCAGTATTTTGAAAAAAAAAAATCATCCCGATCGGTTGATACCTCGCCCACCAATTCACGCTCGAAATGAATAGCGGCATTTCGTACTATTTTGAAGCATCTAATACTCGCACTTCGCGCTGCATTTCTCGCTTTTGTAACTAATATAATGCAAATTAATTAAGACCAATGACATATTCGTTAAATCTGTGCTAAGAAAACGCCTTTAACATAAATTTTTACTTAAATTTATAACTCAGATCAATAGTAGTGTGTGTATAGTTCCTAAAACCGGACCGGAATTATCCAAGTCTGCTGTAAAAGATTTCGATGAAAAAGGTTAGGTGTTGTTTATTTGTCGCACTACTGTAAACAACGCGTAAGTTGTTCCAACAAACTAATAGGAGATTAGTCATTGAGTAAAAAACATAAACTTGCCAAGGACACATTCTTGATTGTCAGTAGCAATAACAAAATACGTAAATTCTTTGCACTCTCTTCGTTCAATACTGGTATTAAAAAAATAAAAAAAAGCGTCCAGTTATAGTTTTCGCTGCATTTACATTCGTTCACTTAGTAAGTAGTGTGTACACAGATTTAATTGTCTTCTTCTCCATGTTTCGACACCTTCAGGACGTGTCTGGTGTTTTATTTAACACGACTTTGTTGTCTCTTCAGCATTCTCGTCTACTTTCTATTTATCTTGCTCGTCTCTCGTATAATAAACTCGAAGCTAAAGACAAAAAAAAATTAACGATGTCGTTAATATTCATGATATGGTTTTGCCATTAATAATCATGTGAGGTTCACTTAAAATCGATGTCAACGCCAGATCAAGATACTCGCCAGTGTGGTGGATCTCATATTTTCTGATTTTTCACCGATTGTCGGCGTGTCGACACGTATAAATCAAGTGTTTTAAACAATTTTAAAAATCATTCCAATAAATACCTGTTTTCGTGGTAAATATAGTGATCTCATTTCAATAGCATATTTGAGAAAATTCGTTAAATTTTTATGAGAATTGTTATAGTTAACAGAATAAATGACTGGTTGAGAGAAAAAGTGGCGTATTTTCAAGTCGCGGCCAAGAGTGACGTAGAAATGTTCGAGCGCAAAAAAAATGCCCGTGAGGTTGCGGTCAATGGTAAAACGGTATAGATGGATGATATGTTTTCATTGATTTCTCCAAAACTAGTCGGTGGAAATTAAAAAAAAAACTATTTAAATTAAAGTTAAAACCTTAATAAATTATTGAAAACAAAAAAAAACCGTTGTGCCCGACTAATTAAAAAGATTAAATATCTTTTTAATTAGTCGGTGTGAATGGGTATAGTATATGGATGATTTTTAAATAAAGATTCAGTTGGAAGTTTAAGTTGTAAGTTAGAGGTTGTAAGTTGAGCGTTAAGGGTTAAAGTTTGGATTAGTAAATATTCGTAAATGAAGTTCGTACAAATTAGAAATTGTTTATTTCAAATTTATTTCCATACTGACACGAGAAATAAATTACGGATAGATATAACAATTATCAGAAGTGTGAGATATAGATCAATTTATCAGAAGTGGAGATATATACTTATGTATAATATGTATAATACTGTAATACATAACAATAGTAACATTAAAATACTTCGATCTCGACGACAGCGGATATTTATCCTTTGAGTCGCTGTTATGTGTCTTTTAGAAATTTCCAACGGTTGGGAACAATATCACTTTTAAAAATTATATTACGACTACGTTGTAATTTTTCTTTGAAAATTAAAAACAATTTACAAATTACTGTAAATGAAGGTGATGAAAATGAATAAAACATTTTGCTTATTCTCTGCCATTCCTTGGTCTAAACTCTTTTTACATTTGGTGGGTGGCGAATAAATCTTAAGTTACTTAAGTATTACGATGTCTACACCACTGGATTTACTGTATTTAAAGAGCCATACGGGTATAGTGTATATTTCTATATATGAATGTATTTTATAGGTGTGAATCAAACAGGCTACGACTTCGAAACCGGACGTTGGCAGTGGGTACCAACATAAAATACAAATATATGAATGAAAAACATTTGTTTTTATGAATGGTACTGTATGCAAGTGTGTATATGTGTGTGTGTCTGTCTGTGCACTTAAAACACTTCACGATCTTTTAGCGTGTACAAGCCTACTGTTTTATATGCTTTATAAAAATTGTAAAGATGCTTTTTCATTTAAAAATACAGATTTATACCAAAAAGAGTATATAGCTTGATTGTATCAGAAAACGTTTCTGCAACAGCTTTTCCGTTTTCATATTCAGATAAACCCTTTACTAACCGCAGGCGAGCGGTTTCTGAGAAAAACAGTTGGAGAGACTGGAGATTTCAGGATGCCCAGATACAATGTCCATGAGAAGAAAATGGAAACCGTGTATAGGCTGCGTGCACGAAGCCTACTAGCGCCGCTAGTGGGTAATAGAGAATTATTGAACTCACTTTTTATGGAAATCGCGACATGTTTCTAAGGTGATAAGTTAACAACTTGTTAATTTGTTTACATTGACAGCGGAACGTCAAATTAGGGCGCCAATGGTCTTTATTTTACTTAAAATCGCCATCAGTGCAACAGCCCGGAACACAAGTAGCATTTCCAGATCGCTTAGTTTTCCTATGTTTTCTTTGTAATTAAAAAACTTCATAAAATTATAACTATTTTCACTTTTAATAAACATTGCTCACTGATTTGAGTTTGAAGTTTCCCCTAATGCTCACCACAAATGCTCGCATCGAAAAATTTGTAACTCCACCTCCTTGCACATAGCCCATACGCAGGAACAAATACATATAAAAATGATTCTGTCTAAAGATAAATAAATGCATTACTTATCTCTAATTGGTTTCAGTTTATTATAGCACAATGAGTGAGCTGGCCAAGTTCTCGCAAAGCATGAACCATTTCGAACTCTTTTCGACCCTCCTTCTATCTCCAAAGCTAGTTACGTTTTCCGAATTTCAACGTGTAGGAAAATTTGTTTCCAAGATACAAGTATTCGAAAATCATGATTGACTGACTCACTTATAGATCACCAAAAAGCATGTTATTTTGGCTGGGAGCTAAGGATTGAGAACCGGGAGGCTGATGGTTAGAGACTAGGCGGCTCGCAGTCGTTTGTTAGCAAGACCACGTGTCACGTCAGTGATGGGGGTAAAAAATGAAGTTTTATGCTTGGAGTTGGAGGTTGCAGACCGGCCAAAATAACCTACTCATAATTCACAAGCGGCTACCCGGGTCTGAAAGAAGCATCGATTCTGAATTCATCAATCGGTCGTTCAAAGACTACTCGCGTCTAGCTGGTGTTGGGAGCAAGGCGTGTGATATTATGAATTATGGTATAACTATGATATAATGAAGTATAGCTGTAATATTATGTGGGTGTCTATATTATATTTAAGTAGAACAGCTACCAATTTTTGCTTATTTTTAGTTAGTGATGGCCAAGGGCTGAGGCGAATTGCTGTGCCTTATGATAGCCTCAAGCAGAAATTTATATTATCTCCAATAATTGATGGATGTTCTGTGTAAACGTGTCTTAACAATCTGTCTTATAAGTACCTATACGATTTTTCGATCGCAAGATCGCAACAGGCTGTTGAACCCATCATTGGCGAGAACGCCTTTTACAATACGTGGGTCGAACTGTTTAAATGTATTGGTTATAACATGAGTATATGTGTGTGTGAATTATAAAATACCACAGAGTCGGCGTGATCAGGAAAACAAAACAGACTACAGAGAATCATCGAACCGAAAATAAAGATTTCTAGTGACTGTTTTGTAGCTGAACTGCCGTTTTAAAATGGGGTGACGACGGATATCTTATGGGTATTGAAGTACAATCGAGTGTAGTATCTGGGTAGTCGATTTCGAAAGTCCGAATTTAGCATACTGATAATTACCCGTTACTCTATACATATTCAATTCCTGACAGTTACCATGCATGGCAGAAAATTATCCTTTAAAGACCGCGAACACTATACTCACACGGACCTAAGATGATATATAAGAAGGTATTCCAATCCTGCAATGCATCATGGGAAATGTGTCAAGCGGTGGCGCTAATTAATTAGCGCCTAAAAAATTAATAAACAATATTTATTATTATTTCAAAAGTTAGGATGAAAATACTTTAGTTACTGGCTTGACACATTTCCCATGATGCATTGCAGGATTGGATGGCTAGTGTATCTGACACACTCGTGGTGGCGCCACCGCTGGACACATTTCCCATGATGCATTGCAGGATTGGAATACCTTCTTATATATTATCTTACACGGACCTGCAACCTTCACGATTTCACACACTATAACCTGCAACGGATTAACAATTTTTAGCGCAGGTTCCGTGAGCGCAGACACTTTATAGTTTTCAAGTAACGGGCCATTCAAGTATTACGTAAACAGAATTTTAGTAATTTTTGACCCCCCTCCCCCTTGTCAGCAACAGTAAGCAAAGTTATTACCCCTCCCGCACCTATGTTTACATAAACATTGGTATATATTTTTTTAGATCGGTTCAAGTTTCATTATTGTTATAAATAAATATTGCTGACGTCATCACCATCTAGACCCCCCGTCTCCTATATCATCAAAAATAAGCTAAGAAAATATCCCTTCCCCCATCTTTGGTGCTTAGGTACGTAATACTTGAATGGCCCCTAATGAGTGTACAACATGCACGTGTGTAGTTAAGTGGAAGTCGTTTTTATTTTGATTATGTTGTGTGAAGAGGAAGAAGCCTGGAAAAAAAGAAGGTTTCGGGTTCACCTTATCAATGAAAAGAGAATGCAGTATGGTGAATTTCATTATTTATTTTCTGGATTATGGAGAGAGGACAATAAAAATTCTTTGAATATTTTCGAATTTCACAACACAAATTCTATGAATTCTTAGATACCATCATACCATTTCTCCTCATCTATAGTACCAACACAGTAGCAAAACTAAATTAAGTCACTTCAGCACAGCCAGACATAGAAATTGCAGATCAAAATTGTACCCCGATCGACACGATTTGCTTTGGCGGTTTTTGTTGGCTGTGATCTATAATATACGCCGTGTGTAAAACTTTTACGAACTCTTACCGTCAACGATTTTTGGGACATGTGCTTCTCATTGAGACCTGCGGAAAGCAGTGCTTTTTTCTCTGTATCCTTCATGGTGTGAGTTTTCGTTAACAGAAAAAATCTTTATAAAAAAAAACTCAAATCGCGTTGCCACATCCTACGGACAATATAGTGTACTTGAAATGTGAACTTATTTGTTTCTGGACAAAATTTCTTAATTACAATGTATTATCAATTCAGTGCTTGCATCGAATTAAATGCACCTTTCAGTAAGACAATCCGTAATCGTAAAGTAATGCTTTCATACAGTTCGGTCATGTCGGGTCGATTTTATTAAAATTTTAGCAGAACATTTTAATCGTCACTAAATGTTTAAAAACGGATTTGAGTATTTTTGGGTCCAAAAACATTTTCAACACTTAAAAACAGCCCATACAGGGTGGGGCATTTAAAGTCTTACAGAGCAATAGTCCTTAAACTATTTATGCTATTCAAAAATGTTTCAGATGAAAGTTATATTGTTCTAGAAGGCCGTCATACTGGACCATTATTTTTTTTCGATGTTGGCGCTGAAGCTACATCAAGGTTACCTCCATTTTTTTAACCTAGAAACTCATATTTTTTTACTCGAATTATTGTTCTTTGAGTCAAAGAAAATAACTTTCATTTCAAACATTTTTCGATTTGATGCAATCCTGAATCGCTGTTTGGTTCTCAATTCATCCCATGTTTCCTATTTTAGTGGATTGTGTGAGTCGGAAAAAATCGAAAAACACACACACACACATGCACGCAAACAGCATACAAGCACAGAAACACAATGTGACAGCTCAGCCTATGCGACTCGCGAGGCAGAAACAGGAAACATTAATGAATTGAGAACCAAACAGCGGTTCAGGATTGCATCAATCGAGAAAATTTTGGAACAAAAGTTATTTTCTTTGATCCAAAGAACAATAATCCGGAAAAAAATGGGTTTCTAGGTTAAAAAAGTGGAGGTGACCTTGATGTAGCTTCAGCGTCACCATTGAACAAAAAATAATGGTCCAGTATGACGGCCTTCTAGTACAATAAACCTTTCATCTGAAACATTTTTGGATAGCATCAATAGTTTAAGGGCTATTGCTCTGTAACACTTTAAATGCCCTATCCTGTATATTATACCTAAATATTTTCAAAAACAGTGCCAAATTGTGCGAGACACGATATGAAATGTCGAGAAATTTTAGTGTATGTATCATATTATAGCAAATGATCTAACAAATAGGATTGGAATTTGGAATCTGGATGCTCTTCAAAACGGTACCTATATCATAAGAACAAAGATTTTCTTTGAGAAGTATACAACGAAAATGAGTATTATATCAACAACAAAACACATTTCTCTTAAAATAAAAAAAAAAGTTAACTGTTTTCATGCTTGGCATCTAAGTTTTTATAATAAAAAAGTGTATTATGTATGTTAGCTGGAGCGCTCACGTACCACTTTTCATGAAGTGTTTGATTCACGTAGAAATTTTGATCAGGTGGTCCAGATAGGATAGATGAACAAGAAATAGAATATTACACCACAAGGGCCGAAATTGTGATATTCTTGCCAGCGCGCCATGATGCCTGAGGCTATAAGACATGGCGCGCAGGGCAAGAATATCACACTTTCGGGGCAAATATGGTCGAAAATGGAAAATAACAAAAGCTATAATAGCGGGATTTTCTAATAAGGAAAACTGATGAATAGCCCAAAAGCTCACGTGCCACTTTCCATGAAGTGTTTGATTCACATAGAAATTTTGACCAGTGGTACAGATAGGATAGATGAACAAGAAATAGTAGGTATATTGCACCACAAGGGCCGAAAGTGTGATATCTTGCCCTGCGCGCCATGTCTTATAGCCTCAGGCATCATGGCGCGCTGGCAAGAATATCACACTTTCGGCCCTTGTGGTGCAATATACCTACTATATCTTGTTCATCTATCCTATCTGTACCACTGGTCAAAATTTCTATGTGAATCAAACACTTCATGGAAAGTGGCACGTGAGCTTTTGGGCTATTCATCAGTTTTCCTTATTAGAAAATCCCGCTATTATAGCTTTTGTTATTTTCCATTTTGGACCATATTTGCGTCTCAGCTTGACATGCTTTAACAGATTGTATTTACATATTTAGTTGTTTATTTCAATGATAACTTTATAATTTACTAGTTTATCTTGAATAAAAATGAGTTTATTAAGCAAAAGTGTTATTGAGAAAAATCTGATAGCGTTACTAGAAATCACGAAACGATTGTTCCGTACTAGAAACGCTGTGTCTTATTCCGTAAGACGTCAAACGTTGAGGGGGCCTCAGTGAGTACGGCCCGCAGGAAAACGGGGCGACATAGTACAAATATGTACACACAATCTACACAGGTAGGCAATATACCTACTGATCAGCCATCTCACCGATGATGTCATCTGGCCCTAGGGCATATAAACACACACGGATGGAAGTGTATTTGTTATCATAAGACAAAACGGCTTATGCCGGTAAAATCATCGTTTAAATCTTAAAAAATGTCACACGATAGAATAACATTTCTTCTTTTGAAAACAGAAATTGTATTTCTATTGTATGCGGCCCTCAACTTGTACCTACAAAATAGATGTGGCTCGCCATATCATTTAAGTTTGCCATGCCTGTCCTAGAGATGATGATCGCTTACTACTGTTAAAATGTAATGTTTTGTTAAGGGTAGGTGGCATATGACCACGGCTATCCCCAGATGAGAATATTTTCTTGTTTCATAGTTTTCAGTAGTCGGATTTTAGTTTTTGAACTTATTTTTTATTCATTGAATAAATTTCATAATTTTTGTTGAGAGAACGCTTTTTCGATAATTTTACACAATATAGACTTTTAAAAAAATCTTACGATAGAAAAACATTTCCTGAGAATTGGATTTAAACGGTTGTGCCTTTTGACCACAGATATGCATATATTATAATTATGTGTAAGAAGTACAGGCTTCAGCCGGACTGCACTATAAGTTGTTATGTAATAATTATTATATCGGGACTTTATAGCTTGACTGTTCTGTTCTGATCTTACCGATCACATGTGAATGAAGTGTGTTCACTGACCCGATTGGCTTTATTAAAAATGTGTCACTGACAGTTCTATGAACAGTAGACCTCGTTCCCATCACATGTTTCGCCGTTACGTAACGGAATTTCAAGCATAACTGAACATAATATAATTACAATATTAATATTAATCGAAAATTGAAATGAAATAACATATCAAAAGTTGTTGTTATCGCTATTTGCACTTATAAAATTATTCAGCTCGATCAACGGAGGCGTCTTGCGCATTGTTCGAGGCAGATAATTCAAAATATCTGTCAAATCTCATTTAAACGGTTCGCACATTTAACCGTAATTATTATTCTTATATTATTATTATTATTCTAATTGCGCAATAAATGTATGGACAAAAAAAACAACAAAATCAAATGCCGGCAGGTAGATTTACAATATGTACTGCGCCTGACACATGCGCAAACATAGATTTTTTGGTCTTCTTTACATAATAATAATAGCTATCTTTTGAAACTTATTCTCAAACATTCTCAAAACATGAGATCGGAACCAAATTTCGTTTTAGATAGATTTTTATCTTAACTGTGTGGTCTTTTTTTCGAGGAGACGATAACATTTTTCTACCTATGAAAGAATTTCATACAACAACAAATAAATAATATCTAAATTACCTGGACCTTCAACCTGAACAATTTACGTTCGTCCCCTTTGCCCCCCTCCAAGTATACAAAAACATATTAGTAGTTAGTACTTACATTGAATATTTCTTAAAATGTATGATAGCAAATTAGAAATTCGGAAAGAGCACCATCGAAATCTTATATAATCACCAATTTTCAAAACTCCCGGAAAACTTTCCAGGTAAACTGACTGTACTATATAGTATAATAAACTTTAAAAATAGCTCTAATTTTTTTAATTTCGACCATTTTTCGTGAAAATCATTAATATTTCGAATCATTTTTCTTATCCCCTAATTAAGTTCAGCAATATATTATATATTTTATTTTTTATTTTTTTTACAGCTTCGTATAGCTGTCTCTTTTTAAGAAATCTTTACTGTATGTAAAATGGCACAATTAGTTTGAAAAATGTTTAAGAGGCGAAGAACATTATCTACAAAATGAACTGATACGAGATTGTTGAAATCTATCTATTATTTCTATCTCAATATGATATTTTTTGGAAATAGAAACATACCTACCTACTTCCAAAATAAATAAGAACGTTAAAACTGACAATAATTTTTGATATTTAAAATTTTGAGGTTTTAGAACTGAGTATAAAACATATAATAATTTGTTAGAATTCTATGGCTATTAATTTTTATGAACACATGTATATTTATCAATCGTTAAAACATATAAGCACAGAGCGATTAAGTCTGCCATTTTGATTGGCCATTGATATGGCTGCAGGCTGTACGAGTACGAGTATAATATGATTCTGATCGTTTATTCAGATCTGTGTTTTAACTATATTATGTTAATCTTTCACATATGCATGAAATACACGTAGACCAAATATCACGTCGAAACAAATTACGTTCTTTACTTACTGCTATTTAGGGCTAGATTCCTCGCATTTTATAGGTTAAAATATAATAAAATCTCAATACGGAAAATGTTTAGCCTTTTTTATGCTGCCACATTTATATAGGATGCTGTTCATTAGGAAACGGACAAAGACTGCAAATCCTCTCAGTCTAGAGTCTAGAAGCATCTTTTTGCGTATTCTGGGGTAAATATTTTCTACAAATAATTGGAATTCTTCTAAGCAATAATTACAATTGTTTAATAGTATTGAAATAATATAGGTTCAGCCAATAGTTTTAGAGAGTTGCAAGAAAATAACTGAACGAGAAAAATCAACCTGTCAACCATTCTATAGGTACTTTCATTGGAAAGTTAAGCGACTCAAATAGCTCATCAGCAGAGATTTATAACATTAGTTATGATTTACCTATCCCAGAAAGATGCACTAAATTTTGCTTCAAGACGCATTTTGCTCTTCATGCAATGTAGAGTGATTTCTTTTATACATATTATAATTAAATAAATTTTTCTGTAATTGAAGAATATTGTGGGTTAAATATAATGCATTTTTTATGTTTCTTACAATTTCATGTCATTATTTACTATATATATTAGGCACATATTATGTAGATTTTACACCAGTTCTATGCTCGAATCACGTATACAAAGTTTACATCCAACCAGATATCTATTATTTTTATATAGTTCGCATGAAAATTTACTTCAGTAATAATGTCAATGTTATACACCACCAGTGCGAATTTTACTTTAAACAGCATACAGTAATGACTACTCTGTTGTAGTTAAAACTCCTTTAAATGAAGTAAACCTGATATATTTCAAAGTTTACTTACACTCTTTAGTAGTAGCTCTTAATGCAGAAAGACAACATACGTATTTTCATCAGATTTTAGTAAGAACCATGCTCATGTTTATTTTGTGGTGTCGTTTATTTTTAATCGATGGCGTTGTTTAATTTAACTAAGACGCTAGTTACCTATATTCGTCTATAATGTCTATAATTCACAATAAATAAAAAAAACATGGTTCACTAACATTTGGAATTCTAAAAATTCTTAAAAACGACTGGAGACTTAATTGAAAACTGTGAAAACAATAAGAAAATATTGTCAGGTATAGTAAATAGAGAAATTGCTTGCAGGAAATGCACAGATATTATGCACGAAAATATTTTTTTAATATCAACCCTCCTCCTTCTTTCATCGAGTGAACCGGCACAGTAAGAATCTCCGCTAGCTTACGGCAGCCCTAGCTATAGTGTAACTCATATCGTCATATCGCAGATACTGCAAAACTGGGCGGTTTGGGTTTGAGTTCGTGTAGTGGATAGTTCATTTTTTAACCGACGAAAAACAAAAACGGTGGAGGTTCTCAAAGCGACGCGTATATTTTTTTTTTCCTTTAAAAGATCGCGCACACTATACCAACACAGATCATCATAGGACGGACCAGGAAAGCTTGTTCGTGAAGATACTCCTATTATTTAACGGCGTAGACCAGCATCTGTACCCAGCAACCAGCAACGACCGTCAGAGCAAACCGTGTCGGTCGGGGTACCTACAATTTTGATCTGCAATTTCCATGTCTGGTCGTGCTGGATCGACTTAATTTTGTGTTTTAGTATACTGTAGCTGAGGAGAAATGATATCTAGAGCTCATAGAATAAGGCATGATGGCAATATACAAGAATCAAAGAATAAATGGTTTTAGAGAAAAGTATATGTTGAAAGACTTCTGAAAACTGATCCAGTATTAATATAAACATTGAGATTAATAAGATTTTTAATCAAACAAAAGTATAAAATACTACAATCGGCCATTTTAACTGAAACACCGAATGACGTCACGCCTATGTAAATCAAAGAGAATATAAACACTTGATGTAAATAATCACCGTATCACTTGAATTTTTGTTGCGATCATTCACTTCTGTATCATTTAATTAGTTGACTTGTTGTTTATTCAGGTTTTGTAATATTTTATAACACTTATGTCATACGTTATTTTAGTTTAGGTTTGTTAACTCACAGCTAAAGAAAGCCATACTATTTTTACTACTAAGTATAACCTACTTTTAAGAAAATATTTAATATTAATCATATCACTGAGTAAATGTTTTCAATATTTTCGAATGTCACAAAACAAACAGGCATGATGACAGATTTTGAAATCCCGATCTATAATGCAGGTACATGTTTACTATTTCCGAAAAAAAAATTTCTGCGATAAATTAAATTCATAAAATAATATAGTCGCGTCAATGAAGCCTTTTACTTCGAACTTCGCAGAAACAACTCCAATTTTGATGATTTTTTTTAAATTTAGTTTTTTTATATTATTGAAAATCAGAAATATTTTGGGGCGGGGAACGAATTATTTATATTGTTTAAGGGGCTAGGGGCAGTCAGAGGCATGAAAAAATAAAAAAAAAAATTTCGACAAAATTTAATTTATTTTATAAATCTAATATTATTTCAACTTGACTTCACTAAATTTTCAAAAAAAAAAATAATTTTGGTCAAAGTTATAGCCATCTGTTGGACCCCTCTCACAAGTAGGTACCTAATGCTTTGCGGTGATCATCATAACTTTTTGCTGGTTCATTCAAAATCGATAAAACAAAGAAAAGTCTTTAGTTTAATAGTAAATAGAACCTAGTCGAAGATTTTTTTTTTTTTTTTTGAAAAGTAATAAAATGGCGCCATCTAAAAGCTTACACCCGAATTTGCAGGAACAGATTATTATAAATGCCGAAGTTTTCAACCAAAACAAAAATCCTTTGATCAAGACCTTGTTTTTTACGCCTTCAATAAGCTGTAAAAATTTCATTTAAATCCATCAAGTGGTTCTTGAATTTCAGTGGACACAGGCTTCGAAAACATATAGTTTCGAGAAAAACGCAAGTCACCTAATTTTGAATGAACCAGCAAAAAGTTATGATGGTCACCGCAAAACATTACCTACTTGTGAGAGGGGTCCAACAGATGGCTATAACTTTGACCAAAATTATTTTTTTTTTTAAATTTAGTGAAGTCAAGTTGAAATATTATTATATTTATGAAATAAATTAAATTTTGTCGAAATTTAATTCGTTCCCCGCCCCAAAATATTTCTGATTTTCAATAATATAAAAAAACTAAATTAAAAAAAAATCATCAAAATTGGAGTTGTTTCTGCGAAGTTCGAAGTAAAAGGCTTCATTGCCGCGACTACATTATTTTATGAATTTAATTTATTGCAGAATTTTTTTTTCGGAAATAGTAAACATGTACCTACATTATAGATCGGGATTCAAAATCTGTCATCATTGCCTATTAGTTTTGTGACATTCGAAAACATTGAAAAAAATTTAGTTGATCTCTCTTCATAATTCAGGAGATAAACGATAAACTTCATCATATTTCTTCCTCTTTTCATTGATAGGGTAAGCTCAAAAACTCCTTTTTTTCCTAGCTTCATATAACACCGAACTACACACGTTCATGTTGCACATTCATTACTTGAAAACTGCAAAAGGTCTACCGCACACGGAACCTGCAGATATAGTGTGCGAAAACGTGAAGATCTGCAGGTTCGTGCTGGTAAATTGTACGCGGTCTTTTATGCACGTAAGCGCTTAAAATATTTGTATAGAAACAGTTATTAAATTTAATGTTTGACTTTGTATTTAAATAATGTTTGTTATTTTGGTCCACACTATACCTATACGTACAAAAACAATTAGCCGTTTATTTAATGTAAAGACAACTTAATCATAAAATTAAAAGCAAGTCAACAGCTCAGACGTTGTTTATAACAGTCAAGTAACTGTCAATAGTAGCAGAGGCCCTTTTAATTGTCGTCGATAATGCCGAAGGGACAGGTTTTAACTATTACCTTGTAATAACAAAATATGCGTACAGTGTTTGCAACAGTGAAATTGTCAATTGGATATCAAAATATTCAATGGTATTGACGAGACAAAACTATACAATTATTTGGAAATCATCTCTTAGAACCACGATTTATCAGTTTTATTAAGTTATGAAGTTCATCTACTTTTTGTTATCCTGATGAAGGAATGTCATAGGTATCGCTTCTATTTTATTTGACCTCAGCGTGTCTTGCACTATCTGTGAGGTCTATATTATGACAGGTACGTTGATCTGTAGTGGGATCTGTTCACTGATCAAATCTGCATAGAAATATAATTCTTGATGTGCATATAAACAGTTTCATATTAAATTGCGCTTGCGGTGGTTGACTGTTGTTGCTGCCGCTGCTGTTGCAACTGATGTGGAATTTTTAGTTAAAAAAGACTCGTAATACGTGTTTGAGACTTGTTCGACCAGAACGGAGAACGCATTTAATAAAAAACCGTCCCCAGCATTATTATTACATACTTTGTCTTGCATATAATGCTCTAGAAGTCCTCCATACATACCTACCTATGCATTTATTGCAATGTTCTGATTATCTTGTAAGGTCAGGCGGTTGGTGTTTCTTATTAATTAATAATTAGTTTCTAGGATTTAAGCCAGTCTTAGTCAGGTATGTTCATTTAAAAGAAGAAAATAGCCTCACTTTGGTAATTTTTGTATACGTTTTTCTAAATGGATGTTAATGAAGTTGACTTTATTAGGCTCAGTCATGTCTCCTATACCATAATAAGTGTAATGGGTGTTTTTTTTTTTAGAGAGATAGAACTTTTGATCGGGATAACTGTGATTTTACAAAAGGTAGAAGCCATGTTGTTTGACATTTCTGTTCAGTAAGCATTGACAAATTATTATGGAAAAACTCACGCCGCAACAACGTTCAGAAATTGTTGAAATTTATTTTCAAAATCGGGGTTCTATTCGCCAAACTTACAGAGCACTTCGTCCAATTAATTGGCCTCCAAGATCATGCAACATAACGCCACTGGATTATTTTCGTTCGGGTTATGTGAATTAATATGTCATTGGCTTGTGCTGATAAACCAGAAACAATAGACGCTTTGGAAGCCAACATAACTCGCGCTATTGATGAACTAAGGCCTGAATTACTCGAAAAAGTGGTCCAAAATTGGTCTGATCGAATGCGGTTCCTCAGAGCTAGTCGTGGTGGACATATGCTGGAAATTATTTTTAAATCTTAAATGTCATAAAATTATCTTCGAAATAAAAAAAATTGGCTTTAATCATAATTTAATTAAATGTTTATTTCAATTTAAAGTTCTATCATTCTAAAAAAAACACCCGAAACAAGTGTTTCAGTTTCTGGAGAGAGTTGAACGACAGACGAACATACACACAAAAAATAATGACAGCTCTCATAGATGGACACCAATGATTCCAACTATTTTGTCAGCTTATGAGAGATATTCGCTTATAAAGAAAAAAAGTTTTACATATTTGAAAATCTTTTAATTCGTTTGAAGTTGAAAAAAAATTGGGATATTGGAATTAAGAACTGACTTACGTAGGGAAAGATCTTGATATTGAAATGTTCTCACTGAGTGCTCGTGTAAAAAATTCAATCAATTTTGAAACCATCAGTTGTTTAAAAACTTTTTTTTACATTTACATTGACACCTTATAAGCCTATTTTTGTCGAATGGTTTTCTTTGTCTTCCACTATTTAAGCTGCCTGAGATTTTCCTGCGCCATATCTTTCCTCTGGCTTACTCACTGATAATAATTAATGTTCTTTTTCAAGCACATTCACTACCTCCATTTTTTTTAACAAGGTGCCGATCAAACAATAACTGCAGTAAAATTAGCAAATTAAAGAGAGAAGAGTCCGCGAATACTAGTCTGAGGAATTACTGACTTTTATATATTACTAGCTGCTACCCGCGGCTCCGCACGCAATTGAGATGAAACAGCGACAACGCAACGACTCCGTATTGTAGTACCAATTTAAAAAACAATGTTTATACACTATGACATTTTTGCCAGCAGTTTTTGCGTGCTATATAATATATAGGTATATTACGTGTGAATTTTGAAATCATCCCCAATTTTACCCTCTTGAGGGATGATTTTGCAAAAACAGTGAAACATGTAATTCTTTATTTCTTACCAAAAGCCTAAATATGAACTTTCATATCCCTAACTTGAGAAATGATCGGTTCTCCATGCAGAGTTGTTTTTGAGACAAACAGTATCCTATGTCCTTCCTCAGGATGCAATCTATCTCCTTGCCAAATTTTATCGAAATCTGTTCAGCGATTTACGCGTGAAAGCGTAACAAACAAACAAACTCACATTCGCATTTATAATATAGATTACATAATATGTACGTATTATTAGTGTATTTGCCATAATAATCTGATGGCGGGACCTAGGGGTCGGACCAAAATTTCTCGACGTTTCATAGCTTCCTAAACACTTTGGCACCATTTTTGGAAAATTATGTTTCTATATATACTAGCGGTCCCGCCCGGTTTCACCCGGGTGCAAAAGAACGAATGAGGAAGGGAGGGACATGAGTACGCATCAGTAATTACTGGAATTAATAAAATATAATAAATATTTAATTGAAAATACTACAGAAAAATTATTTTTATATAGGTACCTATAGTTGTAACAGTTTTCAAATGAACTATTAGTTAGATAGTCGTAAATAAAATTAAAATAGATTTAAATGTAAGAAAGTATAGTAAAAAATAAAAAAAAATAATAATATATTCGCCCAACGTAGGGCTCAAACCCACGACCCTGATATTAAGAGTAGTGATGTGCCGGATCGTTAAAAATGCATATCCGCGGATACGGATCTGAATACGGATATTTGGTTTCAAGACCCGCGGATACGGATACGGATCTTAACTTTCTTAGAGTACGCGGCGGTAAATATTGCACATCGACCTTTGGAAAGAGACTATCTGTTATGGGAAAAAATTATTGACTTCTTTAAGAGTTAACTCTCATAACAGATTGTCTCTTTCCAAAGATCGATGTGCAATATCTCATTATAAAGTTAGTTTTTTATTAGTACCTTTGAGTTATGTACTATTGGTATGGTACTCACTACGATAAATTTTTGCAATATAAAGGTGCCAAATACGATTTTAAGAAATAAAAAATAATCTGAATGGAATTTAACAGTTTTTCATTATGACCTAATCACCTATATCTAATATATAAAATTTCATCTATGAATTGAAAATTAATAAGGTAAAAGATCCGTAAAAGATCCGCCATAAAACTAACGGATACGGATACGGATCTTTCTTCTCCCTCGGATATCCGCGGATACGGATACGGATATTCGGCACATCAATAATTAAGAGTCGTGTGCTCAACCGACTGAGCTAGCCGGGCTTGTGAATGTACGACTTATTAGAAAATTTAAAACGATAATAGTAGATTGTATACGTAGTGTCGTAATGGATTATATTACGGCAAGTTGTGAAATTGTGTTATAAACGACCGCCAGCGAGTTTTTATAGTCAGACGAGTCGTAATACTATTACGCACGACGTATGTATGGTATTTTTGATACATCCTACAAAATAGCTGCATTTCATTTCATTAGCAAAAATTTTGAGCTAACGTAATTTCTAAAGTTCTAATAGTAGATTATAAAAAAAAGAATGTTTAGGGACTCTTGTCATGTAATGACTTACATGGACTGCAATTACAGAAGGTATAGTATATCAGTGGCGTACCACTATCATTCAGTGTTTAAATATTTTACTTGTTTAGACAAACGGTTTACTTTACAAATTTCATTTTATTACACAAACTGTATCGTCGAGTCAATGGAGCGAAAAAATTGTCAAAACTTCGGAACCCACAAGAACCGAACCGATTTCGATGAAACTTTTTTATACTAGTATAAATTACAACATTTCGACCCACGGACTAATGCTTTGACTGCTAACTTTGATAATTTTGATTTTTTTAAAATAATTTAGTATAATTTAGACATTTAATATTTTCACACCTCTGTAACATTTAACCCTGGCGTCGTAAAATTTTTACAATTTATTGTCTTGCACAATATTATTGTGATTGAGACGAGTAGGGATTCACATCTGTAAGTATTAAAATTCTAAAACCAAGATTAAGTAATCATCTGTCAAGTCAACTAGTTATATAGGTATGTGTTATATAAGTGGCTTGAAAAATCAAGTAGTTCCTCATAACTATCTGATTTTTCATCTATTTCATAAAAAAAATAATAATTTGTAAATTATAGACGGGGTACAACTAAGGTTATTGTCGTCAACATCTAACAATTTTAAAATTATTGTTATTATATTATAGGTAGTTATTCAGATTTGAAATTTTTTAACAAAAAATAATAGTATAAAAACAAGAAAAACAGACAAATAAATTGTTTATAGTGCATATCAACATGATATATTTTTGTGAACAAAATAATAAAACCCTTTTTAAAGCTCGAGGAAACCCACATCTTGTTTTCATAAATGCGCACATAAGCTTACGGAAATTATTCGCGCGTTTTCGTACATAATCGGCTCATAATCAAGCAGCTTGAAATTAAAGCAAGTCAAGTAATGAAGATATTGTAATTTTTTAAAGTCTGATTTTCAAATCAAGTCGAGTAGTTAGTAAAAACGTACTTGACTTGATGAAGCCCTAATTAGGAGAAGCCAGTTGTGGCGAGGCGGCCAGTTAAGGGATGTACAGAACACAAAAATTCAAGTAGTAATTAGAAGGTTTGCCTAAGATTCTGCTCCTGGGGGTCATGCGTCCCACATTATATCGGTAATGTGAAGAGTATTTATCCGACCCCCTTCTGCGTTACGCTTCTGACATGTACACAATTCACACAGTCGGGTGTACAAAGAATAGTGCAGAACGTTTCTCTGCAAATTGCCATTTCTTGTAAAAAAACCCGCGCACCGCGAAATGCATGTAGGTAGATAGTTACCAGTACTTATATATAATTTATTATATACCTATTGCATACAGAATGTCCACACGAAAACATTCCATGCATAGTTTTGCCTTTTGAGTTAGCTCTCGAATCGTTTTGCCACCTCCAACCACCCCTGGCGAATACAACTTAATATGGAATCACTTCGATGTCCATCCGTCTGTCACAGGCGATTTTCTCTGAAACTATTTGTAGTAAAAATTTGAAATTTGACACAGAGATAGAGTGTGGTGGCACAACTAAAAACGTGGAGTATAAATAGTTGAATTTTGATTGTGGAGTTTAATTTCACGGTGTAACTTGGGAAATGGTAAAACATACTTATTGTGCGGAGTGTCAAAATATGAAGGCGTGTTGAAGTATAACGAATTCAATAATACTTATATTGATGTTTTTGTTCATTTTTTTAGACATGTTTCGGGAAAACGCTTAAAAAACTGCTGTTCTCCACCCTTACCGCCAAAGAACACGATCAGAAAAATCTGAAAAAAATCATAAAAATTGAGAATTAGGTGTAGATTGAACGAAATCATCAGGAATTGATATAAACAATTTAAGTAACACTATTTTTCATTTTAATGAAACACTGGTATATACCTAATAACATCGAGCAATATGTACAAGTTAGTTTTGCAGTAGAGCGGTAATCAGAGGGTCGTAGATTTGATTTATTCCTTGTTTTTTTAAATATCCTTTTTAGTAAAAAATTAGAAAGCTTAAAAAGGAAAAAGAAAAATTGTTAGGATCTAAAAATTCTAGCGCAATCATGCGTTATAAATAATTCAAATGCTTATTTTTTATAACTGCAGAAGAAAAGCGTGGCTATAGAACACACAGGAGCCGGGCTGTTGGCACGGAACACTAATTGTGTAAGTATAGTTTGCGCTTGACCGATTTTTTTTCTACTAAAACACTACGCTAAAGTGAATGATATCTGAAATATTTGAGTTGAAAAAATGACTATAGAAGTTTGTAAATTCTAGACAGTGATTCATATACTTGCCTTGTACGGTTGGGGGCGGTTTAACAATTCTATATCTTGTGTCCTTATTTATTACGCAAGTTTCCAATTTCTAGCTTAAAAGGCAAAATTGTGAAATGTAAATAGACACCTGTATGCTGTATATAATACTTTTATGTAAGTAGGTAATATGATTCCCGCAGAAATCACATAGGCACGCACAGCCGCAGATACATATATTACCGGGGTTATTGAAGTAATAAAAATCCTGATGGCAGGGACAAATCTTGTTGACAAAATAATGTACCCATCTAACAACAACATATTATTGTACTATATAGGTATAACATATCTCGTGGAGTGGATTGGGAAAAAAAAGCCTTGAATATGGTATGTCTCGAATCGAAAAATGTTTCCTACAAAACTGTAGAGTCGAGCTCCCTCGACATTTTGGTATAGTTTGTGACCAACTGTCGGAGATAGGGATATACCTACCGCTTTAAAGTCCCCGAAAACTCGTTTTTGCCTCATAACTCGGCCATTATTATTATCGGGGAAAAAAAGTTCCAATAAAAGTTGTGGAGAAAAAGAATCTGCATAAGCTCGATTCAGACCGAGTCGGATCAGACAACCCGTTCTCGAGATATCGCCATTTTATTGCGCGAAATTTTGAAGAATCAAAGGCCATTTTCTTAAAAACAATTGCCGCTAAGAGCTTAATTTTTCTTTTGTTACAAAGGTACTAAAGACTCCTTCTTTGCACCGGAAGCTGGACGCGGTGGGTCAATTAGAATTGGCAGGGAAGGGCAAAATTATTTTATTTAAATCTCCCATAACTTTGGTTCCAATTGACTTATCGACCTAGGACTGAAGCCATTTTTTTCGTTATTTATCTACTTTTATGTGACAAGTGAAAAAATTTTCTCCCAAATAAAGTATTGTTTAATTAACTGTCTCTCTCTTATATAATATTGTCAAAATCACTTTTCCTTACCTACACAAGAAAATTGATTGTTTCAAAATTTAATTTTCTTGCGTAGCTACGGAAAAGTAATTTTAACAATATTATATTAGAGAGAGAGAGAGAGAGAGAGAGAGTTAATGTAACAATATTTTATTTCGTCCACCAGCAGTTGAGTTTAGGAAAATTTATTTTCATTTGTCACATAAAAAAAACGAAAAAAATGGCTTCGAGTTTAGGTCGATAAATTAATTGGAACCAAAGTTATGAGAGATTAAAAAAAATTGTTTTCTCTTTCTCCTGTCGGTTCTAATTGACCCACCGCGTCCAGCTTCCGGTGCAAAGAAGGGGTCTTTAGTACCTTTAAAACAAAAGAAAAATTAAGCTTCTAGAGGCAATTGTTTCTAAGAAAATGGCATTTGATTTTTCAAAATTCATGCACAAAATGGCGATATCTCGGGAACGGGTTGTCCGATCTTATCTGTTCTTGGCGCCAAATTTTTCGCACAACACGGGGTGCAATCTGGCCAGCAGTGAATTTTTACAGCTTTGGACAGAACATTTTTCAAATTATTTGGCTTTTTTTGTGGCAAGAGTATGTCTGTGAAGAGAGCAGTGACGTCCACTCCAATTTTTAATTTAACTATCATGCCACTATTATTTTACTCGTTATCTCGTTATCAGTACAAGCCATACCAATTTATTCCAATCCAAAATTCCAATATTTTTTGCCTCAGAAAAAAACTTCACATGTTGAATACCTTCAAAATAAAAACAGAAACGAATTTCTCGCTTTCTCTCTCGTGTCGAGCCGGTACCTGCGCCACGTTAGCAATGTAAACATTTGATGGCTTTTTAGGGGATACTAAAAACATTGACAAAATAAGAATAAAGTCTACACTTCTTTGGATGTTTAGACTGAGAGTATTATATACCTACAAATACTCCCTGCTCTCCCGACGCAATTTGTAAAGCTATAAAGGGTTCGGATAAAAGTCAAATGAAGGATCGAGAATCACATTAGATAATCATTACTTTTCAGTATTTCTTTGCGATCTTTTCACTTTCGCGCGCGACTGTATAGAAGTGAAGTTTTATCAAATTCTAATTCGAGATTTCGACGAATTTAGCCATTTCATGCATTGAGTTGATAACCTCCTTTTTTAAGTCGGCTAATAAAAAAAATAAAAATGTGTTACGAGAACGCATTACAGAAGTGAAACTTCTAGTTTCAAATCATACGATTGCATTTGGACCAGTGGAAAAAATGTGTTAACGATTGCATTTCGACAACTGGAAAAAATGTGTTACGAGATAGTTTCACGATATTTCGTCTGTACAAGTTCATCTGAACGTGAAACTATATTGTTTTTTTAGCTCAAGTATTATTTTGATAAATTAGTCGAAAATTTTATATATAATAGGTATAGGTATAGGTAGGTACTTAAAAATAATAATAATAAAAAAAAATTGTTGTGCGCACCGGACGGCAATCGAACCCAGGCCGGCCGCGTGGTATGCCAGCATCCTACCACTGAGCTACCATTGCTTACTAATAATCATTGTTTATATAGGGTTACTATAATGGTACAATTTCGTGGCAAATTCTGTTACAAATTTCGTTACATAGGGAAACGAGTTATCCCCGTTTTTAAACAATTATTCACTTCAATAATATATACGTATCTGTTGTGTGATCTTTTGTATACATACTTTCGTATACTTTTTCTGTTTCTAGTTAAAGCTTGATAAGAAATGATTCATACATTAACGGAGGCGTGAGATAAAATCTATAATATTGGAACCGTTTCCATCAAATCGAAACAGTTGATATAATCAAGATTAAAGAGCTGTCTAATATAATGACAAGTTGTCTGAACTAAACTGTACTGATGTAACCTACATCGGACACTGATAATACGGTACACTGCAATTTAATATTTTATAGGAACTGCAATTATTATTAGTTTCTCTTGCTGCAGTTTTAATATACGTACCTACCTGTAAAAATATATTAAGAGCGGCAACCATTACTTAAGGCCGCTACTATTAATTTCCTAAAAAGATCTTACTGACCAGCAAATTCATAAAAATTGAAAACTCAGTGGGACTAGCAACAACCTATATCAAAATGAATATCGGAAGTGGTGTTTCCCACCTGTCAGATCAGATTCTCGCAATATTGTCTAGGCAAGTGATTGAAGTCACTATACTATATTTTCTGCAGGTTTCACGCCTATTAAGTCGAACCATTTTTACGTCCGCCGCTTGGACTAATAACAATTTAAATGCAGACCGCAGCAGGGATAGACAAAATATATCGAAGTAATCGCCCGGAATTAAATTTAGTAGGTAAAATAGATTGATATTTTTAAATAATTTAAAACCATAAAATCTACATTTATTATAGTTCATATTTTTAACTTGAAGCCAGGTAGTTCCTTATTCCATAACCTCTTCACTCCAGGATATTTTGGGTCTTCCTCTTTTCGGTATCCCTGTGGGTTCCAATCCAAGGCTCTCTTCGCTATGTCGTCATCTGTGTTTTACAGCTTGTGTCTTATCTATATTGATACGAAGACCTGCGACTTCTGCCTGTTCCACGAGGAGATCTATTTTTTATTGCATATCCGCGCTATTATTTGCCTAAAAGACAGACATCATCTGCATAGTCTAGGTCTTCCAACATTCTAGTTAATGTCCACCTAATTTCTCTTGGTGTACTAATAACCTTTTCCATTATATAATTAGTTACCAACGTAAATATCATTGACGAAAGTATGCAGCCCTGTTTTACTCCAGAATTGATGCCATAATGTTCTGATAACTTCCCTTTTTTGAGCTACTCGGCATCGCATATCCACAATTCAATAATGAGGTTTCGAAGTTTGACTGGTATATTTAACTCTTTCAAGACTTCCCACACGAACTCTCGTTTTGAACTGTCGAACGCTTTTTCAAAATACTTTAAAACCATAAAATCTACATTATTTTATTATAGCTCATAAATGAGGCGTTTTAATTACTCTGAAGAGTATATGCTACATAAAAATACGCTCTGCGGTCTTTGTCTCAAAAATTTTCCCCTCGTTTAAAAAAGTTTTTCTGTTTTTTTTTTTAAATTTTTTCGCCATTAAGATCTGTACCTATAGCAAATTACGGAAGGATAAAGGTCTGCGCGTTCGGAATAGCCGCATCACGGATGTACAATGTTGACTATCGAAATGTAATAATGTATACAGCTAGTAGCAGTATAAATTAGAAATTTTTGTTAAATAAATAACTATTGCCGTCTCTAAATGCAGCCATTCTTAATATGACAATTTTGCACTTCCACCATTTTTATGAAACGATTCATACAGTCAGAAATTATACACAGCGTTCGTAGACTCGTACAAGAGTAAAGGAAGTTTCTTGAAATTAAATTTTCCAAAACTTAGAAGAAATCAGCGGTGGTTTATAAGACGTTCAACAAGTAAGACCATTAATGTGAGAAAGTCACCTGTATTAACAAAAGCATAAAATACCCTTTCACACATCAATCCCCTTTAAAATAACTGCTTTTCATGTCTGTATAGCGGTAGTAAAATGACCCAGTTTTCACTAGTGCCTAAAGTAAAACAAAAGAAATGCGATTTTACCAATCCTGTAGTAATTAGTTACATCAGTTTCCATTTAAATTCACATTTACAACGGAAACAACAAAGTAGACAGTGTCTTCGTAAAAAATTCAAATAGATTTCAATATGACTACACCTGAATTGTCAATTATATAAATAAATACTAGTTGTGACGTGAAAATTGGCTATTTTATGGAAAGTACGTGCAAAAAATGTAGTAAGATCTCATCATCCTTTAACTTAAAAAAGTTAAATGTGAATACAAATATTAAGAGCACTGTGGTTGAAACAAAAATAAAAAATATAGAATAGTTACCTCTTACCACAACAGTTTTATTAGCGGAGTTTAGTGTTTGCTGAAGATGAGAGCATAGCTCCCGAAATGTACATTCGCTAATAAAACTGTTGTGGTAACGGCTAATATTGTTATTAATAAATACATAATATGATATAATACAAAGCCCTGCAAATACGGCTCTTATTCTATAAGAAAGTTCGATGCAGCATAATATGTTTATCTTTGATAGGTAATTTACAAATCCGGGCGAAGCCGGACCGAGCCAATATAGAAAGATTGATATTTTCATTTCTATTTTTTAAATTTAAGTCGTCTACCGAAAATAAGTAATTATTCCATAAAGATATTTAACAAAATGCAAATGAAGCCAGTAACATTTTGTTAATAATTGTATATATACAATATACATACATATACATAGATTTCGTCTTTAATAATTATAATAATTATAAATGATTGGACGACAACTTTTTATACGATTGTTGTTTTTGTTGTGTGCAAGTCGTCATTGGATACACCTTTAATACTAAACTGACCGATCAAGGTTGAATGAAACTTAATATCTATTAACACTTTTCCCTTTACACATGAGAACATGGCCGTCGCGTCGATTCTGCTGTTATTATATTGCCAGAGATGGAACTTATATTGACTGCAATAAAGTAGCAGCAATAGACAGAAAATATTTGTTTCAAAAAAACTAAAAAAAATTAACCTCCTTCAAAAATGGTCACAGAAAAGCTTAAAATAATAAGATTTTGAGATCGGTTTACAGCTCGGGTATAACGAAATTATTGTTTTCTCAGGTATACTGATATTATAAAGGAGTGCAAATTTTGTGAGTTTGTGAGTATGTAGAGGGTAATCTCCGGAACCACTGCACCTATTTAAAATGTTCTTTCACCACTATTTAGAATGAACCTTCAGGATGGACATAGGCTATATATTATTGCGTTAAAATAAAAGCGGCTTTCGTAGAGATCAATTTTGCAACGTAAGTTGACGAAAAAACGGTGGCAATCTACAAATTCGGGCGAATCCGGACCGGGCCGCTAGTATATTATATAGTACCAATGTTTAATAAATACAATAGCAACTGGTCGGCTACCTTGGTGCAAAAATCAACAAAGTGAATTGAATTCCAACGTTAAAATAGTTATTATATTGACATCTTAATTATGATGCAGTAATCGTCGTAAATATATCTGAATAAATTTTGGTAGTGTTTTATTTACGATATTTGTAACAGGGAACGGAAGAAGATTTCGGAGAGGAAACGGAGAAGACATTGGGGAGGGTAAGATAGGATGTGTGAGAAAAATTTAATGACATGGGGTGGTAAATACTGGTAATGCCAAGGTCTGCAAACATCTTAATCCATCCCTGATTCTTGTTGACGCGTAAGTAAAAATTCAACGTTTCACCAACGTGGAAAGCCAATAAACGAATTTAAGTCAACCTTAGATAATACACCATCAAAAAGTCAACAACAGAAACTACTGTAGCGACGAAGAAAAAGCTTTTGCTAATCACTTTTCAAGAAAAACAGCGTTATTATATCTGTAACAAGTGCTCTTTTAAGTGATACCCCACTTGGCTGGATGGGAAAAAATTCACATAATTTTTACAACTATACCCAAGTCGATAGCATAAAATATGTATAATTAATCCCTAACAAAATTGAATGTATATGCACATTTTGGTGCGGAATTAAAAAAGCGATTCACTTTTAATGGCTGTAACTTTTTTACAGAGCATTCGAGGAAACACTTCTTTACAATATAAACAGAAGAACCATTTTTACATTTTGTGGATCTATAATTTTCTAGTTCATCAAATACATCCACACAATAAGTTGAAAATGAAAATGCAATAAGGAACGTTCAAGTATTACTTAACGTTTTTTCGATATTTTTGAACACTCCGTACCTAATCATAACATACCGTAAATTTTTCATAATCTCCCATTCTACACTCGTATACATTAAGTTCGTTAAGATGCTGTGCTAAATTTGAATTCTAGGGGATCACTGCATTTTTTCCCTTAAAATAATAAAGTAATGTAGCATTATATTAATGCCTCTTAGTTCCTACTCCTTAATAACATAACAGTAACGCTGATAATAACAGACCCCCCTCCGTGAGAAAAAAGCCTAATATTTTAATGGTCCCATATTCTATAATAATACTAAAATATTTGGGTCCAGTTCGATAACTCGATGTGCCCAAATTTTGACTTCTTCTTTCTTAAGTCATAGAAAACGCTAAATTTTGACGTTCCAAAAAAAAAACTTTTCGGATAATTCACAAATTTCCTCAAAAATATGTAAAAACTGTTCGTCCTTCACTGTCATTTAATTAAATCTAACCAATCAGAAATCACATATACACGTCATAGCAACTGGTTAGTGTATAGTGTATTACTATCTAACTTTGTATACACGACCCCGTAATTGTTTTTTAAAGAACTCCCCCAAACGCCCTCCCCTTTTCACTGCGCAAGAAAAACGCTATCGCATCGACACGACCCCGTAATTGTTTTTTAAAGAACTCCCCCAAACGCCCTCCCCTTTTCACTGCGCAAAAAAAACGTCATCGCATCGATACGACCCCGTAATTGTTTTTTAATGAACTCCCTCCAAACGCCTTCCCTTTTCACTGCGCAAAATATGATATATAAAATAATAATTGTGTATTTTCAATGGATATTTTGCACATGGAGTTATCGTACTCTAACCAAAATATTTTATAATAGAGCAATAAGTGATGTAATAAAGGGAAAAAACAATGATCACTTTTAAAACAGGGGGTTTCGAGTTCGAGTTTAAACTGTAAAAATATTCTCAATTTATATCCAAACTTAAAGTGGGTATACGTAGAATGTCCGTGTCGAAATTAACATCAGCGGAATAAATCCAGTAACAAAATTGGCATTAATGAGAATAAAGTTTTAATCAATAGGCAAATTATAGTGTAACCGATAATTACTTTTGCATATTGTTTAAAAATAAATTATAGTTTACCAATCCTTATAAAAGTCATATTTTAAACCTCTCACAATAGTCATACCCACAGAGCACTGGTTCACCTTCAAATTAATAGATTTTTAATTTGTACATTTACACATTTGTCGTATTTAAACTATAATTTATTGATTGATACTAGTGACGTCATTGGGGAAACATTTTGAAAATTATTTTGTGTACTGTTTATAGGATTATCTATTTTAATTGCGCAAACAAAAGCAATCATCTGTCTGTAGTCTGTACAAGTATCTCTAGATTTGCTACAGTTATTTGATTGCGCACTTAAACTGCACCAACTTGAAAATAGATACAGGTGCAATTATTTTATAGAACTACTAGCGGCCCGGTTCTGCTTTGCCCGGATATGTGGATTACCTACCTATTAAACATTGACATAATTATTATGATGTATCGGACTTTTTATAGAATTATAGCGGACTCGATAGGCAAACGGTCAGTTATGCTGATAGGCTAAAAATTTGAGATTATATATTTTTAAGTGAGAGTTTCAAAAAAATATAAAGAAAAAATTTGGTCGGAAGAAATCTGGATCTCGACAACAGCGTCACCTATACCGGGTTTAACTATAGCTAACAGTCACCAGGTGACGCCATATACCTAAGTACAAAAAAAAATACATCAAAATCGTTCATGCCGTTTAGGAGGAGAAGAATTATAAACACACGGACACCGGAATGTTATTTATAAAGATAGCGGCCCATCCCGGTTCCACCCGGGTGCGATAGACATAATTCTGCAAAATTTCTTTTGTGACCCGGCATCTGAACTAATAGCTTTGGGCAAATTCTACCAGATTTGTTTCTGAACTAATAGCTTTGAACGAATTCTATCAGATGTCGTTACTTAGTAATAAAACGGTTTTTTTGTTTGCTTCTGAACTAATAGCTTTGAGTAAATTATATCAGATGTCGCTACATGTTACTAAAACAGGTTTTTTAAAAAATACCGCAATTTTGTGCAAAATATTTTATAAAAACTATCCTATACCGTCAGTTGCACCAATCAAGACACATTTACAAAATTTCATTGAAATCTGTTCAGTGGTTTCGGAGATTACCGCGGCTAAAATTGTGACACAGGAATTTTATGTATAGATAGATAGAAGTACTTTAGAATAAAACATACCTACTTCATATAACTTATATATGTCGCCGGGATATTGTCAAATCCGTGATTTTGTAATTTCACTAGTGAAATTACAATATCACGATTGACAAAGATTCGTGATATTATAATTTCACTAAGTGAAATTATAATATCACGGGTTTGACAATATCCCGGCGACATATACAACCTCAGTACAGTGCAGTGTGGTCAGAAAATTTAAATAATTTTAATTAGAAATAAACATTTTTTTCTACTAAAACAATAATAATTTATAATTTAAATCCTGTAAAAACAAAACAGTTATTTTTATGATAAAAAAACAATCTTAAAGCTGATAAAAATTTCAAACAAAGTAAATTAGGGAAGATCGGTGACAGAATAATTCCAGAGAGGCAAAGTCCTTTCCGATTCAAAGATTACACAATTATTGAAAAGTTACACTTATAACAAGTTTTATAATTTTAAGACTTAAAAATGGCGTCAATTAACGCCAAAATGTTATCTATAGCTTGTTGTAAATGTAAGTTTTCAAAAATTGAATACATTTTGGATCAGAACGGACTTTGCTTCTCTGGAAAGAAAAATCACCAATATTTATCGAACCCAAGCGTGTGAAAAAGTCATCTCACGACGTCGCGATCGGTCGCCTTAGAAACTCAAGCCTTAACAGTTAACTCTAGTCATAAATCTAACAATAGTTTACAGGGTGCGTTACGAAGTTGTAGTTCTCTGAAAATTAGACTTTTCTATCTGTGTAGATGGTAGAAATTAATCTAAATTACAATTTTGTCTTAAAACCAAACAAAGTAGAAACTAATGTAATGAAATGTTTAAACATTTTTTGAAAATTTCATTACATTAGTTTCTACTTTGTTTGGTTTTAAGACAAAATTGTACAAATGAATATTATTAATAATAATACAAATAAAAAGTACATGTCTATCTATCTTTAACTGCGAATATCTCGAAAACCAATGACTTTACAACAAACTAACAAGTGTACATTATTGACTTATAAAATATCAAAAAAATTAAAATTATAGTCAAAATTAAAATTTAGACAGCGGCGTAACATTTAGAAGGGGTACAAGCATTACTTACTCCTGCCGTACGCCACTGGTAGAGCGTACTGAACTAATTTTTTTATTGTTAGGTGCATTTTATGATATTTAACAAGTGTGCCGATTTGAGTAAAATTATACGGTGTATTAAAAAAATTATGGACATTAATAATTTTTCAGTTTTCAACTTCAACACCCCGTATTTCGGAAACGAGCAACATTTTATCTAAGCATATTTCGCTTAATCGTTTTATTTTGAATTGGAGAATCTGCGGTTGTTCTATGTCCCATTCTTAATGGGACACCCATATGGATCATAGTGGGAATATGTATATTCCCAGTATGATCCATATTAAATATGCAATTTGTACATTATATAATATTTAATATCTAAAAAATATTTAAATACATTTTTAAAATACACAATGCAGTTTTTTGTTATAGTTGAGAAAAAAATTGGTTGTCTGTAAAGTCGGTTTACGGACGATAGTTTTACGTGATAACGTATTCCGTAATACATAACCTAAATTCTACATATAATAATTATAATAATTCGAATCTATGATATTGCATCTTTCGCTTCAAATTTAGGTAAATTTTATTAAGTAGAATAATAAAACACTATAAAAAGTACACTATTATTATATAAAAAACAACTATGGCATGTATCTCTTTTGCGCATGCGCCGATTTTCCCCAAAATTTTACAAAAATTTCTAGTAAAAATAGATAGAGTAAAAACCGTTTTAAAACTATATTATTATTATATAAAACATCATTATAAGAGATATATTCTTTTACGCATGCGCCGATGTTCCCCAAAAACAATAGGCCACTTCATATTTGCATATCAAACATCCTCCCAAAATTTGGTTTCAATCCGCTTATCCTTGGTGTCGGAATGATAAGAAATGTCAAAAATGACGTTTGCAACTGTCAAAGTAGGTATTATGTTCTAATAATTAGTTATTCCAATAGTTAACTTAGAAGGCGTTGCATTTCACAAAATACTAATGTCAAAAAATTGAATCAAACATTAGAAATGCAGCCGTTTTCATGTTAAGACAAGACATACGTTATATTCTAATTTCCATGTACGGCAAACAAAGACGACCGACCGCGTCGCGCCATGCATTAGACAACATTGCATTTATATTTTATACAGCTATTTTTCTATATAAATTTGTATAAAAAAACTGTTTAGGCAAATTCTGTTATACGAAATCTATGTAAAATGTTCTCCTCTTTCGTTTAAGACTGGTTTCAAACCGATCTGATTTAAATTGAGCGAGAAATTAGCAAAAAGCACGCACAGGGTCAGGCGGAACGTTACGCGTTACGCGTTACGAACGTTAGGAACGTTACGACCGTTACACTTTTTCGTGCATGCAGCCGGTGTTTTATCAATTTGTAAGATTGGTGATTCATCAATTTATAAGACGTTATCACGTCAAAAATGCTTTAATGTAATCGTGTGGACCTCAAGGGTCGCACTTGTAGAATCTTAATAAACGACCAACCTCACGACTTGTTGATATAATATGTAGGCGCCCGGTACCGTGCCAAGCCAAGTTTCCGCGAACATGTCTTTATCATCAAGGTGTTACATATAGAGTACTAGTCTGGGCTACGCGAGTCAAATGACAGAAATATAGCGATAATGGCGGTAGCCATTCCATCATTCATTTCTTATATACATAATATGCACCTACCTACAGTTTTTTTCAAAATATAAATTGTTGATATTTGTCACTTTACATCTAGGGCTGAGAAATTTTCATAAATCTCAGATCCATTTCTGTACGTCAAAATGAGGTAAAAAGTCAATAATAAAACGGCAGAAGTCATACTTATACCGTACTTATTGCCTTCTCTTTCTTGTCAATTTGTATGGGCACAGCGCAATGATACATTAGCACTCTATATCTAAACCTCGTTGGTATTTACACGAGCTTTGCTTTCCATTAAGCTAGCGATAATTTCTCTGCGTTATAAACAGTATATCTTTGGTTAATATATCAATCGATTATAATACATTGTGACGTCGCTACAGACACTTGTGTTACCCAGTATTCAACATAATATTTACATATTAAACCAGCTCATCTTTCTTGTTTTTACGCAAAATGTATACATTTTATAAAAAAAACATAAGAAAAGAAAACTTGTTTTGATATGTGGTAGCTGCTCTGAGTTGTTTTATTAAAGAATTTCTTGGAAAAATTGAGCGTAATAATATTGTTGCAGATTTTATGACTTCGAGAGAGTATATCTTTTGCAAATTGCAATACGTAGATAATCATGTCGTCGCAAATGAGATCTAACTACACTATGGCATTTGTATATAGTAATCTGTTTTTAACTATAAAATATAGTTTCCATGTATTTTTTTGTATATTTGAGACATTTATCTACAACATAGTTAATATAACAAAAAAAATTTAATAACGAAATTTGGTACACGTGCTGAGTTCCACCATCGGTTTAATTGAATCATTTGGGTTGAAACATTTTGACCAGGAAACATCGAATTTAGCGGAAATATTTCAAAACCAAAATTTTGCATTTTAGATCAAGTTAACTCCACAATTTTAATAAAATCAATCACAAACGATTGATATACAAACTAATAAAATCGCATGTTTAGGCCAGTCATAACGTACACAAAAAATCGCCTAAACTGCAATAATTGCGGTAAACTTGCTTTTTTGATATGTTGTTTGGATCCACCTAGATAGTGTTTTTCCAAATTTGCAGCCTTCTGAAATGTGAGCGCGCTCAGTTATTGCTGAAAAACCGCAATTTTTTCGGACTTTTTTTAGTTTTGTGCAAAAAAACCCACATAGGAAGGCTCTGACGAGGAAGGTCACTATTACTTTTTTTAAAGTAGACAAAATTCCCGACAGTTCGAACCCAAATTTAATGTTCTAGGTCTAATAGCACTCAAGATACAGGGTTCCCAATATTCGTAATTTTTTTCCAAAAAGTTGAAAAAGGGAAAGTGGCCAATTTTCGACCAAAATATCAGGTATAATTAGGTATCTATGGGAAAATTCATGAGAAATGAAGTTGTAGCAAATTTAATTAACTTAATTATTAGACTATAGGTTTGTCCGTAGACGTGATAGTTCGTTCGATGATGACCATAAACCAAACAAACTTAAAATTGAATGTTAAGGCGAAGTTACAATAATATTACTAGAAGTTTTCTCTATGTGTTTATTATTAAGTTACATGCTAATTTAAATTTACTACAAGTTAAAGAAAAAAGAAAATAAACAAAAATAATTATAAAAACTAATATTTAATTATATAATTTTACATATAACTAGGCTCACCAACACTCTTGGGCTTAGGTTAACCTACGCGTCTTCTTTGAGGGCCCAGGAGTATCAAAATCAACTTCGACGAGTGGGGAGATGTCGATGGGGAGGTTAATGCCCATTTGAAAAGCAGGAGAGACATCAAACTCTTTTTCAATTTCATCATTAGGGTAGTCTCCATCTTCTTCTACATCCTCTATTGGACACACCCCTTACAATATTTACAGAGTGTAGAGCACTTCATTCCAGCCTTCCTGCAAGAGCAAGACCCAGCACAACCTTTCTCGCACATGCAGGATAGGCTTTTCAGAAGTAGTTGAGGGGCTGGAAGCATGGATGTCGTGGTTGGCATCAAACCCGAGTCTGTTTGATGCCATCCCTAATCAGTAGGGTTCTTGTGCACCTTGATTTTGATACTCCTGGGCCCTCAAAGAAGACGCGTAGGTTAACCTAAGCCCAACAGTGTTGGTGAGCCTAGTTATATGTAAAATTATATAATGCCGGTCACACACGTAACTGCATACTTGTCAAGTATACATGCGCTTGAAGTTTGATCAAGTTTACATGATGGCCAGGACACACACGGCACAAGTTTGCTTGAAGCGGCGTCAGTTCTACATCATTCTCCAACCAGAAGTGACGTGCAAAAGTAAAGTTATCGACTATGGCATCCACATATGATGAGGCTTTAGCAATAATTGGTTTGGTGTTGGCTACCGAAATGGTTCAGAAACGTAGAATAAACTGTACTGTTTGGAATGTCTTGATCAGAAAGGAAATGTAAGGAGTTAAAATACCATAATTTTGGTTTATAAACTTCGTCAGTGCCTGATCCAGACCGAAGTCAATCATCAACTTTCTTTTTTTCTTTCCTGTAATTTGTTCTGATACTATTAATTTGTTTACAACTTGTTCGCGGTCTGTACTTGGATCGAATTCTTTTATTTTTTCTATTAATTTATTGTACGCGACATTTCTCTTATCTCTGTCATGATAGTGTTTATTTTTTATGTGCCATAAACAAGATTCGCTTCAGTATATATCAATAAATTCTTCAAACACTTCGCGAAATGTTCTACGAATATCAGTAGACATTTTGCACGAAACACATGTAAAGTATACAGAAAAGGAGTAAGTCACAACAGACTATCAGCTATGAACGCCTGATTGTCACGTCACAATATCTGGCCGCTTGACAAGTCTTCAAGTATGCAGATTGAAAATTCGTTCGGCAGTCAAGTCAAAATATTTGAGTAAAATTATCATACACACGGTCATGCAAACTTGATCAAACGTCAAGCGCATGTATACTTGACAAGTATGCAGTTACGTGTGTGACCGGCATAAGGTTTTTTAAATATTAGTTTTTATAATAATTTTTGTTTATTTTCTTTTTAAACGCTTTATATTAGTTTGGGTTGTAACTAACTATGTATGTATGTAACTAACTATGTATGTATGTCCGTAACGGAATCTTTGAGCATAATTTTCACCAATTTCCCGAAGTCTGATTAATTTGAAACTTTGCATACGTATCAAGGACCGATGACAATGCAATAATTTGATAACAGTTTCCCATTATCCTTATTAGGACCCCCAGGATTAATAAATTCTTTTATAGATCCTCTGTAGTAAACGCTTTATTTTCACCAATTTCCCGAAGTCTGATTAATTTGAAACTTTGCATACGTATCAAGGACCGATGACAATGCAATAATTTGATAACAGTTTCCCATTATCCTTATTATTAAACGCTTTATATTAGTTTGGGTTGTAACTATGTATGTATGTCCGTAACGGAATCTTTGAGCATAATTTTCACCAATTTCCCGAAGTCTGATTAATTTGAAACTTTGCATACGTATCAAGGACCGATGACAATGCAATAATTTGATAACAGTTTCCCATTATCCTTATTAGGACCCCCAGGATTAATAAATTCTTTTATAGATCCTCAAACTAAAAAGTGAAAAATAAAATATAGTTTAAAAAAAACTAAAAAACACGCTTTATATCGGACTAAAAAGTAAAAAATAATTGTTTTAAAATAAGCTTAAAAAGCGTTGGGCGCTCGATGTACGAAAATGTGGAACAAAGCGCCCCACGCTTTTTAAGCTTATTTTAAAACAATTATTTTTTACTTTTTAGTCCGATATAAAGCGTGTTTTTTAGTTTTTTTTAAACTATATTTTTTTCTTTAACTTGTAGTAAATTTAAATTAGCATGTAACTTAATAATAAACACATAGAGAAAACTTCTAGTAATATTATTGTAACTTCCCCTTAACACTCAATTTTAGGTTTGTTTGGTTTATGGTCGTCATCGAACGAACTATCACATCTACGGACAAACCTATAGTCTAATAATTAAGTTAATTAAATTTGCTACAACTTCATTTCTCATGAATTTTCCCATAGATACCTGATATTTTGGTCGAAAATTGGCCACTTTCCCTTTTTCAACTTTTTGGAAAAAAATTACGAACATTGGGAACCCTGTATCTTGAGTGCTATTAGACCTAGAACATTAAATTTGGGTTCGAACTGTCGGGAATTTTGTCTACTTTAAAAAAAGTAATAGTGACCTTCCTCGTCAGAGCCTTCCTATGTGGGTTTTTTTGCACAAAACTAAAAAAAGTCCGAAAAAATTGCGGTTTTTCAGCAATAACTGAGCGCGCTCACATTTCAGAAGGCTGCAAATTTGGAAAAACACTATCTAGGTGGATCCAAACAACATATCAAAAAAGCAAGTTTACCGCAATTATTGCAATTTCGAATGTAACATATGACTGGTCTAGTTCTCGAGTATTGCTTTCTACTAACTATATATGTAAGTATTATGTGTATATAATTTGATACAGACGTTGATTTGATACAATTTTTCAAAATATTAAAAGAGTAGAATTTTCAGGAACAGGTTTTATTTATTTATTTTTTTTTTGTCAAAAAATAAATAGTAGGTACGCAGACCTATTTAAATTTTAAAGAACAACACATGTATTTATTGCATTAGTAAAAATTAATCTATCTTTATCTGACTATAGGTACCTACTATAAAAACTGAAGGATTATGTAAACGGAGTTCGGATCTGATATCTGAGTTTTTATGTTTATTATTATTTTTTGAAGTGAATACTTCTTTAAAAACGGGGGTAAACTCCTTTCCCTATGTAACGGATTTTGTCACGAAATTGTACAATTAGTAACGCTATATATAAACATCGATTCTTTGTAAGCATTGGTAGCTCAGTGGTAGAATGCTGGCATACCACGCGGCCGGCCCGGGTTCGATTATCGTCAGGTGCGCGCAATAGTTTTTTTTATTGTTTTTAAGTATACCTTTTATATATAAAATTTTCGACTAATTATCAGAATAATACTTGAGCTAAAAAAAAACATATTTGCAGTAAACCTGCGAAAATAACAAAAACAATAGTTGCAGTAAACCTGCAAAAATTTGGTTGTCTGCTTGTGTTTTCTTATTTATTATTTGCAGTAAACCTTCGAAAAATTAAAAATGTGTTACGAGAACGCATTACAGAAGTGAAACTTCTAGTTGTAAATCATACGATTGCATTTGGACAAGTCGAAAAAAATGTGTTACGAGATAGTTTCACGTTCAGATTAACTTATACAGACGAAATATCTGAACGTGAAACTATCTCGTAACGCATTTTTTCGACTTATCCAAATGCAATCGTATGATTTGCAACTAGAAGTTTCACTTCTGCAATGCATTCTCGTAACACATTTTTAATTTTTCGCCGGTTTACTGCAAATAATAAATAAGAAAACACAAGCAGACAACAAAATTTTCGCAGGTTTACTGCAACAATTGTTTTTTTTTATTTTCGCAGGTTTATACTGCAAATATGGTTTTTTTCTACTTGTCCAAATGCAATCGTATGATTTGCAACTAGAAGTTCTCGTAACACATTTTTAATTTTTTTAATAGGGCCGCACCTCACGAAGGCGATAATGTACCTGCTGGGTTCTGGTAAACTACTCTGTCTTTATTCCGCCCCCACGAATGCCAAGCTACTTTCGGATTAAACGAAATAAAGTTATACAGACGGCACAGTAAACGGCGGATTACAGAACATGACATAGGCGAGAACAGAACAGAACAGAACAGAACCGGCGAGTAAAGAATTTTTGCAATGTACGTCTTCAACTATAGTGCTAGAACAATTGACACTTTTAGAGATAAGAATAAACGAAAGATCGTGCACTTGCTGATTTTGTGAGTGGTTATCGCAGGCCTTCATTATTTTTTTAACAATCGAGCACAAGAGTCCCGATTGTTTCGTGCCGTTCCGAGCTGATTAAGTCGATTCTAAACCAGTGGCATATATAAATCTTTTTAGTTCTTCTAGAGTTACTTTAACTATTCACTCTCCCTTCAGAGTTACTTCAATATTTTCCATTCTTTCGATAACATTCTCACGGAAAATTCATCGCTCGCAAGAAAAATAAAATATTAAAACGACAATTTTTTTCAAATTCAAGGTACATACAGTTATAAGACAAACTAAATAAACTAATAAACAGTGCAATATCAATCATTTTTCATAAAAAAATATGAACTGGGGATCATTCCGAACCCCTTTTTAGAGCGCGCGCCTCAATTTGCGCAAATCTGCAACTAACATTTCCTTTATATATTTTTCTGGTTTACAGTTGATCTGTGTACATAAAATTATTTTTTTCAATTTTTCTTTTCAGCTTCAAGCATCGCGTAAAAACAGCTGGGTTGATTTTCAATACATTTTTAACTGATCCTAACGTCGAGCGAATATCGATCGTAAACCACACGCTACAAGTTGATTTCTAGAAATTATATTTTTGTAGTTCTTGACTGTTTCCGTGGACCGTGTAACATTCGTGAATGATAGTGGACACACTGTATAAATATTCTATTGTACGAGTTTATGCATATTTTATAAAAAAATGTTAAATATTTGTTCAGCTCTTTTTTTTCGACGAGGATTTTTCAAAAGTATAACAAAAATTAGTAAATGTCTAAAAGGTCTTGTCCTTAAAACAAAAAGTCGTTGGATTACTTCGTACAGCTATAATGACAATTGGTTTAAAATTTTCGATTTTAATTCTGTCATCTCCCCATAGTTATAGTTTCAAAGGTTAATCAAAAGCAGACTATATTATAACCCCTTTTTTGATGTTATAGAACAAATTATTTAGTAAAACAACTATAATAACTTTTCACATTCAGTGCGTTTTTTCTAGGAACTATCTGATGTCATAATTAAATTTACTACCTCTCATGATCTCCGTTTTTCTCTGTCATACAACCGCAGGTCTATTTAATATGTTATAAAAATTATTACTAATTATCAAAGGATAGCACACAATAATTATTAAATCTATAACTTAAAATTTGCTTATTATTTATGCGCACTTATGAATCAATTTAAAACATTACAACACTCTCGAATTGTATTACAGATAGTAATAATTTGTAAATACGAGACATTAATATAATGCGTTTCAGTCAACTTTCTTTTCTTTATATGCATATATTTTTTATACTCTAGATTCTAGACAAACATTAGCTATAAAATATATCTAGGTAGGTATAGTATATAATTTATTAACATACCTAATTTTAAAAACAGTTTCGCAAATCAAAGGAACCGTTCACATTTATACAACAAAAATAAAACACAACACCACAACAAGTATTAAAATATAAAATAACAAAATGTTAACAACACTACAGTTACCATAACAACAATAAAACAAACGAGTAAACCAACTAAACAACACGCAGTCAATAACAAAATCAAAACGCGTCGCGCGACAATAATAAAATCATGTAAGTATTAAATTATAATATCTGTACAAATGTTCTCGTACACCTACTACAGGTAAAGTAAGTATTACTTTTCACACCTTTTTGTTATTTACACGATGCGATGCGCTATTATTTATAAAACTGATTTGTTTCTGTTAATATTCATCGACATTGCTGTTTTGTTTTATCGCCGAACGATTGGATCACGCACACGTTTCTGACCGTCTATTGTTTTTAAGCGCGTTTATTAATTGTCTTAACACCAGCTGGTTTTGTGTTATCGATATGCCGTACAGGTGAGGTGACGATATTATGAATGTACTTCGTTGCTATGTCCCTACTCCGTAAAATACAGTAGTGTGTGTGTGTGCGTGTGTGTGCAGAGAGACTTGTATCCCAGCATCCGTCTTTTTAGACGACTCTTTCGCCTCTAGAGAATCGATTCGTTTGATATATTTTCCATGATGGATTTTGATAAAAGAAAGGACAGAGAAATAAAGATCTTTGTTATCTCATTATTCGAGTGTTCATTACTATATAATTTACTCTATTCTGTTCTCAGTTATCATTAAACGTATTCAAATTTCATATATTTTTTCCTCAATTTAAAATTATATTTAATGTATTAACCATTTGCTTTGAAACTTTTACACTCGTTATAATGTGTGTTTTTTAGTACCTACTACCAATAATAAGAGAAGTAAATATTTTGATTAGGCGTAAAATCATTTGGTTAGCAACATAAATACTAAGATTTTGTTTGCAATAAATAATAAAAATCGGGCAGCAATCCATGTTCTGCAAAGAATCTTTAATAAGGGTCAGTACATTAACCGTTCTCTGCTTTAACCATAAGCGGGCAGCTAGCAATATTATATGTATTTGCTTAATAAACAGTCGCGCAGCAAAATGATTACTGAAAAATGGAAGGCGTTTGGGGGGAATTGATTAAAAGACAATTACGGGGTCGTGTCGATGCGATGGCGTTTGGGGGGAGTTTTTTAAAAAACAATTACGGGTTCATGTGTACAAAGTGAGATAGTAATACAGTAATTCTACACCAGTTGTTATGACATGTATATGTGGTTTATGATTTGTTAGATTTAAAAAATGACAGTGAAAGACGAAAAGTAGTTCTTTTTTTTACGTATTTTCGAGGAAATTTGTGAATAATCCGCAATTTTTTTTTTAGAAATGTTTGCTAACCATGAGTTTCTGACCAATTAGCTGTTATGGCTGACCAAAACATGAATACTTGGCTAACCCATTAAATAACACCCCAATAATAATATCTTTGAACATTTGGCAAAAAAAATCTAAAATGGAACTTAAATAACGATTGAATTTATTATTTAAAATAAATTTAAACTCTATGGAAATGTATTTGTGCACGACCTTCTATAAAATAGCTGCTTTGTACCTATATCTATATATGACGGCTGTAAAATAACAATAACACGCACTAGTGCGTAAACGAAAACAAAAGTAATTCGATTTTACCGGCTCAAAATCAATAACTCTGCCAGTTGCTATATTTTAAGGCTCTATGCGGGCACGTGAACAATTCATATATTATAAAATAATGCAACATGACCGCACTGAAAAATATTACATTTAATATACTTATGACGTAAAAATTAACAATTTTATATGAGGTACGTTTGTATGTTCTTGTTCGTAATGATGTGACTTAACACTAATTGCTTATCTCTCGTCTTAACATATTGTCAATTCATATAATACCGTGTTTTATTAATGAGATACATAAACTACTATTTTGTATTTTTGAATAAAATACATGTAATTATAATTATTATTTGTTAACTTCCCAGTGCGTTGAGAAGTTTTTGTAATGAGTCGGAAAATTGGAATCATAACTTTTAGCAATTTTTTTTTTGTTTCAACATCACTATAAGTACCTACTATTTTTACACTATTTTTGAAAATATGTCGGTGTATGTGTGTGTATATGGGTACGTATACGGCCATTTCTTTCTAAGACGAAATCTCGAGAACAATCGACGCGTATTAATGCAAAATATGACCTGAAAGAAATTTTTCCAAAATCGATTCAGCTGTTCTTTTTTAACCAAATTTTACAACGACGTCACATGCCTTACCGTATCCCATTCGTCTAAGTCTTTCATTTGATCAAGAGGGTTCTGAAGAAAAAGGTAATACGCCATTTTAGGGCGTCCGCCATATTAGATTTATGCAGTTACCGGACTTATAAACGTGTACAAAATTTCAAAGCTCTAGTTTAATTAGATCTAGTCGAAAAATTTCTAATCAACTCTGTAGGCATTGTATTTCCCAAAATATTAAAGTAAAAAATTGAGTAACAAGTATATTAGAAAAATATCATCCGCTTTTATATTTGAAGTAGTACATACGTAATTTTCTAATTTTCATATCACACTGTGCAACCATATAAATCTCTATAAAAAAAATTTGGTGCAAATTCTGTTATACAAGATCTATGTAACATTTCTCCTCTTTACATAATATAATACTTAATATAGATCATATAATTAAGTAAATTTAGGTACATATACCTTTCCAAGAAATACCTCTGAACCACAGCTCTACCCCATAAATACAACATTTAATGTCAGCTGTCACTGAGGCGTGACGTCACAAGCGTTTTCGCGATTACTTCAAAATGGAAAGATAAAAATGCAATAATTTAATTTATTGCTGAAATATTTTTTTTTTTCGAAAATAGTAGGCGTGTACCTAGATTATAGAATTGGATTTCAAAATCTGTCATCGTGCCTATTTCCACTTCGAAACAACATTTTTCTACACTTGCAAAGCGATCTTTGTCTATATAGATAAATCATTTGTTGTTGTGTGAATACTGTCTAATGTTCTACATGACAGATAGTTTCACAACGACATTAGTAATTTAGACTGTTCCTGCATGTATAAAACTGTAATTACCCAGTGTATCGCCTTTGAGATGAAGACACTCCCGTCTCCCATATTTTCACTATTTGACGGAATACAAATTTGAATTTTTTCAGTCATACAGATTGATTTTTTAAGATAGGTACTTACCTAACTGAAATCTGAATTTTAAACTCAGCCTACTACGAATTCACAAACAGGGTTAATTCTCGATATAATATTACGTCGTGTTATAGATATCGAAAACGATTTTTAGAAAAAGTTGTTCAGAATATTATTTTAAGCTCATATATCGAGTTTCATGATAAAAAAAGAATTTTTAATTTTGTCATTATTTTGGTCTATATGAACAGTTATTACAAGTTTATTTTATCTATGGCACACTAATTATCAAATTAAAAAATAAATGTGTAAATAATAGTTTTGTGTATAGAGCAAAATAATGACAAAATTTAAAATTATAATTTTATCTTAAAAAACTCCGTATATGGGGTTAAAATAATATTCTGAACAACTTTTTTTAAAAATCGTTTTCGTCGTATTATATCGAGAATTAACCCTATTTGTGAATTCGTGAGTTTAAAGTTCAGATTTCAGTTAAGTATCTTAAAAAATGTGACCCATTTTTTGGCTGTGTAAAAATTCAAATCTGCGTTCCTCTTAATAGCGAAAATATGGGGGTGTCTTCATTTTAAATGCGCGGCACACTTTTTATGACCACAATCTAAGGTCACTTGTCACAGCAAAATTGTTGGTGATATTTTCTGCAGCCCCGCATTAGTAATTAGTATGAAGACCGAATCGTCGCAAGAACTGGCTGCTGCAGACTAGATCGCGCGGCTATGTGTAAAACTTAAACACATGAGAATTACGCACAAAATTGTGTACGCAACTATCGCGTGACTGAGTCGCGTTGCTGAAAATCGCCAATGTGAAAACGGAGTGACTAGCATCTCTTAACGCATACTACTTCGGCCTACCATATATGCAGGGTGTTTGGCACATGAACCGACACAATTTTTTGGGGGGTTCTCGTGGTCATTTTGATCATTTTAACCCAAATGACTTTTGCCCTAAATACCCGTTAATTTTTTTTTTTAATGATTTTTAAATTATTTTTTTCTACTGGTTTTTATTAATACAGGCACTTTAAAAGTCCATAGGGTCTTTTTCCTGATACTATTTGCATAAAATTATGATTCATTTAGAACAAGGAGTCATTCCAGAACTCAATAAATGTATTTTCGTGTCTCTAGTACCAAAAACAAACAGGTTACGATTTTTTGAAGGCAATTTTTAGGCCAATTTTCGAAAATAACTAAAAAAATCGTATCTCGATAACCATGACACTTAGGGCAAAAGTCATTGGGGTTAAAATGATCACAATGACCACGAGAACCCCCCAAAAAATTGTGTCAGTTCATGTGCCAAACACCCTGTATAATATCTATATGTATTACTTATTACGTAAGAAAATTATTTCGTATAATTCTACATTTGTAAGCATCCGGAAGTTGCTTGTCATTGACAGTTGGAAACATTAATTGTGGAGATTTATTAATATTGCTTATGGAGAATGTTGAAACTACGTGTATTCTTCGGCCAAGTAATTGGTATTTTTATTATTATCAAGTTTTAATAATGTTCCTTTCAGAGCAACCCAAGGCAAGGCAGTTGCGGAAGTTGTTAATCAAATTTTAATTTTGAACGTATCGTTCGTGAACGGTCCATCAATATGACAGTTCGGGCATCTCTGATATTATGATGCTGGACCCCACCAAACAACTGAGCAGACTATATAGTTTCATCTCTGTTCTGTTTGCTGGGCGGCCAGTCGTCATTTCCTTGTCATCATCTCCCTTCATCTAGTCTTCTTGTCTTTAAACACAGATATTCACAATGTCTCTCTCTCTTTTATTTTTTATTTCTGTTTATCTCGCACATGTTAGCATTCTGAATGACCTCACCTATGTTAATACAAACGGTGGAAATTGATGCAGCCAGTGTACACCACCGGGAAGAAGAAAGTAACCTCAGTAACACAGTGGCGTACAGTCAACTTTCTCAAAGTTGCTCTAAGCTCCACAAAGATATTTTACCCACTCATAGCTGTTTCTGAGGTAGAGTCGATCTTGTATTTACTCAATAATACATGATAAACAGGATTACTAGATTTTTTAAATTATGTTTTCCTTTAATCAGACAATGACATTTTATATTCGGATAATCGAGGAGAATATTTTTTTCTTATAAAATAGTAGGCTAATTTTGAAATCTACACAAAACCACGGTAACGGTTTAAAAAGAGCCAGGTGTAAATATACCAACCAATTTCGTAAAGGCTGATTTTTTTAAGGAAGCTAGCATTTATAGTTAAAAAGACGGTGACAGAAATAGTCAAGGAGCACTTGGTTGCAGAAATGCTCTCTTTCGTGTAGTCTGAGCCCTCATCTACAAATCCGCTTAGTGGAGTAGGGGTCTAGCGCGTTGCGATACGGCGCTGGGATATTTAAAAAAAAACGGCATCAAACATAATGTTGATTCTATTCGCTGAAAATAATGTAGAAATTAAGAAATGAACTATGACAAAGGCACATGAGGCAATTCTGGTCAGGATCATGTAAGCCAATCCTGATCAGGATAGTATAAGGCACTCCTGATTAGGACCGTATAAGGCACTCCAGATTAGAACCGTATAAGGCAATCCTGATCAGGATCGTATAAGGCATTTTTGATTAGGACCGTATAAGGCAATCCTGGCCAGGCTCGTATAAGACACTCTTGATTAGGGCCGTATAAGGCAATCCTGATCAGGATCGTATAAGGAATTCCTGATTAGCACCGTATAAGGTACTCCTGATTAGAACCGTATAAGGCAATCCTGATCAGTACCATATAAATTAATCCTGATAAACCTCATGCGCTTAGAGAATACAATCCCGGGATCCCAAATCTGGGGATCCCGGGATCCCGGCCGTTTTCTGGACCCGAAAATCCCGGGACCGTACTTGGCTAATCTCGGGATTTTCGGGATTACCACAAACATATGTAGTGTGCATTCCGTAATCCGTTGCGCCTTGACAATTACCTTGCCTAAATTATATTAATATTATTTGTTACATAACGACAAAGAACAATCCTTAAATACGCGGTACGATATGTAAGAATATGAAATCTCCAGATCCTGAAGTACAAGTACAAAATGAATCGGGGTTGGCAAATAGTATTAGACGTGAAATAAGCCTGTTCGAAAATGAAGGAGTTCGTGGATATCACTTAGAAACAGCATATAAGTATCTATTCCTATTGTCTATTCCTCCAATCAGCGAAGAACCTAAGCGAGCGTTTTCAGCTGCTGCTTATGTTGGCAACAAACTGCGAAGCAGGCTTGGAAGTCAAACATTAGATGCTTTGATATTTCTGCGATTGTATTTTCGAAATTCTAAATAGTTTTTTTGTGTTGTTTTTTGATTTCTTGCAAAAGTAAAGTTTTTTTTTGTTTTGTCTATTTTATTTTCTTACTATACTGTGATTTGTGTTGTGCAACGATATTAAAAACATTTTTTAAGAAAATACTCAAGTTTTTTTTCAGTTCAGCCCAATTAGAAATCACATAGTCTAATCCCGGGATTACGCATCAAAAATCCCGTAATCCCGGGATTAAAAAACATGCTCGGGATTGTTTTCTCTATCTGCGTTACATCCTTATCAGGTCCTCATCAGGTAATTCTGATCTGGACCTTATCAGGTTATAAGGTTAATCTGATTATGTCCTTATCAGGTATTTACAATAAATTCTAGTCGGGATTTTAAGATTTGGCGCCCTGGGCCTGTCAAGTTTGCCGCCCTATAAATTAACGAGAAAAATGCAAAAATCTTTCAATTATGAAAAAAATCCAGCAGTGTGTTGATGTGGGCCACCCCTCGCTTCCGCCCCGGGACATGGTCCTTTTGGCCCTTGGGTAAATACGCCACTGTTTATTTATAGATTATTATTATTGCTGTGTATTTTATTAATAAATTGACAATGTTTTTCTCGAATATTTTCTTTTGTAGCTTTATAAAAATATTATATGAATTTATTAGCTTTCGGCTTCGACTTGGTTTGTAGATTTCCTATTAAACGTAGATTATGCTGCATCGGATTTTTTAAAGCATAATAGCTGCCCGGTAGACAAACGGTCATTTATGAATGAAACGATCATTGTTTAATAAGTTATGAATATAAAAAATACTGAATTAAAAAATATTGAGAGGTGCTGGGAGGCTGAAAATTGGGGATTATATGTTTCTTATGTGAAAAATCTAAAATAAATGTAAATAAAATTGCTCGGAAAATAAAAAAAATTCTTAATCTCGACAACTGCACCACCATCCAGGTGACCCCATAAGTTAAAAAAAAAGTCATCAAAATCACTCAAGCCGTTTAGGAGGAGAAGAATTACATACACACAGACATTGCCATTTTATATAGGTACAATACATAACTATAAACATATCAAGATATGCTGGGAGGCTCAAAATTTTGGATTATATGTTTTTTTATGTAAGAAATCAAATTTTTTTTATAAAATATGGTCGGAAAATTAAAAAAACAATAAATCATAATCTCGACAACAGCGCCACCTACCGGGTCCAACTATAGCTAAGAACCATCCATAGGTAACCCTGTAAGTTGAAAAAAGTCATCAAAACCGCTCAAGCCGTTTAGGAGGAGAAGAATTACGAATAAAGACAAAAAAATGGAGGTTTCGAAAATGTTAAAAAAATATGCATCCATTTGAAAAAGAAGTGAATAAGTAGGGTGTCCGTTATTTACCAAGTTGTTTTTTTTTTGTGGTCCTCCCCCCCCCAAATGTTTAGTGTTTAGTGTTTGTGCTAAAAAAAAGCAACAGACCAAAAAGGAGCTTAATTTGGATCTTAAACCGTGCCGAAATCGTGATACATTTCCCATTTAAATAACACTTTTTACATTTAATTTTTTTTTCTCCGAAATAAATGACCGTACAGCAATGAGGAATAGATATTTTTGTAGGGAATTGCTCTACAAAAAAGGCAACTTATTATTTTTCGAAATATGACTCCCTCATAAGTTTTTCGAGGTTAAATTTAGAATTAAAAAAAAGGAATTGAAAAGAAAAAAAAAATGTTTGCCACTTTTTTTAAATGTGACACTCACCAACTTTTGTCAGAAAATTCTTTTTATACTCCTCCATACTCAGGAATTTTTTCAATTTCTTCAAAGTGGTGGAGCAATATGAAAAAAAAAATGGTTGTCTGTAAAGTCGGTTTACGGACGATAGTTGTACGTGATAACGTATTCCGTAATACATAACCTAAACCTCCCAAAATTTGGTTTCAATCCGCTTATCCTTGGTGTCGGAATGATAAGAAATGTCAAAAGTGACGTTTGCAACTGTCAAAGTATTATGTTCTAATAATAATTAGTTATTCCAATACTTAACTTAGAAGGCGTTGCATTTCACAAAATACTAATGTCAAAAAATTGAATTAAGCATTAGAAATGCAGCCGTTTTCATGTTAAGACAAGACATACGTTATATTCTAATTTCCATGTACGGCAAACAAAGACGACCGACCGCGTCGCGCCATGCATTAGACAACATTGCATTTATATTTTATACAGCTATTTTTCTATATAAATTTGTATAAAAAAACTGTTTAGGCAAATTCTGTTATACGAAATCTATGTAAAATGTTCTCCTCTTTCGTTTAAGACTGGTTTCAAACCGATCTGATTTAAATTGAGCGAGAAATTAGCAAAAAGCACGCACAGGGTCAGGCGGAACGTTACGCGTTACGCGTTACGAACGTTAGGAACGTTACGACCGTTACACTTTTTCGTGCATGCAGCCGGTGTTTTATCAATTTATAAGATTGGTGATTCATCAATTTATAAGACGTTATCACGTCAAAAATATTAAACTAATTTTCTTTCTATAGCTTTACATTTAAACAAACGTGTACTTTTTGTTTAAAAACAAATAGCAAAGCTATAGACAGAAAATTAGTTTTTGTTTTTTTTTCACATTGTTCTACCACTTCGAAAAAATTGAAAAAAATTCTGAATATTGAGGAGTATAAAAGGCATTTTCTAACATTATTTTGTTTCCAAGGCAAGTAATTAGCGTGTGAATTTCAGGCTCAAGAAACATTTAAAAGAGTAATGGTTATGACGCAAGTAGGTACTGTGACGAATTTTAATATTAGAGCAAGTCCAACAAAAAGATGCTAGTGTAGGGCTGGCTGAAAATGTCAAATTAGAATCAGGTCCCACCGAGTTCTGTCGAGCGGTGAGAGTTTGTTGAAATAACGGATTCGGGCGGAGGTTTTTATGGTGTGTGTAGCAAGTTTTTGTTAGAGTAAAATATTTATTTTGCGTTGTTCCTGTTGATCCTGTGGGTAGTGTGTGAGAGTTCTGTTGAGTGGTTGAGTTGATTTTCGCGTCCACTGGCCGTTTCCTTTGACATCATCGTCGTTCGCGTGGTGCCCAACGCCAGTCTGGAGCAGGTGCGGTCGACGACGAAGGAACCGTGGATCATCGAATCTGGTAGGATTGTTCTTTGTTAACGTTTTGTGTAATTCTAACGGCATTTCTGTTTTATTAGTGCATTTTCACCTTCCGATAAATAATCGTGATTGAAATCGTGCAGTGTAACGTAATGAATTAATTCCCGTCTTATGACATAGAAGTTTGGTTCGTAATTATTTTTTTTGATTGTTTTTTTACTTGATTTGAGAACCGATTGGATACGCAACATTATAATTAATAATAAATTACGTGAAATTAATCACTATTTGCAACAGAATTGATTTAAAAACTTTATCATTTGATATTGCCCATATTCATCAAGAATGAACGCATCTACTTGAAACGCGTTGTATTTTGTTTTGTGTCGATCGACTCACTGTTTATATTTTAAATGTTTGTTTACATTTTAATCAGTTATTTAGAATAACTTACAATAAATAATTAATTACCGAAAGTTCGACGCGGCATCCTACCGTTTCAGTTTCCCTTGCACTCTGAAGTTTATACATGGTAGTAGGAAAAATTGTATAAAGTCCTGCTGTACGTTGAAATTTTCCTGTCGGAAAATTAGTTGTCATTCTTAACAACGTCACCATGTAGAAACTTTGAGTGCTGATTGTATTTAGTTAAACCGGTTTCTTGGTTCAGTAAATTATAATTTTCGCTTGCCGGGGAATAAATTCTCGCCGGCTGATTGTAGGGTGACGCGCCGTTCAAGTTATTGTTTAAAATAAATGAAGAGATTGCAATCTTTTACTTGTATATTTTGGCTTAGGAGTAGCCGTTTTACTGTTACATTTTTTTTAATTTGGAGAGATATTTGTGTGTCGGTTACGTCAGATTTCCGTAATAATTACAAGCATATTGTGTCATTGATCATTTATTATTATATTATATAATTTCATTTAGTAATTAATGCGTGTTTTAATTGTTTGCCCGCCCGTCTCTGTGCTCTGTCTCTTTCAGGTCTGTTTGAAGTCGACGGCACCTGCTTCACAACTGTTCAGCGTGACTTCTGGCGCCCAATACTTCCAACCATTCTCGGGACCCTGACCCTTAATGTCCCTAATAATAAGCGCTGTCACAGAATTTTAAAATCGGCAGAAGCGCAGCAGTAGTCTACTATCTTAATTTTTTTTTGTTGTTAACGGTATCACTGTAAATCTTTAAATTACGGACAGCCCACCCCTGCAACCGACCTTGAGCAGCCCAGGCTCGCGTCACATAATTTGGCGCCCAACGTGGGGCCCTAATTTTTTGGAATTTCGTTGATTTCTTGAGTGATTATTTATTGTTGTCCAAGAGATTTTTTTTTTCTTTTCTAAATTGACATGGCGGCTTGCGGTTTAACACGCGAAGAATTAATATACGAATTAAAGCTAAGGGACTATACTAACTTCGACGGAATGACGATAAGGCAGTTACGTGAGACCCTAACACCGCTCCTGGCTGGGGATATTAACCTGGATTTTCCAGGTGTGATTCTAGACATAACGTCAGAGATAGAAATATGTGAAGCGAAAATTACTGGCTTATCTTCACGGGTTTCACAGTTTGAAGGTTCAATACAGTCAGCCCTTTATGATGAACTTGATCATCGCATCCTACATCTACTAAATCGCGTTCGTCGACTGGTGCTTCGAGTAACCCCCGACAAAGAGAATAAAGTAAAGGATATGCTGACAGCTGTTATCACTCTGGACGAGGAATTAAATAGACTCTGCACTCCGGCTACGACATCTTTCTCGATAACGCCTGTTTCCTCTCCAGGGATACGGATACCGGAATTAGATCCTGCTCCTGCTAGGTCGAGTGGAGCGGTATTTAAGTGGGGTTTAAAATTTTCAGGGGACGAACCACACCAAAGCGTCGCAGATATGCTGGAGCGTGTTGAAGAAAATAGAGTCGCTCGTGGTGTAACAAAATCTGATCTTTTTAGAGCGGCGACGGATATTTTGGAAGGGTCGGCACTGTGCTGGTTTAGCGCTGTCCGACATACGATTTCGTCATGGGATGAATTAGCCTTACGATTGAAAGAAGAATTTCAGCCACTAGGATATGAAGATGAGTTGTGGAACGAGATCCTACATCGTATCCAAGGTTCCGAGGAACGTGTCAATATTTATGTTTCCTGCATGAGAAATTTGTTTGCCCGTTTGGCGTCACCTGTACCCGAGTCGCGTCGTCTCCATATCATTCGACGAAATTTGTCACCCTATTTCCTCGAACATTTAGGGGCAGTCGAAATCAACACAGTGGAGGAGTTGACTCGAGTGTGCAAACAAATTGAAGCAAATCGACACCAAGCAGCTCGCAATGCAAACACCCGTTCAACGACAGAAATACCGCTAGAGCCAGCATATGCTTATCACCCGCCTGCATCAAGCTCGTCGCAACCGGGTAACCGCCGAACTATCAATAGCAGTGCAGCGGTCGCTTCTGAGTCTCCACGATGTCGGAACTGTGGTGATTCAGGTCACTTGTTTCGTCGATGCGAAAAGGAACGCACTCGCTTTTGTTTCAAATGTGGAAGGCGAGGCGTAATAGTAGCTACGTGTCCGAGATGTGCGTCTTCGGGAAACGCACAAAGCGAAGAGTGAAGGACCGACACTCCGCTCGCTTCTCTCCCAGATCGGTCTCACGTGATGATCCGGGATGGGTCCAATGGCTGGAACGTGTGCGGAAATTTTGTTGTCCGGTGGCGCGCGCCGTCTTGAGGTCGCGCAATGGAGATCCAAGGCCGTATTTATCAGTATCTGTTTTTGGCGTCAAAGTCAATGGACTGTTGGATTCAGGGTCATCGAATACTCTTATAAGTGACAATTTTCTTGCAAAGTTGCGGACAAATCGTGCTGTGGAACTGCACTCTTCGGCTGATCGTCAGATTTCTACCGCAGGAGGGCATTCGTGTGATATCATTGGGGTAGTGAAGCTACCATATGAAGTGGAAAATCGGGTGCGAATTGTTAACACGCTAGTGGTGCCGAGTTTAGCATACGACTTAATTGTGGGCGTCGACCTAATTAAAGCGTGTGGTCTGCGGATGGATATTTCACGAATGACTTTTGATTTTCCGGCTGAAGCCTCATCGCCGAGTGTGTGTTCGATTGTCGATAAAGCTGAATTGACTGACGACGAGGACGCAGCGTTAAACATGTTAACGCAGGATTATTTTGGAAAATTAAAGGATCGTATCGGGCTCACTCATTTAGTAGAACACACAATTGATGTGGGAGACGCTCCATCAATTAAGCAGCGATACTACCCAGTATCGCCAGTAATCCAGAAATTTATCCATGAAGAATTAGATCGAATGTTGGAACAGGATATCGTGGAACCATCTAGTAGCGCTTGGTCTTCGCCGATTGTGGTAGTAAAGAAGTCCAGTGGAGGATATCGGTTTTGCATCGACTTTCGACGTTTAAACCAAGTGACGAAAAAGGACGCTTACCCTTTGCCGTACATGTCGGCCATACTAGATCGGCTTTGAGGCGCGAGATATTTATCATCTTTGGACCTGCAATCCGCTTATTGGCAGGTGCCATTATCTCCATCCAGTAAAGAATATACAGCATTTACCGTTCCTGGACGAGGACTGTTTCATTTTAAACGTCTTCCATTTGGCCTGCATAATTCTCCGGCAACTTTCCAGAGATTAATCGACAAGGTCCTGGGAGCCGACCTCGAACCCTATGTATTTGTCTATCTGGACGATATCATTGTGGCAACTCCAGATTTTGAGAGTCACCTTAAAATTTTACGGACAATTTTCGATCGGCTAACGGTAGCGGGTCTTACGTTACACCCGGATAAGTGTTGTTTCGCCCGTAGTGAGCTTCGATACTTGGGATATATTGTTGATAAGCTTGGGCTTCGGGTGGATCCGGAAAAAGTTGATGCTGTGTTGTCATTTCCCACCCCAACGCGTCCCAAAGAAGTTCGTCGGTTCGTTGGTTTAACCTCTTGGTATAGACGCTTTATTCCTAATTTTTCGGAGAAAATAGCTCCTTTAACGCGTTTGACACGCAAAAATTGTAAATGGTCTTGGGACGATGAAACTGAGTCGGCTTTTCGTACGCTTCAAGAATCCTTGGTATCTGCACCGGTTCTGTCGTGTCCTGACTTTAACCTACCGTTTATTCTGCAGACGGATGCGAGCAATGTAGCTCTTGGTGCGGTTTTATCACAAAAGTTTCCGGAAGGTGAAAAGGCTATTGCCTACGCCAGCCGCACCCTGTCATCTGCGGAGAAAAACTATTCTGTAACCGAAAAGGAGTGTGCTGCAGTTTTGTGGGCGGTGGAGAAATTCCGCTGCTATTTGGAAGGCACTCGGTTTACGGTGGTAACAGATCACCATTCCCTTCTTTGGCTCAACAACCTGAAAAATCCGGTAGGGCGGCTGGCTCGATGGGCGTTGCGTCTTCAGCAATACGACTATGAATTGGTCCACCGTAAGGGAAAGATTCATGTAGTTCCCGACGCCCTATCCAGAGCGGTCGCCGCGATACAAATCAACCCGCAAGATATAGATGAGTGGTACCGAAATATGATAGAACGTATACGTCAAGATCCAGCTGACTACGCGCAGTGGAAATACGAAGGACATACACTATACAAACTTTGTCAGCCTAACGCAATGGACGGCGATAACGAACCTTGGCGTATAGTGGTTCCACGTCGCTTACGTCAACGGGTTCTGGTTGAGAATCACGATGCACCTGAAGCCGGTCACTTGGGCATTTTTAAAACACACAAACGCATTTGTGCTTCCTATTACTGGCCGAATATGAGGACTGACATTATTCGCTATGTCCGAAATTGCAATATATGTCTCGCCCATAAGGTAGAGCAGCGTCGACCAGCTGGATTGTTAGGACGCCGAGTAGTTTCACGGCCTTGGCAATACGTTTGTGCTGATATAATGGGCCCATTTCCGCCTTCGAAGCGTCAAAATCGTTATCTCTTTGTAGTAGCTGATATGTTTACCAAATTTGTTTTATTGTTCCCGTTACGCTTAGCCACATCCAAAACGTTACTAAAGCACTTGGTAAATGATGTTTTCCTGATGTATGGCGTACCAGACTACTTGGTGTGTGACAACGGTAAGCAATTTATCAGTGCGTCATTTCGAGATAAAGTTTCGTCCTATTCTTGTAAAATTTTATTTACTCCAAATTACCACCCACAAGCGAACCCAACCGAGAGGATAAATCGCGTCATTAAGACGATGCTAACATCATACGTGAGAGACGATCAACAGTTGTGGGACGAACAGATCCCGAGCATTGGTTTTGCGATTCGATCGGCCGTACATGAGGTCACGGGTTATAGTCCTGCGTTCCTCAACTTTGGGAGAGAAGTACATCTTACAGGACAGGCTAACGAGGCTGACGATGGAGATATAGAATTTGGTGGCCGGGAAGAAAGGACCCAACGATTGAACGAGTTGCCGCAGCTAATTGAGGAGGTGCGGCGGAAACTGGTACGAGCCTATGAACGCAACCGTCGGTATTATAACTTGAGACGACGCCATGTGACGTTTCAAGAAGGAGACATCGTTTGGAAAAAATTCTTCCCTATGTCACAGGCGAGTAAACATTTTGCAGCTAAACTGGCGCCCCGATTTGTCAAATGTCGCATTCGCCGTAAGTTGTCGGATACCCGCTATGAAGTAGAAGACTTCGAAGGTAAAACCTTAGGCGTTTGGCATGTTTCAATGTTGAAACCGCACCCAGACGATGCTGATGAGGAAGCGACGACTGATAGTGAGGAAGAAATGGACAGAAATCAAGACGCCGCTGCTGACCAAACTGCTAATGACAACGAGGTTGCCGGACCAAGTGGAATAGTGGGTCGACCGAGCGTTCATCAGGCACTGGACACTTCCACGGAAAGCGAAACCGACTAGATTTGAAAAAAAAAGAGTTCGTTCAAGTACGTCCTCTTTTTTTGTTGGAGGAAGAGGGGATGTGACGAATTTTAATATTAGAGCAAGTCCAACAAAAAGATGCTAGTGTAGGGCTGGCTGAAAATGTCAAATTAGAATCAGGTCCCACCGAGTTCTGTCGAGCGGTGAGAGTTTGTTGAAATAACGGATTCGGGCGGAGGTTTTTATGGTGTGTGTAGCAAGTTTTTGTTAGAGTAAAATATTTATTTTGCGTTGTTCCTGTTGATCCTGTGGGTAGTGTGTGAGAGTTCTGTTGAGTGGTTGAGTTGATTTTCGCGTCCACTGGCCGTTTCCTTTGACATCATCGTCGTTCGCGTGGTGCCCAACGCCAGTCTGGAGCAGGTGCGGTCGACGACGAAGGAACCGTGGATCATCGAATCTGGTAGGATTGTTCTTTGTTAACGTTTTGTGTAATTCTAACGGCATTTCTGTTTTATTAGTGCATTTTCACCTTCCGATAAATAATCGTGATTGAAATCGTGCAGTGTAACGTAATGAATTAATTCCCGTCTTATGACATAGAAGTTTGGTTCGTAATTATTTTTTTTGATTGTTTTTTTACTTGATTTGAGAACCGATTGGATACGCAACATTATAATTAATAATAAATTACGTGAAATTAATCACTATTTGCAACAGAATTGATTTAAAAACTTTATCATTTGATATTGCCCATATTCATCAAGAATGAACGCATCTACTTGAAACGCGTTGTATTTTGTTTTGTGTCGATCGACTCACTGTTTATATTTTAAATGTTTGTTTACATTTTAATCAGTTATTTAGAATAACTTACAATAAATAATTAATTACCGAAAGTTCGACGCGGCATCCTACCGTTTCAGTTTCCCTTGCACTCTGAAGTTTATACATGGTAGTAGGAAAAATTGTATAAAGTCCTGCTGTACGTTGAAATTTTCCTGTCGGAAAATTAGTTGTCATTCTTAACAACGTCACCATGTAGAAACTTTGAGTGCTGATTGTATTTAGTTAAACCGGTTTCTTGGTTCAGTAAATTATAATTTTCGCTTGCCGGGGAATAAATTCTCGCCGGCTGATTGTAGGGTGACGCGCCGTTCAAGTTATTGTTTAAAATAAATGAAGAGATTGCAATCTTTTACTTGTATATTTTGGCTTAGGAGTAGCCGTTTTACTGTTACATTTTTTTTAATTTGGAGAGATATTTGTGTGTCGGTTACGTCAGATTTCCGTAATAATTACAAGCATATTGTGTCATTGATCATTTATTATTATATTATATAATTTCATTTAGTAATTAATGCGTGTTTTAATTGTTTGCCCGCCCGTCTCTGTGCTCTGTCTCTTTCAGGTCTGTTTGAAGTCGACGGCACCTGCTTCACAACTGTTCAGCGTGACTTCTGGCGCCCAATACTTCCAACCATTCTCGGGACCCTGACCCTTAATGTCCCTAATAATAAGCGCTGTCACAGAATTTTAAAATCGGCAGAAGCGCAGCAGTAGTCTACTATCTTAATTTTTTTTTGTTGTTAACGGTATCACTGTAAATCTTTAAATTACGGACAGCCCACCCCTGCAACCGACCTTGAGCAGCCCAGGCTCGCGTCACAGTACAATGTGGAAAAAATTCCGCCCTACAATTTAGTTGTTCGCCAAAAAAAGGGATGTTCCGACGACGATATAGGTGAAATTTTTTTAGTACCGTATTCCAAACGCTATTGTCAAAAAAATCTACTGTGCTTTATTTTATCTAGGTATTTAGCTATTTTTCATTTAAAATATCTGTACTAATTATCGACTACAACTGGTGTTGTGAGCTACTAGTGCTACTAGTAGGAGAGTTGGATATTACCGAGCCCCTATGGACTTTGACCTATAATTGGGACAAGATTTGTTTAATAAAAACAAATATGCATGTAAGTAATAGCAAATTTATTTGGCTAGACATAAAGCACGGGAAAATATTTAAAAAATGAAACGAAAAGTAGTTATTAAAAACTTACAAAAAAATGGAAAAACGCGATATTGTCAAACTGATATGATAATATCGTTCCCAGGTCTGATAAAATCGCGCCTCTATTAATTTCGTGAAAATCGGTGAGTAACCATAAAATTTAAAAAATTTAAATAAAACTTTAAGTTTGCACAAACTGGTGCGCGTAAATAAGGATCCTAGACTCTTTCTTCTTTCTAGAAATATTCTAAAACAACAAGATAAATCAACTATAAAAAATATTCCACAAATATATTGGTAAACAAAAACAATAACAAGAAAATTCGCAGGTTGTGTACAAAAATATTAGTTTTATTTAATGTACGACGTTTCGTCCATAAAATTTAGACTTTTTCAAGTAAGTACACACAGAAAATTAATTAATAAAAAAATTATGAAAGTCAACATTAATTACTAACCATAGCAATTAATTATAAATAAACAAAAACTTATAATAATCTTTATGTCATAGTAACTGAGTCAGGGGCACATCGTCCTCACTGTCTTCACTGCTGCTGATTACTTTGGATTTCTTTTTAACCGACGAAAAACAAAAACGGAGGAGGTTCTCAATTCGACGCGTATATTTTTTTTTTTTTATTTATTTTTTTTTTTTATTTATGTATGACCACGCATAACTTTTTACAGAGTAGTCCGATTTTGATAATTATTTTTTTGTTTGAAAGGGTATACCCCGAAGCTGGTCCCATATAAATTTGGTAAAAAAATTCCAACCCTAAGGGTAGGAAAACAGGGGATGATTGATTGTTCACTCACTGATTGTAATGTATGACCACACATAACTTTTTACAGAGTGGTCCAATTTTGATAATTATTTTTTTATTGGATAGGGTATACCTCGAGGCTCGTCTCATATAAATTTGGAAAAAAAACTCCTACCCTAAGGGTGGGAAAATAGGGGTGATTTATAGTTCACTCACAGATTTTCATGCTTTGTGTATTACAATAATTGTAATACACAAAGCATGAAAATCTGTGAGTGAACTATAAATCACCCCTATTTTCCCACCCTTAGGGTAGGAGTTTTTTTTCCAAATTTATATGAGACGAGCCTCGAGGTATACCCTATCCAATAAAAAAATAATTATCAAAATTGGACCACTCTGTAAAAAGTTATGTGTGGTCATACATTACAATCAGTGAGTGAACAATCAATCATCCCCTGTTTTCCTACCCTTAGGGTTGGAATTTTTTTACCAAATTTATATGGGACCAGCTTCGGGGTATACCCTTTCAAACAAAAAAATAATTATCAAAATCGGACTACTCTGTAAAAAGTTATGCGTGGTCATACATAAATTAAAAAAAAAAAATATATACGCGTCGAATTGAGAACCTCCTCCGTTTTTGTTTTTCGTCGGTTAATAATAGTGAACATTTGCTTTTCTTTCTAGTTCAGTCACTCGCGTGTCGCAGGTCGCAATTAGCTGAGAGTTGAAGCGGGGAAGTTAAGATGCGTTCGCAAAGCCGTCTAATCAGTGTTTAAGCTTTTCTTGCATTTAGTTATTGTAGTATACTGATGCGCGGAATTGTCAACCGCGCGGTAATATCCAACTCTCCCCTATAGTTTGCGCACTTCGTGCGCCTCTAGTTATCTTTGCAAAATATACTGCCCGAATATTGTTCGAATTGTTCAAGATATCTTTGTAACATTATACATGGACCGAACTGCTCGAGATATCGCAAACAACTTCGCGATAGAAAAGGAAACCAATAAGAAGCTTGGAAAGTCGGGCGAAAATGGCTGCCTTCATGAAGAAAAACGGCAACTCCACTCTTGTGTTCTCTTTTGTGTCTTTTAGATCTTGTAAAAACAAAGCATAGTAAAACCTGCTTGGATGTGATACGACAGCACCGGAAATAAATTTCCGTCTTAGCAGGTATAATTAATAAGTAACCATGATTTTTTTTCTTTGAAAGCTGGAATCTGTTTTTTAGACAGGTTCTGTTTTCGTAACTTTTTAATTAGTCCTTTAAAAAATTTTCGCTTTACAAAAAGGGCAAACATGAGATCGGAAACAAATTTCATTTTAGGTACCTACATTTATATCTTAGCAGGGATAACAGAATTTTTTTCTCCTACGGTACATTTTTCTGCAAAAGGAAAGATTTCGTTATTCGCTCTATTGGTTTCTGACTAATAACAATAAATAAATAATCTCTAAATTATCCCTATCCTCAACCAGCAAAATTTACACATGTCCCATTTGCCCACAGCCAAAAAAGAAATTTTAGTAGTACGTTGAATATTTACTAAGAAGGAAGTTGAGATTTCACATTTACATTTCAGTTTTCAAAAGTGAATTTTGACAGAAATTACTATCATTCCCTTGGCGAATTGTAGCAATAAATTGTGGGAAGTTTCACAAATTTACCAAAAACGTAGAAAACTATTTTTTTCTGTGTTTATATGTCGATGTATACTGTCACGTTACCGTAGTTGCCTACATTAAAAATCTCCTAAACAAAGTGATGTGTTTGGACTAGGTTTTTTCAATTTCTTGAAGACAATGAGACATGTCTCGTATCTAAAAAAAACAAGTCTTCTATTAATACTTGCTATTAATAATGGTTCCATTTCTTTATTCCATTAGGCCTAGCACACATAAAGAGCGTTCAACGCGCGTTGGGCCAACGCTAGGCCTTAGAGTTTTACAATAATTTGTCATAATAATTTATTACGATATCCGCAAGTACTTTGGAAGAATTGAAAAGTAACACACAAAAATCAATCCAGCAGTTCGAACAATGGTGTCAGATCAACCGCTTGATGGTAAATGTCAACAAAACTTTTTACACGTTCTATAAAAATAGAAACCATGACACGACAAACTTCAATCTTCAATCAAATGGACAACATATTAAAAAAACACACCAACTTAAGTTCTTAGGAATTATACTAGACAGCAATTTGGATTGGTCACTGCATGTGGACATGGTTTGCAAAAAACTGAATAGCGTAATTTTCTCTATTAAAGTATTACGGGACAAACATTCAACAGAAACGTTAATTACGGTCTATTACGCACTGGCATACTCTGTATTAAAATATGGCCTAATGTTTTGGGGAAAATCTACAGCACACAAACGAGTGTTCATACTGCAAAAAAAAATTATTAGAAGCATATTTCAAATATCGAAATATGAATCTTGCAGAGAGAGTTTCATTAACCACAATATTTTAACTCTATATAGCTTATACGCGTATGAGACAATAATTTTTGTAAAAAACAATTTAAATAGCTATAAACGAAATTTAGATATTCATCACCATAACACAAGAAAAAGAAACAATATATATATCGACGTATTACAGTAGAGGTGCAATCTGTTCCGGAATGTATATGTATAATGACCTGCCTACCGATATAAAAAATACAAGCAGCATTACTTCTTTCAAAAAAAAAACTAAAACAATATTTAATTAAAACTTGCTTGTATGATCATGTAAAATATGTATAATTTTTTATTTTGACGCTTTGTATCCGAATTGGCTCTACAAATAAATTATATCTATCTATCTATCTATCTAATTATGGTTTCGGACAGACTTTAATTTTTAGTGTATCTGAAATTTCAAATATCACTAGTGTCGTAATACCATTATGCACGTGTTATATGTATATGGTATTTTTGGATGAACCTCCTATAAAATAGATGGTTTTCACTACATTTTAAAAAAATTCACAGTTCATTTTTGAACATACCTCACTGGAATAGTAGGTTAAAGGTACCTAATAACAAAAAAAGCAACTGACAGACAAATGGTGATTTATTACGGAAATGGTACCATAGCGCGGTTAATTTTGTTGTACTTTATCGCACTAGTGAATAATGACTCACTTTACATGCCTGTAAAAATGCAAATAAATAACCTATTTTATAAAGGCAGTGTAAAAAATTATTTTAAATAAGATACGTCACTACCCGACTAACGACAATTTGTTTTATGAATATTATTCCGATATTTGGTGAAGTTTTTGATATGAAACATCGAGGACGATAAGTCTGAATGACCTCGGCATCGAATTTAAACAGAAACGTTGAGAGGGACAAAGCGCATATTATAGCGATTGTGTTATTCAAAAATGGCTCAGCAGCACAATAAAATATGATCAAGTGCGAGTCAGACTCGCACACTAAGGGTTCCGTACTATGGAAAACCCTAAGAAATTGTGAACAAAAAGCCAAAAACAATACTGGTGTTTGTCTAGGGTCGAGCCAGGAGCAGTTTGGCTTCCTTGCTTGCACACAAAGCTGCATGCCGCCGTTCTGTTTACTATTGATAGTGCCTACATTGAAAGTAGGCACTCTTATCATACCGGCTATCCGACGAACTAAATTGCATATTGTAACGCTTGGCTTCCTAAAACATCGGTTTCGGTCTATCAATAGTACACAGAACGGCGGCATGCGGTTTTGTGTGCAAGTTAGGAAGCCAAACTACTTGGTATTGCGTAGAAGGAACACAACCCAAAAGTGCCGGCGGAATTGCGTGTCGCGGCCGATGTTTGACCCACGTGGCGACGAGACGATTTAAATAGAATGCGTTACGTGAGAAGAGGAAGTCACGATATAGCCGCGGTGCCGTGAGGACGTGGACTATTACGTAATAAAAAAATGTAGCTGTACGGTTATTGGCTCAGTGCAGTTTAAATATAAATACATTAAGTGCGGTTTAAATAGAAATTAGTGGACTTTATATGGTCGCACATAATACTTTATTCAACACGAGTAATATGTAATCGGGGCCCTAATAAAAGAGGGAAAAATAATAAATCATTTCATTGATTGACGTACCCACCGCCCTCGATGCACACAAGATGGCCCTGACTTTCGCTGAATTGCGATACTGTTTTCATATATACAAATCGCTACCGCGTTCCTACTGGTCCAGAAACTATGCAGTAATAATTCATTACCGTACAGTTTTCGGCTCGCTACCGCGTTCTATTGGTCCAGAAACTATGCAGTAATACATTATCGTACAGTTTCGGCTCATTATTAGCACTCTACGCGTCAACATGAAGTATTTTATTATTTCTCCCGAATTTAGCAGGGCCCCGAAATTATACATATATTACTCACGCGTGTTGAATGAATAAAATTATCGACCAATTTTTCAGACAAATATATTAATAAAAATTTAATTCATTTCTTAAAAATTTAAATATAAAAACAGTTTATAATGTTGAAAATAAACTTGACAAAATTATTATAAAGGGAAAGGATAAACTCTATAAATTATAAAAAACATAATGTTATTTATAAAATTAATTGTGAAAATTGTGAAAAGAACTAGACAAACTAAAAGAGCTCTTAAAACAAGAATAAAAGAGCACCAAAATAACCATAAATTACTCCCTGATAAACAGCGAACGTAATAACTAAACATAAAATTGAACATGACCACAAAATTAATTGGGATAGTATAAAAATTTTAGATAATGAAACAAATTTCCTTTCTTTATTTTTAGGTACTAATAGATATCCATGACTAGGTACTTATTAAAAATTGTTTGTTATTAATTTTTCATTAATATTTCAAAAATAAAAAAATCAATCTCAATTCTATTAGAAAATAAGTTAATTCATTTTTATATTTCTTAGATTATTTCTGAAGAAGATCCAAAACGTCATCTATTAAATTATTGAATTATAATTTTTTGTCAATATACAGTCTGAAAAAATTGGTCGATAATGTTAGGTATGTCTTAAACAAGGATTTATATATTATGTGTGAATTTCAAGTCGATATTTCATTTCGTTTAGAGGTAAGAAATCTCTGACAGACGAACAGACAACGTTGCCACAACAACAGAGTTCCGTTAGACCCTTAGGTACGGAACCATAAAAACTGTAAGATTTATTAGTACATAGTCTATCTCTCTCTCCCTGTCTTATTCAGGTATTCAGCTTGAGCTTAAGTGGTATTTTTATTATGTATGTGTGCGCAAAACATATCGTAATTTTCCAAATTTGAAAATGCTTGAGCCATTCTAGAGTGTAAATTAAATAAAACTAACTACTAAAACCGTCGGTATTCATTTGTTTCAACATTATGTTTTACACGGCACACTCTGATCAGTATAGATAACGTCAAAAAGCAATTTTGATCAGTTTCGTAATTTTGTTTTCGTTCAGATATAGGATATAATATATCAAATTAATCATAAAAAAGCAGAATACGAATATCTAAAAATCCAAAATGGCGTCCATAAGAAAAACCAAAATTCATATCAATATCTCATTATGTAGTAGATATAAAAACTAAACCTACGCCACCGAAAAGACCTTATAAAGTTATAAAAAAATAGTTAATGAAATTTTCAGCTACCTTCATAAATAAAAAAGTTTTCAAAACCGGCAATTTTCACTATCTTCTAAATAAATTCATAGGGTATCAAAATTCAATTGTTTTTTCGACGGGACGTTAATGAGCCCAGTTTTCTACTAATTTTCCACTAATAACAAAGTTACCCATGTTAGCCAACGTTCATTTGGACACCCTGTAGTATACTATAAGGGAAAAATCCGTTTTGGATAGGGTTTGCATAAAATCCTTTCTTTGGGTGTTTACCTCGAAAAAGGATTACCTATGTGCAAGTCAGCCGGACGTACAGTTTTGATGATCCCATGATGAGTGGTATTGCGCTTATACAGTAGAACCTCTGTAAGTCGAGCTTCAAGGGGACGCCAAAAAATTCGAGTGGTATTGTTTTCGATTTATAAAGGATTTCGACTTAGGCAGATTTTGTAAGGAAATATTCGACTTGTAGAGGTTAAGATTCATTCTTACTAATTTTAATGATCGAGTTGTAAAGGCTGTAAAATCAAATATTGCTATGTTCGAGATACAGAGGTTCAATTTATTTTTTCGAGTTATGGAGGGAACATATGTACCGAAATGGCTCGTAGGGGCTCAGTGATTATTTAGAGCTATAATAGAGGGTTGAGATTTCGAGTAATGAAGGTTTTGGAGCTTGAAGGGAAGGGAACGAACTATTTTTTCGAATTTTGGAGGTTCTCGACTTATCGGGGTTCGACTTAAAGAGATTCTACTGTACATATATACATATAGATTATAAATTTAGAAGTTTCACTTCAACCGTTCGCTTTCAGCGAAGCGTTTACGTAACCATAAGTTGGCATTAATGAATGAATATTTAGTACATATTCTGAAATTGCAGTTGAAAAACTTTTTTTTAAATTAGCATTATTAATGTTCACACTGAACGATTTTTCAAAAAGTACCAAAATATCAGAAATATTATTTTTTTAGTTTATAAAGATAATACGATCAGTGATAACGTCATGTTAAGCATTGTACTTTATAATATTATGAGCAGTTGTAATAATACATAGTTCTTAAACTGATAATTCACAAGATAGCACTTCAAGTTTTTCGTTGGTCGGGTATCTTTTCTTGTCGGGCTGTATAATCTTTACAATAAAATATTGCGAATTTAATTTATTAAAACAATTTCGCTGGCAGATAAATGAGTAAAACAGTTCAATACAAAATATTTAAAATGGATCATTTATTTAACCCGTTAACACCCAATTTAATTTTATTTTTAAATTTTGCGTAAAAAATTGGATTTCTTGTTATTTGAGACTTCTTAAAGGTAGTGACGTTGACCAAAATTAAAATGTCACTTTGGTTATTGAAAAAAATATTAGAGGAGGGAGGCAGCTTTTGCGACGTATTATAAGGTAGGGGGTTGACAAAAATGTTATGCAGCGGGAAAAAGGGGGAGGGAGGGGTAAAATATAGGTGAATTTCGTGTGACGAATTTTATTGATGGCCCCCGAGCGAGTTAACCGCACAATCGTGATACAAAAAGTAGCATGTAAAAATGCATAATAGCTATTCATATAGTCATAGTAAAACTATAGGTTTCTTTTTAAAACTCTTTGTATATGTTACGGTCTATACCCGAATTCGGATAATGACCGAAATAAATGCGCAAAACTAATTTTGACCAACGAATATTGCCCAAACCCGAAATCTTACATTTAAACGGGTATTGAGTGTTATAAAATGAGCAAAACTAGTTTTGCGCATTTTCAATTGGTCAAAACTAATTCTGTCCATTTCTGAACGGACGGTACTAGTTTTGTTTGTTTTATTCAATCAACGTTGCTTTTCGATTTCATTAGACACTAAATTAAAAAAAAAGAATCTCCTTCAAAAAAGCGTAAAATAACAGTTTTGATGTCCGCACCAATTTAATATGCCTAAGTACATAAAACGTGATAGTTATTAAATTGATTTCGAGATCACAACTTTTATTTCACGCTTTTTAGTGACACTTTTTTAAAGGAGGTTCAATTTATTAAAAAAAATTAGTCTCTAATGAAAACGAAAAGCAACGTTGATTGAATAAAACAAGCAGAACTAGTACCGTCCGTTCAGAAATGGACAGAACTAGTTTTGACCAATTGAAAATGCGCAAAACTAGTTTTGCTCATTTTATAATACTCAATACCCGTTTAAATGTAAGATTTCGGGTTTGAGCAATCTTCGTTGGTCAAAACTAGTTTTGCGCATTTATTTCGGTCATTGACCCAATTCGGGTATAGACCGTAACATATATACTTAGAAAAACTATACATAATACTATTTATAAAATAAATTAACATTTTCTTATCCCACAATCTTCAAAGTGGTTCGTTGAATATGTTGAATACCGATATATTTGGTATTTTCATGATAATTGTGTTTTGAAGTGATTAACAGTTAATCAGTTTAAATTAGCATGAAACGACGATAAGAATCTTTATTTTAACTGTGTAAATATCCTTTAATATTTCATAACTGTCGTAATATTCCCGTGAATTAGTTTGTGCATCATTTCCAACAATGAGCTGAGATAACTATCATTATCATTTGTTCTAGTTTTATAGGTACATAGTTTGAACAATTACACTAAATAATTAACGTTATCAAATTCTATCATTACAAAATTATTTTTTTTTATAATTTTTGCTGTTGAGTAAGATTTCGTTTATACCCACATGGAACCTAGATTGCTAATATCATCATCTAGGTTCTAAAAATAAACATTATTTCGATTCCGAACAACCTCTATTCAAAATTTAAGAACTTTTCAAAAAAGCTAATCTGGAACGAATGTTTTCGTTGATATTATAAAAAAGTCTGTGCAATATGACTTATATTTTACTCTTTTTTAGGGTTCCGTACCTCAAAAGGAAAAAAGGACTACTTATAGAATCACATCGTTGTCCGTCGGTCTGTCTGTCAAAACGCAATCATAAAATACGGCCGTTTATGCCTCATGATTTAACACTTGCAAAAACCTATAGGGTACTTTCCGTTGAACTAAATCATGGAATTTGGCAAGAAGCAATGTTTTATATGTATAGCACAAGTAAATGGGAAAATCCAAAAATCATAAATTTCTGATTCTGTATAAAATTATTACGACACATTTAATTTTTATGAAATAACGGCCGGGAACCCGCAGAGCGCGAGTGCTACTCGCACTTGTTCGTCTTTTTTAGGGATGTATTTGGAATACAATCGCAGATCAAAGTATGTTCACAACTGCATATTATAATATGGTGGCAACAACGTCAAATTGTCCCAAAACTTCTGTGATTTCGATACAATTTGTTAGACAGCAATACAATATGTATTATGCAGACATTTTTTTGAAGTCGGTTAAGCCGTCTGGGTCGTACGACTGATACAAAATGACTTAACATACAGATTCACCGACAAAGCGATTGTATATAAGCGCTTTAGCTTACGAAATTCATGCCTAAAAATGTGAGTCAAGGGTCCGTCAACATTAAATTGTTACTCAACGTCAAGTTGTATGTTATTTGAAAATTGGGCGCCTTTTAATTCTTAAATTAGTTGTGTGTTCCAAATTTTCTTCTTACGAGTCCTAAAATTACACACTGATAGCTTGTAGTGTATGATTATCATTTAATTCATAAAAATATATTTCTATTAACAAGTCTAATAGTTACTACAAATTGAAAACGAGTGTAGACTCATCATGTAAAAAAGTACACATAAACGCAGCGTTATCAGCATAATAATTATCTATAATATAAATATATTCAACAACAGCAATTGACTTAACAATAAAAATTATTAATAAATACGTATTTAATTTTTATTTATTACATTAATCTTTGGTCTGCACACAAACTAATTTGTTAAGATTGCGATGTTGCCAAAATCACAGATGCCAACTTTATTCTGTGATGACTGTTTCTGATACTGGTAGATAACTATACAGTGAACCATTCTTAACAGGACATGTTTGCCGTTAATTGTTTCGAATAAGGCTTGAAAAATACCAAAATAACCAAATTTACATATTAGACTTTTAATGACAAAAAAAAACACAAAAACGAAACAACTTCAGGAATGTTCATAGCTGTATTAAAATGTTGTTATTTTGGCCTCAGATATTTCAGGAACCATTCAATTAAGTCTGCAGGTTTAAAAAAGAGATTTCTTAGTCCGTCGAAAAAATGTAGGCTGACCCGTTTATGTCAGGCCGTATCCTCTAGTCTATTACTCAACACCCCATCAAAATATCCAATTTCTAACTCAAAACGGAAAAAATGCATGAACAGTCTGCCTAGGAAAATGGAAACAAGAAACTAGAATATCTGTAATAGTAATGTACAGAGTGTTAATTTTGCTCAATGCGAATGCGAATATCTTTTGCCGATATTCGCGAATGTGAATATTCAGTTGTCAAATCTGACACCATTTGTCAAAGGTTAAAATTTGACAGCTATTTGGCCGCGCAAGTCGCACGTACACGTTTGTAGTGTTTCTGGGTACTAGGTTAATTATTACTGCTAAGTCTAAAGCTTTATTACCTAATAATAAAAAATATATAATTGCAAGGTTATCTTAACGAAAAATTTAAGTTATTTTTTTTTTAAAGACGTAAGAAAAAAACTTTTCTAATAAAAATGAGAAGAAATTAATATCTTTTTGTTTTATTTATTAGTAGTAGCCCAGTCCGACATCGCGCGGATTTAAGTATTTCCTATAAAAGATAATTATTATCAAATAACTAGAGTGACCTGTGCGAATTATTCGCACTAAATAAGTATAATAATTATCACTTTACAAAATTATTATTTAAATATGATTGCAGGTATTCAATTCGTTTCTAATTTTGCACACTGCTTAGGTATAACGTTCTTCTTTTTGTTCTATTACAATATGAAGTTCAGATGACAGTTCGAAGAAATATTTTACTAAAATTGTCATATAGAGGCGCAGTAGCAAAAGTGTTGAGCTAAGCCGTCAGATGGCATCATGCAGCATTGCTGTGACGTTATTCAGCGTTGCTGTTTCAAAATTAAAGCCGTCAGGACTCAGATGGCAGTATTCAGTATTGTGTCTTAATGTATATAATATTATGTAAATAAATTATTCAACTAAATTTAATGAATCAAAATTTATTGCAGGTATTCAATTCGTTTCTAATTTTGCACACAGCTTATAACGTTTTTCTTTTTGTTGTATTACAATATGAAGGTCAGATGACAGATCGAAGATGGCAGACGTTGTTCAGCGTTGCTGTATTGTGTCTTAATGTATATCTATATATACAGGGTGTCCCATTAAGAATGGGACATAGAACAACCGCAGATTCTCCAATTCAAAATAAAACGATTAAGCGAAATATGCTTAGATAAAATGTTACTCGCTCTACCAGTGGCGTACGGCAGGAGTAAGTAATGCTTGTACCCCTTCTAAATGTTACGCCGCTGTCTAAATTTTAATTTTGACTATAATTTTAATTTTTTTGATATTTTCTAAGTCAATAATGTACACTTGTTAGTCCTTTGTAAAGTCATTGGTTTTCGAGATATTCGCAGTTAAAGATAGATAGACATGTACTTTTTATTTGTATTATTATTAATAATATTCATTTTTACAATTTTGTCTTAAAAAAACTGCGAATATCTCGAAAACCAATGACTACAACAAACTAACAAGTGTACATTATTGACTTAGAAAATATCAAAAAAATTAAAATTATAGTCAAAATTAAAATTTAAACAGCGGCGTAACATTTAGAAGGGGTACAAGCATTACTTACTCCTGCCGTACGCCACTGGCAGAGCGTACTGAACTAATTTTTTTATTGTTAGGTGCATTTGATGATATTTAACAAGTGTGCCGATTTGAGTAAAATTATACGGTGTATTAAAAAAATTATGGACATTAATAATTTTTCAGTTTTCAACTTCAACACCCCGTATTTCGGAAACGAGTAACATTTTATCTAAGCATATTTCGCTTAATCGTTTTATTTTGAATTGGAGAATCTGCGGTTGTTCTATGTCCCATTCTTAATGGGACAACCTGTATAAGTTTAATAATTAATTTTTTAGTTGTCGATGTCAGTAGAGCAAGCAATTATCTGTAAAATGATATATAATTTATGTGGAGAAACTGTGAGGTTTTTTTCTAAAAAGGGAGGCAAACATCTTAACCTTAGCGTATTAATATATATGATATATTTATTAATAATAGCCATTACCCGCGGGATCAAACTCGATTGAGACGAAACACGGCAGTGACAACAGTAGTAAAGACTTTGGTTCCACAATTAGTGATGTGCCGGATATCCGTATCCGTATCCGAGGGAGAAAAAAGATCTGTATCCGTTACTTTTTGACGGATCTTTTACGTTATTAAATTTCATTATGTATGTGAAATTCTAAATATAGGTAGCAATGAAATACTATTAATTTTTATTTCAGAAAATCACATATTGATATTTGGCACATTTATATTGCAAAAATTAAATATTTAAACATTTTTTGTAGTGAGTTACCAATAGTAACTGAGTAAAAAAATTGATATCTGTATCCGTATTCGCGGATCTGGACACTAATGATCCGTATTCGTATCCGTATTCGTATCCGTATCCGCGAATAACATTTTTAACGATCCGGCACATCACTAATTACAATCTTGCTTTATGGAGTTGCGCCCCGTTCGGCAGCGGAAACAATAGTGGAGCCTTTGACTCCACTATATTCCGAGCAACTTTTCCTGTTTTTATTTCCCCAAAAATCTTATTCGGACTGTCACGAACATATATGTATATTGTATATACGAAAAATTTCTATTTTTTCGATTTTTCGGTTGTTCCTTTGGGTTTTTCCTGATTTTTCTTACTAAACCATCCCAGTATTGAGGCGAACACAACAAAAATAAATTATTCAAATCGGTCGAGCCATTTTCGAGTTTTCTGAATTCATTTTTGCATACATAAGTACATTATTATTAGATAGAAAAAAAATATTTTTTACTGATATTAATATTCACATGAATTTTGCAAATGCGAATGCGAATGGCAAAAAGTATGCGAATATTAGCCACATCACTAATCTGCATATCATTATTTTTGTCTCCCCTCCTCCGAGAAACTTTCTAGCTGCGCTTTTCATCAGCTTCACATCATGATTTGTTCAAATGATTGGAAGTTGAAACAATGGATTTTCACTTGTTTCTAATAAATAAGTCGATACGTAAACATTGTTGGTGTTTTTCTGAGAAATAAATAAAACTGTATCAAAACAGATATATAGATATAGGTACTCTTATCTGAAACGTTGAAAGCTGCAGTTATTAGATAGTCATTTGTATCGACGGTGATTAATAAGATAACCAATTAAAAATTAATCGTAAACATCTATATACAAATACGTGACGGACAAAAAGAGTGTGGTACCGATTTGAGTGCGTTAATTCGCACACATTGTGATAAAACATGCATAATTCTTTTCGTTTCAATGAGGAGAAGTGCACAATGTATGTTTCATCATACATAAATAATAAATAAATAAAATATAAAGACCCATATTATAGAGGCACAGCGGAATCCTAGACTTACGGATTGGGATACTTACCGTAATATCTTAAAGTCCGAGGATAGGATAATACCGGGTAAAATAGAGTCTCTAGAAGCTCTTGACGATGCCTCGCACACATTAAGGGACCGCATTTATTCCGCCTTTGAAGAAAGTTGTCCACTAAAACAGACAAAACTAAATAGGGACGTACCCTGGTGGAATAAAGGATTAAGCCTACTTCGCCAAAATGCAAGGAAACTCTTTAATAAGGCTCTAATCACCCGAAATTGGAATGAATACAGAAAAGCGCTTACAGAGTACAACAAGGAATTGAGGAAATCTAAAAGAAGGTCATGGAAAACGTTTTGCGAGGGTGTCAATAGTACACATACCGCGGCGCGATTACATAAAGTCCTAGCGAAAGATCATTCAAATGGCATAGGTCAGCTAATAAAAACTGATGGCACCCTCACTGAATCCGAAGGGGAGATAATTCAAATCTTACTTGAAACACATTTCCCAGGTTCAGAGGTGATACACAATGACTACCCAATGAGAATGGGCTACTCAGAGGTGATTAAACGACCTCAGGCCCACACACACAAATTAGCTGGTAAAATATTTTCCCCGGGTAAAGTCAGATGGGCAATAAAATCATTCAAGCCCTATAAATCCCCAGGTGGGGACGGAATATAACCTGCATTCCTCCAGCAAGGAATAGAGATCATAATAGCGGATCTATTGATATTGTTCCGATCCAGCTTTGCTTGGGGACATATACCCAAATCTTGGCAGGACGTTAAGGTGGTGTTTATTCCAAAGGTAGGAAAACGCCTCAGAACCCACCCCAAATCCTTTCGACCTATTAGTCTATCATCTTTTCTATTAAAGACGATGGAGAAAATTATTGACCAGCATATTAGAAATGAACACTTAACTTCATTTCCCCTTAATGCAAGTCAATTTGCCTATCAACCAGGCAAATCTACTGTCTCTGCTCTACATAGCCTCATCAGGAAACTTGAAAAGGCCAGAGAACACGGAGAAGTTGCACTAAGTGCATTCATGGACATAGAGGGTGCGTTTGATAACACCTCACATGCATCCATTCAGAAAGCCTTAACTAATAGGGGCCTGGACCCTACGATGGCTAAATGGATACATTCCATGCTCACAAACCGACTGATAACGGCTTGTCTCGGAGATGAGTCCAGTACAGTAAAAACCATAAAAGGGAGGCTGTCTATCGCCCCTGCTGTGGTCACTGGTAGTCGATGACCTTTTAAACAAACTGTCAGATAACGGTTTCGAAACCATCGGATATGCTGACGACATTGTCATTATAGTCAGGGGCAAGCATGACGGGACGATTTATGACCGAATGCAAGATGCCCTAAAGTTAGCAAATACTTGGTGCCTTAATGAAGGGCTTAACATTAACCCACATAAGACTACTATTGTTCCTTTTACCGGGAGAAGGAAGCTTACAATCAGAGCACCCAGTCTGGGAGGGATACAAATCGATTTCTCTACTAGCGTCAAGTTTTTGGGGGTCACACTCGATCAAAAACTTACGTGGAACCTACAACCTTACAACGCTAGAGGTGCATTATTTACCTGCAACAAAATGGTAGGTAAGAAATGGGGACTAAAGCCTAAAATAACCGACTGGGTATATAAGGTTATAGTGAGACCCATGGTCAGTTATGTCGCAATGGTATGGTGGCCAAAATTGGAAAGTAAGGGAGCACAAGCTCAACTTACCAAACTACAGAGACTAGCGTGTCTCATGATTACTGGTGCTTCCAGTACATGCCCAACTGCTGCCTTGGAGGTGATACTCGATCTTCCCACCCTCCCACTCTATTTAGAGAATGAAGCAGCAATCTTTACAATTCGATTGCAAAGAACAAAAAATTTTAAGTCTGGAGACTTAACAGGCCACCTAAGTATTCTTAGGAATCTCAACCTAATGACCTGTACAGTGGTGGATCTGATGGATGTCAGATTCAAATTTGATAGAAGATTCAATGCTACCATAGAAAGTCGCAAATTCTGGGAAGAAGGTAAGATAAACTTCCCCAGAGGATCCCTGTTATATTACACAGACGGATCTAAGATGGATAATAAGGTAGGAGCAGGAGTTTATGGTCCTAAAACAAGGATATCAGCTCTCATGGGCACCATAGCCACTGTATTTCAGGCAAAAATATACGCCATACAACTTTGCGCTTTAAAGTGCCTGAACAAAGGCTACAGAAACGCAAAAATATTCATCCTATCGGATAGCAGAGCAGATATTATGGCTCTATGTTCACACAAAATTGAGTCAAGACTGGTCTGGGAATGCCTAGATACTGTTGATAAACTGGGTGTATACAACAGGGTAACCCAATGTGGGTACCGGGACATACAGGCATCGAAGGCAATGAGATAGCAGACTCCCTCGCTAAAGAAGGAGGAACTAAAACTTTTATAGGCCTTGAACCTTTCTGTGGCTATTCTAAGAGCCATGTCAAGTTAGAGGTTCGCAAATGGGAGAACGAAAAGAAGGCCTCTCGTTGGAAGTCTACTCTAGGGCTGAGACAATCAAAGAGATTTATCTCGCACAATACCAAAAGGACTAAAGAACTCCTTATGCTCAGCAAATCAGATCTGAGAATAATGACAGGACTCCTCTGAGATACCATCTCTCAAAAATGGGTAAAGCCCAAGATGATAACTGTCGCTTCTGTAAAGAAGCAAAAGAAACTGCTGAACACATTCTATGTGAATGTGAAGCAGTGTTCTCCAAAAGGCTGCTATATCTTAACAGGCCCTTTCCAAAGCCTGAGGATATATAAAGAGCAGCCCCCAGTAAGGTAATAAGGTTCATAAAAAGCATTCTACCAGACTGGGAATAATACTATTAGGGGATGCACAAAAGATCTTCTAGGTCGCAGTGTTTGTGAGATATACAACTGTCTTATCACCCCAAATAAATCTAATCTAATCTAATCTAAATCTATGTTTCATCACGACTTGTGCGGTTAACACAGGCAAAATCGATTCAAGACAAATCCATATAATGACAAAAAAACCTCAATAACGTCCAAACTTAAAAACTTAATGAATTGCGGTCGAATTTCGATCACTGGGCGACCAAGAGTAGTCATAATAGGGAGTTTAAATATGGCTTAGACATAAAATCAAAATTATCACTCTTGAATGTGAAAAAATCTATCCCAAATTTAGCTATTAACGCAATAGAATTTAGTGATTTCAATTTCAATACAAATTTGAAATGAGTATAAATTGACTGCCTTACTTTCACAAAATCAAAGTTTCTGTATTTTTGAAATATTTTTTTCGTAAGAACACCGATTTCTTTTTAATAGCAAATATCTGATTATAAAAAAATCGAATAATTAAAAAAAAAATTAATCAACATGCGCAAATTAGCTCTCAGTAATGAAAAATTTACTTCAATGCTTATATCTTAGTTACTCAATTTAACGAGATTTCAGGACACAATTATTTAGGACAATAAATATTTTCATTTATAAGTCCTGGATGGATTTTTTTTCAATAAAAAAGATACTCGCAACGCGTATTAAAAAAAACGTCTAAATCATAATTTAGGTTGTTATTTACTTTATAAGAATATAGGTACTTAGGTATAACTACAAGAGGGAAAGCCCTGCTTGGGATTCTCTTTCATAGATTGTCTTTATTTAACATAAAATGCTTTGCAACTGTGTTAGATTTTGTAATAAAAATGAAATAAAAATATATCTTATAGAAACTATTTTAAAAATAAATCAAAATGTTTTTTATTGACAATATTTTTTACAACAGTGACAACTATCTCAGTTTTTACACGCTTTATATTAACTTCACTTGTAAGTTTGTATGTATGTATGTATGTATGTATGTATGTATGTATGTATGTATGTATGTATGTATGTATGTATGTATGTATGTATGTATGTATGTATGTATGTATGTATGTATGTATGTATGTATGTATGTATGTATGTATGTATGTATGTATGTATGTATGTATGTATGTATGTATGTATGTATGTATGTATGTATGTATGTATGTATGCATGTATGTATGTTTGTTTGTTTGTTTGTAACCTACGTTTGGACTACAGCAAGTGGTTTATTACTGTCGTATAATATGCCCGCACTGTAACTACAATGGTTAACCGTGCGGTCTAAGGCACGGGTCTTCGCTGACGTCAACTTTCGGAATCACGGGTCGTGGGTTCTAATCCCGTCCACGCCGAAAAAAAAAATTGTTTTTTTTTTCAGCAAATTTTTGACAATAAATCGAACTAAAAAGTGGAAAATAAATATAGTTTAAAAAAAACTAAAAAACACGCTTTATATCGAACTAAAAAGTAAAAAATATTTTTTTTAAAATAAGCTTAAAACAATAATGAATAAAAAACACAAGTATTATTGTGAAAAAAGCGTGGGGCGCTTTGTTCCACATTTTCGTACATCGAGCGCCCCACGCTTTTTTCACAATTATACTTGTATTTTTTATTCATTATTGTTTTAAGCTTATTTAAAAAAAAAATATTTTTTACTTTTTAATTCGATATAAAGCGTGTTTTTTAGTTTTTTTTAAACTATATTTATTAATTTTTAATTTCTTTTAATCTTCATTGTTCGTGTTTTTCCATTGTAAATTAACTTCTAATAACAAATGACAATTGGGTATGTGATTTATTATTAAACAAATGGACATTCTATTTATAAAATCTAATAATTACATATTGAAAAATATAATTATAACTTAACTAGTTAAGCAGGAAAAGCATGTTAAAACTGCTAATATTTGAACTGTTCAGAACCCTCCTGCAGTTTCATAAATTACCTACGTCAAAAGGCTGCGATGTGTTGATAACAAATTCATCGCTTTATCTATGAAAATCTGTATCTGTCATCATGATCTGTCATTATTATTACGTTTATGTATAAAAATTTAGTAGCTTAGTAACAAATTCTCTGTGATGTAAGACATGCTGGCCTAAACATATATAAGTATCTTACGATCAGGCTTTTTTGGTAGTGTGCGCGGTCTTTTAGGGTATGGTTATAGCTTACACAAAAAATAGATGGTACTTCCGACGTACTCACACATTTTTTCGATGATAATGTACACGCTACCTTGCTATTAGTATTTAGAGTGTACCAAGAAAAGCGCAACAAAAATAATTCAGTTTTTGTTTAGCAACGATAAATCGTTTGTTTTTTTACAAATTGCTATTATATATTCAGGCCAATTCTGTACAACGTTGAAACTATAATATAAGTATTATTATTATTTACAAAATTCAACAAAATAATTTATGTAAATGCACAAAATGTTTTTTATCGCAAATAAAACGTGATAACTGATAACGCTTTGACACTGAGATAATTTTACTGTATTTTGGTTTAATTTTAATAAAGCCAATTTAAACTGGATAAATTTTGTTTTCAAACATGTATACAAGAAAATTATCAATGTAAATTTTGTTATATAATATAAAATTAGTCGAGTTAATGTAGTTTTTAGGGTTCCGTACCCGAAGGGTGCTCAAACGGGACCCTATTACTAAGCCTCCGCTGTCCGTCTGTCTGTCTGTCCGTCTGTCTGTCTGTCTGTCTGTCAGCGGGCTGTATCTCAAGAACCGTAAAAGGTAGAGAGTTGAAATTTTCACAGAGTGTGTATTTCTATTGCCGCTAGAACAACAAATAATTAAAAACCCCCCAAAACTCCCAAAAGAGGAGCAAACTAAGTTTTTTGCTTATAATTCGCTCAATTTAAATCAGATCGTTTCGAGACCTGTCTTAAACGAAAGAGGAGAAAATTTTGCATAGATTTTGTATAACAGAATTCGTCGAAACACTTTTTTTGTACAGCTTTATATAGAAATATAATGTATAAATTCAATTTTGTCTAATCCATAGCATACACAGAGATCGTCTGTCTTCGTTTGTTGCATAGTGTACTATGGGAATTTAAATATTGCGTATGTTTTGTCTTAAAAAAAAAGATTGCATTTGTTCAAAAACGAATGTCATTTCAAATATTAGTCAGTCTTTTGACATTAGTATTTTTATGCAACGCCTTCTGAGTTAACGATTTGAATAACTAATTTTAATTATTAGAACATAATATTGCTTTGACAGATGCAAACGTCATTTTTTACATTTTTTACCATTCCAACACCATGGATGAGCGGAATGAAACCAAATTTTGGGAGGATGTTTGATATGCAAATATGAAGAGGCCTATTGTTTTTCAGAGACGTCGGCGCAAGCGCAAAAGAAATATATATTATAATGTTGTTTTTATAAGATAATAGTATACTTTTCATAAAGGCGTATTATTTTGTTTTACAGGAGTTTTGTAAAATAAATTTTTGAAAAAAATCGGCGCATGCGTAGAAGAAATATATACTATAAGGCTGTTTTTTATATAATAACGGTATACTTTTCATTACGGTTTATTATTCTATCTATGTTTACAAAAGTTTTGTAATTTTTTTGGGAAAAATTGGCGCATGCGCAAAAGAAATATATGCAATAACGTTGTTTTATATAATAATAGTATATATTTCATAATGGTTTATTATTCTATTTTAAAAGAAAGTTTTGTAAAAAGTTTTAGGGGGAAAGGCGGCGCATGCGCAGAAGAGATATATGCTATAACATTGTTTTTATATAATAATGGTATACGTTTCATAATGGTTTAATATTCTAAAGTTTTGTATTTTTTTTTTTTTGGGGAAATCGGCGCATGCGCAACAGAGATATTTGCCATAACGTTGTTATTTGATATAATGGTATATTTATCAAAACCTTATATTATTTTATTCTACAAGAAATTTTTGTAAAAAAAGTGTTTATAATATAAAAACGCCGGGGTGAATTATGTAAAATTTCACGCCTTGAAATTCTTGAACTACTTGCATACTCCCACTGGTTACATATTGTTATAGCGCCTCTCTTGTTTCTTTTACAAAAGTATTTAAAAAGTACATAGTGTACGGAACCCTTCGTGTGCGAGTCCGACTCGCACTTGACCGGTTTTATTTTACTTCAGAACGCACAAGATCAGTAACATTTCAGGCCCTGGACTCTAAATTTTCATGTTAACATGTTTTCGTCCGAATTTTCTTAACCGCTTGCTGGGCATTCAAGATCAAAAAAATATAAATAACTTATCTATTTTGAACAATTTTGTATTCCTATTTGAGACGTAATGACTTAACGATTCTAAAATTTTCAATTCAATTCTAGAGCAATTTCCCTCGAATTTTTCGGGCATCGGCAGTACGTGGGCCGCAAAGATCGTTTGCTGAGTTATAAATATTTTCTGAATTATGATGACATTTTGCGTAATTGTTTAATACGTGTATTTCAAAGAATAAAAATTTCGAGGGTGTTATTTGTATTATTTTCCATTTCACAGCAAGTTTTTCTCCGAATTTTCTTTTAACGCTCGTGTCGCGTGGAAGACAATTAAACGTTTGCCTTTCTACAAATATTCAATCCTGACTACACTTTATCAGACGTGATCCAAAACTATGAAGTTACAAATTCAACCGAAAATTAAAACCTATCATTTTTTTTCTATTCCTCGAGAATGAGCTGTCAAACGATAAAAACCGCACCCAATTCGTTCAGTAGTTCATGAGGTTGGTATGTATATTTAATCCAATTTACATCCAGGCGAAGCCGCGCCGAACATCTAGAAGTATATATTAAAAAGCATTTTCGTATCCCCATGTGTGTGATTTGGAGCCATGATTACAAGTACCTACTACCTGTTGGTAAACGTGTATATTATTCTGTGACTCTCAATAAATTGACTTGGAGATAACCAATGTCACATAAAATTTAGATAAAAACGGTGTTACTAATTGTCAAAAACGATTTGATAATATATAATAAATGTTGCAACGTAAATTCAAAGGTTTCTCTTATGATAATTGTCTTAAGATGGTTCGCTTTATAATTTAAACGCATCAATAGTTTCTTATTTTTTCTTACATCCCCGCTCTTCCTTTTTGCAAGAGATAAATTTTGAAATCCACGTTTTTATCAGTTTTTCTTGCTAACACGTATAATCATATTTGTTGTCATAAAACAAAATGGATTATGTCAGATTTTTAATATCAATGACTATTTAATTATCTAGATACATTTAATCACCAGGTTTCCATTTTTCGCTGCATTGAAAGGAGATAGCATTGGCCGTCGTTTGACGATACGGATCCCTGAGAAGGTTTCACCGTTTTTGGCAAATTAATTTTTAATGTACCTACGTTGATAAATTTCATTTGATTTGCGTTCATGACGTATTTTTTTCAATAACACGACTAAGTAAGGATCTTCGGCACCCGCTCAAGGTGCCATGTTCGATTTTGAGAGAAGTAGAATGCCGTGCGATTGTCCAATTTGTAAAACTGGATCGTTTGCTAAATAATAACTGACTGTTTTTAAGATTAATTTTTGTAAAAGAATCAAATATTTTTATTTTACAGTTTGATAATAAATGACTCAATTACCCCAATCTCAAACCACCTCATGCTCGAAAAATGCACTTCAGTTTTGGGGTATGGTTAACGTGACCATTTACTTTTTTCCTCATAGCGGGACACCTTAAATATTATTATTGTTAATTGAAATGACATATCAGCAAACTATAAAGACTTTGGTACTGAGACTGAATCTGGACCTGTCAAAACTGATTATATAAGCAACGAATTTGTGCAAGTGTTAAAAGCAATTTATATACTTTTGTAAACTTTTTGAATTTGTCGTTTTCTCTTAATCTACCTCTTTATTTAGGTGCCGCTTTTTAAGATATCAGGTAACATTGGCTATGCACGTGCGGGTGACAGAACTTGCTTGGTGCTACGTTTTTGTTTTGTCAAATCGGGACATTTTTACGTATTTTGGAAGCGGGACGTGTGGTCACGTTAGGTATGGTTCCTCCCACAGTCCCATTGTCAGCTTTTATAGCTTCAAATGAGCCTGGAGATGTAAACTTTTAATAAATTGTGATCAATTAAATTGCTAAGCAGGTAGGTTGTAAAATAAGGACGATTTTAATTATTCCCCGAAAAATCCCTCTCAATTACCACACTGAATCTAATGCATCCCACAGGCCACAAATCCAATCGCCTTTCTATTAATTCTTCCCAATTTTTTTCTTATGCAGGGTTAGTTGGAGGAGAATTATTGAAATTGAAAATGTAAGTACAATATTGAGTTTTTTCAATGAATGTTGTTGAAATTGCACTAATTTATCCGATTTGGACTGCAGCTCACTGCACTCTAATGTAGCGATCTAAGCGTTAATAGTTGTTTTGAAAATATGTAGATAATTTTATAATTTATTGCAATGTTACTCTGAAAGTAGGTATAGAAAAATGATCATCAAAAATTTAACATACGCCATTTTGACTTGTTATCATAAAATATATTTATATCTGCACTTATTATAAAGCAAGTATCATTGCAATATCGCAACAAAGAGAGTTCGTTCGTTGTGGATTGAACAACCTGCCTTCAAGACGTCATCGCACGCCGTTGGAAAACGCACGTGGAATGTAGCAGCTTGTTGTTCAAACTGCTGTTAAATGTCTTCACTCTTCCGCAGGGTGCCGTGTCGTCAGAATCCGACCTTTCGAGAAAGTGCACAAAAGTGACCAAAAAAATACGCATACCTATTTTCTATTATGTAAAGCAAGCTAGAAGATTGTATGTTGTAAACTGTGATTTTATTATTTGATTTATTTTTGTGGCGTGAAGACGTTCTTTGTAATAATTGTTTATTTTTTTGTTCAATATAAGTATAAAACAACAAAGATTTTTTTAGGCAAAGTTTTAGAAGTGATTTTATTATTTTAAGTAGATTTTTTTTCAAAAATTGACAAAGTGCGAGTGTTCTTTATTAAAGTTTCCATTGGAGAGTGCAGTTTAGTAAACAAGGGGAAAGGAATTAAATGCTTTTAAACATTGTTAAAAGCAGATATGGATACGGTAAATACTTTTTAAATTTACATACACATTTAATGAATTTTTCGTTTAAAGAGTAGTGGCTACTAGCAAGTGAATCTGGATGTTTTGCAAAATATTTCCATTTCAGTCCAGGTCACTCAAAGATGAATAATATGATACAGTGTAAATTGTAAAGAACTAGTATGTTTCTAGTTATTATTTAAAATAACTAACTTCTAGTTCTCTGATACTAATAGGATAAAATTTATTTAATGCTCAAAACTATTGTTCAACTTTACGTCGAATGTTGCTGACTTTGTCAAGAACATACTTAATTTCGAGCATCGATTAGTCAAAATGAATATTATGTGACTTAATATGTAGGTACCTATATATACGTTAACTCGGAACCGTAAACTGTGTGGATTAACATACAAGACGACACTCTTTAACTTTTTCTTATATCTTAATATACTCTGGATTATAAATTAATTTACTTTATAATTTATTAATCCGATGCTAATAAGGAAAATATTATATATTAATTTTAATTATTGATGTTAGAAACGGAGTACTTCGGCAACGTCCGACGAAACGTTATAATCTACAATAATTTTGTTAGAACTGAAAATCGTTATATTGATTCGAATGAAAATTATTACTTATGTTCGTTTTTTCAGAAATCGTAATATTTTTAACATCTCGCGTGGATTCAGCTGAGTCGTAGTGTCTGATACGTTGATTCGTAAGTTTATCCGGCTAAAGTTCGAATAATGCCTAAAAATAAATGCTGTTTTGAACGTTATAGCTGGCTATCAACTTAATTAAGTCGGCTAAACGTACTACAATAGTAGTACTAGATACACTAGATACACTCTCATTTTTGTGTTAGTTCTTTATATAAAAATCTATTGCTTACCTTTCTCATTATCTCAAATGTATTTCTCGGATTATATCTTTGTTTAACGACTCTATAATTATGTTTAGATGTATTTGCATAGGAATTACATTTTAAAATTGAAATTAAAAAACCGTTATAGGTACCTATTAAAATTTGAAACAGAGCCACTATTCTTTAAATATTTAAATTTAATTAATGAGAAATTTTATTACCGGTCGGATGGCAAATAGCTGTTCGATAATTTTATTAAAACAAGATGAATAAAAATATGTAATATCATGCTAGAGCCAGCGCACACATTCTTCTTTTTGCCGTCAAACTCAAACGCAACCAACAGATTTATCGCCAACGTGTAATTGTTGAAAACACATAGCACACTTTGTCGCAGATTCGCGCAACACCGTTGATTTTTCACTGGTAGGCACGTGAATGCGAAACAAACGCATTGATCAGATCGTCCGATCTTGCGTTGGAGTTCCCATGCTGTTATTGAACGAGAAATTGCGTATAGCTATAGGTACACTTGCTAAATCGCCCGTTTTTGCTACAAAAATACTATTCTAGGCTTGTCCTTAGTACTTTCGTTACGTTTTGAGTTATAAATCGACTAAGTAGGTATTTTGATTTTGAAAATTATAAGAGTATATAATATACATTCACGTGGTATCAGGAATTGTATTTATTTTCATTTACCTTACTAAAAAATATCACGCCAATTGGGCGACGGGACCATTCCAACTTCAAAAATATTGACATTTGATATATTATGTTGTATAAAGAAAATAAAATTTCTGATATCGTGTGCTGTGACGCGGGTATTGACTATAGTATTAAATGATATTTGCTATTCGTTGGCATGGTTACTCATAATATGTTCCACTTCATGCAAAAATTAAAGCATGGTTTACAGAACAAAATAACAGCTGATTTTTTATTTTCAAAATTTTCCGAAACTACAAAGCTTAAAACAAAAAAAGTTTAACAGAATTTTCTTAAAAAAATAAATAAAATAATAAGCCCTTATGAAAAGTGTACCATTATTATATATAACAACGTTGTAGCATATATCTCCTTTGCGGATACGCCGATTTTCCCCAAAAACAATAGGGGTCTTTATATTTGCATATATCAAACATACTCTCAAAATGTGGTTTTAATCCGTTCATCCATTTGATCTTTATTGTGTTTACAGAATAACATTTTCCAAAAATATGTTTTTTGGTTTCGGGTGACCTCAAAACGAAAAATATTGTAAAATTTTGAAAAGTGAATTTTGACCTAAACTAGTACCATTCCCCACCTGAGGCCCGTGGCTAATTCATCAGATGGGACCCTCCCTTAATATAAATAAATAAACGAAACATTTTTTTTTAAACTAATCTAAACTGGCTGTGCTAGTCTACTGTATACCAGTTTCACGTTCATTCATTAATTTGAAGAAAAAACACGTTAATTCTAAAAACGATCGATTTATGTATTGTCATTGGGAGTATTAATGTGTACAAAATTTCACATTGATCGGATATATGTAGAAGTCGTTTAAAATTGACTTCCAAGATTTGATTTAAACACACTGCCAGAAGCTTATAATTAATGCTCTTTTGGCCAAAAATACTCAGTAGATTCGAAAAAAACGAGTTAGAAAAAACATTATACCTAGAACGTTTACTCGTCAGTTCATATATTATCTTTCTAATTGATATCTAGCTTTATAGTCTTGTCAACTAAAGAAACAATTTTGATTTTTTTATACAAACTAAAAAAATAGTATATTTAGTATTTACTTCTGCATTATCATGTTTTTATTATTTCAAGTCATCACACAATGATATCAAGCGAGTTTTATAACATAAACAAATAAAGTTCCGCTTACACGAGGTTACCAGAGTGAAAAAATAGATTTCTAGAGGAAATTCCTGATTTCCCAGAAAATTACCATTACACCTAGCGAAAGTGCGAAAAAAATTGATTTTAAAAAAGGGAGCTTGCGTTTTAAAGCGAAAATGGCAATAATAATAATGATATCATTATATATTTACGTACAATTATTGTACAAATAACAGCATTAATTAGTGTATTTGCCATAAGGCACTTACACTATTGGCGTCGGTCGGATGGCGGGACCTAGGGGTCGGACCAAAATTTCTCGACGTTTCATAACTTTCTAAGAAGTTTGGCACCATTTTTGGAAATGTTTATATATATATGTATATATATATATATATATATATATATTTATATATATATATGTGCGGGCTATAACTTTCGAAGGAGTTAATTGATTTTAACGAAATTTTGACCACATGTTGAAATCCATCACCGCACGAAGCCTATTTAAAATGGGCCCAATCGGGCCATGTTAAGGGTGGTATTTAGGGGTTGAAAAAAGTTTTCGGGCCCAAAAATACCGAAAAAATTTTCGGAACCGTTTCAAATTTGAAATTTAACCCTTTAGTAATTATTAAAATGTGCTGCTAAAATTTTAATAAAATCGGCCCGACAGGACCGGACTTACAAATTTTATGAAAACACAAGTTTCTGATATGGATTTACATACTGAAGAGTGTATATAATTTGGTACAGATGTTGGATTGATATGTAGTATTGAAATTAAGTAAAAAAATGTTTTAAGGGTTGTATTAAGGGGTAATTTTTTTTATTTTGTCCAAAAACAAAGTTAAGTTCATGTAATAGAGCCACACTGCTTATAAAAGCAAATACACTATATGTCGGCAGGGTTTCGCACTGCGACCCGGAGTTTTTAGACATTATTTTTGAAATTTTTTTCGCACTTTCGCTAGGTGTAATGGTACGGCATTGCAGGATGTTGTAGAGCAACTTTCGATGAATAAAAGCACGTTTGAAAAATTGGTCTACGCTGGCCCAAAACTTTTTCAGGGACCTTTTTCGGAAGGGCCTTTTTTCGGTTTTTTCAAAGTTTCTCAAAAAGTATAACATCGATCTTGCTGAAATTTTGTATGCATATTGAAGCTTATAAAACACATATTCTATTAAAGTTTCAAGTCTTCATATTTAATAGAACGGAAGTTATGGAATTTCGAAAAAATGGCCCAAAAAAGCGGTTTTTTGCAATTTACTAAAAAACTACTGAACCGATCGGAGCTCACAAAAACTCATTCGATTCGTCTTTTTATTGCGCATTTTTTATTTCCCTACACTTAATTTGTCAAATGCATAGTTTTCCCGTAAATCGCCAAAAAGTGATATGGACGATTTTTGCCATTTTTTTTAACCATCGTGCGGTGCTCCGATTGGCGTTTAAACTTAATATGTTACTTATATTCATATTATCTAACAAAAAAAATTGTAAAATCGACGTTCGCAATTGCACGTTTTTTAGGACACGAATCAGCTAATTCTACCCGACTAAGTGTCGTACTCATGTTGGCATACATTGTTCATAAAGAGGTGCGGATATTTTTTGCAAAATATTAAACATTCGTGAATGAAAATGTCATAAATGGTGAGTAGTTTTATGCCATTGAATAGCGGTCTGCACGATTCTCTGGGTCCAACATTACTTATAGTTCTTATGCAGCGTTTCTGAATAATGAACAAATCCTGAATATATTCCGGACACGTTATAATTCCGTCCGCAATCCGGACAAAATGATAGAATCCCAGACAAGACCGAAGAAGACTTTTATACATGGACGGTAAATTTCATATTTCCTGAAGAATTTTAACAACCTTCACAGTATATCTTCTAAATTTTAGATGTAATCTAACAATCAAGATTTACGAATGAAGAATCTCATTTACGTGAACGTAATTCGATACCAACCTTCTGTTATTAATTTAAACTAAGTCACCTGGTTAGATAATGAACATTGCGCTTGCAGTGTACTAGAAGTAGAGTCCGAAAAGTTAGGGCTCAGAGGAGCTTATCAGTTCTAACAAATTATCATATTATATGATTCTACACAAAGTAAAATCGGTCACGTACGTAAGTAGTGTGTGTCACCCAAATTCCTGATTACTATAGTTCGCTGATAATTCGACACGTTTGCTGATAGTATGCGAATTTTTAATCAGACATGCGCATCGTGTCACGCTGTGATCGTGCACGTGACCGTGTCTAGAACTGTGGAAGGTTCGACAACCCAATCTCTGATTCGACGAAAGTTATTTTTATGGCGTACAATAACCACCGCGTCAATTGTTCCAATATACAAGTTTGAGACAAGTTTCCAATTGTTATAGTAAAAAAAAATTGGGTGTCTGTAAAGTCGGTTTACGGACGATAGTTTTACGTGATAACGTATTCCGTAATACATAACCTAAACCTCCCAAAATTTGGTTTCAATCCGCTTATCCTTGGTGTCGGAATGATAAGAAATGTCAAAAGTGACGTTTGCAACTGTCAAAGTATTATGTTCTAATAATAATTAGTTATTCCAATACTTAACTTAGAAGGCGTTGCATTTCACAAAATAAATGTCAAAAAATTGAATTAAACATTAGAAATGCAGCCGTTTTCATGTTAAGACAAGACATACGTTATATTCTAATTTCCATGTACGGCAAACAAAGACGACCGACCGCGTCGCGCCATGCATTAGACAACATTGCATTTATATTTTATACAGCTATTTTTCTATATAAATTTGTATAAAAAAACTGTTTAGGCAAATTCTGTTATACGAAATCTATGTAAAATGTTCTCCTCTTTCGTTTAAGACTGGTTTCAAACCGATCTGATTTAAATTGAGCGAGAAATTAGCAAAAAGCACGCACAGGGTCAGGCGGAACGTTACGCGTTACGCGTTACGAACGTTAGGAACGTTACGACCGTTACACTTTTTCGTGCATGCAGCCGGTGTTTTATCAATTTATAAGATTGGTGATTCATCAATTTATAAGACGTTATCACGTCAAAAACTATATCTATCTATCTGTATATTGATCTATCTTCACTTCTGAGAGATTGTTATTTCTCTCTCCTTCCTTCATAGAAATTTCTCGGCACCAAATTTAAATGCTTGGTGTAATACATTTTAAGCAGTTTGTCATTTAAAAGGTTCAGCTGTGAAATCCAAAACTGCAGAACTTTGGACATGACTCCAGACTCAACCCATGTTGCTTTAATTGTCTAATTTCTAAAAAAAACACCCGCTGTGTACTTAAATGCATTTTAAAACACAATTACCTATTTTTAAAAAAGTCAGAAACTTGTCAAGGTCAAATCTATTATTACCTGTAGGAACAAACCTATGATTTTCAATGTTTAAATTTTAGTATTTATCTTTTAAATTTGAACAACAAGCTGTTCAAATAAAAGTCGGAATTAGCAACTTTATAAATATATCAAGTGTTTTGAAAAAGTTTTTCATAAAAAATGGAAATGTGGTTTCTTATCAAGATTTAGTCTTAGACAGTTCATTCACTTTGTAAATAATGCGCTCGGCAGATTTCAAACTGTGGTCGCTAAAGACATTTTCATAAGCTTCACAAAATATGCCTTGTGGCTTAAAAATTTCAAAAAACGATTTTTTGGCTAAAATCTTTATTATATATATAAAATTCTCCGAAACGGCTTGACCGATTTTGATGAAATTTTTTGTGCTTATCCGGTATCTATGAGAATCGGCCAACATCTATTTTTCATCCCCCTAAATGTTAGGGGTAGTCCACCCCTAAATTTTTTTTCTTCCTTCCCCATTCGTTCTTTTGCACCCGGGTGAAACCGGGCGGGACCGCTAGTATTGTATAAAAAAACGTGATATATTTTGTCATTATTTCTTTAAAACACAACACGTAATTTCCAATAACGGAAACTTTAGCATTTCAAAGTTTGCCATAGAGAAATATACGAGTTTGTTTAAAATAAAAAAATACTTTGTATGATAGCATACAGGATTTGTCTAAAATAATTATTCAGCCAAAAAAATTAGAAAAATATTTTATAAAATTCAGGCTTTTGAAGTTTGATCAATTTCGAAAATAGCCGTTTTCCGCTGCAGGTTCCAACATTAGATTGTCAAAATTGCAACTTTAAAATGTGGTATTGGCACTTTATAAGTAATCATTTTCAAGATATGTACTATAAGTTACAATTATTTATTTTGTGCTACATATACGTTTCAATGTTTTTTTTAACTTCCCGCTTTAAAAAAAAAAAAAAAAACATTTTTTTCAAAAATCGGGAATTGTGTGTGTGTATGTATGTATGTAAACCTTTTATATCTTTTGAACGCAGTATCCGACTGAAACGCGGTTTGCGGCATCTGACGTGATCTTGGTGAACTTAGACTTCCTGAAAATTTGAAACGATTCAGCCCAAAAAATTTTGAGAAATCTTAAAAAAACAAGTTTCAAAAATTTTTAAAAATTTGTTTTTGTAAAAATTTTCTAACTTACTAAACCGATTAATTCCAAAATCTAATCAGCTCTTCTCCTTAACAAACTGCGTCGATTTCCGCAAGCCGCATCAAAATCGGTTCATTTGTTCACGAGATACCGTGAACGAAAAATCATAAAAAAGTGTTTTTTAAAATGACTCTTAAAATTGTTATCAGATCGATTTTTTTGTAATAAATTACTTTCTTAGGCTAAAAAAACTGCGTCGATCGCCGCAAACCATATCAAAATTGGTTCATTTGTTCATGAGATAACGTGAACGAAAAATTAGGAAAAAAGTAATTTTTTAAAATTACTCGTAAAATTCTTATCAAATCGATTTTTTTGTAACAATTTACTTTCTTAGGTTAAAAAAACTGCGTCGATTGTAGCAAACCGCATCAAAATCGGCTCATTTGTTCACGAGATATCGTGAACGAAACATTTGTAAAAAAGTTTTTTTATTTTAAATTGCTCGTAAAATTCCTATGAGATCGATTTTTCTGTATTAAATTACATTTTTAGGTAAAAAAATTGCGTCGACTGCCGCAAATCGCATCAAAATCGGTCCATTTGTTCATGAGATTTCGTAACAAAGTGTTTTTTTTTGAGCTCGAAGAGCTAAAAAATAAACTTCTTACTATATTTTATATTTTTTTGAGCGTTTTTTAGCGGGAAGTTACAGGGATGGCCTGCAGGGTCAAACTTCTTTTCAAATTTTTTTTTAAATAACTAAGGCAAACTTAACATTTTTGAATGAAAACAAAGAAAAATCGCGAGTAAAAAAAGTTAAATAATTTAGAAAATAATTTTTTCCCTCACACCTTATGTGACTGAAACCTGTACCTATAATTTTATGATAACCGACCGTTATGAATATTTTCCGAATAAAGATTTTAACGAAGTTAAAATGGGGAGGTTCTCGATTCGACGCACGTATATTTATTATATTTCTTTTTTATGAGACAGTTTGACCACTTCCAACTTGTTAAAATTGAAAAAAATATTTTCAAATTGATATTTAATGAATAATTAAATTCAATCCATGACCTATGTCCTATACCATCAACCTTGGTTTTTGACATTTTAATTGATAAATTTACCTCACCTGTTGAAACATTATTTTGTACATAATTAATTTAAATGCCTTAATGTCTTGCTTAGAACATACTTCTGAAAATAATTAAATTATTATAATTAACTGTGCGTAGTACCTAAGCATTTGGTAGTATACATAATTATATGGCCGGTTTTTTGTAGTGTGTGGAACCAGATCTGGTTACTTCGGTTACTGGTTTGAGAATTGAGAATTTTTTGAAAATCAACTTTACTTTGAAATTTATGTGCGTTGTTTATGCCGGTTTTCCACTAAACGGACAAAACAAAAACAAAACACAAATTCGTGTCGAATATAACAAAACTGTAACTTTTCGCAAACTTTTTGAAAACTGGCGTGTTTTGCGACAGTTGGAGTTTTGTTTTTCGAGTCCCGCTCGGAAGCGGTAACATCAAAAGATTTCGACGTGTTTTGAAACTCGAGTCTGTTTAGTGGAAACGGTCGTGTTATGTGTTTTTCGCCTTGCTAGTCTGAATACGAATTTTGTACTAGTGGAAAAGGGCCGAAAACAAAAACAAAACTCGAACAAAATGTAGCCGGCTTGTTAGAAACAAGAGTTTTGATTTATTTCAGTTTTGTTTTTATTTTTCAGGTTCTAGAAAACACCAACACAACAGAAACTCAACTATCCGTTTAGTAGAAAACCTTTAGTGATTTTAACCAGTGGGAATATATGCCCAAGTAATTCAAGAATTACAAGGCGCGAAATTTTACATAATATACCCCGGCGTTATGTTTGAAAATCGCTGTATATGTCACCGTAAAATTGTAAATATCGTTAGGTTGTAATCTGTCTCGCGAGATTGTGAACTGTCGAAAGATTGTGAACCTCAACGTACTGCTTACAATTTAATTTATTATTATTACGTTGAGGTTCACAATCTTTCGACAGTTCACAATCTCGCGAGACAGATTACAACCTAACGGTATTTACAATTTTACGGTGACATATATATTTAACGACACTTGGAGCTTAATAATATAACTTAATTTACTTAATCTGAGAAAAAAATAACAGTTGAAAATATTGAAACACAGAAAGTAAAAAATAATTTTAATAATTTCATGGTTCTCTATGTAATATGTTATTACATCATGCAAAAATTAAACAAAGAATGTTTGTCAACTACCTAACTAACTTCTTCAGAACAAGAGAACAACAGATTTTTTTATTTTCAAAATATTTCTGAAATTATAAGTTTAGAAAAAAAATCATAACTTTCTTGTACAAACAGGTAGAATAATAAACCGTTATGAAAAGTTCCCAATTATTATATAAATACAACTTTATAGCATATATGCGCTCAAAAAATTTTTTACAAAACTTTCTTTAAAATAGAATAATAAAACATTATAAAAAGTACACCATTATTACATAAAAAACAACGAAGGCATGAACTCTTTTGCGCATGTGCCGATTTTTCCTAAAAAATTTTACAAAACTCTTGTAAAAAAGGTCGAATAATAAACCGTTATGAAAAGTATACCATTATTATATTATACAAACAACTTTATAACTTATACCTCTTCTGCGCATGCGCCGACTTTCCCTCAAAAAACATTGTACAAAACTTTCTTGTCACCATTATTATATAAAAAACAACTATGGCATATATTATCTCTTTTGCGCATGCGCCGATTTTTCCCAAAAATTATACAAAACTCTTGATATGAAAAGTATACCATTCTTATATACAAACAACTTAATAACTTATACCTCTTCTGCGCATGCGTCGACTTTCCCTCAAAAAAACATTTTGCAAGGCTTTCTTGTAAAGTAGAATAATAAAACATTATAAAAAGTACACCATTATTATATAAAAAACAACTATGGTATGTATCTCTTTTGCGCATGCGCCGATTTTCCCCAAAAAATTTACAAAAATTTCTAGTAAAATATATAGAATAATAAACCAATATGAAAAGTATACCATTCTTATATACAAACAACTTAATAACTTATACCTCTTCTGCGCATGCGCCGACTTTTCCTCAAAAACATTTTACAAAACTTTCTTGTAGAATAATAATAAACCATTATTAAAAGTACTCCACTATAAAAAAAAAAACTGTTTGGGCATATTCTGTTGTACGAAATTTAAGTAAAATTTTCTCCTCTTTCGTTTAAGACAAGTTCCGAACCGATCTGATTTAAATTGAGCGAGTTATAAGCGAAAAACTTCGTTTTTTCCTTATTGCTCCCCTCTAGGGTTAAAATTCAAAAATTGTCCGACGTTACGAGCTAAGTTACGCGGAGACGAATCGAACAAAAAAAAGTTTTTTTTAAATCGGTTAAGGCGTTTGGGCTGTACTCGTGACACAAAAAAGCGTGACACACAGATTCACAGACAAACCGAGTGCATATAGGCACTTCCAGCTAAAGCTTCGCGCCTAAAAATTGCTATTGTAAAAAATGTCGCATTGAGACAAAATATGTTGGCCCAAGATGGATGTGTAAAAAAAATCTAAGGATGTCTGAGGAATGTAAATTTGTATAATTTAAACATAGCGCCATTACAAAATCTAACGTAATTTAAGCTAACTGTAAACAATTTCAAGCAACATTTTTATCAGCGTCATTTTCTTTAATTCTTCTCCATAGGAAAATTCGTTTTCCAAACACTGTTTTAGCTCTGTGGAAAGAAAGAACGACAGAATACCGATCAGTCACGTATGACGGTATATGGGAGCAGGAAAACTTAAATGACTATACAGTTCAAGTCGTTATGTATAATTACAAAACATACATACATGCGATAATGGAAATGACAGGAATGAAATTATTCTCACACAATGACTTATAACCAAATGACAGCAATAATAACACATAATGATATTTATAGTGTAACATATAATTGGAAACAACATTATTAAAAGCAGATAATATAGTCAGTTTAAATATGTTACTGTCTTCTCTTCAAATTACTCATGATTTAAAACAATTAGAAACAAATAAAAACTTAATCTGCGTATGTTTTTCTTCGGTAACCGATAATTGCTCGTATTCCTGTCGGTAGAAGAAACTATGACTAACTTGGAATGATTGGGGGTCGGAAATGCGTCATTTTCTAGAAAATCTACTTCGGTTACCTTTTTACAAAAAACCAAAGTTTGGAAGTTAAAAATAAAAAAAAAATATTCTCACTTTTTGACCTGATTTTTTCCATGATCTGATAGCTTACTAATTGGCCAACCTTCCTAAACCTAAAAACCACAAAATTTATTGTTAGATATTATGTTGTGTGCTAAAAAAAAAATAAAATAAAAATTCTTCACAGAAGTGTCATTATTACTAAAAGAGGTATGGAACTTGTCGGATAAAGCATTGTAATTACATCTTAGTATCCTCAGCTACCCAAAAAGATATAATTTTAGACAAAACAAATATTAGTTTTTAGGCGCGAATAGCGTAAGCTAAAGCGCCTATATGTACTCGCTTTGTCTGTGAATCTGTGAGTCACGCTTTTTGTATCCAGCGTACAGCCCAAACGCCTTAACCGATTTTAAAAAACTTTTTTTTTACCCACGACGGAACTGAGGCATGTATATGCGTTTTTGTTCGATTCGTCTCCGGGTAACTTAAATCCTAACGTCGCCCGATTTTTAAATTTTGGTCCCAGAGGGGAGAAAATTAAGAAAAAAAAAGTTTTTTGCTAATTTCTCGCTCAATTTAAATCAGATCGGTTTGAAACCAGTCTTAAACGAAAGAGGAGAACATTTTACATAGATTTCGTATAACAGAATTTGCCTAAACAGTTTTTTTATACATTGTCACGTGGTGCCATAGCACCGCGACAATTTTTTAATATTAGCATAAAAATTATTATAATAAAATAAATAAATAAGGAAATCAAATCACTAAATTCGCGGGTATTTGCATGCGCAGTACGATTTGGATCGCGTGGCTTGGACTTATAAACATAAATGTGTCTATCGTGTGATCCAGTCGTCTGACTCTAAATACGCGGTATCTGTGATTTTCAAAAGTGAAAAAGTGACAAACAATAGTTGTTAGGTTTGAAATAATTAAAATCAATATTGATTAGTTACGGAAAAATAAAAAACATTAAGTTGTTTTCCGGGATTCGGTGTGGTCGCATGAAAAGGACGCTCATGGAATAAACCACAGAATCATCTTCAAGCTTCTTCTCCAAACCGAATTTAGACTTCATTGTACTATCTTGAAGCGCCTAAATACCCGTAGTCACTCACGAATTATGTAAAGTATTCCTAGAATAAGTATTGTTCAAGTGTAAGTAAGTACTCTTCAGAAAAAGGTATGACGCTCACGCCTAGTTTTCTTTTCCTCTTTCACGTTTTATTATTTTTTTTCAATTTAAACAACCTTATTAAATGTACTTCCCTAGATAATTAAGTGATCACCTCGTCAGGGTTCTACCCCCAGTTCCTAATTGTCAATCATGATCAAATGATATTGTTAATATTAAGAATGTACTTGTAAATCAGATTTCTTTGTACCTTATCACCGACACGTTTTTGAAGTGATTATGAAATATAATTGTTATCGACCAACTGCATATTCTTTTCTTTGTTACATTTCTGCACGAGTTTCTCAGAACAGTAGAAGAAGTGGAGCTGTACCCTCTCTGATCACTATGGGCCCAAAATAACACCGGTACAGCCCAAACAATCCACCGTTTTGAGAAATCTGTCCGTCTTTTTTCTTTTATTTATTCACAGGTGGGAATGGACCTACGTTACCAGAAATCCTTCCACTGCCGTGCTATAATTGGTAGCAAGGAGCGTAGTTAATTCCTGAGTCCTGTTCCTGTCCGATTCCACGTCTTCCAGTCGACCATGCCGCGCCATAAGTCCTGCCGCAGCCCAAAGTCTCCGCCGACACCCGGCCAAAGCAAATCTCCAGGTCCGCCTCCGACCACCGCTGAACTTCCAGACTCTCCGCCGGCGATGGACGATCCTCCAGTGCACTCACCGAGTAAGTCCGAGCCAATTCTTATTTCCGTTCCAAATCATACCGCTTCGCATGCAAATATGGGCGATATCCGGGACTTGTTGCGTAACGTACCTACCGCTACAGGTACAGATCTTGACATTTTGATACAATTCCTGTTAGAAATCGAGAACGTGAGTCAATTCGCTTTAGTTCCATTTCATATTTTGTTAAAGAGTTTAGGCACTAAGACTGACGGACCCCTCCGACAGTGGTGGAGACTTAATGTCTATTCTGAACTCGAATGGACACAGCTCAAAAATCTTATTCTAGACCATTTCACCACTTCTATAGATCGGGCTATGCTAATAGAACGCTATATCAGTAGGCGTCAGAACCTCTCTGAGAATTTTCCCGAATATGCTGAAGACGTCTTGAAATACGTCGAATTATTGGGTCCTAGCCTGTCTGAATCGGAGATAATTGCGCGCATTTGGCTTAACCAAAACGAATTCACATTTAATTATCTACAATTCAGAGATACCCCAACTTGTTTAGCTGAGCTTCACCAGCTTATAAAACATTTGAGAGTAGTTGAACGTCAACGTAAAACGTACACTCACCCCAATTCGACCGGACTTGTCGCTCCTAATTTTTCCCCTTGTTGCCGATACTGTAAACAACCAGGTCACTTTATAGCCCAGTGTCCGGTTCGTCCCCCACGTCCTTCTCCTTCTGAACCTAAGGCTATCCTGCCCTCTCAAGGGTGAGATAGCGTTGTCAAAATTTTTAGTAAACCGAAAGATGTAGAACAAATTAATGTCTTTCCCCGGTTAACCACATTAGTTAATAAGTCACCCCTTTCAAACCACCCCCCTCCAGCTAACTTGTCCTCTCCTGTAAATACGTCTATTCGATTGACTTCTCCCGTCCCGAATTATTCCTATAATTTTCCAAGTCAATCAAGTAGCTCTACGATCCCTCTAGTTTATCTCTACTTTCAACATATTCGAGCTTCGGCACTGCTTGATACCGGTTCTACCAAGAACTACATCAATTCCGAACTTGCTAATTATTTGTCATCGTTAAAAATAGGTACGATCACAAATTCGATTTCTTATGCCCAAGTAGCCAACAGTTCTATCGCGAGATCTAATTTCACGTTAACAGTAGTCATTACTATTAGTAAATTTACCTGGAAGATTGATTTCCTAGTTCTCGACGCTCTGTCGTATCCCGTCATAATAGGTTATGATTCTTTATGCAAAATGGGTGCGAACGTTAATTGTACCGAGAATAATCTTTCTTTCAAATTCGATTCCTCTCACGTCATTCCCTTTGTACCGTTACCCGCTTCGTCCAAAACCTTCTCCCTGGATCACGTTACCAGTATAGATTCAAATGCGGCCAACTTTAGTAGTTTGCTTGCAGAATTTCCAGAAGTTCTTACCGAAGAACTAGGTCAAGCTAAAAATTACAAATATTCAATTCATTTGTCTGACGGTATTCCAGTCCGAAAGGCCCCGTATCCACTTTCCCCACCTCAAGCTAAAATAATGAGGGAACATATTAGTGATCTTTTGAATAAAGGCGTTATTTCACCTAGTAAATCCCCTTACGCTTCACCGGCTTTTCTTGTCAAGAAATCAAGTGGAGGTTATAGACTTTGTATTGATTATCGCCAGTTAAACAAAAAGGTTGTCATGGATAGTTTTCCTGTTCCGTCGATTGAGCACATTTTCCAGTGCTTAAAAAACGCCAAAGTTTTCACCACGTTGGATCTAAACAGCGCCTTTTACCAAGTTGAATTATCTGACAAATCAAAGAGTCTAACTTCGTTCGTCACTCCTGAAGGCCAGTGGAAATTTCATAAGGCTCCGTTCGGGCTATCTATTTCACCTAGTGCTCTAAACCGTCTGATGTTTGACATTTTTGCCGATTTAAGATACAAGTTTGTGATTGTATTTTTCGACGACTTATTAATATACAGTCCCGATATGGAATCTCATATGGTACACGTTCGAGAAACGTTAAGACGTCTAAAAGAAGCTAATCTTACCGTGAATCCGGATAAAATAAAATTCGCCCAAAGCGAACTCAACTTCCTGGGTCATCGTGTCTCAAGCAACGGTCTTTCCATGGATCCCGACAAAGTGGAAGCGATAAAGAATTTGCCAATTCCGAAGAATTTGAAACAGCTTCAAACGTTTATTGGAATGGTTGGTTATTACGCTAAGTTTATCCCCGAATACGCTCAGATAATGTCGCCACTCAATGATCTACGGAAGAAAAATGTCAAATATAATTTAACGGAAACGCATATTCAGTCTTTTCGCAAACTTCGTGAAGCTCTGTCAAGTTCACCAGTTCTACGTTTTCCCGATTTTCAACGCGAATTCATTCTGCAAACCGACGCCAGTCAAAATCATGTTGGTTGTGTTCTTTTACAATCCTTTGAAGATGGTCTACACCCGATCCAGTACGCAAGCCGACGTTTGACATCCGCCGAGAAGAAATACAGTACGTACGAACAAGAAGCTTTAGCATGTATTTGGGCTATGGAAAAAATGAAATCTTACCTCTCGCATCAAACTTTTATTCTTCAGACAGATAGTTCCTGTCTCAAATGGTTAATTCAGCACCCCCGCAACTTAGGTCGTGTAGGTAGGTGGTTACTTCGCATCAGTCGTTTCAGTTTCAAAGTCGAACATATTCGCGGTAAAGTAAATTGTACTGCCGATTGTTTATCCCGTTTGGTAGCTGAATCCGAAACTTCTGAGAAAAATGCAATACAATCAAATTTTCTCAATCCCATTACGGAAATTAAAAATCCGTTTACTGAACTTAATATCCTGCAAGATCAAGATCCTGAGTTAAACCGCCTTAAAAGTCAAATTAATCAAGGTTTACCTCAGAAAAATTTCGCTATTCACAAGAATTTCCTGGTTCGACTCGTAGGACGCAACCGTCGTCGACGTATTGTTGTTCCGTCCGCCTCCAAGAAAGAAATATTGGAACAGTTTCATAATTCACAAATCGCCAGTCATCCCGGAGTCACGAAGACGTATCGTTCAATATCACGAAGATTTTGGTGGCCGCGCATGTTTGTTGAGGTTCGTCAATTTATTAAAGATTGTATGCTCTGTGCAACGCATAAATCAGATCAACATCCTGATAAAGTAGTTATGTCGTCTAATCCTCCACAATCTGTGTGGGATAAAATTTACATTGATCTCATGGGACCGCTTGTCAAATCACATTCCGGGAATAAATATGTTCTTCTAATTCTGGATAGTTACAGCAAGTGGTTAATAACTTACGCGATTCCTGATTCCAGTTCCACGTCGATAATAAAATGTCTGCATCAAGTCTTTACCACGTATGGTCCACCAACTAAAATAGTTTCCGATAACGCGACTTCGTTTACGTCAAATAAGTTTAATGAATTCTGTACTTCCTGGGGTTCACGTGTCATTCACAGTTCGCCTTATCATCCTTCGTCCAATGCTGTAGAAAGAGTAATACGAAACGTTAGAGCTGCTCTGTCAATTTTACTTCAACAAAAGTTTGACGATCATCTCAGTTGGGACTTGTTATTAAATCACATAACCTTCGCCAATAATTCTTCATATCATGAAAGTATTAAAAATTTACCTTGTAAGATATTTTTGTCAAGAGAAATCAAATTTCCACTCGATTTACAATGGAATTTGTCATCTGTGTGGGAACAAGACGCTTTGCCTTCCGAAAATCAAGTTCGCCTAGCTCTGTCAAAATCACATGATCTACAAGCGAAATATTTCAATAAAAACCGTTCGTTGCAGTCGAAGTTTCAAGTCGGCGATTTTGTTGTACAAAGGTTACATTATAACAAAATGAAACCGAATTTTCACCTCAAACTTTGTCCTCGTTACAGTAATCCCCGTGTAATTTTAGAATTTACGAGTCCTGTTAGCTGCATCCTTCAAGATCCATCCTCCAAAAAGATGTTTAAATCTCATATTGAACATCTGAAGAAAATTCCGTCTGTTAACAATTGAAAAATTCACCCGAGGTCATTGCCCTCTAGTTTAATTTCAAGTTCAATGTCAGACAGCTGACATCGGTCAAACGTCAAGTGTTGTTAGGTTAGGATATTACTAACAATAAAAGTTTAAGTTATTTTTCGTACCTGAGTTATGCTTTATTTTCCTAAATAAAGAATTCTCCCTGTGTTATCTCGTTATTCTCGTCCTTTGTTTTAGATTATAAGCTTGTCCTTGTTTACATTCCGGCGCTTTCCTAAGGCCCAATTTCGTCTAACGTCTACGCTGTCTCCTTCAGCCAGTCAGGTTACGACCCCATAATTTCCGTATTATCGGTGGTTGTTTCATCTCGTTAGATCAATTTAGATTAGTTAAATTTAATTAGAGCTTATTTATGAAGAGCACACTTCAACTGCCATAGTATGGGATATGGTAGATTGTCAAGTGATTGTTGACTTAGTTACAACAAAGATAAATTCATTGTTGTGAATTTCTTGTTGTATGTACAGTTAGTAGTATAGCGGAGTACCTCCTAATCACTAAAGAGGGGGAGCCTGTCACGTGGTGCCATAGCACCGCGACAATTTTTTAATATTAGCATAAAAATTATTATAATAAAATAAATAAATAAGGAAATCAAATCACTAAATTCGCGGGTATTTGCATGCGCAGTACGATTTGGATCGCGTGGCTTGGACTTATAAACATAAGTGTGTCTATCGTGTGATCCAGTCGTCTGACTCTAAATACGCGGTATCTGTGATTTTCAAAAGTGAAAAAGTGACAAACAATAGTTGTTAGGTTTGAAATAATTAAAATCAATATTGATTAGTTACGGAAAAATAAAAAACATTAAGTTGTTTTCCGGGATTCGGTGTGGTCGCATGAAAAGGACGCTCATGGAATAAACCACAGAATCATCTTCAAGCTTCTTCTCCAAACCGAATTTAGACTTCATTGTACTATCTTGAAGCGCCTAAATACCCGTAGTCACTCACGAATTATGTAAAGTATTCCTAGAATAAGTATTGTTCAAGTGTAAGTAAGTACTCTTCAGAAAAAGGTATGACGCTCACGCCTAGTTTTCTTTTCCTCTTTCACGTTTTATTATTTTTTTTCAATTTAAACAACCTTATTAAATGTACTTCCCTAGATAATTAAGTGATCACCTCGTCAGGGTTCTACCCCCAGTTCCTAATTGTCAATCATGATCAAATGATATTGTTAATATTAAGAATGTACTTGTAAATCAGATTTCTTTGTACCTTATCACCGACACGTTTTTGAAGTGATTATGAAATATAATTGTTATCGACCAACTGCATATTCTTTTCTTTGTTACATTTCTGCACGAGTTTCTCAGAACAGTAGAAGAAGTGGAGCTGTACCCTCTCTGATCACTATGGGCCCAAAATAACACCGGTACAGCCCAAACAATCCACCGTTTTGAGAAATCTGTCCGTCTTTTTTCTTTTATTTATTCACAGGTGGGAATGGACCTACGTTACCAGAAATCCTTCCACTGCCGTGCTATAACATATAGAAAAATAGCTAATGCAATGTTGTCTAATGCATGACGCGACGCGGTCGGTCGTCTTTGTTTGCCGTACATGGAAATTAGAAAATAACGTATGTCTTGTCTTAACATGAAAACGGCTGCATTTCTAATGTTTAATTCAATTTTTTGACATTAGTATTTTGTGAAATGCAACGCCTTCTAAGTTAACTATTGGAATAACTAATTATTATTAGAACATAATTATTACTTTGACAGTTGCAAACGTCATTTTTGACATTTCTTATCATTCCGACACCAAGGATAAGCGGATTGAAACCAAATTTTGGGAGGATTATTGATATGCAAATATGAAGTGGCCTATTGTTTTTTGGGAACATCGGCGCATGCGTAAAAGAATATATCTCTTATAATGTTGTTTTATATAATAATAATATAGTTTTTAAAACGGTTTTTACTCTATCTATTTTTACTAGAAATTTTTGTAAATTTTTTGGGGAAAATCGGCGCATGCGCAAAAGAGATACATGCCATAGTTGTTTTTTATATAATAATAGTGTACTTTTTATAGTGTTTTATTATTCTACTTTACAAGAAAGTTTTGTAAAATGTTTTTTGAGGGAAAGTCGGCGCATGCGCAGTAGAGGTATAAGTTGTAAAGTTGTTTGTATACATAACAATGGTATACTTTTCATAACAGTTTATTATTCGATCTATTTTTACAAGAGTTTTGTATAATTTTTGGGAAAAATCGGCGCATGCGCAAAAGAGATACATGCCATAGTTGTTTTTTATATAATAATGGTGTACTTTTTATAATGTTTTTTTATTTACTTTATAAGAAAGTTTTGTAAAATGTTTTATTGAGGGAAAGTCGGTGCATGCGCAGAAGAAGTATAAGTTATAAAGTTGTTTGTATATAACAATGGTATACTTTTCATAACAGTTTATTATTCGATCTATTTTTACAAGAGTTTTGTATAATTTTTGGGAAAAATCGGCGCATGCGCAAAAGAGATACATGCCATCGTTGTTTTTTTATATAATAATGGTGTACTTTTTATAATTCTATTTTAAAGAAAGTTTTGTAAAAAATTCTTTGAGCTGAAGTCGGCGCATATATGCTATAAAGTTGTTTTTATATAATAATTGGGTACTTTTCATAACGGTTTATTTTTCTATCTGTTTTTACAAGAAAGTTTTAAATTTTTTTTTCTTAACTCATAATTTCAGAAATATTTTGAAAAAAAATCTGTTGTTCTTTTGTTCCTGAAGATGTTAGTTAGGTAGCTCTTTGTTTAATTTTTGCATGACACAATAACATATTATATAGAGAACCGTGAAATTATTAAAATTATATTTTCTTTCTGTGTTTCATTATTTTCAACTGTTATTTTTTTCTTAGAATAAGTAAATTAAGTTATACTACATAATATATTAAGCTCCAAGTGTCGTTAAATATATATGTCGCCGGGATATTGTCAAACCCGTGATATTATAATTTCACTTAGTGAAATTATAATATCACGAATCTTTGTCAATCGTGATATTGTAATTTCAGTAGTGAAATTACAAAATCACGGATTTGACAATATCCCGGCGACATATACACCGATTTTCAAACAAAACACCGGGGTATATGACGTAAAATTTCGCGCCTTGTAATTCTTGAATTACTTGGGCATATACTCCCACTGGTTTATTTTAATTTTAATATGTAGTAGTGGAGCAGTGTACAATAACAGTGGAGTGGATTGGGAAAAAAAGCCTCGAATCGAAAAATTTTCCTGCAAAAATTGTAGAGTCGACCTCCCCCAACATTTTGGTACAATTTGTGACCGATTGCTGGAAAGGAGGATATGCTTTTTAAAGTTCCCGAAAACCTGGTTTTGCTCCATAACTCGGTCATTATTATCGGGGGGGAGGGGGGTATGTTCCAATAAAAATTTTAGAGAAAAATAATCAGCGTAAGGGAGATATCGCGATTTTAGTGCGCGAAATTTTGAAAAATTTGTACCTTTGCTCCTAGGTGCACTTTTTTTAAAAAGTAGTATTTAATTTTTTATAATTTCGTGCACTAAAATCGCGATGTCTCGCGAACGGTTCCTCCGATCCGAGCCGGTTTGGGACGAGTTTACGCGGATTCTTTTTCTCTACAACTTTTATTGGAACATAATGCCATAGTTCGTCGTAATATTGTGCAGCCCGATACACAGCCTTCTAGATTCGGAAACAACTTCGTGGAAATAAAATTTGAGTTCATGGGAATTATTTGCTACTTATTTGCGGCAACCGCAATTTTTTGCTGCTCAGTTTATTTTGTTAGGTGATTTACCGCTAAAATAACAGCAGAACAATGAATTAATAAAGAGAGGAAATTAAATTCATATAACGTGATTATTTATTGTCAATTCATTGCGGCAATGCATTTTTTATACCACACAATTTTTGACGTGATAACGTCTTATAAATTGATGAAACACCAATCTTATAAATTGATGAAACACCGGCTGCATGTACGAAAAAGTGTCACGTTCCGAAATCTGTCCCGTTCCGAAATGTGTCACGTTCCGACTGACTTAAATATGATATTCGAGCGGCAGATATCATCAACCGATTGAGATGAAAATTTGTATACACGTTTAGTTTGAATGACAATACATGGTTAGCTGTGTGACGTCACTCTAAATCCAATATGGCGGACTTCTAAAGATGGCGGACTAATTTTATTATGCTTTCCTACAATATGGGTATCAAATGAAAGGGCTTGCTGAGAATAACTCGAAAAACAAAGTGACGTCACTCTAAATCCAATATGGCGGACTTCTAAAGATGGCGGACTAAGTTTTTGACGTGATAACGTCTTATAAATTGATGAAACACCAGCTGCACGCACGAAAAAATGTAACGTTCCGTAACGTTCCGCCTGACCCTGTGCGTGCTAGCGAGAGCGCAGTAATGTATTATTAAATATGATATTCGAGCGGAATACGTTATCACGTAAAACTATCGTCCGTAAACCGACTTTACAGACAACCAATTTTTTTTTGTTACGCGATTTCCCTTTAAAATAAGTTGAAATTAATAAAAAGTGGAATAGAATTTTAGATTTCGTGAGATTTCATTGCTAATTAACTTTGGCAAAAGCAATTTTTTGCTACATATTTTTTTTATTATGACGGAACATCGCACAAGAAAGTTGAGCAGCAAAAAAAAATGCGGTTGACGCAATTAGCTCCCATGTAAGCTAATTTGTGGTGCTATTCTGTACGATCAATGTATTAATTTAGAACGCTGTTAATTTTTTGGTCACTTTCTAACAAAATTACATTAATTGTTAAAGTGGGACAAAAATTTAACAGAGCTGTACAGTGTACACATCCAACAAAGATTAAATTCGCGCCATTAATTATTTAATTTTTCGTGCAATCGTGCTATTTTAGTATGTAAAAGAAGTACATTATTTTGAACACTCTGTAAAGTAAATTAATTTTTTAAACACAAACATTGATTCACCCACCTGTTAGTGTTATCTTTTGTTTTCCAAAATATTAATTTGATAAAAGTTTCTAATTTGGCTGGCAAATTCTAGGAAAAAATTCCGGAAAAAACAGCTCAAAAATTGGTACATTTTTGAACATGGCTTTCTATACAGGTTCTATTGATAATTAATTAATAACTTTTTGGTGTTCTAATTGTTTTAATAAACGGTGCCCAAGTTTTTTTTCTTTTTGTTGTTTTAGTTCATAGCGCAGGATGGCGGTTTTTATTATTATCGTCTTCTTTTAATATGTTTGTTTCACTTTATAAAGTTCCACTATTTTTCATAATATTTTATTCAGAAGAAACGTCATCTACATTTTCATGAAGTGATAATAAATGCTATAAGTCCTGTGCAAACATATCATACGAGAAGGAAAAAAGTTGTGGTACCGATTTGAGTGTGTTAATTCGCACACATTGTGATGTAACATATATCGTTCTCTTCATTTTAATGAGGGTAAGTGCACAATATACCTATATCACGATGTGTACGAATTAGGTGAAATCGATTCAGGAGAAATCTATATAAGAACCTCAATTATGGTCGAATTTCTATCACTTGGAGATCACTAGTAATTTTTAATCACAAGTCTAATAACCGAAATAGTTCTAGCAAGGAAAAAGTACCTATTCTCGTTTTGTAGTGCCCTCTTTGTGGTGGTGCCCTAGTCCGGTGCCTAGTGTGCATTATTATAAATCCAGCACAGTGTAAAATTCAAAAATCAAATCAAAACAAGGTGTTGTTTTAAAAAAACATATATGCGGAGTGTGGTCAGCTCTGCCTACCTTTAAATGGAACAACCTGTCGTATTAAAAATATTTTCCGGTTGTAGATTGGATCAAACATCCTGACAACCTGGCAATCCTGTACGAAACACTTTTTCATAAACATTTTTATTTTCTTGTTTTTAATTTGCCAATGAGCTCCCGTAAACATTATGTAATCTGTATGTTAAGGTCGCCGTTGAATACGGCAATCAGTCTTACACTACTGTTTTCAGCTCAATAATGTGAAACAGGCGTATGATAATTAAAATTATTTAGTTTTGTATGTGCAAACAATTTTGTGAGCAAAAAATGTTTCTAAAAGTATAAAGCCTTTGTAAAATAATAGCTACAATTTACCAGGGCCGGCATTAGGTATTTTTCTGCCCGTTGCAAACACTTTTTGAGCGTTCCTTTAATGAATAAGTAATTCTTGAACTCCCTAACTTTCAAAGTTTTCTATTCCACAAAAAATTATAAGACACGTAGATACCTTATTTTGTTTACCAACAATTCATAAACGTTTTGGAACAGTGAAATTCTTATTTAAAACGGACAATTAAGTTTACAAATTACATATTATGATAAATATTGTTAGTACATAGGTCAAGGTGTTTATTTAATTACGCTTAAAATTTAAATAAACCCTTTCACACTTTAACAGATGCAAAATATTTTACAATATTATTCATTATTCAAATTTTGAGCTAGTTTGTATTCAATAATATTTGTTTCTAAGTCGACTAAAGTAATTAAGTTTTAATTAACTTCAAATTAGAATAAGAACACGATCCTCGCTGGCAAACCAAGAAGAATTTTTAAGAGCATTTGAAGCAAAATCATGTTCTAATACAAATTTTAAAACTTCAAAAGCAGTTTTGCCATCGACTAGCGGACTAGCATATTCAATGGTATTGTCTTTTAATAAAAAGCCATGATAGGGGGTATATGTTTCATGTATATGTATGTCACATGACGTGACTTCTATTCCGTTCAAATATTATTTTTTGTTATCTTTATTGCAATTGATTAAACTGTAAATAGTTTTTATTTTTAAATTTTTGCTAAATAATAAATATTAAACAAAAATGCAATAAATACGCAAGAAATATAAAATATCGAACACACCGTAGTGTGACGTCAACAACCATGTAAACAAATCATTGTCTCTTTTATGGCCTATGACGTTACTGAAAACCCGCATCAAATGGCACGTTTGAATAATCAAAATCAGGGCCGGATTTACTTTAAGTGCCGCCCTGGGGACACAAAAAATGGAGTAAAGGTTCGGTACACAATTTTCAAATAAATAATAAAAAGATTCATTTAAGTAGGTATGTCAAAAGTCTTTTTTTACTAATGGGATAATTATTATTATATACTTATATGTACCTACTTTAATACATTTTTCATCAAAATATTATTATTTTCTACCATGCCAGATTCAATTTTTAAGCGCCGTGACAGCGTTTTTTCATAAACAAACCAGCTTTTACAAGGGCCGTGTCAAAACACCACCTTAATTTTTTTCTGAAAGAAGATTTGACATCTATTTTCTGCATAAAAATTGGTCAGCGAAAAAATGTTTCTTTACTATAACAGACTTCATAAAAAAAAAATGTAGATATAACAAATGAAGTGTGACTAATTTATTAACAAAAATTGTCAGCCAGACCAGTTGTATTAGATAGAAGAGATCTTAAACTTTATTAAAAAGTCGGTTTACGGACGATAGTTTTACGTGATAACGTATTCCGTAATACATAACCTAAATTTATATAATAATTATAATAATTTGGAATCTATGATATTGCATCTTTTGCTTCAAATTTAGGTAAATTTTATTAAGTAGAATAATAAAACACTATAAAAAGTATACTATTATTATATAAAAAACAACTATGGCATGTATCTCTTTTGCGCATGCGCCGATTTTCCCCAAAAAATTTACAAAAATTTCTAGTAAAAATAGATAGAGTAATAACCGTTTTTAAAACTATATTATTATTATATAAAACATCATTATAAGAGATATATTCTTTTACGCATGCGCCGATGTTCCCCAAAAACAATAGGCCACTTCATATTTGCATATCAAACATCCTCCCAAAATTTGGTTTCAATCCGCTTATCCTTGGTGTCGGAATGATAAGAAATGTCAAAAGTGACGTTTGCAACTGTCAAAGTATTATGTTCTAATAATAATTAGTTATTCCAATACTTAACTTAGAAGGCGTTGCATTTCACAAAATACTAATGTCAAAAAATTGAATTAAACATTAGAAATGCAGCCGTTTTCATGTTAAGACAAGACATACGTTCTCTTCTAATTTCCATGTACGGCAAACAAAGACGACCGACCGCGTCGCGCCATACATTAGACAACATTGCATTTATACAGCTATTTTTCTATATAAATTTGTATAAAAAAACTGTTTAGGCAAATTCTGTTATACGAAATCTATGTAAAATGTTCTCCTCTTTCGTTTAAGACTGGTTTCAAACCGATCTGATTTAAATTGAGCGAGAAATTAGCAAAAAGCACGCACAGGGTCAGGCGGAACGTTACGCGTTACGCGTTACGAACGTTACGCGTTACGAACGTTAGGAACGTTACGCGTTAGGAACGTTACACTTTTTCGTGCATGCAGCCGGTGTTTTATCAATTTATAAGATTGGTGATTCATCAATTTATAAGACGTTATCACGTCAAAAAAAATTCAAGGAGGTGTTATGAAATGTATTTTCATAAAAAAAAATAATTTATAACAAATGAAGTCTGACAAATTTATTAACAAAAATTGTCAGCCAGACAAACTTTTTCAAAAATGGTACATTATTTACTACAAATTGTATAAATTTCAAGCAGGTGTTTTGGAATGTAAAATCATTTTTTTTGACGTGATAACGTCTTATAAATTGATGAATCACCAATCTTATAAATTGATAAAACACCGACTGCATGCACGAAAAAGTGTAACGTAACGTTCCTAACGTTCGTAACGCGTAACGTTCCGCCTGACCCTGTGCGTGCTTTTTGCTAATTTCTCGCTCAATTTAAATCAGATCGGTTTGAAACCAGTCTTAAACGAAAGAGGAGAACATTTTACATAGATTTCGTATAACAGAATTTGCCTAAACAGTTTTTTTATACAAATTTATATAGAAAAATAGCTGTATAAATGCAATGTTGTCTAATGCATGACGCGACGCGGTCGGTCGTCTTTGTTTGCCGTACATGGAAATTAGAAAATAACGTATGTCTTGTCTTAACATGAAAACGGCTGCATTTCTAATGTTTAATTCAATTTTTTGACATTAGTATTTTGTGAAATGCAACGCCTTCTAAGTTAAATTGGAATAACTAATTATTATTAGAACATAATACTTTGACAGTTGCAAACGTCACTTTTGACATTTCTTATCATTCCGACACCAAGGATAAGCGGATTGAAACCAAATTTTGGGAGGTTTAGGTTATGTATTACGGAATACGTTATCACGTAAAACTATCGTCCGTAAACCGACTTTACAGACAACCAATTTTTTTGTCCACAATTCTGCGATTTTTATTATTAATTATCTCGATGGACACGATATCTAATATATTATGTTTTAATGAATGATTTTATGTGTTTGATAACTTTTAATATGAAAATAATTGATTTTAAATATTTTCATAAATTTAATGATCATCAGCATGTTCTAATACGTATACCTATGTCTTTATTATTCTGACAAGATAATAGATTTTCCTATTTTTTACATTTTTCTAATAAGTAATTCGTCTAGTGCACTGAAAAAAAAATTTGTTATCGCAATAAATTCCGTGGAAGAAAGGTTTGATCAAAAAGACAACATTACTTATTTTTACCATTCCAACCCATAAGTGGGGAATGGTACTTACTAGTTTAGGTCAAAAATCACTTTTCAAAAATTTTACAATTTCTTTCCGTTTTGAGGTCCCCCGAATGTAAAAAACATATTTTTGGAAAAACTCTTTGCGTCTGTTAGTCTGTGAGGATGTTTGGTATTCAAATTTGAAGAGCCTTAGTGTTTTTGGGAAAATTGGCGCATGCGCAGAAGAGATATGTGGTATACCTAATGGTGTTTTTTATGTAATAATGGTATACTTTTCGTAACGGCTTATTATTCTATATTTTATTATTTCAAGAAAGTTTCGTTACACATTTTTTTTTAATTTATAGTTCCGATATTTTGAAAATAAAAAAACAGCTGCTCTTTTGTTTTGTAGATCTGTCAGAAATAAACCAGTTAAGCATGCTATGATTAATTTTTATATGACGTGGAACATATTTTTATTTAGGTATGTGGTAACCATTGCAACGAATAGCAAATATAATATTATTATCCGCGTCACCTCACGCGATTTCAGAAACTTTATTTTCTTTATTATACTATATCAAATATCAACATTTTGAAGTTGGAATGGTTCCGTCGCCCAATTGACTGGACTTTTAGCTATTCTGATAGAGTTTTGTGTTCTCTTATCAATCATGTAATAGGTACAATCAGGGCCCGATCTAGGGGGGGGGGCAAACCGGGCAATTGCCCGAGGCGGCAAAATTGAGGGCGGCGCGGCGTCGGCGGCGAAAATTTGAAAGATGGTGAAACAAAAAAAAAACCACACCCTGTTGTTAGAATATATTACTATTGACATCACTGAAATTTATTTTTGAATAAATATCTTAAAACGAAACTTATTTTGTTTCATTAATATCGGCAGGGAAAACGTGTCTTTTTATACGCTTTATATTAGTTTGGGTTGTAACTAAGTATGTATGTCCGTAACGGAATCTTTGAGCATAATTTTCACCAATTTCCCGAAGTCTGATTAATTTGAAACTTTGCATACGTATCAAGGACCGATGACAATGCAATAATTTGATAACAGTTTCCCATTATCCTTATTAGGACCCCCAGGATTAATAAATTCTTTTATAGATCCTCAAACTAAAAAGTGAAAAATAAAATATAGTTTAAAAAAAACTAAAAAACACGCTTTATATCGGACTAAAAAGTAAAAAATAATTGTTTTAAAATAAGCTTAAAAAGCGTGGGGCGCTTTGTTCCACATTTTCGTACATCGAGCGCCCAACGCTTTTTAAGCTTATTTTAAAACAATTATTTTTTACTTTTTAGTCCGATATAAAGCGTGTTTTTTAGTTTTTTTTAAACTATATTTTATTAAGGTTAAAGTTACACCATCTATGGAACAACGCATGGGTAAAAGGCGGCAAATATTATTTTGCCCGGAGCGGCGAAATAGCTGGATCGGGCCCTGGGTACAATAATATAATTTTTTGAGATAAACGCATTGAAACTTTGCGCACTATTAGATAGATATAGTCATATGACTAGTACTTAATTTAATACGAATATTTTTTAATCTACATGGTTTAAAAGAGAATAAAAATCTCCATTGAAATAATCAGAGATATTTAATGCATTATTGTATGTCTATGGAAATAATCACAAATTTTGATTGTTGTCTCACTGGCTTATACCCACAGAACTGAGATAATATGACCTCGAACATTTTTTATCCACGCTCAAAAATCAAATATATTTCGTGTTTATTTTTTAAACTGGGTAATTATTTAGTTTCGCGGTCACCTGGTTTTTTGGCTCTAGAAAATCGAAAAATCATCCGATTTCGATGAAATTTTTTTTAAAATCTTCGTTTTTATGGCGGATTTATGGAAAAAAATACGAAAATTGAAAAAATCAATATTTCTCACAGTTTCATGACTTTAAATGCGAAAAAAAAATTGACTTTCTACATATAATCCTTTATAACTGTTTCTGACGTCGTGGAATCAAGTTCGTATATTTTTTTTCGCAATCTACATAAAAAAATGAATATTTTGAAAAAAAAAATTGGTTGTCTGTAAAGTCGGTTTACGGACGATAGTTTTACGTGATAACGTAATCCGTAATACATAACCTAAATTTATATAATAATTATAATAATTCGAATCTATGATATTGCATCTTTCGCTTCAAATTTAGGTTAATTTTATTTATTTAAAATACTCACCATATAATATTTCTTAATAAATAATAAATAATATATTCTTCCGTATTTATTTTAAGTCTCAAAGATTAGCTGTCATAATATTTATAAAACAATTGTTTTATTGTTTAAGTATATAAAATTCCAAAACCTACTTACAATATTTAAGTATTTTCATACGTCAAAAAATTGATTTTTATAATGATAAAATTTGTAAGAAAACGATTTTTTCGAGAGATGAGACCTAGCTAAAACGATTTTTTGCCCCCCAAAATCCCTTTTCAGTAAATTTCATCCAAATCGTTAGGGCCGTTTTCGAGAAAAGCACGCACAGGGTCAGGCGGAACGTTACGCGTTATGCGTTACGAACGTTAGGAACGTTACGTTACACTTTTTCGAACATGCAGCCGGTGTTTTATCAATTTATAAGATTGGTGATTCATCAATTTATAAGACGTTATCACGTCAAAAAAAATTTCAAAAAAGTTATTTTTTTTTTAAACGATAAAGGGGTATGCGAATTGTAATTCCGGGGTGAACGATAAAGGGGTATGCGAATTGTCTCGCAGTGAAACGGGAAGGGGCAAATGTGGAGTTTTTAAAAAAACAATTCCGGGGTGAACGATAAAGGGGTATGCGAATTGTAATTCCGGGGTGAACGATAAAGGGGTATGCGAATTGTCTCGCAGTGAAACGGGAAGGGGCAAATGTGGAGTTTTAAAAAAAAAAAATTGGTTGTCTGTAAAGTCGGTTTACGGACGATAGTTTTACGTGATAACGTATTCCGTAATACATAACCTAAATTTATATAATAATTATAATAATTCGAATCTATGTTATTGCATCTTTCGCTTCAAATTTAGGTAAATTTTATTAAGTAGAATAATAAAACACTATAAAAAGTACACTATTATTATATAAAAAACAACTATGGCATGTATCTCTTTTGCGCACGCGCCGATTTTCCCCAAAAAATTTACAAAAATTTCTAGTAAAAATAGATAGAGTAAAAACCGTTTTAAAAACTATATTATTATTATATAAAACATCATTATAAGAGATATATTCTTTTACGCATGCGCCGATGTTCCCCAAAAACAATAGGCCACTTCATATTTGCATATCAAACATCCTCCCAAAATTTGGTTTCAATCCGCTTATCCTTGGTGTCGGAATGATAAGAAATGTCAAAAGTGACGTTTGCAACTGTCAAAGTATTATGTTCTAATAATAATTAGTTATTCCAATAGTTAACTTAGAAGGCGTTGCATTTTACAAAATACTAATGTCAAAAAATTGAATTAAACATTAGAAATGCAGCCGTTTTCATGTTAAGACAAGACATACGTTATTTTCTAATTTCCATGTACGGCAAACAAAGACGACCGACCGCGTCGCGCCATGCATTAGACAACATTGCATTTTTACAGCTATTTTTCTATATAAATTTGTATAAAAAAATTGGTTGTCTGTAAAGTCGGTTTACGGACGATAGTTTTACGTGATAACGTATTCCGTAATACATAACCTAAACCTCCCAAAATTTGGTTTCAATCCGCTTATCCTTGGTGTCGGAATGATAAGAAATGTCAAAAGTGACGTTTGCAACTTACAAAGTATTATGTTCTAATAATAATTAGTTATTCCAATACTTAACTTAGAAGGCGTTGCATTTCACAATATACTAATGTCAAAAAATTGAATTAAACATTAAAAATGCAGCCGTTTTCATGTTAAGACAAGACATACGTTTGCTTCTAATTTCCATGTACGGCAAACAAAGACAACCGACCGCGTCGCGCCATGCATTAGACAACATTGCATTTTTACAGCTATTTTTCTATATAAATTTGTATAAAATATTTTTCTATATAAATTTGTATAAAAAAACTGTTTAGGCAAATTCTGTTATACGAAATCTATGTAAAATGTTCTTCTCTTTCGTTTAAGACTGGTTTCAAACCGATCTGATTTAAATTGAGCGAGAAATTAGCAAAAAGCACGCACAGGGTCAGGCGGAATGTTACGCGTTATGCGTTACGAACGTTAGGAACGTTACGTTACACTTTTTCGTACATGCAGCCGGTGTTTTATCAATTTATAATATTGGTGATTCATCAATTTATAAGACGTTATCACGTCAAAAACTGTTTAGGCAAATTCTGTTATACGAAATCTATGTAAAATGTTCTCCTCTTTCGTTTAAGACTGGTTTCAAACCGATCTGATTTAAATTGAGCGAGAAATTAGCAAAAAGCACGCACAGGGTCAGGCGGAACGTTACGCGTTACGAACGTTACGTTACACTTTTTCATGCATGCAGTCGGTGTTTTATCAATTTATAAGATTGGTGATTCATCAATTTATAAGACGTTATCACGTCAAAAACAATTCCGGGGTGAACGATAAACGGGCATGCGAATTGTAATTCCGGGGTGAACTAATTTTTTTCATAAATCCGCCGTAAAATGGAACTTTTTGAGACCGAGATCATTGAAATCCATCTATTTTTCGATTTTCTAGAGCCAAAAAACCAGGTGACCGTGAAAGTAAATAATTACCTTAAACGGTATTATATTTATCATAGCAATAGGTAGGCTAAGAGCAAAATAATTATAACACATTTGCTTATAAATAATTCTTACTGCCTATTGGACAAAATTAAAAGTGTAATGAATACTCACTAAGAAATTACACAATATTTGGCACTCGAATTCTAGGGGTGCACAATTGATTAAAAGCTATTACATGCCCGACATTAAGGTTATCATTTTATATTTCTTTCTTTTCGATTAATTCAAAATTCGGCATCGCAGCTTAGATTTTTCATATCTTATATATAAGATATTTGATAATATGTACAATATTGCCAATTCGAAAACAATTGATTTTTTGTACACTTATATAAAATTAAACAAGTCACGTGTAGTCAGAGGGTTGGCCACCCCTATTCAAGTTCCCTGAAAATAAGGAAAGATTGATTGTTTGACACAAACGTTGAAAAAGGAAGGCCGGCGTACTTTGAAGTGTAATTTGACACTTCTATGTGATCTTCTTTGCGAAAAATTAAATAGATCGCTCGAGTAAAATTGCTGTGTACATTTCTTACTGTCGTTGTTTTGCATACTATTTAAGATACGGCTAAAGTGAGAACATGGAACGCTCTATTTGTTCATGTGTAACATTCGCAAAAAATCGACTATTACGTAGGACTGATTCATATTGCAAATAATTCCGAGTAGTGAGCAAACTGAGTACTGTGGTAACGTCGGCGAAGCCTAGCAGATGATATAGTTTTCTGAGCGTGCCAGAATTAAATTGTCGTATTTGAGTGCCAGTTTAAACCGGTTATAATCGAAATCATTAAAGAAATTACATTATCTTTTAGTGCAGTCTAATATTTATTGTCTGTTAGTGTGTGAAGTGAATGAAATATTAGAATTAGCCAGTCTGCAAAAGTGTAAAGCCAAATTATCTATTCATTAACGTTACCTATGCCATGTACACGTACAGTACTTAAATTCTAGTCAAGAAAAAGGCATTGCCGCGTGGTAATATTCAGAGCGATTCTGTTTTGTCACCCTTAAAATAATGATTAAAAGGGTCGAAAGAATGATTACTGTACTTAGAAGTCCTGTAGTGGAGTCAATTTTTAAGCCAATTTTATTAATTTTTTAAATCAGTGTTATGATTGATTTGGAACCATTGAACTAATTTCAGGAAGTGTTCTTGAATGATATAATATAACTTTATAGACGCAGTTTTTGATTTAAATTATTTGTGGGAACCACGTGAAATGTGTATTTTAACGTTCATTTAAAAAGATAACATAAATTAAACAATATAAAAAGTCTTCATACATTTATATTATTTGAATTTTTCGTTTTAAATCTCGTTTAAATTTGCGTAATGTTTCTAGTGAACAAGCGTAATCGATTTTCTACGAAAGGAAATATTGAAAATACGATATTTTATTACTCTGTTGGTAACTCTGTATGCTTAGATAGCGTATTGAAAGGCGGATTATTTGAACCGTGTAGAGGAATGACCGAAGCAGAATTAGCTTCCAGCCGACCTCGAATCGGATGGAGGAAAACAAATGATCCTGGAGACTGACATCAAAAAACAGTATCTTCAATCACAATGACTAATTTCCTATGACACGAAATAATTCATTCTGATGAAAAAGTCGGCTCAAGATGGCTGCAATGCGTATATGACAACTACTTTAGTGACTTTTCATGACCCCGAACAGTTGGTATTGTCAAATTAACAATAGGGACATATCTGTTTCGGGGTACTTGAATGTTTATACTTAAACGCGCGTGTGTTTTTAAAAATATGAAATAGAGTAAAAAATTAATGTTGATGTAATATTAGAAAATAAAACCCATAAATTATTCGCTGTTCGGTCTTCAGATGTAAGCTTTAAACCAACTTAAATTATAATCATAATTATTAAAACCAAAGATAGACAGCTTAATAATTTAATATTTAATTCCTCTTAATATAATTGTCCTTAAAATGTTTATTAGTTTTCATAATCAAGAGCTTCCATTATTTTGGTGACTAGTCGGAGCTAGTTATTTTTTCCTAAATCCTCACAACTTAATTTAATTTACTTAAATATAATACTTACCTGTATATGTATAAAAATAGAAGCTTAAAAATTAGTTCCTAAAAATAGCATTTAACTGTAATTGTATTTATTTAAAAATATCTATATCTAAACATTCTTAATATTTAAAATTATACTTATATTAATATCCGCATTTCGAATAAAATTTTAAAATGCCTTCCACACCAATAAAAATGAATTTTCAACGAAATGAATACTCTCGCTTTTCTTTCGGCCGTAAAAATCGTAATTCTAGACCACCTATAAACACAATCGAATCAGCTAATCAGGAGCAAAGCGTTGAGTTACTGAAAGGTTAATAATTTCACTAAATTCACCATTTAACATAGATGCCCGCATGAATGTTCCAGGGGGAATGCGAGACACTGGAGATCTGAGGGCAATGAAAATAATACCCCCCCTCCCAAAAAAAGAATGTTGAAGCCGGAGGTTTCCTCTGAAAAGTTTTTTAAAATTAGATGGGTTGAGATGCATTTTAGACTATCTAAGATTCTAAACACATATCACTTTACCAACTACTTATAGTTTATTATTACTCTTAAAAATGTTGATTTAAAGTTTACTGGGAATTAATAGTAAATAGTAATAAAGTGGTCGGATTAATGGAAATGGACTTTTGAAAAATGTTTGTTTTCAATCTGATTTTCATTTCGCTTCTCGTTTTCAATTTCTAGGGGGAAGCATGACCCTTCTCTGCGGGCGTCTATGCCATTTAATATTCAAAAATTTTAATTAGTATTTTTCTGTAGACGTTATGCAAAGGTTTCAGGAATTTCGAGCGTATAGTATTTAAAAACACTAGGTTTGTTCCAAGTAGCCAGAGAACGGTAACGGAACCATCAGTGTCCTGCACAGTATCTAAAACGAAACTGTATGGGTTTTGGAATTTTGGAACACGTTTTAGCTACCTGCGCATGACTGTGACGGTTCTGTTATTGTTCTCTGACTGCCTGGAACAAACCTACTTTTATCGAGAGAGATCGTCGCCTTTAACTAGTGATGTAAAATTACCGCTTTTTTATTGTATCCATTTTAGCCGGTTTATTAACCGGCTGTGTATAAAAAACATAGTTTCCTGTTTCCATTTCTTAAAAGAACAAAAATTAAAAAAAAAACAGCAATTTTCAGCAGCAGAATCGAGAGAAGCAATAAAATAATGTATTTATATTTATGTAAATATTGATTGTAAAATTATGACGGCTGACACTAGCCAGATATCCCAATTTCGACCGGAATTTAAATTCTGGTGAAAAACCTCCACAGGCTAGTAATTATAATAATAAATAGTCGCGACTATTTAACCCGATATCTTCATCACTACCTAGCACCGACATTGTTCGTGTGAGGATCTATGCTAATCAAAATTTGATGTTCTTAGTTTCTTGAAGCCTTTCGTAACACATGTATATTGTACCTATATACGAATAAATTAAAACGAAACATGCATGATCACATATTTGAATAATTATAAATAGAATATAGATCTTCCTACATTCATTTTTTCACGTAAATTACTGAGGAACAGACATAAGTTGATAAAAACTGTCATTGTTTGGCATTAGGTAATGGTAACGTTCTATTGTCTACGTGAAAATGAATGTAGGAAGATCTATTATGTTCTATTTCTAATATGTAATCTTGCGCGTTTATTTTTCAATCATTCACCTGCATAAAAATTAATAATATAAATAGTTTTTTAATAGTAATTAATAATAAACTGTTTTTTTTGTAGGAAACGAAAATGGCACAGCTCCTAAAACAGAATATGTCAATTTTGGCGAAGAGGACCAGATGGAAATACAGGGATATTGTTTAAATAATTTCAAACAGTTCGTAACTTTTACTTTCATAGTATTAACAGGAGGAATATTACGGCTAGTGTTCCATTGGTGGCCCCATTGGCATTTATTAGCAACGCATTCTCGATGTCCTTTACAGGAGGCAGATATGGTGTTATTAATCGTAAGTTTTTTTTTTCTATTACATAATCTAATGTAAATCTAATATAAACACGCCAATAAACACAATTTTTATTTTGCAAATAAATAATTATTAGCTAATAATTATTATTGCTAACAAATAATGGCAGACTTTACATAGAATAAAAAAAAATGTTAATTCTCTGCTGTTTTCGAACAAAATTAAACGTTAATAAAGCCAGCACAAGTAAGTTTTATATTAGCTTTGCCAAATACTATCATTTCCGTCGCAATAAATAGTGATGCAATATTATCTTAAAACGGTTTTAAGTAATGAATTCACGTAAATAACACGGATTTCTAACTTTGGCCTGTGTCCAGGTCCTTGATTTATTTTCGTAAAAAGTCACAGCGATTTAAATAACTAAAATTAAATTCTCTACATTAGAATACAATATTTATTTATTCAAATATTCAAGACCACGTGTGCAAAAATTGTATGAATTTTGTAAATGCTAATATTTTGATATTAGATACCTAGTGTTTAGGGTGTAATTAAATATACTACAGTTAGCAGGTCTACGATCATCTCTGGCGTTGAAGCGCTTAAAAAAATAAAAAATAATACTAGTGACATGTAAAACTGAACACCGACGTTTATTGTTGAAAAATATATTAAATTTACTGTATTTTTCACTTTCTGTTTGAAAGACAAGACACCTGACAGGGCGACCGCCTATAACAATTACTCGTGTTGCCATTGCCTTGAGCCTGCCTTGACCGTTACTAGTTCAGTGTGCCCTTGGAAATTTTTGTTTGATATTTGAAACTGTGCAGTGATTGTTACGTGTACTATTTCACATACCTAGTGAGATATTTATGAAAGCTATATGCTTTGATTTGAATTACAGTCTAATGTTTCATTATTTCTATAATTATATAATTTTGAGATAACATGAACGTAGAAAATATTTTAAGTTCTAACTCACCCAAAGACATTACTGGAATGTTAAAAAACTGGGTGCCCACTAATTTTCTTGTAAACCTTGGAATGATAATTGATACGATCGAAAAAAAAAAGAAAAAAACAGCTACTTTTATATTTAGTTTTAACTGGCTTTTGCCAGTGGTTTCTTTCACGTGAACATCGATTTGGCCTGCGTTTAATGTCAGTTTTGACAAGAACCCTATTTTGTTCAGATACCAATTGAACAAGTTCAATCAAAATCTGTATACCTATATTAGTATATTATGTTTTAGGTGATATCGCATGTCATTACAATTACCTACAGACAAAAATTTTGGAGATTTCTATTAAAATACCCGAAAAATCACAAGAGTACAAAATTAGAAAGTTTTCATTTTGTTGAAAATACTAATAATGAGTGTCACATCATGATAAGAATGATAACTTTAAATATTTTGAAAGAATAATTATTTCGATATCTTTAAATTCAACAGCCGCAAACGAGTTTGTGCAACGCGGATCAAGGTGTCATATTATATAGCAGGTCGTTGATACATAGTATACTAGACTAGTAGCCCGATCTGGCTTCACCCGGATTTATAGATGTAGATAGACACATTATACAATGTCGCAACGATTTTTTTGAATATATCCGTATTTACCCGCCATTGCCCACAAATTACTACTCCCTGTTATAATAGCATAATGAGACCATCCCAAATATTTTATCTTGATATTCATAAAAGTCAAAATAGTTTCTCGCTAGGAGCACTTGCAAAAACGCTGAAGCATGTAATACTTAATTTGTTACCAAAAGCCTAAATATGTATTTACGTATTCCTAACTTGAGAAATGATGGGTTCCCCATACAAACTTTCATCCCCTATTTCACCCCCTTCAGTTTTTTTTTTTTTTTGTAGACAAAAGGTAACCTATGTACTTCCTCGTGATGCAGTCTATCTCCTTGCCCTTATTCGAAATCTGTTTTTCAGTTTAGGCTTGAAAAGGTAACAGACAGAGTTACTTTTATTTATCCAAATAAATAAAATTGTAGCATTACTGTAACAACTAGGCTATTGTATTTATGCCGTGGATGAATTTAAATAAATTTTAACGTTAGATTTAGATTTGATTTGTTACAAATAATTTCACATGTTTTTTTCGGAAAGAAAATAATTTAATACCCATTTTACCCCGTTTAGGGGCGGTTTTTGGCCGTTTTGGGAAATTGCGCAACCCCAAAGAGAAATTTTAGTATCACCACCATGTTCAGCATCCACGAAAACGGGGGGAGGAGGTAATCTCATTTCAGCCCAAAATATTTACGTGTTCGTCCAAGTCACACACGCCACTAACTCGAAAACATTTCTAGAGCTTAGGATTTTTTAAGATTGTGAATTCAATGGATATCCTTATATCTAAAATCTTGCACACATACCTATATGTTGGTAAAAATCTATTGGTTTTTAGGCTATGTGCCCGCATGGATACTTTTTCTTAGTGACCTTTAAACTATAAAATAAAACCATTTTCGATCTATTTAACCGAGAACCAAATCCCATAAGAGTTTGTGCGTGGTCCTTTACTCTGTTTTTGTTTACATCTTACATAAGCTGTATTACAATAACTTTGTAGTTCTTAAAGATTCTTCAAAAATTCTATCGCCATTAATTTTGTAATTATTAAAACTATGATTAAGAGTAAAAATGGGGAAATTCAAAATTACGAAAAGAGGTCTCTAAACAACTTTATGTACTTATTACCTGCCCGATCTGACCTCGCCCAGGTAGCATTTTCGGCTTCGTCTGACTGGATCAGCATTTTCTTCCCTAAGTAACGCGCTGGAATTTCGTGCTAATATTTATTCTACGCGGGTGATGCCGCGGTCAAAAGCAAGTATTAATTTTTATAATATTGTACAATATATTTAATGGTTTAGACACAAAATGCAATAAAAAAAATTCCCAAACAACCGTTTTTTTCTGACTTCTTTTTTGATAATGAGTGTTGATGCATAATCCCTAAGAGAGGTATAAGTTTTCCAGTGATGATTTACCAAATCGGTTCAGTACATTCAGAGATTAGCTCTTTAAAAAAAAAAGTCTCAAACTGTCTCTCCTTATAATATTAGTAAATGACATATTATGTAGATATACGTTTGTAATGATCACAGTTATTTTAAAAATGTAATTTGGATTGAAAAATGTCGCCACTGTAGAATTTATTTGAGGACTTTAGAAAACCGCGCATATTTGTTAAACATGGACACAACCAGCATAGAACAAATTTGCAACTTGCGCGGTAGACAATACACAAGTTTTCAAATCGCAAATTAATTAATGAAAACAACGCATCACTAGCACACTGGATCGGTCCAGCATGGCTGGACAGAAATAGCAGGTGACCGACGAACGGCCGTTGCAGACTGCTGGTTGCAGGTGCTGGTTTACTGTACGGTACTTCGTTAAATTGTATGGATACCTCATGAACAGACTTTTTGCTCCGTGTTGTGCTACTCATGCAGATTTATGCTTGAAAAGAATGCGCGGTACATAAGACTAAAAATCTTTTAATTGAAATTGGTCGGGTAAAAATGTCTTACTAAACGAAATAATATTTGTTTTTTCGTATTATTTTGTATTTCTAATGTGCCTGCCATTATTAATTGTAATCAAAAATATAAATCGATTTTTGATTGATAAGCATAAAACTTGAGATAATTTTTATATTAGATATACATATAACCGATGTCATTTAAAGATAGAGGACCATAATTTGATTAATTAAATTGTTTTAGGAACGCTATCAAGATAAGCACACAAGTTATCATGTAAAGAAATTGAAAACATTAACACCGGAAAAAGTTTTAGAAATGGAAAAGAAATCTCTACGTAAAAAAAATGATAATGCGGATGGAAGAAATTCAAATTTAACTGAAGTGTCGGCTGACCTACCTTTAAATCTGTCAGTGCATTTTGAAGGTAATTTCATCCAATTTTTTCTTCAGAACGCACAGAATTTTGCTAAATGTTAAATTGCTATCCTTTTATTTCAGTGTTCAATTCTGTTCAATAATTAATTTCAAAGCAGTTTCTTATCATTTTTCAATTTTAATATCTTTTTAGGAGGTGTGTTTAGACAGATCGACCAGTTAGTTTTATTTACCTGCAAGAAGATTACATACGTTTGGAATGCTAGCAAGAGTGAATTCGAAAAACTGAAAGGGCTAGATATTGGCGTGACGACTGACATATTACATCAATGCACTGGGTTATCTGCACACGAACAATTTGCAAGGTTGGTAATAAATGAAATGTTTTACTATTCAGACACCCGAGTTTCGTATTATTTCCAATTTAATATCTGTCTTTCTGCACATAATTCATAAAAAAATAAAGTCAGCTCTTTTGTAATAGAAGGTTTGTAATCAAAATCAAGATTTTTTTTGGCGAGTAAGTATTGAGAGAACTCCCCACCAACCTATAAAAGAATGCGTAGCGTAGGATTAATTAAGGTAAATAATTTCAGATAGGTGCAATAAATTTCGCCAAACTGTTCAAACTGTTGCAATATTTGATTGTAGTGTCAATATGTCGACATTTCCAGTTGTCTACTTTTACCTGTAATATGAGACGTTGGGGTAATTGCTGTTGATTTACTTTGAAACTTTTATTTTTCAGACGAATGGTTTATAGTTCAAATCAAATTGTCGTTCCACAGAAAAATGTAACACAGCTGCTGTTTTTGGAAGTATTAAATCCATTTTACATTTTTCAAATATTCAGTTTCATTTTATGGTACATCGATGAATATCCAGCTTATGCTACAGCTATTTTAATTATGAGTGTTTTTGGTATCGCTATGTCTATTATACAAACCAAAAAGGTACGTAAAAAATCATATTATCATACTACTCTCTCTTCAGTTCTTCACTTGATTAGCCAAAACATTGCAGTCAGTAATAAATACATTATAGCATACATACATATTTCTCAATAAAGTTATTGTTATAAAAAAATATATGACACTTTCCTTTACCATGCATTGACTGCAATCCGTCACTTTGAATTCAATACAGAGTGCAGTATATTATAATATTTACAAATGAAGGGTACACGGGAAGAAGGCGGTTTGTCAAAAAATGTCAATTGTGCAGGAGAGCATTTTGAAGTGTTTAAGATCGTACCATTTACTTGTTGATGCATTTCTTTCAACGCTTATAACTTTTGACCTAGCGTATTCTTGTCTAAAATGAATACACCAACAGAAAGGTACGGCTTTTGGCTACAAGATGGCATAAAAAAATTAATTTCGAATTTTTACTGACAAATCGCCTTCTTCCCGTGTACCCTTCAAATGTAAAATATTCAGTTGTTTTGTCCATTAATTTTTGTTGTGTAAACATCTTAGCTCTTGGGTCACAGTACGGGGTAAATGGGAATTCGACTGTGACATGTAATCAACACTTAGCAAGGCGCGTTAATGTTTCACAATTCAATCATATCTTGCTTGTGAAAAATGAAACCAATATGAACTCATATGTTAACACATCGGCTTTCGTGAGTACCGCGTCATTCAAATCTTTTTTTTTTGTTACAGAATCAAAAAAACTTAAAAAGTACCGTTCATAGCAGTGATGTAGCTACAGTTATTCGACCGTCTTTGGAAAATGAGAGCGAAGTCATATCCACAGAAATGCTAGTTCCGGGCGATATTTTAGAAATTCCAACACACGGATGTATTATGCACTGCGATGCTATTTTGCTAACAGGGAATTGTATTGTTAATGAATCCATGCTAACAGGTTTGTCAAAATAACATTTTAATAGTTATGAAACAAACATGCATTGCTTTAGGATATTGTAAATTATTGACGCTGAACAATATAGATCATAAGCGTCTGATATATTGAAACATTAGTATGTGACCGAAAATCATTACGCATAAAATGCAACATAGACCGGGCTTTCAGAGGAGGTTTAAGGCCCATTCACACAATACTGGATTTTGAGCTCGTTTGCTTACTTTAACATATCGTTAACGCGAGATTCACAAAAACACGTCGCACACTTACTCGCCACTCGCGCTACTACATGCAATGAATACTGATAAGATTACACTCTTCACGCTCATTGATCGCTAGACTGAACTAAAATGCAATAGTCCACATTCTGTTCCCCAATCGCGCGATGAAATCAGTAGTTTCAAGGAGCCGAGTTATCGTCAGATACAGTAACTATGTTTCAACCTCTCTGCGATCAGTAATATTATCGTCACAGTCATGCGCAGTAGCTAAAATGAAACTTTTATATCGATTTTGTGCGCATGCGTTGACTTTGCACTGTTTTGTAGCTTAAAGAACAGTTCTAGAACCGTTCTTAGAGAGGTTGGAACATAGCTAGTAACGATGCAATTGCTAAATTGCGCGTTTTCGAAACAAAAAGTAGCACGTGTATGTTGGCGCTTAATGATAATTACTGTGAATAATAAGGCGGATAGGAACCATGAAAAAAAAAAAACCTGTATGGATATTTCCTCGTCTGTGTGAAAGCACATCAAATCTCTGAAAGCAGCTTTATAGTAAGTTTTAAAAGCGTTATATTGTTAATGTGGTAGCAAAACTGCGCTAACCAATAGTGATTGAGAGGTTACTGTATTTATCTGTTTTTGTGAACTATGTGAAGATAAATTACAAGTAACCAAGGATGCAAAAATAAGCAAACGACAATTATTTTTTAGAAATAATCCGAAGTCCAAATTTCAGGACTATTAAATTGAAAAATAATTATATTCGTGAAGTAATGCATTATTTACAACCCTGAAAGTAACAGAGCATTCAAAGAGCGAGAAAAAATCCCACGATAAAACAATAGCTTGTAATTGAACAATAGAAAGAATGATGTACCTAACCCGTGTTAATGATTTATCGTCTATATTTCAGGTGAATCTGTACCAATTACAAAAACACCAGTTCCGAACAGTCCAAATTTGATATACGATTCTAAAGAACACGCAAAACATACATTGTTTTGCGGTACTCGGGTAATTCAAACACGATACTTGGGTGATCAAAAAGTACTTGCGGTTGTAATTCGTACAGGGTTTTCTACTGCCAAAGGTATTTATTTTTACATACTGTAGTAAAAATAAGATCATTATCTAAAATGACACATTTTAGTCACGTTGTAATTGTTTTCTCATACCTATTGCAAAAATGTTAACAATTATTAGATAGTCAATAAAAAAAGCTTAAATTTTCAGGTGGTCTTGTAAGAAGTATTTTGTATCCTCCACCAGTTGACTTTCGATTTGAAAAAGACAGCTATCGATTTATTGAGTTTTTAGCCGTAATTGCTGGGATTGGATTCTGCTACACAATAATAACAAAGGTATCTTCTTAAAATTAAATATTTTATTGGCTATGCAGATACTGTGAAACACTTTTTCAAAACATTTGTACTAATTTAACGATCAACGAATTTTGGGGGGTTTTGCATCAGAACTATAAAACACGCAATCTCATCACCATTTGAAAAAAATAAGTTTTACTAGTCAGATATTTAAAACTAGCATAACTAATGATATAGTCAATGGTTTTAGTGTTATGTAACATAAAGAATGTAAAACTGTACTGAGCCAAGCGTTAAATGAACATAATACGATAACTCGAATGCGTTGCGGAAAATTACGTTAGTTGACTGTCTTATGCGGTATTGTTTTGTTTATTGCAGTCTTTACGAGGAGTTCCGGCAAGTGAGCTTGTGATCGATGCTTTAGATTTGATTACAATTACGGTTCCGCCCGCTTTACCAGCTGCAATGACAGTAGGGAGAATGTATGCCCAAAGACGCTTAAAGAAAGATAACATTTACTGTATTTCGCCTAGAACTATCAATGTGTCAGGATCGATTGACTGCGTGTGTTTTGATAAAGTACGTATTTAATTACAATTTTTCTTTTATATACAAAGTTATTCTTTTATTTTTCTGTAAGTGATTATTATTCTTTATATTTTTTTTAGACCGGTACACTTACAGAAGATGGATTAGACATGCTGTGTGTAGTTCCGATAAAAAATAGACACTTTAATGATTCCGTTAAACTAATATCAGAAATGGAATATGACGATTTTATGTTCGGAATGGTGTCTTGTCATTCAATTACAATAATAGAAGGTGAACCAACGGGTGACCCATTGGATTTGAAGGTAATTTTCGGCAGATTTTTAGATGAAATGTTTAAAAAGATCCTTAGGTTATTATAATTATTGTGTTATTTTAGATGTTTGAATCAACAAAATGGACTATTGAGGAGCATGATACGAGTGACAATACTAAATATGATATGATTTTCCCAACGGTCGTGAAACCTCCGAAATCAGCTAAGCAGATGGGACGATTGCAAAGAAAAGTTAGCGAAATTTCAAATACCACATTACATTCTGGCTTTGGTGATTGTCTGGAAGGAACTGATGAAATAAATCCTTACGAAATCGGAATTGTTAGAGAATTCCCATTTTCAAGTTCACATCAACGTATGTCGGTCATTGTTAGAAGACTTGGAGCACCAAATTTTGAATATTTTTGCAAAGGTAAATTAACAATAATATTCAATACAATAGACTCCTGTTCACAAGCACGTTGCAGTTTTTACAATTTTATAATACAAGAATCCATAAATAAAAAAATTAAAAATATTCTAGGCTCACCGGAAATGATTTTAACACTGTGCAAACAAGATACTGTTCCAAAAAATTTCCATCGAGTGTTAGAAACATATACGCAACAGGGTTATCGAGTCATTGCGATGGCACATCGTGATTTAGTTCGAATGAGTTATCCTAAAGTACAACGGGCGTCACGCGAGTCACTCGAAACGGATTTAACACTACTTGGACTTGTTGTATTAGAGAATAGACTCAAACCTGAAACTACACCAGTCATACAGATGCTTAATTCTGCTAACATAAGAACTATAATGGTAACAGGTAAACAATTTGTTTGCTATATTTTTACTATTTTACGCGCTTCTTATTTTTACATTTTTTTTTTTTTTTTAATAGGTGATAATATTCTAACTGCACTAAGTGTTGCAAAAGAGTGTGAGATCGTATTACCTCATCAAAGTGTCATCACAGTCAACACAGCTGTAACTGAAATTGGCAAAATTCCTGAAGTATATTACATGTTAGCTGGGAATACATCGGCAAATGCTAGATTGTCATACATCAAAGATGCCACTACACCCAATGTAAGTACTGTTGAATACGTTCTGTTTTGTAATCAAAACATCCAAACGCAGTGCTCTCTAATGGGCTATGTGCAAGGAGATGGAGTTACAAATTTATCGATGCGAGCGTTTGTGGTCAGAGGCGGTGTAAGGCGTGGACGACGTGGGCCACGGCTTCGCGGTACAAGGGGCCTCGCGTCTCAAAGGTTGATTGCAATAGTTTGCATTAGGTACTTAAAAGCCGTGACGGAGACGAAAAAAAATTAAACGACAAATATAATTATCAACTCTTCGAACTATCAAACTTTCTTTAGTTTCATTTTAAACAAAGTGCAGCGACATGGCGAATTTTGTGTTGCTCTGTCAGTCGTCAATTTATGCTCAGTTTTAGGCTACCAGCAAAGTAATCAAACATACCTATACAATTTTGTATTTCAAAATAATCAATTGAATTTTCTTCATACCTATATCGAAAGTGCGTACTTTCGGCATCAATTGTAAGGCAAAAAGTCTAACATTTACTTCTTGGTGGGATTACACGCACTAATTCGGGAAGTTCGTGCGGTAGTAAAGCAAAAAAAAAACAATCAACTGTTGTTAAGATGTCGTTTCCATAGCAACCCTGTTAAATTTTAGCTAATAGTCGCGTACAGCTGTCATTCGTGTTTTTGCGTTGAAATTTATCTGTGTTTTTATGTAATTAGTAAGTAATTAATTAACTAATGTATTTAATAAGCATGCTTACGACCGAGGTATGAAGAAAAATAGTATTCACCACACTGACCGATAGTGTGATATTCTTGCACTGCGCGTCATGATATGCCCTTGGATTCGCCTCTTGCTGTTTCTTTATATTTTATCAAATAATATAGTTTGAATTTATAAGAATAAAAATTAAACAATTGCAACTGTTTTTATTTTATTAAATTCTTCTTCTTGCGCAACCAGAGGGCCTCGCAAAATGGACCATGCCCACATAAAATGTAGGTCTTGCCCCGCCACTGTTTGTGGTGAGCACTAGGGGAAACTTAAAACTCAAATTTTCCACATGTCAGAGAGCAATGTGTATTAAGAGTGAAAATAGTTATAATTTTATAAAGTTTTTTAATTACAAAGAAAACATGGACAAAACTAAGCGATCTGGAAATACTTGTTGTGTTCCGGGCCATAGGCATAGCAACAATTTTACACTGGGGTGGGAGTTGGGGCAAATTTTCAACTCTAGCTATCACTACCAACTTTCTGGAGTTTCATGACAAAGAAAATATGTAAATTATTGTAGATTTATTTTGTTATTTGTACTTGAACATTTAATATTCTAGGGTGGGTTGAGGGCGATTTAAGTAAAATCATTGGCGCCATAATTTGACGTTGTCATTGTAAACAAATTAATTATTTATATATTGTACCGTGTACGTCATAATTGATAAATAATTCTCACGTACCTTTTATGTTATGCTATTTATATAATGGCTTACAATCTGAGTTTTATTGAATTATATAAAATTAACAGCAGTTTTCCTTATTACGTTTTTTTTTACACATCATGGCCAACTAAAGTTTTTGACTTATCACCATAGAAACATGTCGCGATTGCCAATTGCCCTAAAAATTGAGTCAAATAGTTCTCTATTACCCACTAGCGGCGCTAGTAGGCTTCGTGCACCCAGTCTATAGAGTTGTAACCACGAAGTCATAACCAGCTTGATCGTAGAGGTGGACCGATATCTGTCGCATGAACTAATATGGCGTCAGCTACTGGGTAACGCACACACGTTCATGGCTTGCATGTGTGTAGTGTTTGTGAAGTTAAACAACTTTAGTAACTATGGTAAAAACAGGTGGAAAGAACCGAAGTTTTCTCATGTAGTGATAACAGCGCTATCTCGCGTGCGCCAAAAAAACGGTCCATCTCGAAACAGCAAGAATAGGAAGCTAGGTCTACTGGTTAATAACTTCGTGGTTGTAACGAATCTACTTACAACAAATGCAAGTGATAATAAAATATTTTTAACAAAAAAATTGAACCGACTTCACACTAAAAAGTAAAAAATAATTGCGTATTGAAATGTTTTGGAGTCGGTGTCAGCCAAAATGAAATCTATTCCGAGAACTACACCGACTCCAAAACATTTCAATACGCAATTATTTTTTACTTTTTAGTGTGAAGTCGGTTCAATTTTTTTGTTAAAAATATTTTGTTTTTCTCTTTTTAGTGTTAATCTAACACTAAAAATCGGTAAACATACATAAAAAACATTATGCGTTTCTTTGAAATTTGAGAGTTTCCCTCGATTTCTCCGGATTCCACCATCAGATCCTGACTTGGTTCCGATGGGACCACCTCTGAGGTGCACTCTTTCGAATAAAAAAAAAATTTTGAAAATCGGTCCATAATTGACGGAGAAATCGGTGAACATACATAAAAAAAAAAAAATATATATACAGACGAACACAGAACCTCCTCCTTTTTGTTGAAGTCGGTTAAAAAGGGCATTATACAATGTGAATAATTACTTTTTCAAATTATTTGTAAAAATTGATTGTAATGTCAATAAGTGTTTACTAAAATATTTATTGAATAATAATAATCAGACAATTTATTAACATAATTAATGGTTATGTAAGTAAGATCCATAATGAATCGGTGAGTGTCGGAACGCCTGTAACATACACCATTGTAATAATTATTTTTATTAGTGAAAACTAATGTGTAAATGTAAATACAAATCGTTTTTTGTTTTGCAGGGTGTAGGTGGAGATTACAGTATTTTAACAAATACAATAACAGAGGACAGTGCTAGTATCACATCTATGGCAACAATCGAATCGTGTACCGGAAACACCGACATGACAGCAGCTACTAATTCGATCACACAAACGGCTCTTCCTAATCCTGAAATGGTTGCAGGATCGAAGCATAAGCATTCCAGCAGAAATACTGGTCCGCCGTCATATAATAACTATCGGTTCGCTATGACAGGCAAAAGCTGGGCAGTAATCAAACAGTATTACCCGGAGCTGATTCCTCGAATTGTAACAAGAGGTTGCGTGTTCGCAAGAATGTCGCCTGATCAAAAACAGTGCCTCATTCAGGAGCTGCAGGCCTTGGGTTATTATGTCGGTTAGTATCAAATAGTAATTCTTCTATATTAGTGGATCTCAACCTTTTCCGCTCGTGGCCCAAAATTCTTAGACAGATCAGCGTGGTTGCAGCATATTTCATTTAACAGAGAGAAATGTAACAGAATGGAAAACTTGATGCCTTGTAACTGTAACACGTTTTAAAAGAATTTTAATTTTGGTTGCATGTACACCTAAATTTTTGAAGATACTAATATGAAATAAAAGGCGTGATTTAGGGCTTTTGTTTGTTTATGAAAACATTTTACGCGTGAATCAACGACGCGAAGCTATTTTTGCGCGCCCTTTGACTCGATAGGTAAGTTCCAAGCTGCTAGCAAATGGTAACGAAACCGTCACCCGCATGCGCAATAGCTAAAACGTGTTCCAAAACCGACAAGCAGCTTCATTTCAGCTACTGCGCATGAGGATGACGGTTTTGTTACCTTTTGCTGGCTGCTTGGAACAAACTTTATGTTTTTGTTGTAATTTCCAAATATATTACGAACCCCCCTCCCCCCCGCTCATCTAGAGCAATGTTGAGATGCGTGCCACGCCCTGGTCATACATTGAACACAATCAAATTTTACGATAAATGCATGCCAATAATAATAATCTTTATTTATTTCGTATTACTCATGGGGTATGAAACAATATGTCAATACAAAGATGTGTCAAATAGTTATTACAAAAAAAATCCTCAACTGAATAACAGCACTTATCAACTTGTTTTTTTATAGGATCATTAAGGTGATAATATAATTTTTGACCCATATAATTCGGTTCTCTCCTACTCAGTTCCAATCTATGTTTAGGCAGCCTTAAGTCATGACCACATCTTGTTGGGTAATTGTGAAAATTTTTATTACGACATGCCAATACATTAAATGAAATAATCTTTTCTTTCAGCGATGTGCGGTGATGGTGCTAACGACTGCGGAGCACTGAGAGCTGCTCATTGTGGAGTTTCTTTATCTGACGCAGAATCTTCTGTGGCGTCGCCGTTTACTTCGAAAAACCCTGATATAACGTGCATTCCACAGGTTATTAAACAGGGTAGAGCAGCTCTAGTCACTAGTTTTGCTATCTTCAAATATATGGCTGCTTATTCTCTCACTCAATTCATTTCAGTTGTACTTCTGTATGAAATCCAATCCAATCTCACGGACTGGCAGTTTTTGTACATTGATTTGTTCGTGATAACGACGTTTGCATATTTCTTCGGGAAAACGGAAGCCTATGATAAAAAACTTGCTAAGGAAGCCCCATTGAACAGTTTAATTTCTCTGACGCCAGTTCTTAGTCTTATTTTGCAAATGATAGCCGTTATGTGTTTTCAAATTGTTCCGTTTTATCATGTACAGCAAGAGCCTTGGTTCAAGCCCTACAATGCAACAGATGAAGGAGTAAAGAGCGTTGGTTGTTTTGAAAATTATGCTGTTTTTACAATTTCTAGTTTTCAGTACATTATTTTAGCTGTAGTATATTCAAAAGGCAAACCTTACAGAAAAAGTATGTTCACAAATTACGGGTTTTTGATTAGTGCTACTGGGCTCTCTATTTTTTCTGCTTATCTAGCTCTGTATCCTTGTAGCTTTTTAAGGGAAAGTTTTGAATTGATTTTGCCGTATGAGACAACTGAAGACAATTCACATAAAGAAGTGATGAACTTCCGTGTGTTGATGTTAGTTTATGCTGCGCTTAATTTCTTTGTTGCTATTATAATTGAAAACGTAATTGTTGATTATTTTATATTTAAAAAGTTGAGATTCAAATTCCATGACATTAAAAAGTCGAAACGAAAATTCTTACAAATTGAAAATGATCTCAATGCTGACTTAAAATGGCCTCCGTTAAGCTTAGATTTCAAATCTGATATTGAAGCACACATACCAAATGTTAACGGTCCTAAGAAAGAAATGATTGTCGAAACTCCGACTGAATTTGACAAAAACAGTATACTGAATTGCTTTTTTGATAATGAAAAACATCGTGAAAAAACAACCGCAACAGTAACAACACCGAATAAAGAAACGCCACTGAACGTTACAAATTTGAGAAGGAGAAATGACAATCTGAGTAAAATTAAACAAAATAATGCAAACGTATCCAATTCTACAAATGCGATGTATTTTGATAATTTTTATCATAAATCAAGTGATGTTGGTACATCAAATTCGACAAATGCAGTGTATTTGGAAACAAATCCTAATAAACCAAAGCAAAACATTGTTTCTAGTTTCGTTAATACAGTTTATATGGATACGACTTATCCAGTCGATGATAAGCCAGATGATTGCGTTCGTCAAGTTGAATTTAGTCAAACACAGACGCCCGGAAGACATTTGAAAGGACGAGTAAATTACAATATAAACGATAAACATTTCAGTGCCGATCAGCTTAACATTCAAACGAACAGTTTAGCATTGAGTCCGAGACACATACCATCGCCGATAAATGAAAATCAAAATGCGTCTGGAAGTTTTAGTCCGAATACAAAAACTAATATCAGAGACGTTAAGCCGTTTTCTGAATCGGTTCCTAATTTTTCGAATTTAAACGGTCAACTTGCTAAAGATGTGAAAACCTCTACGAGTTCCGCAGTTTTAGAAATGAATACAATTAAAGAAAGTTAAATAGGTAATATTTTTTTTACAGTAATGTTCTCTTAAATACAGCTTTTTTACAAAGCTAATACTTAAGTTCTCGTTTAATTTATGGCTTTTAAGAAACTAATGTTAAATAACGATGTTAATTTTTTTTAACAAAATTGTAACGTTTTTTTATAGGCCTTAATCTAATGTATTATAACACTCTTTTGTTATAATATATCAGTGTTTTTAAAGTAAACGAGGACTTGTAAATATAACTGTTTGGTTTACTAAGATGTGCCAAGCATATTACAAGTACATAATTAATTTTTACAGTCTCAATGATAACATTCATTTACTAGACTTTTCAGTATTCATAGCTGTAAGACGCTTCAGTGTTTTTATATAACATATCATCTTGATAGTCATAACAAATCGGTGATATTTAATTGGTTGGATATAACGTGATATGTAATAAAATAACACTTTAAGGTGCGTACGAACGCACATCAGGCAAGTTGAGGACACACAAATACTTCAGTGTGTACATAAATCCGGTGTTTTTTTCTGCCTCGAATATAAATGTACATTCGATCTTCATGCATCTTCAACTTGCTTCCTCTTATGCGTCCATGTCACGTGTGTGCACCTTTAGTAAAATTGTTTGAATGTCAATTAAGTACGATCTTAGACGAACTTATATTTAATTAGTGTAAATAGATTATAGAAAATTTATAATTGTGATGTACTGACAAGATCAGCTGTAAGAATTAAAACATGCCCAGAGAAAATTACGGAATGTGACTGTTGATGGCTGTTGCCAATTGTTCAGCTGTTGGTTTTTACTTTTTACTGAGAATTGAGAAATATCGTACTTATATCTCTTAAGATTAAAAGTAGTTGAAACTGTTTTTCTAACAAATTTGTAGGTATTTATTAATGTAGAAAAAGAAGTATTAAAATATGATATACTTAAACAAAAATATTTGTTATTAACAGCTGTTAGAATATTGTGTTTTATAAAACATGTAATTTTATTGTATACTGTTAATAGTGGAAATATAAAGGTAGCATGTTAATTTTGTTTTTTTTTTATGAAAAATATCTTTTTGCACTACCCCCTTAAAATAGGTGCCTTTCATGCGTGTATAGCGGTCGTAAAATAACCCATTTAACTAGTGTGTTAAGTAAAGCAAACGTAGACTCGCCATACTGTCAATAGCGATTTATGATGCCTCTTCAAACTCGCTTTACTCTTAATACTATTAGAGGTGAAGTATGATGAAAAGTGAAATGTCAAAAAAAAATATGTGGAAGTCAACCCTAAAACTCTCCGATGTGTTAAATTATCTTACAATAAATTGATACCATTGTGAGCTAACCTTAAAACTTCCCGCTATGTGTTAAAATACGTTACAATAAATTGATATATACATATAATATACCTATAATACATTAAAGCTTATAAAAAATGTACAGATAAGAATTTCTGTCATAAAAAGAACAATTCCACAATTTTTTTATACACATTATATTTAAACTAAGAGTTATGCCACAAAAACCATGAAAATATGTTCTTTTTCTTTGAATAACTTTGAAACTACTTGACTGATTGATTACAAAATCTGATGGGATCTAAGTGTCAATAAATTCTTTCGAATGACGCAATTAATCTGATCTCAATCGATTGATGCCTTGTAAAATTATCGTACAATAATTTGTTTACACACGCACGCACATACGAAAGTCCATCCAAAAATAGTCTCAATAGCTTCCTAGGACCCCAATACGTCGAAATTTTCAAAAATCGGACTGATGCCAATAATTCCCCTTTTTTAAATTTTCAGTAGCGGGAAGTTCAAAATTGAAACATTTACAGAAAATAAAATAAAATCAGCTGTTTTATAGGGGCACGTGCAAATAATATAGTATTCCGACGTAGTCACATAATGATGAGTCCTGTGACTAAAACTCGCAGAGTTCGTTTTTACATATTGTCATAACTTGTACGTAAAAATCGTCATTATATCTTATAATCCTACATACATAAACTATTATTTTTGTTAGGTGTTTTTAGTAATTAACCAGACAGGTGATTTGAAAGATGATTGGATTCTTAGTATTGTTTAGAATGGATTAGATAGAATATCTGTAAACATTTCTAACATATTATCTAACATAATAATATACCTACAGCACTTACTCCAGAGAACACATCTTAATCATGCAGCTCCTGCTGGTAGAGATTTCTAGTACTGTTCAGAGAACATACACTTTGTACTGTTTGCTTAAAAATAAAACGAGATAGACGAGCCCCAATTTCTTTCGTTCAGTGACGTCATCTAAATTAACCAATGAGAATTCAAATTAAAACCCCAAATCCCCCAAGTTTTCAATTTAATAATAAAAAGAAACCAAAATATACAATAGGCCAGTAGTTAAACAAAGGTAAAGAATACAAATACAAGATTTAAAAAACATGTCTGAAATATAGTTACGAAAATTGTTTGAAATAATCGACTTTTTGATACGTACAGTGGATGAAAGAGAGACAGCAAGCTGCAGTTGTGAGCATTCATTAGAAATAACCGACTGCGGCACACCGCGCCCTTGGCCGAATGTCGACGAATAACACCGAGACATTTACAGAGAGTAGCCATTACGTTTGGTGTGTAGGAAAGTTGCATTTATGACATTTTATTTGGTAAAAAACTGTTTAAATATACCTGAAAAGTGATCAGTGGGTGTGTATTTTGCAAGTTTAAGTGTCTAAGAAACTATTTTTCTCATGATTTTCACGGCGGTGCGTGATTTTCTGTGTAAAAAGTGCAATTTGTGATCATAGGACGATACGCCAAAGCGGTTCGCATTTGATCACGGGAGAAAACGGTCTGGAGCATTTCAGACCGTATTTTCACTTAGGAAAAGGTATTTTTCCAAAATGCAAATTATATAGATAGAAATTCATATTTTATAATTAGAAACTAATCATAAATAAACGCAACCGGCGCCTTCCGTACAATTTTTTTTATAATGGGAAGTTTTACTGTAGACAGATTTATTTTCCGCTAGTACTTCCATAAAATAATGGCTGACCTGCCAATGTAAAACCAGAATCTTTCAGTTTATTTATAACTCTTTCAGAATAATACAGTCAAACAGTCCTAGTTGCAACCCTTACCTGACTTTCTTAAAATTCAAACATAAATATGAGAGAGTCTAATGACATATTATCTGTCAAAATGTATAGTAAAAAGGTGTGTCACTACCAAATCTTGACACTGTCAGTAGTTCAAGTGATTTATAGTTATTATTTTTTAAAGCTTTATTATTCCCAAATATACCGTTTTCTTGTACATTTGAGTGACCAATTTAGTACCTAATTATTTTTTTGCGTTTCCTGCGTACAATTATACTAAATAGCGGTTTTAATAATTAAAATACATAGTACATCCAGGTATAGGAAATGACGTAAATTGCATTAGAAATTCTGTATTGAATGTTTTTTTAAATTTATTGGAAATTCGGTATTGTTATCTTTGTAAGGGAATTGCAAATTCTTGAAATAATATTAAACTTTGTGAATAAGCCCTTTCTTTCATTTGACAATGATGTATAGCAACCCTGAAATCATAGTATTTTTAATGTATTCCATAAGTAATTATATTTTGACTCCAATCGCCAAATTTGAAGTCTTAAATCATATTACTGGTAATTGCAATGATGGAAAATATTTTATTCGGTTCTTTTTTTGCTTATTTCAATTAGTAATGCAGAACTAATGTACATATATATATATTAAGTATATTTATACATTTTACTGGAATGATAGTAAATATATAATTTTAGTTTTTATATAATATTGTGACGTCATTGTGGTTATTTTGTAGTTGTAGTATTTAGTTTTCGATATTATATTATGTTGGTACATTAGACAATTCGCCAAGCAAATCCAAAAACTTATAAGTAGCTATATTTTACAAAAATTATAATAATTTTATATAGATTGAGTGGATACTAACTTACCGGACAGGTGAATTTTTCACTTCACGACATTACATTTGAAACGTACAGTTACGACATTTATCACAGCTATTTATTAGAATCAGTAAATAATTCCCATATTATTTTCATTTGTATGAAATTCAGACTACGTTTTCTAAATGTTCATGTGCAAAAAACACGCAGCAAGCCCTTAACAGAATAAGTACAGTATAACTGAATATAGACATGGTGTCTGCATGGACTCATTTTCTTTATTATTTTTAAAAAAATCATATTAATAGCTTGCTTTATGGTGTTTAAACTTCTGTAGACTTCAAAAGACTAGCGAGTAGCGAGGTTGTTCTTTTGAAGCTAGCATAAATTGTTCATTCATTTTGTCTTTCAGTTCGTAGGTCGTATTGTAAGAGGGTTAAGTAGTTCGGTAGGTATGTAGAATTAAAATTGTTTAGTAAATAAAAAAAAAATAGTAATTATGAAAGTAGGGATCGACCTATAAAATTTTTTTTCGATGTCGGCCGATTATCGACCATAGAAAATATTTTAAACTTTTGCACCTAACATTTCCTAAAATCTATAATAGATGCTCCAAATATAGAAATATGCGTTCTTTATTGATGCCTAATACATAATATAAAAAATATTTACTTTTTAATTTTCGTTAACTTTTGAGTTATATAATAGCGCGGAATTGAAATTATCTCGCAAATAACGACGAAATATTTCAAATCGGTTAAGCTGTGTCCTGACTATGCCGATCGGCAAAGCTGGTACGATCGATCATCGAATTTGTCTGATAATGAAGCTGGCAGCACGTCCACACTAGTGCAGCTTTGCCGATGGGCATAGTCAGGACACAGCTTTAACCCCTCGAAAAGTTACGGCTAAAACAAACATAATTAAAGGAAAAAAAGAATATAGGTACATGTCGAACTGCGATAGTCTCTTTTTTTTAAATCTGTTAAAAATCGATTCTTATGATTTCTATGATATAGATCAGTGATTCCCAAAGTGGTCTATATCGACCCCCAGGGGTCGACGACAACTTGCAAGGGGTCCATGTCAGGAGGAAAAAAAATTGGGGGTCCATGAAATGAAAATGGGGGTCAACGATAGTGAATCTCCTAACAAAAAAAGAAACAAACTGGACATCGTTAACCGAAGAGATTTAAGATTAAATCTAACTAAATTGATGTCAAATGATGAAAATTTATTATTAAAGCACCAGGTTCATCCCTCACACTAAAAGCATTTATTTTTTGCTTAGTTATTTTATGTAACAGAAATTAAATTTTAATTTGGTGCGTTTTAATTTGAATCTAATTAATAAATGTATAAAATTAAACATTTTACACTACATTTCACTACCGTTATAAATTTAAATCGTTCAAAGTGAGTAGCACTATACTGGTTGTCAAAAATACATTTGAAATTAATGAATTTGCAAAAAATTAATATCAGATAAGCAGGGGGTCTACTCAAAACCGAAAAACATGGCAAGTGGTCTACGAGACAAAAAAGTTTGGGAACCTCTGATATAGATTATAGGGTATATATGTCACCGGGATATTGTCAAATCTGTGATATTGTAATTTCACTAGTGAAATTACAATATCACTAGCGACCTCTGTCAGTGCTCATTTTTTAGGAAATTTCATAAGGAACAACTTTCTCAATGCATATGCTATACTAAAAATCAAGAGGAACGGAGATCTTAAAGGAAATAGAGACAAAAGCACTATTTTCGTCACTAATTGTCAATTATAAAATCAAGCACACCAACAATTTGTAAGCAAACTTAGGGGGTTGAACTACACCCTAAAACGAAGCGATTCCAACAACAATCTCGCCTGTGCCCGAATAATGCACTTTTTAATGCTTTTACCTCCTCGTCGTCTAGTCTAAGTATAAATATACTTCATTTGCGGAACTCAAGAAGTGAATCACATTGAAAATATCAAATGGGATACTTGCTGACCCAAGGGTTATAGGTCGCCCACGCCTTTATGATGATCTAGGTCAGTAAGTCAGTCAGTGAATACCAAAAATCGTGATTTTTGGACACTCGATCTTGAAAACTATTCCACCTTATAGACATGTGCAATTCAAAATTTAACTTTTTTATGATAACCTTAGCCCCCTGAAAAAAAATCAGTTCTGTAATGTTACTACTTTTAGAGATACAGGGGGGTCGCAAATGGTTCGTGTAAATATAGCAGAGTGGTTTGCGAGATCTTGACCGGCGCGCTGCGTGCGCTATGATGACAACTTATGTACTAAAAAAAATATAAATACAGATACTTAGGTACCAAGGTCCTTAGAAGTACATAAGATACCTCGTTCATGAATAGCGTCAGTTGGAATACCGTTCATATTTTTATCAACCACGCAATATCAATTGACAGTCCGCTGGATGACGTCAGCCCTCCACTACTATTCAACGGAACAGGATAGCCTGTATATCTAATAACCTTGCTTGGGTACTTAAATTTTTGATTTTTGTTTTTAATAACCTCAAAAAGCTTGTGTGGTGTTTTTCTTACTTTTACAAAGCGTTAAAAGAAAAAGTAGTATTATTAGGCCGATACCAATATTGTAATACATAGGTATATCGGCCGATACCGATAATTGGCCCGAAGGTCGATAACCGATATTGATATAAGGTATCGTCGATCCCTACGTAAAAGGCACAGAGCTTATGAATGAAAATGGAATGCCTATAGAATATTGTCTATGCTCAATATATTTAAATAGATATTTTATTGATTATTGTACCTATATGATAATATGAATATCATTGTTTTTGTCAAAGACTTTTTTCGCTTACAGAAATACCTTAGTATTTTTGTGTAGGTATATATATGTGTTGATTGTTTAAAAACGTCAGGGTTTTCCCCAGATAACACGTAACAGACTTAATTTACTCACAAAAAAGAACTAATAATACATGCCGGACAAAATTCGGTGAAGAAAAGTCAAATTAACAAACATTGTACGTATGGGTAAATCACTTTTAAATCAAAACTGTGTACAATCTTCGTACATAATAAAGAGCGTTTATACTGTGCATAGTAATTTACGTATTTTAACTTGGGATTGACCGATGTCAATATCGCTATAGGCGGAGTAATGATACTAATTTTTCTTTGGTTAGTAAATGTAAGTAAAACACCAAACAAGTTTTTTGAGGTTATATATAGCTCAAAAGTCAACGGAAAATAAAAAGTTTTATATTATTGAGTACAAAATCTAAATACGGCGATTTTGGGATCGAAGAAATTTCATTTTCTCGTTGTGCAGGAATGGCGTACTACTTATATTAATGAAATTTATAATAATTTGTACTAGCCAGATTAGTGAAGAAATATATGTGGGGAAAAAAAATGAAAAAAAATTGCCGAATTAACATGACTTACATCGAGGCCGCAAGTCACAACCCTTATATCGAGAAAATAAAATAAATTGCAGCACGCTGTATATCAAAAAGACCTAAAGATGGCTTTAAGTTTGCCAGGCTAGCTAATTAGTAAGGCATCGTAAGTGCTCTTGTTTCTTATAATAGTAATAATTGATAACTGATATTGCGGTATTGTATAAACGGTAGTTGAAAAGGATGACTGCATTGTTATACATCCTGCTGATAATAATATAAAATAGACCATATTATGAAACAATTTTGCGTTGGTGTTTAATTTCGAAAAGTTTAAACATAAATAATAATGTATATTATACGAAGTGTTCCATTTTTATCACTATGGAAAAATATCTCGGTACGATCTCATTTAAAAAAAAATCTTTCATACAAAAGTTGTTTGGTTTTAAGGGGGATCGTTTGCGTATAAAACTGTACCCCTCCCCCGTCGTCCCCACGAGTGGTGGGCTATAACCAAGAAGGCTTTAATAAGGAGATCCAGCTCGAGCATATCGGTGGATCGATATCTGTCGCATGAACCAATATGGCATCAGCTATTATGGGTAACGCACACTCGTTCATGGCTTACATGTGTATACCTAGTGTCTATGAAGCTAAACAACTTTGGTAACTATGGCGAAAACAGGTGGAAAGAACCGAAGTTTCCCCAGGTAGTGATAACAACGCCATCTCGCGTGCGCCAGAAAACGGTCCGTCTCGAAACACGGCAAGCATATAGGAAGCTAGGTCTTCTGGTTGCAGCCTTCTTGGCTGATTCTTAAATGCAACTCTGTACTTTTTCTTGTGAATTCCGACTCCTTGTAAAAAAATATGAATATTTTGACTGGAAAATTTTCCCCGTGAATGCCTCGTTCACTTGTGAAAATTCGTGGAAGATTACATTTTACTGTTAATGCAGTTGAAACATTGTGCGGTTCATTTATCTATCATTTTTAGGCGCGAATAGCGTAATTTAAGAATGCATACACTGTAAGTCGCCCAACCGTTTTTTTAATATAAAGGAAGCCACTTTTAACCGTTTTTAAAACAGCTGTCTTCACTAATTTCAACAACAGGTGGTATTCACTCGTTTATATACAATAATTTAGCAATCATCTGCTTGTGGAAGGGATGGTTTGTTTCATCACCAACAGTTTCTGTAAAAAAACCCATTGGTTGGTTATATGTATCAGCTTCGTTATACGGTCACAATAACGTAAGTTTTAATATAGAAATAAATAGCTACCGCTTTAGTGAAAGTTTCGGGTTTGAACTCAACAGTGACATTGAAGTGAATTTTTCTAATATCGCATTATAATAGCTTCCAGGCTGTCTGAAACCGGTAACAGAACCGTCACCGTCTTGCGCAGAAGCTAAAACGAAACTATCAGTTATTGAGCTTCTGCGCAATTCTGTGACGGTTTTGTTACCTTTCTCACACAGCTTGGGACACAGCTAATGTTAAAATGGGTGTTTCATAATATGATAGAAAACTGTTAGCTATTTATTTCTATACAGGTGTCCCAGAAGTCACGCACTTCCTCGTAGGGATCGAAAGAGAAAATTATTCTGAGACGAAAAGTCCTTAGCCATTTTTTAATCAGACGCATAGATAATTAATTATTAATTAATGAAAGTGACCAATCAGGAGCGATTTGATTTGTTTTCCGATTTTATTTGTTTTTCTCCCGTATCTTGGATAACTGTCTTCCGTTGTCAGTCGTCTCTGAATAATTAATTAAAATTAATTAAAAAACATCCAGTGACTGTCGGGAGAAAAACAAATAAAATCGGAAAACAAATCAAATCGCTCCTGATTGGTCACTTTCATTAATTAATGATTAATTATCTATGCGTCTGATTAAAAAATGTCTAAGGACTTTTCGTCTCAGAATAATTTTCTCTTTCGATTCCTACGAGGAAGTGCGTGACTTCTGGGACACCCGGTATAATATATAGCATTTAGAAAAAAAATGGAGGTAGTGCAGGATCCAAGGGTTCATCTGTCTGCAAAATGACCGCAAACTGTATTGTGATACATTTAGCTGGGACTTTTAGGCTTAAGGGTTAAGCTACCTATAAGAAAACATATGTTACCGGATCCTCATGTGGTCGACTCCACGAAAAGAGGTGAATGTATTATTTTTTTTTTTTTGTATAGCCTTATCAATTTTTTTTATATTTTCATAATGGATTGCACAGAGGTCCCACCAACATGCGTTTTCTTAAAGCTTAAGGTCACAAGCAAACCTGTATCACTAGACAGTTGTGAGTTGGTGCCTTGCGGTTCTCATATTTGGAAACAAATATCCATGAAGTCTATACACCTTAGGAGTAGAACTTTAAAAAACCCTTTCTTTGGAGTAAAAGTTCAAAAATCCTTTCTAAGTGGATGCCTATGTTGAAAAGTAATCGATCTTCCAAATTTCACGTTTTAAAGTATGGAAAGAATGATTCAATCTGTAAAAAACACATTTAGGCCTTTTCACCGTCTTAGGGGTGTATTTTTTAAAAATACTTACATGGTGGGTGTCTATACATTATAAAAGGAATTGGGCTACATCGTTCTAAAATAATAGGAAACACGATACCACAATAACTCGAATACGTATAGGACATATCCAAATAACCCATGCATACCTCCTAAAAAAGGGAACCTCCACCTAAGTGCCAACCATGCAAGAATATAACCATAACAATAGAACATATCTTATTAAAATGGCTCATCTACAACAATTACAGAATTTCATCTAATCTACCTAATAACTTACCCCACGCCCACATACTTGGCGACTGTCAACAGAACCTGACAGAAATCCTCAGTTTCCTTGAAGACAGTAGTTTGATTCATCTGATTTGACAAACATCTAGAGTTTAGACCCTAAAAAAAAAATTAACTCATTAGCTCATGTACAACCTTAACATTATTTCTACCGTTTATTACTTACCCAATGATTCAGCCATATTATACAACTACAGTGAAAGCTCTCTTAAGCGGACACCTTCGGGACTATTAAAATATGTCCGCCTAAGAGAGGTGTCCGCGTATGGGAAAAATTAAAAAAACACATATTATTATGTATGTACAATGTACATACATACATTCTAAATATGTCCATACATATTTTTTATTTACATAATAGTGTAGAATTTTATTGTTTTCTCATATACATATACGTATGAAATCAAAAAATCAAACATAAAAAGTATAACTTAGTTGGCTTGAAAAAATCAATTATGGTTTTGACGCGTATTAGTTTTAAGACGTTGTCTTGAAAATGTAATTCCAAGTCAAATAACATCTGCATTGCTGTTGAATCTCCTTTAGTTTTAGCAAGTTCTTGAATTGTTTTCACCATACCAATGGCCTGCTGATAACCTACAGCATTAGATTGATCAGTTATGGTTATTTCTTCATCGGATTCGTCAGATTTAACTAACGTCAGGTTGTCGCCTTTTTTACAATTTTGTTAAAAGAGGTGTCATCATCATCTTCTACTAATAAGTTATTATCGATGGTAATGAATTCGCCTAAATTATTTTTTTATAGTGCAACGTGTTGCAACATTTTTTATTTTGTGTCCGTTTAAGAGAGAATTTTACAAGTTTGGTACTTAAACATTGCGTCCGCGTCCGCCCAAGAGAGAGTCCGCTCAAGAGAGATTATGTCTTATGGAATTCTCTTGTACTTCATTCCGGACTATCACATAGTGTCCGCCTAATAGAGCTGTCCGCTCATTAGAGGTGTCCGTTATGAGAGGTTACACTGTAATTTAAAACAAAGTTTTAAATCACTCTTCGACGTATATGGCCTAGCTGCTGCGCGTCAGTATATAAAAAGGCCGTTTATATTGACAGAATAACTAAATCTGTAAATTTACTTCCTATCACCACCTTCGGGATGGAATTTTGAAAGACTTTTGGTGGATGCGTAATGCCTACCTTACAAAAGAAATGTATATTCCAAATTTCATATTTCAAAGTTTCTGCTACAGCAAGTTCTTCAAAAATATTGGACCATAATTTTTCCTGACATCAGTAATACCGGACTCCGTGACGTCCAGACACTATATCAGAATGCGGTCTTCACATTTTGCATACGAAAATCCCTTGGACGTCTGATATAAGAATACTCTTTTTTTTTTATTGAAACCGATTGGAAACGTTCATGAACGTATTTCCTTATTTTTTTATGTGGGTGCGTTTTAATGCGATATATTTTCCTGTATTATTAAAGACAGAAAAATTAGGAATTATACAAAAAATAATATGTTTCTTTGTTGACAGTTAGCGTCTACCCGCGGTTTCACTCATATTAAATGTTTTTTTTTTTTGTACTACTCACCGTTCAGACTTCTTTATATATTAAAAGCGTGATGAGTCCTATGATCCTATCGCCATTCTGTTTCCTGGAGTGATATGGAACGAGCGCAATCCGCATTGGGTGTGCAGAGTCGACATTGCTCGGGGAAACACATCGCTGCCCGACAAAGTCCGTAGAAAGGAATATTATTATTAGTCGACATAGTCCCCGTTTTATGTGAATATAGCTGACGCTGCCCATAAAGTGATGGGCAATGGTTGAATAATTATAATTCATTAATAATAAGATTTAAGTAATTATTTTCTGTTTTTAAAAGAAATAGTATAATGCATATAGTGCGCAGATAATTAATACTTTTGTGTTTTTCTAAAGTTTGTGTTCGAATTGTTTTGATATATTCGCGTCCATAGTCAAACACATCATTAGCACAGTAGTACGGTCCAGCATGGCTAGACAAATTGCAGGCAACCGACTGACAGTCGTTGCTGACTGTTTGTTGCAGGCTGCTGGTGGCAGGTGCTGGCCTAATTTACGCTATTTAAATAACGTAAATTCTTTAACCAACAGACTTTTTTCTCCGTACTGTAGCTGATCGTCTAGGTTCCATGCTTGTTCTGTATTTGAAATAATTTCAAATGCTCACAATATTAGACGGATTATTTATGACAAAATAATTGAAATAAAATACCATTTTTATTACATTGCATAACAGACACGCATTTTGCGTAACTTAACTAAAAATAATTCTAATAATTTATAACTAAATACACAACAATGCTTAACAAATGTGCACGGTCTTTTATTGGTGTTAAAATACGCAAGGAATTGAACAATTTGGAAAAAAGAAACAAACCGGAATTAAGTCAAACGTTTCGTTGCAAATTGCAACTTCCTCAGCTACTTATTCTTTTTATATCCCCTAATTCTGATAGAGTTATAGGAGTAAAGGCCGTTGCACACGAGGCTAGTTTTTCCGCTGGGCTTCGAGCGTGCCGTGGCGCTGAGTTTCGTGAAGACTTTTATGTGTTCGCTTTAGAGCAGAGGTCCCCAAACTTTTTTGTCTTGTAGACCACTTGCCATGTTTTTCATTAATTTCAAATGTATTTTTGACAACCGGTATAGTGCTACTCACTTCGAACGATTTAAATTTATAACAGTAGTGAAATGTAGTGTGAAATGTTTAGTTTTATACATTTATTAATTAGATTCAAAATAAACGAATCAAATTAAAATTTGCTTTCTGTTACATAAAATAAGTAAGCAAAAAAGAAATGCTTTTAGTGTGAGGGATGAACCTGATGCTTTAATAATAAATTTTCAACATTTGGCATCAATTTACTTAGATTTAATCTTAAATCTCTTCGGTTAACTATGTCCAGTTTGTTCCTTTTTTTGTTAGGAGATTCACTATCGTTGACCCCCATTTTAATTTCATAGACCCCCAATTTTTTTCCTGCTGGCATGGACCCCTTGCAAGTTGTCGTCGACCCCTGGGGGTCGATATAGACCACTTTGGGAATCACTGCTTTAGAGTTTAGATGATGCGTGCATTAAAGCTGACTTTGTAGATGGGTTTGATGCGCGCACGGTGATAGTTCAAATGTTAACAAAAGTGAACGTTTATTGTCTCTGAACAGAACACACACCACGACGCTAAGTTTGTTTGCGGGCGTTTGTCCATGTTGCCAACCTGTCACCTGATAAGACTGTTTCCTGATTGGGGTTCTTGCTCAAAACAAGTAGACATACTAACTCGAAAAATAGCCCCGGTTTAAATTTTTAAATCCATCTTGTGATCACGCATGCGAGCCCGCAGTGACGTCATATTCATCTTCGCAGCCAGCGCAAGTCCTAGTATAGTGATTCCAACGACAAAACCGCTTCTTGTGCAGCGGCCTTAAGTTTCGGAGGAAGTTGCAATTAGTAATAAAACGTTCAACTTAATTCACTGTTAATTATTTTTCCCAAAATGTCCTCCTTTTGATGTTGAGCGTCTACAATCTACAATCCAAAATGCCCAATTACCTGCGGTTTATTATGTAATTCGACGTGGTTTACCTAAATGTAACGGATGTTTTCATAAGCTGGTTTAATATGTCAGTGCTCAAAAATGAATTAAACAAGAACAATTTCTGGCACTGCTTCCTTTTTGATTAAGCCAGAACAAGCAGACATACAAAATTTTTGAAATATCTTATATGTTTAAAAACTTACGGCTTTAATGTAAGGTACGCAGTATGCGCTGGACGTAAATATTTACGAGAGCAACGTGGAACGAAAGCACGTGGCTATCCGGTGTCAATGTCGGTCATTCGATCATTTACTTATTCCTACCTCGCCAATAGGACATCCAAATCCGGGAACCAAAGAGGAAGTCATGCTTTCCCAAAATGTCGAAAATACCAAATATTGTATATTTATGCCGTATTGAGATTCTAAAGAATTTTACATGTATGATAATTGAAAAACAAAATGCTGAAAATGCGGAAAACTATTATATTATGAAAGAAAATGTAATATAAAAATTAAAATATTATATTTAATATTTTACTATTTGATTGGGAATTGAAATTAAATCAATTATTTTGGTTGATAAGCCATGGTAGCGAATGAACCTGCAAATTGCCAGAGGGAATACTTAGTTGACAAATATTCATAAACCAATTGCAGAAACTCTCAGAATTACAAAATAGCAGACCAATCAGAGCTTGGCGTTACGAGCTACGACTTACGCACCTTCTAGTTTAAAATCTCGAAACAACAGCATGTACTGGGACCTCTGATATGATTCCGGGGCTTGAGAAATAGTATTTAGTTCCGGGATTCCGTGAGTGGATGCCCTACTCTCCAATTAGTTCATCTTGTAATAATATTTAGATACTTTTATGGTACACCCTGTATGGCCCAAATTGTTGTTTACGTTTAAATAAACACTATGTCATACGTTTTTTTATTTATTCAACGGGTATTAAGTGTATATTTATTTTGTGTTAATTGTACTTTGGATATTAAATTATATATGTTAATTCCTTGTGCTTTTTTGACGTCAAAAGGAAATTTTCTTTGAAAAATAGCGTTTAGGCATAGACTGTATCTGCAGGTGTCAATTAAAAGTCGAGAAGAATCACACTATTTCCTTTAGAAATAAGCACAAGTTGCTCTTCCTCGTCTTTTCTGATTAAGTTTAATATTTTCGTAGTTTTGTTATCCATCTTTCCTAAGTTTTTCTTGTGATTTTTTATATTATAAATTTTCACACTCGGCTTGTTTTTATTATATTAAAAGTGTTGCATACTGATCCGTAATATACATTTTCCTCAAAGGAGACTTGTAATACAATTTGATTGAAATATATACCTATTTTTATTAATTCCGAAATTGATATAGTTCAAAATGAACGAAATTTCAGAATTACGAGATCTCAGAATTCCGGTATGGAAAACCTAGTTAGGACGTTGCGTCGTTTGTTTTCGTGAACATATCTTTGCTTGTGACTAACCCCAAAATCCTTTACATAATATATCAACTGAATTTTCAAAATATTGAAAATAACACCTAAAGCTGTGTCCTGACTATGCCGATCGGCAAAGCCGCACTAGTGTGGACGTGACTGTCGGCTTCGTTTATCTGGCGAAACGTTCCCGATCGTAAAAACTTTGCCGATCGGCATAGTCAGGATACAGCTTTAGAATTTAGATGAGCCTAGCAGTTGGCATTTACTAAAAAAATTATTTTATATATTTTTACAAGATAGTTGTAGTAAAAAGATGAGTTTATTAACTTCTAAAATATTTTGAAAATTTAAAAAAAATCAGGTGTTCTTTTGTTCGGAATGTAACTGACAAGCATGCCTTGGTTAATGTTTACATGTGACACCATCATAATATATATATGTAACCATTCAAAGCAATAGGAAATGTCATAATATTTATTACTAGTCGTTACCCGCGTCACCGCACGTACTAACAGAAGTTTTATTTTATTTATGTCAACTTTCAGTATTTTTGAAGTTAAAATGGTCACGAAGTGGACTGGAAATTTTTTATCATTTAATTATTGCTGATTTTTATTGACGAAATGCATATAATACAAGAATACTGCAGTATCCCAACATACAAATAAAATTGAAGTGTCTGTCCGATCAAATCTTTGAAATGATTGTACTTCCCATAGGGTAAAGAGCTATCCCGGGAGTGGTCTAGGCTACATGTTATTCCGAAAATAACCCTAAAGGTGGCTGGAGACCTTCATAACAGAAATTGCTATATCTCCGAAATTGCTTAAGTTAAAAACGTTAAGACTCGGACAAAAAAACTCTTTTTAGAAAATAGGAAATACATGCAGTTCAAGAATTTTGAACACACTACCTAAATGAGGTGCGGGTGGATTTTATATTATAAAAGAATTTAATTGGGTGCAATATGATTATCTATACCAGAGGTTCCCAAACTTGTTTGTCTCGTAGACCAATTGCCATGTTTTTCGGTTTTGGGTAGACCCCCTGGTTATCTGATATTGATTTTTTGCAAATTCATTAACTTCAAATGTATTTTTGACAACCGATATAGTGCTACTCACTTTGAACGATTTAAATTTATAACGGTAGTGAAATGTAGTGTGAAATGTTTAGTTTTATACATTTATTAATTAGATTCAAATTAAACGTATTAAATTAAAATTTAAATAAATGCTTTTAGTGTGAGGGATGAACCTGATGCTTTAATAATAAATTTTCAACATTTGGCATCAATTTAGTTAGATTTAATTTTAAATCTCTTCGGTTAACGATGTCCAGTTTGTTTCTTTTTTTGTTAGGAGATTCACTATCGTTGACCCCCATTTTCATTTCATGGACCCCCATTTTTTTCCCGCTGACATGGACCCCTTGCAAGTTGTCGTCGACCCCTGGGGGTCGATATAGACCACTTTGGGAATCACTGATCTATACCAACCATGAGAAGAAAGTGACGGGCAAACCGTTAGTATTATAATAAATTCCATCAGAGATACCGAGACGAGAAACCCATGATAATTTTCTGATAGATAACACATTGTCCACATTTGCATACCGTCGCGATGGCGTCGATGTTGCACTGAAATAGAGAAAAATTGGCCAAGTGCAAACTATATTCGCATAATTATTGTTCCGTATCATCAGCCCCATTTGTGTGTTCTATACCGGGTGTTTTTTTTTTTTTTTAACTTTGGGCGTTTTTTTATAATCGAATTTTTTTTATGTGAAAATAAACATCTATTGTCTGATTTTTTTTTAAATTTAGCTTGTAATTTTTTTACCTACGACGGTATATGCGTTTAGGGTGAGAGATTGTTTGTATGTTTGTGCAGTCGAATGTTGCCAATTATCTTGAAAACGGTTCATTCGATTCATATGCGGTTTTCTGTAAATGATTTGTACTTTATCTGCGATCGTTCTTAGATAAATGTCACGATGAACACTTTAAGGGAGGGGTTGGGGGGGGGGGGGTGCTGCGCTGCAAAAAAAACGAATGCACACCAGCTATCTCGAAAATGAATTGTACAGCAAAATATGGTGGGTTGCCTAAAATATAAGACAAAATTAAGAATTTTGAAAAACCCACGACGGATATAAACCTTGTAATAAAAAAAGGATTAATTAAAATTTTAAAATCCCCCGACTTAAAAGAGGTAAGTAATCAAAGAAAATCCGTCGGGGGCTGCCGTTCACTGCCCTGAAATGAACAAAAAAATATTGTAATTTTAGAGTAGTTATGTGACTGATTGACGTAAATAATTTTAGTCTTCAATTGATATTTTCCTATTTTTAATTCAGGGCAGCGAATGGCAGCCCCCGACGAATTTTCTTTAGTTACTTAGTCGGGGGATTTTAAAATTTTAATTATTCCTTTTTCTATTACAACGTTTACATCCGTTGTGGGTTTTTTCCAAATTTTTAATTATGTTTAATATTTTTTGCAAATCGCTGATTGAAAAAAGTTCAGACAAAAAATGTTTTTTTTTTTACAAAAAACAGTATCCGACTTTAAAAAAATGGGGGTTCTCATTTAAAAAACAGAGGTCCCCCCGGGTTGTGGTGATAGGGAACGACTTCTCAATCGAAATTCAACAATTTTCGTTCGAACTTTTTTTTTATTCAACCCGTTATTTTTTAAAGAAAAACGCTCAAGGTTTTAAAGAAAATTCCCAGTATAAAAATATAAATAAATTGTTTATAACTTATTGATCACGATAAAATTTTTCTATTCTAGTTTCGTTTTGCTCCTTTTAGGCTTTCAATTTTTTACTATAAAGGATCATATTTACTAAAATAAACCATAAATACAAAAAAAAAACAAAAATACATTATCACCCAACGTGGAGCTCGAACCCACAACCCTACGATTATATGAATCTCGCGCTCTACCGCAGTGCTAACTTGTATATATTTCGACATTTATTCTTTAATTTGATATTATAGTGTCAATTAAATTGTTTATAACTATTGATCGCGCTAGAATTTTTCGATCTTGATAATTTTCGTTCAATGCACAGTTAATTTTCAATGCTCACGATGTTTTTCAGATATTTCTGAGCTGTTCTTTAGGACTTAGGTGATAAGGAAGACATCACTTTTTAAGCGTTTTACCCGTAAAATGTATTAAAAAAATGAAAAAAACATCAAATATACCTATATATTTGAATTCGTTCTTCAATAAGGTTTCATTTGACACCACCCTACATGACGCCTTTAAAAAAATCTTATTCCATTTTCTAATTCACTCCCTGAAATTAACTCTCACAATCAAAATTCAGCTTTTTATACTTATTGACTGTATTTGGGCCAGCACACCCGAAGTCTCTGTGCTGAATTTCAATTTTTACGTCAATTAGTTTCAGAGAAAAGAGCCTGTGACAGACGAACTAACACCAAAGTGATGCCATAAATGTTCCGTCTTGCACGTAACAACTAACCTAAACTATGTGCTAGTAAATTTGAATACTAGATATTAAGAATAATACTGTTGATTTAATTATGCGTCTTTGAAAATTAAGAATACCTATAGTTTTTTGAAGGTGGGTGGGATATAGGTACCTACTTCGCACCCGCTTTTTAATTATAATAAATAATTAAACCGGGGCAGTCTTTACTGCACTTCAATTATTTAATATTTTGAACAGCTGTTTAGTTCATGTTTACAGTAACTGTTGAGAGATTACAGTTGAATAAATATATTGCATATGAAAATATTTTTTGCATAACAAATACTTTAGATTGGCACAGAGCACTACAGACAAGAAATTCCTACCAAGTAATTATATAGAATAATATGTAGGTACATCAGTAATTAAAAATAGAAATATTATAACTATATTTATGTGTAACGATCTGAACAATTTGCTGATAGATTGCCTGCAACTCTAGATAATTTGTAGAATCAAAAAAAATCAACTATCATTAGGTTTTTTGATTATTTTCAACGTCTGGAATCGTATTTTTTTTATTTAAACACGCGGATAAAAATAATGGTGAAGCTAATGTGGAAACTGAAAAAAGTCTACTGCTGGGTTGCAGAAAAGATTGTCAGAAAATTTGATTTAATAATGATCTTAAATTGTGATCATATAATTACAATTTCCATACGTCAGAAAGAATCTAATGTATTCAAACTCCCTGTTGAACATTAAATTGTACTTACACAAAGACAAATGGTTGTTCTAAATATAAAAAGATCGCTAAGATAATGTTAATATTTTTTGAGTTAGATAGTCCCGTAAGTCATCCAATTGCAGGCTAATTTTTTTTCTAATATTTCTTTCGTATCATAATAGCTCAGATCTGTTTAGTTTATTATTAAGCGGTCCGGTTCGGCTTCGCCCTAATTTGTAAATTTCCATCGTTTTTTCGTCGACTTACGTTGCGAAATTGATCTCCACGAAAAGTACTTTTATTTTAACGCGATAATATGTAGCCTATGTCCATCCTGAAGGTCCATTCTAAATATTGGTGAAAAAATTTGAAATCGGATCCATACTACAAACTTTACCTCTCTTTAATATTAGTATAGATTGAAATAAACGAGGGATGCAATGTGTGCTTTTTAGTTTCTAGACTCTTTACTTTTATTTCAGCATACGTGTTTTATTCTGCCTTTGAACTCCATACACATTACACAATTGAATGGAATTTATGTGTGCACTGTGCAGTGCTCCGGGATAATTAAAGGGGTCAATCACAAATTGATACTTGACAGAGTTTTTTAATAGGCCGTCCGATACACAATACACGCGACAACAAACATCTTCAGCGATCTTTTAGCTGACTCATACAGAAAACAATAGTTTATTCACGAAGAATAGAATGCTTGAATATAAAAAAATTATAATTATTAGCTAAGTAAATTACATATTAGAAATTAATTTTAAAGTTGTTTTCTAAATATAGGTGTTTTTAAGTTATTTTTGTCATTTCGTAATTATAGAGCTCTGAGCTTTGTAACTGGAAATTTGTGTGTAAAATTGCTCTGTCCATCATTTTTGCAAAAAAGATCGAAAAATAACCTCCATTTTTTGTGTGTATCTCCTTTTATAAACATGAAAACAGTCTTATTAATTACTAGTCGCTACCTGTGGCTGCGATTGGGATGAAATACATCAACAATTGGATAACCATTAATCGCATATACGGTTATTTTGAATGAAAAATACCTCTCTTATCACTTTTGGGACACCCGTGTATAAGCAAAATTTAGAAGAGGTCAGAATGTATCTTTATCTGCATAGAAATTGTGACTGACTGATAGAAACAGAACTGTAATGCTCGGTTGCAAAAAGTATTGTCAGAAAATCTGATTTGACCAAAGACCTTAGATTGTAATAATTACAGATATTTCTTCATAGGAAAAGCATTGTAGAAATTCAAATCGGTCCTGGTCGAAAAATATTTGATCGAAACGATATTTTTTTTTACTACATGCCCATGTATTCAATGTAGTTTTACTGTTTTAGTACATTCGATATAACATTTTTCTACACATTTTTATCAAAATTTAACTTTCTATGTTGACCAGTCATTAGTTTTTTGCTGTGAATGCGACCTGATGTTCTACATGACAGAGAATTTCACGACATTGCACTGCTCCTGAGTGTATAAAAACTGCAATTGTATGATCATAATCTAAATTTAAGGTCATCGTCAAATCAGATTTTTTGACAATGCTTTCTGCAATCAAGCATAATAGAATTAATGTAATATTTAAGTAAGCGCGAACAGAATTTTAAGGAATTTCAAGTCAGGCTCATTCTTTTTTTGTGTACACAGAGCTGGTGCTCCGACCCATCCAATTTTAACACCACTCTTAACAGCGGTTGTTTGAACCTCATGTCAAAGGAATTTTTAATGGTTATGGTGAATTCAGATTTGTGAATGTATTTACGGAAATATACATAGTTGTAATTTTTTTAATTATTTAATAAAATATGTTTTTGTTTTGTTTTAGCGCAGGCGGAGAGAGTAGCGAGCGGCAAATAACAGTATGAATGAACTAGATTCACTTAGACAAGAGGCTGAAACGTTAAAAAATGCCATCAGAGTGAGTATTATTTATTAATTTTAATATAACAGGGTTCAGTCTATTGACCTGCGATAAAGTAAGAGAATTTCGCAGCACACCATCAATCGTTATCTTTTATAATATTGCCATCATAATATCACAGGAGCTATGCAAACGGTCATATATCAACTTTTTAAGCTACGAATTGTCCGAAACCTAATCTAATCTAATAGTCGGATTATTTTTAAGTTGTTGTATTTAGGAGTCTAACTTACAACGCAGATTTTCAAAGGAAAGTTGATTTTCAAAAAATCCTTAATTACAACAAAACAGTAACCAAATTAACCAGGTCTGGTTCCTCACTCTAAAAATAATCCAACAATAGAAAATAATTAATAATAATTTGATAATTGTTGGTAACCGGCTGTTTTTTAAGTAACAGCTGCAATTGTAGTTGTTACTCAATAGTTCCAGTTCGCCCATCACAGGAATTGCACTATTAATTTTTCTAAATCCCCGAGATTTGACGCTTTCCTCTAAAATAGGTCACAAGTTATAAGCTCTGGTGATCGTACCTATAATAATATTATGTAGTTCTGTCCTTTTCTACAGTGTGCTAGATCTCACCGACGCACGTTGACCGATATCTGACGAGTTCATTTGATAAAATGCATTATAAAGTAACTGGGTTAATTATCGTCGGTTAAAGAGGCTAACAAAAGCGTTTAATGAATTAATTCACATACTGTTGCTAACAATTACACATACGTATATTAATAATGATCTACATTCTACAGGTACAGTCAGAGAACTGGAAGTACATAATATTATGATATCATGTTTTACAGAATATAGAATCGTTTAAAATTGCGCCTAGTACATAAATGAAACGAATCAACTCGCCATTGTCATATTTATTGTTGAATCCATTTTGTGTTTCTATTGCATTGTCCTTATATTGACTTGAAAGTAGGGTTGCCATCCGTTATGATTTCCCCGGATTTGTCCTCTTTTTAAGGACGTCCGGGGTGCGTCCGGGCGGGCTTTTGTTTATAGTCCGGATTTTTATTTGACGAGATAAATCTTTTTTATCAATAGACGATAGTAGAATTTTGTTTCTTTAATTCAAAAATATTTATTTTTGAATAAAGAAAGTACCTACAGTAACTGTTTGGTTTTTTTAGTATTTATACGGCTCTTTAATTTAAGGAGGTTGAGCCGTTTTACGAAGATAATGAAAAAATCTGAAATAAAGTTTTTTTAATAGATTTTTTTATGACGAAATTTTCTGTAAAAAATCCGAAGTCATTAGGAGATTTATAAAGTTAAAAATTAAAAAAAACTTTTACATGTAGTCTTATGGAAAATATGACAACCTAGCATGCACACGGTACATTTTATTTTTTTGCAAATAACCAAATAATGTCAGCAGTTTCGAAAACTAACTATGTAAAGCATAGATGTCACGCATATTTTAATATTTTTTTCCAAATTAATTAGGAGACTTTTAATCAATAAAAAAAATTATTAAGAGTATTCGTCCCTGCAAATACCCCCTGCACCCTTCATCTCAAATCTTTTCCCCTCGCCTAAAAACGGTTCGCGCTCTCTCCCGACGCTATTTTTAAAGCTAGAGGGTTCTGGTAAACGCCAAATGAAAGACAAAGAATCAGACTACAGATCCTTCAGGCGAATTTTTTGAAAAACAGTTTCGCCTACGTGTGAAATATTACGTAACTTATTATTTTTTTCAAAAGGTTGTAAGTTTTTTCAGGAATTTTTTTTCAAAAAATTCGCCTGAAGGATCTGTAGTCTGATTCTTGGTCTTTCATTTGCCGTTTACCAGAACCCTTTAGCTTTAAAAATAGCGTCGGGAGAGCGCGAACCGTTTTTAGGCGAGGGGAAAAGATTTGAGATGAAGGGTGCAGGGGGTGTTTGCAGGGACGAATACTCTTAAACCTTAGCACTTTTCGATTATGGACTTTTATTCTTGACAATTTTAACTGAATTTAATTTTCAACTTTTTAATGATTTAATTTTAATTTTTATTACTTCTAATTTCCTTTATTTACTACAAAAAATATGTAAAATACAGATATTTACATAAATTTATTTTTTCTAATCTAACTGTGTACAAAAAATTCAAAAGTTAGTCCATTAAATAAAATACTGAAATAATTATTATTAAAAAAAATATTTCTTATGCCTTTATGACAATAATTTATTGGTATCATCGACTTATAACCTTTTGTAAAAATTTATTATGGAAAAGTTCCCATTTAGAATTCGACTTACTTTTGATTGGGACTGTAACGCATCAACCTCCTTAATTACCAAAGAGAATAGAGATATCATTAATTGATTACTTGTAAAAATTCATATATTTATTTTTTTACGTTAAGTTGCACCAAATATGGTAAAACATTCATCTATACTATTTCTGTTTTTAAGTTCGTCAGTAAAATCAAAATATTTGTTGACAATATTATATCCGGGCTTTGAGCTTCTTGTCCTAGTTTATTGACTTTACAGGTGGCAACCCTACTTGAAATGGACTCAGAGCTGGCTACGGAGAAAATGGGTGACTCGGTGCAGAGCTGAAAATTTGCAGAATAATAGGAGATAGTATAAGTAAGTAGGGAAAAAATTGCCAGAAGGCTAGGCGGAAGATATAGAGCCGCCAGAAGGCGCTAATGTTGCGAAAAATCAGTGCACTTCTGGCAATTTCTATACTTATTCTGTAATTCAAAACTAGATTATATATTATACATTATATAGTTATAACTTAATATAACTATATATATATCTCCTATTATTCTGCAAATTTTCAGCTCTGCACCGAGTCACCTATTTTCTCCGTAGCCAGCTCTCCGTCTAAAAGGGATAGCAAACCACGAGCAAAACGTTTAAGATACAGCCTTTCTTTTGCAGTTCCATGTTCTGAAAGAACATAAAATTATGGCTGTCTTTGTTTTGTGTCAGTAAGGAATTCCGGGTCTTGTCAATCGATTCGATGGTTTTAGAAATCTAAATACAAAATAGACACTGTTTTAACTTCCCGATGTATTGGAAAGTTTTTGTAATTAGTTCGAAAATTGAAGTAAGAATTTTCAACGTATTTTTACTTCATGCCACTACAGTCAGTGCCGGCTTAAGCTATAGGCGAACTAGGCGCCCGCCTAGGGCGTCATCTTCAGGGGAGCGGCAAAATTGTAAATTGCCAATGTTTTGTTTTAACATTAAAACTTTTTTTTTTCTCGTTGCAAGTGGTGAGCACAGTTTTTCAAAATTAAAATTAATAAAAACCTATCTGCGCTCTACTATGACTCAAGATATACTTGTAGGATTGGCGACTTTGTCAATTGAAAAAGAAATTGTACGAAACTTGAATGAAGATGAATGTATAGCGTCTTTTTTTAAACTGAAAGCCAGAAAGGCTGTATTGTGAGAGTCAGTTGCTATTTGAATTATACTTGTAGACGATAATAATACGTTTTGATAGAAAATATAAAATATGTTCATTGAACTGTTAATTATATTATTTAGCAATATTCCTTTTCACCTTGATATGAATTACTGAAAAGGTGGGCGCAAATTCAATCTTGCCTAGGGCGCGTAGTTAGCATAAGCCGGCCCTGACTACAGTATTTTTTAAAAGAAGTAGGTATGTATAATGTGTATGTGTGTATGTTCTTATTTTATTTATTATATTAAAAACATACATACGTACATGGTCATTTTTTTCTAGCGCGAAACTTCGCGGATAAAAAAAGTGATACCGATTTTGATAAGATGACGATCGAAGCAAATTAACATCAAAATAACCCAAAAACGACTGCAAAAAATCGAATTTTAGGATCTGGTGACAAAAAATAAATTATTTTTTTAATGATAAAAATACTCATTTTACTGTGTTACTATTGTTTCTAATTTATTTTTGAAGTGAACCTTCCTTGGTTGAAGAACCCAAATAACAATTCATTATTGACTTGACATCCAATTTATTAGCTATAACTAACCTTTCGTAATATACGCATAATTACATCCTCAGAGCTAGAAAAATGAGGTTTAAAATTAGTTACATCTTAAATACACAATTAAAAAATTCAACACCATTATCAGATAAGTTCCAAAGTCATGATTTTAACAACATTTGCAAATCTTAAAGCAAAAAAGGAGAACACTAGAGCAAAGCTGCCGTTTCTCTCCATGTAGGCAGTCATTTTCATCCGACTTTTCGAGATCCTGATTGGTTCCCTTTTTATTGTGCGATATCTCGGGTAATTTGATCAATGTATATCTACAAGGATATCTCGAGCAATTCGATCAATGTTCTGATAGCATATTTTACATTAAGTCTTGAGTTTACTCCCCACTAACACAAAGGCTGTCAAATTTCCACTATACTAGTAATTACAAAATTGCTATCATCGGAAATTCTATATTTGATACTATGAAACTTCAATTGCATATCAATCTAATACTAAATTGTTATTTGGGTCCTTCAGTCTGGAAGGTTTCACTTCAAAAATAAATTTTAAAGTATGAGGATCGCCTACTAATAAATTAATTAATTATGTAGGTATTACTAATACCATTGACTATAACCAATGCTAATACCTATTCCTAATCAATATTAATTAAACTGGGAAGTTAATCTTGTGACCTGAGGACCGCTTGTACCAAATGATATTTTTAAAATATATTTTGTGTGCAAGGGTGTCGGTAAAGCAGTGCTCCGCGAACTAACTACCTACAAGTATATAATATAGAATTAATAAGGAACTTGGAAACGAATTTAAAACGGTTGTATTTCTTAATTTTATTGTGGTGTGTTTTTATAATTAGTTAAAGAAAATATTTTCTGGCGAGATTCTGATTGATTACACAGCGGTGACCTACAAATAATATTGTACATTAATTTATATAGGTACATTCTTAGCGTGTAAGTGCAAATCATTTCCATACATAAATGTGAACGAATATCCCGTCGTATGAACTCGTTTTTCTTCCATTGTGTATTGTTATACCTTCTATGATTATTTAACTAATTACCTACTAAATAATAATGCAGTATAATTTGTTCAGGGGTTTTATAACGTGCGTTAACTCCATCCCGGAATTGTATTCCCGTCTCTTTTTATAATCTCTGATTTCGCGATAGAAATTACTTTAATGCATTATAAAAAAACATTTTGAATATTTTAAGTTCATATCTAGGTATAATATATTGATGATACGTGGAAGAAAAAACTGTGTACCCCTTAAGCACATACAGTGTGAAATTTTTCATAGTTAAGTTTATATGGAGAAGGATTGAAGGAAGATAAAATTTATGTATGTATGTGTTATAAATACATTACATTAAATAAAATAAAACACACGTTGATACACTGTAAAAAAATATTCATTGTTTACGTTCATACATTGTAAAAACTTTACGGAGTAAATTACGGTCGAATTTCGAGTAGTAATAATAAAACCGCTCGATATCACTGTATTACCAGTGTCGTTCATTCATTTATTTGAAAAAAAAACATTAATTTATTTATAGATCATTTAATTGACCAGTCAATTCTAAAAACGATGTAGTTTCGCAACGGGTAAAAATAAATACCCGTCTTACTAGAAAACTTCACGTCAATCGTTCCTTTTTAGTCGAAAAAATCGTATCTTGAAAAAATGACTTCTGTAGAGTAGCCGCGATTTTTCCAAATTTTTCGTCACCGTGTACGTTACTATAGAGAACTTCGCGTCAAGTGTTTCTATTTTTAAACGAAAAGTACTATTTTGATAAAATTTCTTCTGTAGGGTAGCCACTTGGAATATGATTTAGTTTTTTTTTCCTTTGTAAGAAATTTTATGTACCTACTTGAATTTTCATTTGAAAAAAAAACATTGAGTTTTGTGTTTATTTTATTTTTTTACGTCATAAAAATTTAAAAATACTTTTTTGATAACGCGCCAAATAAATTCGTGTGACCGGTTTTTTGAGGGACCGGAAATTATCACGTTTTCACGGAAAGTGATAATTTCCGGTCCAGTGCCCAGTGCAGCATGCAAACCGTGGTATTGTACTTTTTAAGCAAGGCTTAAATTTCCCAAATACCCGTTAACTGGCTTTTACGGATGTCCATAGAGTTTGACTGTCACTAGCTCTTGGATTATTACGTTCGATAGTATAGATACTTGTTGAATTATTGTCAATTGAAAGCCAGCTTGTCTGCAGAGCGCACCACTGATTAGCTAACGTAGATCTAGCGTGTAGGTAGGCAACTGATTACATAAAAGAATTAAAAATGTGTTACGAGAACGCATTACAGAAGTGAAGCTTCTAGTTGCAAATCATACGATTGCATTTGGACAAGTGAAAAAATGTGTTAACGATTGCATTTAGACAAGTGGAAAAAATGTGTTACGCCGTAACACATTTTTTCCACTTGTCAAAATATCTGAACGTGAAACTATCCCGTAACAGTTACGGGATAGTTTCACGTTCAGATATTTTGTCGGTACAATTTATCTGAACGTGAAACTATCTCGTAACATATTTTTTCCACTTGTCCAAATGCAATCGTATGATTTGCAACTAGAAGTTTCACTTCTGTAATGCATTCTCGTAACACATTTTGAATTTTTTCGCAGGTTTACTGCAAATAATAGATAAGAAAACACAAGCAGACAACAAAATTTTCACAAGTTTACTGCAAATATTGTTTTTTTTTTTTAATAATAAATTAAAAAAAACAAATTGCGAGCACCTGGCGGTAATCGAACCCAGGCCAGCCGCGTGGTATGACAGCATCCTACCACTGAGCTACCAATAGTTACCAATAAATAATAATCATTGTTGCTTTATCCGCATATTATGCTTATAGTTAAGGCAATGGTGCGTATTTCAATCGGTGGAAAGCAACCGGATGACTCTTGGTATTTGAGTTCCTGAAGCAATTTGGAAACTTTTTTGTTCAGTACCTCATAACCCCAAAATGGAAGGAATCGGAGAAAAAGGGGGGGGGGTCAAAACGTAAAAAAAATTGTTTAGAAACCAAATGGAAAGGCGGTAGCATTAAAGTACGTGTACTCACTATTGTTTAAAAAAATTGTCATCCGAAACGTGCGGACGGTTTGCGCGAACCGATTTTTTGAAAATCGGAAAAAAAAATTGTGTCGCAACCGTTGCGATTTTGAGGAAAATTCTTGTTTTTGTTCAGAGGTGCTGTAAAAAAATTGTCATCCGTTTCTGCTGGACGGATTTTGAGGAATTAAAGGTTTGAGTGGCGAAAATTTTCGATTTTTCACTAGCTTTTTTCAAAAATCATAAAAAAATTGCTAAAATTGTTAAAAACGGATGACGTTTCTTATACATGTTCTCAGAGGGTCCAACTATTATATGTATCAATGTCATCCGTTTTTATAACATTTAACCCCATTTTTCAACCCCTTACTTTTGTGCGATATTAATCAGAATATTGAGGTTAGACTCGTTTCTGATGGCATACAGATAACGTACAATATTATCAACCCCTTTAGGGGTTGAAAAATGGGGTTAAATGTTATAAAAACGGATGACATTGATACATATTATAGTTGGACCCTCTGAGAGCATGTATAAGAAACGTCATCCGTTTTTAACAATTTTAGCAATTTTTTTATGATTTTTGAAAAAAGCTAGTGAAAAATCGAGAATTTTCGCCACTCAAACCTTTAATTCCTCAAAATCCGTCGAGCAGAAACGGATGACAATTTTTTTACAGCATCTCTGAACAAAAACAAGAATTTTCCTCAAAATCGCAACCGGTTGCGATACAATTTTTTTTTTCCGATTTTCAAAAAATCGGTTCGCGCAAACCGTCCGCACGTTTCGGATGACAATTTTTTTAAACAATAGTGAGTACACGTACTTTAATGCTACCGCCTTTCCATTTGGTTTCTAAACAATTTTTTTTACGTTTTGACCCCCCCCCCCCCTTTTTCTCCGATTCCTTCCATTTTGGGGTTATGAGGTACTGAACAAAAAAGTTTCCAAATTGCTTCAGGAACTCAAATACCAAGAGTCATCCGGTTGCTTTCCACCGATTGAAATACGCACCATTGCCTTGAATATTATTTTTACCAGCTTGTAAAATATGGAATTGTTTGTTGGGGTTGTTCTGCAGATATGCAAAAAGTATTTGTACTTCAAAAAAAAGCAATCCGCGTAATTTTTAATCTAAATTTTCGTGCCAGCTGTAAACAAATATTTACAGAAAAATGTATTTTAACTGTACCGTCTATGTACGTCTATTTTTCTTTATGTTTTATAAAACGACGTATTCATAATTATGATACGTTTCAGGCTATCCATGGACATGACACAAGGAATAATTCTAATGTTATTTTGCCGAAATCTACACTGATGTTGTTTAATAAGAGCGCCGAATATAATGCCTTGAAAATATTCAATAAATTGCCAGACAGTTTAAAAAATTTAAAAATATCGAAATTCAAAAGAGTATTGAAGACTGCTCTTTTTAAACAATGTCTGTATAAGGTAGACGATTTTATGGTTAATAAGTTGTAAATACGATTTATCTTCTTTTGACGAATCCTATACATAATTGTATGTCTTTGGATAAATAAATTCTAATTCTATAGGGTTACTATAATAATATAATTTCGCGACAAATTCTGTTACAAATTTCGTTACAGAAGGAAACGAGTTTACCCCCGTTTTTAAAGAAGTATTCAATTCAAAAACGAAAAGCCACGACTGGTAATACTTACTCATGGACGAGCGATGTACATAATACATTTTGTATTTTGTATATAAAAATGCAAGTAAAGAACAGTTTGTAGACCACTGATCGGGAAATCGACTGATGAATGATGATTTATATTTTTATGTGCGTATGAGGAAGTACTCAGACCGCAGTCATGTCAGCATTGGTGCGCCAATCGCGCGGTTTATTCTAATATATTTCTGTGACTATTTTTAATTCTTATAAACAGTACTGACACCGATCTAACTTGAATAATCTAATACATTTCATATTAATAATTGATTATTTGTACGTCAACACTGAAATTGATTATTTCTTTCCAAAAAGACACGCATTTATAGATTCGGGAACGCAGCACCATTAAAAAAAATATTAAGTATGGGCTAGAAACAATAGAAATATAAGTTGTATTCTTCCTTTTTCGTAGTGGGTAAAAAATAACGTCCCGTCTTGAAAATTATTTTATGTATTCCGCACAACATTAAAATATAAATAATATTATATTCATTGCTTATTATAATACATAATAATAATATTAACAGAAAGATAAGTGTAATTTGTTACAATTGTTAAAAAGCTATATTAGAAAAAAATATTTTCAAACACTGAATCTTTTCACTATCGCGGCGGATTGAGTTATCAATTATGTACTGTAACGGTTAATAATTGGTGGCCCCCGAAAAAAAAAATAGATCGAGTCTATATTATAAAAAAAAATCAAAATCTTGCTTTTAATACCGTTACAGTGTATGATGGACGAGCGCCAGACGACAGAGCGGATCAGGTTTGAAAAGGTAATACGCGGAATGAAATGAGTGCGACTGAGAAGGCCAGTCGACTGTGATGCGTGCAAGTGAGCTCGTCGTTGTTAGATTCTGTCGCGATCTGGTCTGGAGGGCGGACAGAATCGGTTGGTGATATAGCTGGGAGAGGACGGCGAGCCGTGACAGCGGCCACATGTATGCGAGATACGCGATTTTTTTTGAGATGAGAAAATGATGTTTTGTGGATGATTGTGTTGGAATGGAACGTTTTTGGTTGGATTTTTAATATTTTGGCGCTTGTTTTGGAGTGTTGAATTTTGGATAGGTCGTTTTTGGATTGACGATTTGTCTATTTTGGATTTGAGATTGGATTTTTTTGGTTGTCGGATTTTGCTGGAGTTTGGATTCGCTGTTTGTTGTTTTTTTGACTTCTTGGCTCTTTTTAAAGAAAAAAAAAAAATTCGTAATAATTATTAAAAAGACCTCACGGTGCTGCCAGTGGCGGGCCTGTCTTTTGGCGTGGTTGACGCCGCTGATTTTAATGTGTTACCTGTGTGTTCTAGAAATTGAATTGTCAGTCTTGTAGTTGGATTAAGTTATGGGGTATTTTCTTAGATGATTCAATTTTGTGTTTTGTCTGAAATTTGGTTTTATGGTTAATTGGTTGGAAAGGATTTCTAGAATCTTTTTCTCGCACACAATCTTGGACCGTTTGTGTTGCCTCGTATGGTCTTTTTGTCCTGGCGCCCTTGTCTGACATCAGTCGGTACGACACATACGATATTAAATATTCTTGAGATTGAAAATAGATTCCTTGTTTTTTTATATAAAATATTTTGAAAATACTAAAAAACGGTTTTGATTGTGTTTGTCTTTATTTGTCGAGTGGTAGGTGGTAGGATTTTATTTCAGGCATTTGCCTGTGTCAATTTTGAGTGTTTTCTTTATTTGTTAAAATTTTTTAAGCCCTTTTAAGCACGTTTGCCCAAATAAAAAAAAAAAAAAAAAAAAAAAAAAAAAACGGAACCCACGACCTTTGCGCCGCTGAGCTTAGCTAGCCTGGACTTTTCGTCATACAATTTGGCGCCCAACGTGGGGCCCTCATTTTGAAGTTTTTGGAGAGTGCAATAAACCATTCTTGCAATTTTTTGAAAATATTGCGAAACCTTTTGTTGAATTTTTGTTATTGTTGATTATTCTTGTTATTTGTTGGGTATTGTTGTTATTGTTGAATATTTATTTATTTATTTATTTATTGTTGTTTTTTTGGAATATTTTCATGGTGTTGAGTTTTAGGGTTTTGTTGATTTTGGGAAACTCTAAGTTGGTTGTTGTTTTAGTTAAAAAAAAAAATTTTTTTTTCTTCACTTTCCAAACGGAGCTTGATTATTGGCCCTCCTTGGTTTGGTTGTATTTTATCCTTGGTTTTTGGTGTGTTTTGTGCTTTGATTACTTTTGTATTTGATTAGCTAATAAGCGAGTGGTATAATATTACTATGGATTTGTCGTACGATATAGACGTGGATTGTCTTACTATTAATGAAATCAATTATGAATTATTGATTCGAGGATTTTCTGGTGGCAGTGATGACCTGAAGAGACGGAAGTGCCTGCGGAGATTGTTGGCTGCCGATCTAAATCGTCCAGGTGTATCTTATACTTGTAACACATTTGACCGAGATGTTGACGGTGCGGAAATAGATGTTTGTATCACATCGATTAGTACACTAATAGATTCCTTGTCGGAAGCTGCAGATGCCACATTCTTAGAAATAAGAAGTCGGCTAAACCATATTAAAGGTCGTCTACTACGAATAAATAATGCTGATCCGGATGTTGTGGCCTTTAAAAACGATAGACTGATCTCAGCTATCTCCTTGGAAGACGATCTGGTGACAAAAATGGCGGATGCTTCATCAGCTGAGGGCAGTCGGTTTGCGGTCGAGCCTGAGCGACCTGTTGCTACTTTAACCGGTAACAACCGTTCCATGATGGATCCTGTGGCTGACATGACCGAGGCTGGAACTCCAGCAATGCACTATAGTACGCCGTACCGACAACAAAAAATAATTCCGATTTTTAAATGGGGAGTGTCGTTTGACGGTCAACAGCCCTTATTCGATTTTTTAGAACGAGTAGAGGAATTGAGAGCTGGTCGTCATGCTTCGAAGGACGACTTGTTTCATGCTGCAGTTGAACTGTTCACTGGTGATGCTCTTCTGTGGTATCGGTCCGTGAAGGATAATTTTTGCGATTGGGACTCATTGGTTGACGCTTTGAAGTTGGATTTTTTGCCACCGGATTATGAGCATGATCTTCTACTTGAAATCTATGCTCGGAAACAGAAGCCTCAAGAGAAGGTTGTAAATTTTATCTCTAGTATTTCGAATTTAATATCGCGGCTTCGGGTTCCTCCTTGTGAAGAAGAGAAGGTAAAGATAGTTATTAGAAACATCTTGCCTGCTTACCGTGTGCATTTAGTTCGTAATCAGCTTAAAACTGTATCTGAAGTAAGAGATTTCTTAAGAGACTTGGAACCAAATATAATTATTGAAGATGAGTCAGGTCATTGCACAAAAAAGGTGGCGTCATTACATCCGGCTATTACAAAGCAGCTACCGGACGTGTCTGCGCTGAGATGTTGGAATTGTCAAGAGGTTGGACACTTACGCTCTGAATGTAAAAAACCTCGATCTCGATTTTGTTTTGGTTGTGGAAAGCCAGGTTGTGTTCGGCAATCTTGTCCAATATGTCAGGGAAACGACGAAGGAGGAAGCGCATAGGCCATCGCTTTCCTTCTTTAAAACAGGCCTACACACTGGATCGTGACTCACCATCGTGGAAATCGTGGTTGAAAACGGTTTCTAATTTTTGCGCTAAGCCCGTATTTCCTGCTAATCTTAACCCTTTGTTGGTTTCTAAGCCTTTTGACAATCGCCCTTATATTTCGGTCAGTATCTTCGACCGCGACTACGTTGCTCTTTTGGATTCGGGCGCGAGTGATTCGGTGCTAGGTCATGGTGGCCTAAACATTATCAAGTCACTCTATCTTAAGGTGCACAGTTCGTCTGATCAATCTATCCAAACGGCTGATGGAACTCCGCAGCGCATTTCGGGTTATGTTTTGTTGCCTATTGTTATTGGTAAATTGCTTCGGTTAATTAAGGTGCTAGTGGTACCTTCTTTGGGTCATTGTCTTATCTTGGGTAGTGATTTTTGTCGGGAATTTGGTTTGGTGATTGATTTTCGGGTAAATCGATATTTGGTCGGTAATAAAAATATTTGTGTGATAGACAAAACAGTTGGAATGCTGAGGGGGTCTGATAGGGCTTTTGAGGGTATTAAAAGTGGAACAGAACTAGACGATGCTCAGCGTAGGCACTTGGACGGTGTCCTCAAACAGTTTGGAAAACTTTCGTGGGTAAATGGCACTAAATTGGGACGTACTGACAAGATCGTACATCACATCGATACGGGAGATGCCTTGCCAATCAAGCAACGACAATACCCTTTGTCCCCTTACCTACTGAAACATCTTTATAGCGAGGTGGATGAGATGTTGAAACTTGGTGTTATTCAGAGATCGTCGAGTCCGTGGTCATCCCCCGTCCTCTTAGTGAAAAAGTCGCAGGGCGACTATCGGTTTTGTTTTGATGGGCGCAAGCTGAATGCCGTCACGAAAAAAGATGCTTACCCTCTTCCTCGCGTGGACCACATTTTAAACAAACTAGCCGGTGCTAAATATTTGTCAAGCATCGATTTGAAAAGCGCCTTTTGGCAAATTCCTCTCGAAACCACGTCACGCGAGAAAACCGCTTTTAGTGTTCCGGGTAAGGGTCTCTTTGAATTTTTAGTTATGCCGTTTGGCCTTAACAACGCTCCTCAGACTCAGCAGAGACTTATGGATCAGGTTCTGGGACCTGAGTTGGATCCTTATGCATTCGTCTATTTAGACGATATTATCGTTGTTGCCCCGACATTTGAGAAACACATCGAGGTTCTGTTGGAAGTATACCGTCGATTATCAGAAGCTAAGTTGACTATCAATCCGGAGAAGTGTCGTTTTTGCTTTCCGTCTCTCAAATACTTGGGTTTCGTGGTTGATCGATGTGGGTTGCGCACCAATCCAGACAAGATTGCTGCGATGGTTGAATATCCCCGTCCTCGGAACTGTACAGAGGTTAAACGCTTTATTGGTATGTGCTCTTGGTACAGGCGTTTTATTTTGGATTTTTCAACCTTAACAGCACCCATCACTGCTCTGATAAAGGGACGTCGGAAAGGTCAAGGTATTGTTTGGACCCCAGAAGCGGAAGACATGTTCCTAAAAATTAAACAGGCTCTTGTATCAGCACCTATTCTGGCGAGCCCAAATTTTCAGCGGCCCTTTACCATCCAGTGTGATGCCTCTAATTTTGGATTGGGTTGTGTCTTGACCCAAGAGAATGAGGATGGTGTAGAGACACCGATTTCGTATGCCAGCCGAACCTTGTCGGCAGCCGAAAGAAACTATACGGTTACTGAAAAGGAGTGCCTAGCAGTACTATTTGCAGTGGAGCAGTTTCGTCCTTACATAGAAGGCGTTCGATTTCGTGTTATAACGGATCACCACTCGCTGTTATGGCTCCATAGCCTTAAAGATCCTGTCGGACGTCTTGCTCGTTGGTCTGTTAGGCTGCAACAATTTGAATTCGACATTGTGCATCGAAAGGGTGCGTTGAATGTGGTACCGGACGCTTTGTCGAGGTCGCCGCTTGAAGTATGTTTAGTGAATTTGGATCCCGAAATTTGTGATCGAGACCGATGGTACTCGAATTTGAGACGCATTGTGACAGCTAGCCCAGATGATTTCCCGGGATATAATGTGATTGACGGTCGGTTGTATAAGTTTGTATCGTCGGATTTTGGTGTTAAAAATAATGTGAACTGGAAGTTGATCGTGCCTTCTCGTCAACGGAGGGACGTGTTGCGAGCATGTCATGATGAGCCCACGGCGGCCCACTTGGGATTTTTTAAGACTGTCAATCGGGTTCGAGAATTGTACTATTGGCCTCGCATGCGTCGGGATATTAAACGGTACGTGCAGAAGTGCAAAGTTTGCGCCGCTCAGAAGATGACTACCACGGCTCGGCCGGGTTTTATGGGCAGACCAAAACAGGTCTCTCGACCGTGGCAACTCATTGCCACCGACATTATAGGCCCCCTTCCAAAATCTAAGAGTGGTGCGTCCTACTTATTGGTGGTAACGGATTGGTTTACGAAGTTCACCCTGCTAAAGCCCCTCCGGCATGCCAACGGTTCGGCGATTGCCAAATTTCTCGAGGAGGAAGTCTTTTTACTCTTCGGCGTTCCACAAATCTTAATGTGTGACAATGGGACTGAGTTCATTAATCAGCGAATAAAAGATCTTGTCCGCCAGTATAGTGTTAAGCTGTGGCCGAATGCTCGATATCACGCCCAGGTGAACTTTGTTGAGCGATACAATCGAACCATTGGCGCTGCCATCCGGTCATATCTTCAGGAGGCTGACCATCGGACGTGGGATCAGGAGATCCAAAAGATAGGTTTTGCTCTCCGAACAGCAGTCAGCGAATCAACCGGATTCTCGCCAGCATTTCTCAATTTTGGTCGGTTTGTTCCAGCCAGCGGGAGCTATTTCGGTCGCTTAGATGAGTGCGATGAAGTAGACATGGATGCAGTACGGAACTTGCATGTTCAGGAGCTGGAAGAACTTCCGGAAATCTACCGAACGGTTCAACGCCATCTCACGGAGGCGTACCATAAGAACGTCCGCTCCTATAATAAGGGAAAGCGTCCCGCTGATGTTTATAATGTTGGTGATCGTGTGTGGAAACGACATCATATCATGTCGAGTAATGCTAAGCACGTGGCGGCCAAACTTGCTCCAAGATATACCGAAGCTGTTGTTCGGGAGGTAGTGTCAGATTTGATTGTGGAGCTCGCCGATGATTCTGGTGTTAGTTTGGGACGGTGGCACACCAAGGATTTGAAACCTTTTCGTACTATTGAATCACATGATGACGAGTCAGACTGAACTGTTGTTCTTTAGTTTGGACACGTGTTGAAAAAATGTTCGCTTGCTCACATTTTTTATCCAGGGAGAGGGGGAGTGTAACGGTTAATAATTGGTGGCCCCCGAAAAAAAAAATAGATCGAGCCTATATTATAAAAAAAAATCAAAATCTTGCTTTTAATACCGTTACAGTGTATGATGGACGAGCGCCAGACGACAGAGCGGATCAGGTTTGAAAAGGTAATACGCGGAATGAAATGAGTGCGACTGAGAAGGCCAGTCGACTGTGATGCGTGCAAGTGAGCTCGTCGTTGTTAGATTCTGTCGCGATCTGGTCTGGAGGGCGGACAGAATCGGTTGGTGATATAGCTGGGAGAGGACGGCGAGCCGTGACAGCGGCCACATGTATGCGAGATACGCGATTTTTTTTGAGATGAGAAAATGATGTTTTGTGGATGATTGTGTTGGAATGGAACGTTTTTGGTTGGATTTTTAATATTTTGGCGCTTGTTTTGGAGTGTTGAATTTTGGATAGGTCGTTTTTGGATTGACGATTTGTCTATTTTGGATTTGAGATTGGATTTTTTTGGTTGTCGGATTTTGCTGGAGTTTGGATTCGCTGTTTGTTGTTTTTTTGACTTCTTGGCTCTTTTTAAAGAAAAAAAAAAAATTCGTAATAATTATTAAAAAGACCTCACGGTGCTGCCAGTGGCGGGCCTGTCTTTTGGCGTGGTTGACGCCGCTGATTTTAATGTGTTACCTGTGTGTTCTAGAAATTGAATTGTCAGTCTTGTAGTTGGATTAAGTTATGGGGTATTTTCTTAGATGATTCAATTTTGTGTTTTGTCTGAAATTTGGTTTTATGGTTAATTGGTTGGAAAGGATTTCTAGAATCTTTTTCTCGCACACAATCTTGGACCGTTTGTGTTGCCTCGTATGGTCTTTTTGTCCTGGCGCCCTTGTCTGACATCAGTCGGTACGACACATACGATATTAAATATTCTTGAGATTGAAAATAGATTCCTTGTTTTTTTATATAAAATATTTTGAAAATACTAAAAAACGGTTTTGATTGTGTTTGTCTTTATTTGTCGAGTGGTAGGTGGTAGGATTTTATTTCAGGCATTTGCCTGTGTCAATTTTGAGTGTTTTCTTTATTTGTTAAAATTTTTTAAGCCCTTTTAAGCACGTTTGCCCAAATAAAAAAAAAAAAAAAAAAAAAAAAAAACGGAACCCACGACCTTTGCGCCGCTGAGCTTAGCTAGCCTGGACTTTTCGTCATAGTACTTAACAGTGGCATATCCAAACAGCCAATCTTTCTCAAATTCTCAAATATTTTGTAACTGTTTTTTCACATCATACGAGAGCTAATTGTTATCTTAGGTAGCCTTAGGCATTTAGACATAAACCTTCACTAATGCGAGAGTTATGGGTGAATTAAAGATGAAATTATTTTCCATTCGTTATAATCATAATAATATTATCATCCTATCCATAATCTGTATAATGAAACTAATAATAATAATGCGTTTAACGTCCGTTTCTCGTCTTTATGTCATCACAGACGCCATTCGCACCATTACTATTTTCCATTTATCACAGTCTCCGTCATTTTCCACATTTTTAAACTTCCACTTAATTAATAGCAATGGACGAATGAAGGAATTTTATGACATTAGGATAAGGTAGGCAAATTTTGAGCATAGGAGTTTGACAGGTAATCGGCCATGGCCTTGAATTAGGAGCCATCTCGATATTTGTTTGGAATTATTGAGGGAAACCATGGAAAACCTCAACAAGATTGCCGGTACAGGAATTACCGTCTCTCGGCGCGTTTATTTTCGCGCACCCCATTGCGTAGGACAGGTCTTTAAAAATACAATAATGTAGAGTTCTTGACTGAAATTTTTTCTTACTAACTTTGCTCCCATGTAATTAAAAAATCTGAAAAATATCAAGAGAGTAGCAGTTTATAAATACTCTCAACGAAAATTATTTTGAACAAGATATATTAATTTGTTGTAGGTGTTAAGCTGATCTTCTTTTTACTGTATTTTTTATATGGCTCTCATATTTCTATTATGCGGCGATTAGCTGAGACAAGAACCACATTAAAAAACCGTCCGATGCCGCAATACTAGTGTACAAATCAATATTAATTTATTAGAACTACTTGGTTTATGAAAAACCCCTAAGTCATTTTATTAGTACAAATAATTCATGGTTACTGGACTTCTTTTTTATTAATAATCTACAAAACAGTATCAACATACGCATTTTTAGGTAAGGGTCTGATGTTTTTCAACCAATGACTGCAACCCATAAATAGCCCTAATATACGTATTACGAACACTATGGAACCAAAACGCACTTGGCCGGTTTTTGGAAATAATTGATCATACAGCATTTTCCAACTTTTCCGCAATACTTTTTGCTAAAAACATTGACGGCATTACTATATACTAATGGTAAATATAAGAGAAAAGAATAAACGTAGCACGTTGAGAGGGAACAATCATGCCGAGTCGGTCTTTCGCGGCAGGACAAGGCGGTCCTGTTGATCTGGAGCGGCGCACTAGTAGAGTGCGTGACACAGACGAGAGTGCGGCTGCCGACCCAACGCCCGTCGCGACGCAGACGGACGGTCGACAAGCGCGGGTTTCGCTTACCTTGCGCGAACGGCGCCGATACAGTCGTATCGTGTCGTCCAACCGACGACTGTTCATTCGCTCCATCGGGCCACCACTATGAAGGCACTCTAGTAATATTACAGTCTATACATTCAACACCACTGTTGCACGATAATATCGTATGATGCGATCATATAATGTGTGTCTTAAGATTTGTCTAATAATTATGATAAAAGTAATACTAAAGAAATATTTTAAGATCGAGTTTTGGTATACTTGTTCTCAACCTTTCAGCACGTGAAATGATATTCTATACAGGTGTATCACAGGAAACTGTACATAGGGAAAAGTACGCAATATAAATTAGTCAAGATCAGATATTGCTTTGCCCTCTATTCAGAGGTGGACGAACTTAAAGACAAAATCGCCGAAGCATGTTTCAATGTGACTCCTGTAATGTTAGACAAAGAGAGACAATTTTTTTATAACCGATAAGCTACTGCATCAAAATGAAGGTTTATTTGAACATTTGCTTGAATTTTTTATTTTAACTGTTTCTTTGGTTTAATTATTAATTAAAAATATATTTTCTAAATAAAAAATAGCTTCATTAATAAAAATAAGTTCTTTTAATACTGAAGAATTTATTTTAACTGATTTTCTAATTATTCATTATTAGCAATAATTTTTTGTTATTAATTAATGGTTAGTCAGCGTTACCATGGTACTCATTCTCATATTATTATGTGGCCAAAGCAATCGTTGATGCTAACTAATTAGCACAATGTAGTTTTCCCTATGTTCGGTTTTCTGTGATACACTCTGTATATATAAAAATCTCGTGTCACAATTTTAGCCACGCTAATCTCCGAAACCACTGAACCGATTTTAATTAAATTTTGTAAATGTGTCTTAGTACTTGGTGCACCTTACCCGGTAGGATAGTTCTTGTTAAATATTTTGTACAAAATTACAGTGTTTTCTCAAAAAACTGTTTAGTAACATGTAACGACATCTGTAGAACTTACTCATAGCTAATTAGTTCAGTAGCAAACAAAAAAAAACTGTTTTATTACCAAGTAGCGACATCTGTTAGAATTCACTCAAAGCTATTAGCTCAGAAGCAAATATGGTAGAATTTGCTAAAAGCTAATAGTTCAGACGTCGCGTCGGACTGCACACGAAATACATTTTGCAGAATTATAACTATCGCTCTCGAGTGAAACCGGGACGGTCCGCTGGTATTTTTATAAAATGTAACAAGGTGTACCTACCTATAGAATTGACTATTGACAAAACTATTTTAAAGAATCGAAAATATTAATGAAAAAATCACGCTAGTAAAGTAGATTCATCATTGGACATACATTCGGCGACAATTACATGTACCTATCTATAATTAGCCATTTTCGTGAGAAATGAAAAAATGTAAATAAATAATGACCCTTTTTCTGACAAACATTTTTATTAAGTTCTTTCCCGTTTTATTATTATTATTATTATTATTATTATTATTACTGAAAAAAATATATATATCGACAACAGGTTGTATTTCGAATTAACAAACTAGTGGTGGCGTCTCCAGTCCTTTATATCTAGCATTGCGTAAGAACAACGAAGGGATCAGTGAAGAGCGCGCAGCACACTATATCTGCGCGTATATTTATCTGTATGTGTGTTGCACCAACACTGACAAATACACACAGGGTATTGATCCCTACGTGTTGTGTTGTAGAGCAAAGCAACCCCGTATAGTGTAGTTGGGAGTCCGCCGTTGTCTCGCCTATGTTGTATATTTCCTGTATGTCTACTGTCTCCAATCCCACATTTGTACCTATGGCTCTATATAGTAACCTACTGTTGAAGCACATACCGTGTGTCCGTCAGCACGTGTCGCATAGTCCTTTGGACGATTAGAACTAAGACTACTGTTAAAAAAAATGGACTGGTATCTATTAGTTCATGAATAATGAGATCTCGCACTTTCCATGTTTTTGATATAAAATATTTGAAAATCATTGAATTTCGTGGATGTACCTACTCGCAACATGCTCTGTAAACTGTCATCCTATTTGAGGAGCTCTATACATCTCGTTCTTTTTAATAGTTTTCCCTGTCGTAGTCGACAGGAACGGTGAAACTAAGTCTGAAAGACTTGATACCTATCAGCTGTTTATAATTCGGTTTAGCGTGGTGAACCGGTCGCAATTGTTGGTAGTGGCGGCAGCATTAGCTGCGAAATAAAATGTAAAAAAATCAAAGAAAACGTTCAAAATGTTGTGGTTGTTAAAACGAGCTTCAATCGGTTATTCAAATTTACTAGAAGAATTAAACCGGCTAATTTCATAGCTACACCTTCGATTGGAGGAAGAAAACTATTTGAAAATTGTAAAACTCGTAACGCCCTTAAAGAACTTGACGCTCATTTACGGTACTCCATAAACCTTCACAAACGGACAACTGTGAATGGCTACTTTACGATCCTTGTTACGGGTGCAGTTATGAAGATTGAAAATTTTCTACTGTTATTTTACCCCAATCATTAGGAAATTATAGACAAGAAACAAAGTACGAGTACCACTGAGAAAAAGCGACGGCTTGGAGCCACACACCTCAGCTTTACCCGAAGATGGACAAAAATCATACTTTTGATATTTTTGAACGACTAGTAAACATGACGAGTTTTGCAAACACACCTCAGTTTTTATGGACGGGTCGTTCCAACGGGGAAAACTGTTAAAAAAAAAAACAAGATGTATGGGATCCTTTAAGCATATCAACCGAAGGTAGTCGCGGCTCATGCCTGTTTAGACAGATGGTGCCAAAACGAAGGTCATGTTTCATCGCTTCCAAATAATACTTACACAAAACAAATTTTTTCGATAGTTCGGTTAAATCCCGTCGATCAAATCTCGCTTTATCGACCCTACTCGACTTCATTGATAGAATGTCAGTGAGTACGGACTTCTGTATAATTTTTTTGTTACCTATATGAAATTATTTTGGGTAGTGGGCTTTCAATACTTAATCATAAAAGTGGACCACTTAGAACGTAAGTGGACCACTTGGAACGTTGGCCGCTCGAGATCTTTCCCCTAAAATGCGCCACTGTCGCCCAGGTAGATTTTGGTTTGACAACGAAATAATCGAGAACAAAACATTTCCCCTAAACCAATTTAGTTCAAATACCGCGTACGGAATCTTCGACTTGCTTTACATTTTCGCTCAGTAGTCATCTCCCTATTATCTTAACGTACCAACATATTTATAGCATGTGTTACTCGGGAAAAGTATATATGTGTTTAAACAGTAAAAGCCTTTTTTTATCGGGCCAAAAGTTCCTAAGATTCTGTGCATGGAAAACAACTCAAAGCGTGCCAATTTCTTCATAATGATGCATAAAACGGTCAAGAATAATACCTATGAAAATTACACCTCTTTCTTCAGTGTTAGTTTGTGGCGCCTAAAGTTATTCACGCTATTGAGCTGCTCTCTAACCGTTCTGGACCCGCCCTCGCTCCAATAAAATCGTGTGATATCCACATTATTGCACCACTTTAGATCGCAATTATCCATTATTTTATAATCTATATTCTATACCTAATCATCGGGCCAATTTTCATATGTCGATGCGGGCCAAAACAGATTGAATGATTTAACCCTTGCGTTACCAGGCGTCGTATATCATATAACCCACAACATTTTTCGTGAAAATCAATGAAAATTCTGGGGTAAGAGAGATATCCTGCACGGCAAATTGAGGGCTATCAAAAATTATTTACCTTATTAAAAATGTTAAATTATTTGAATAGGAAAACTATTAACAATGTAGAAAATAAAAACAAATACATATATTTACCTCAATTGGAATAAATTCAGTGTGATGGATTAATTTTATTGCGTCATGTTTCGCGCATAACTTTACTACGCCGCATTCTCGTCACACTTCTTGCACAATTTTTCATATATGCCGCGAGCCAACTTTGACATAGTAACGGGCCGGATTAGGCCCGCGGGCCGACAGTTTCCCATCACTGTTCTATAACATTATAAAGAGGTAAAGTTTGGATGTGGGAGGTAAACTTCGAAACTACTCATCTGATTTAAAAAATGTTTTCACCAATATGTATTTAGAGTGGACCTTCATGATGGACATAGGCTATATATTATCGCGTTAAAATAAAAGCACTTTTCTTCGAGAACAATTTTGCAACGTAAGTCGACGAAAAAAGGGTGGCTATCTATACAAATTCGGACGAATCCGGACCGGGCTGCTAGTATATAATAATTTGTCAACATATTTTGTTTAGTAAATCAAATTATTTCAGACTAGCGGTCCCGCCCGGTTTCACCCGGGGTCAAAACAACGAATGGGAGGGAGGGACATGAGTACGCACGTTCATCTTCGTTTACCGAGATGAATTTTGTTACCGTTCAAAAGTTTTTGTCGTACGGACAAATGAGTTATATTTTGCAACATTTTTCAGTGATGCTCCACTTCTATTGGTCGTAGCGTGATATTATATAGCCTATAGCCTTCCTCGATAAATGGGCTATCCAACAAAAAAAAATTCAATTCGAACCAATAGTTCCTGAGATTAGCGCGTTCAACCAAACAAACAAACTCTTCAGCTTTATATATTAGTATAGATATGTTGAAAATGCTATTCACTTTTTCTATTGAGAATTAATTTTTATAGCTCTTATTTTAGACAAAGCGTAAAACAGAAATGAAAAATTTGGATACAATGTACATTCTAGTTTAGTTACACAAATTAAAAAAATAAATCAAATCCACGCATTTTTTATATTAAGTAGGTCCTTTGTCGTTATTGGGTACGTTACGGAAGTAATTTTTTCGGAAGAGAATGTAAATAAAATTTATATTTGTAAGACGATATTACAAACTAATAGCCAACTTTTCGGTAGCTGTTTACGCTACCCAATTTATGACGGCGGCTTGGCACTGATCTTCGGCGTTCGGCGGTGGTCTGCAAAGTTGCGCTAAATCTTCGTTTCGATCACGCTCAAGTACCTAAAATATTCTTCGAAACCGAACTGCCTCGGAGCGTGATAGGAAAAACTCCAGCGTTAATAGTATAGTGCGAATGAGTTCATTGTTATAATTGTGGCGCTTATCAAGTAATGGATATTTGATCGGACCGTGAGCAAACACTTGAGTGTGAATCTGTCAAAGTTACACTATTCGCTTGCTTTGAATAAGGTAGACATATTAGTATAAGAGCCAGTGATCGGCTACCAGTATGTATTTGACCAGACCTGAATTTTTACACAGTGAGTCTCCTATACCTACCATACATGGATTGGGGACTCACTAAGCCCGGAGTGGCCGCCGCGGCCCGTACTCAGGTGCGACAGGTACAAAATTTGACTAATTTTCAAAGTATTTGACCACGTCTGCCATTTGGAAATTTAATAATATATTATTATTGCTATTGAAAAATAACAATGGCAGACCATTATCGCGCGACAATCATCGTGGCAGGCAATTTTTTAAGTACTAAAAAATATGAAATTTTGAAAAGTATATTTTTCATCACGGATTATTATTCTATTTATTATTTCAAGCAAGTTTCGTAAATAAATTTTTTTTCTAAACTTTATAGTTCCGGAAATATTTAGAAAATTAAAAAAAAATCAGCTGCTCTTTTGTCTTGTAGATCTGTCAGAAATAAACTAGTTAAGCATGCTTTGATTAATTTTTACATGACGTGGAACATATTATGTAGGTGGCCAAGACGACGAATAGCAAATATCATATTGAATACTAGCCATTACCCGCGTCACCTCACGCGATATCAAAAATGTTATTTTCTTTATTTTACTATATCAAATGTCAATATTTTTGAAGTTGGAATGGTCCCGTCGCCCAATTGGTTGGAATTTTTTTTTGTTCCAAAACAAAAATAAAAAATGTCAACAGAATATAAAAAATTATTTATGCCTATACCTATTAACAATATTTTTTTTCTCACTTGACACTTTTTAATTTTGTTTTGGAACAAATAAAAAATTCCAACCAATTGGGCGACGGGACCATTCCAACTTCAAAAATATTGACATTTGATATAGTAAAATAAAGAAAATAACATTTTTGATATCGCGTGAGGTGACGCGGGTAATGGCTAGTATTCAATATGATATTTGCTATTCGTCGTCTTGGCCACCTACATAATATGTTCCACGTCATGTAAAAATTAATCAAAGCATGCTTAACTAGTTTATTTCTGACAGATCTACAAGACAAAAGAGCAGCTGATTTTTTTTTAATTTTCTAAATATTTCCGGAACTATAAAGTTTAGAAAAAAAATTTATTTACGAAACTTGCTTGAAATAATAAATAGAATAATAATCCGTGATGAAAAATATACTTTTCAAAATTTCATATTTTTTAGTACTTAAAAAATTGCCTGCCACGATGATTGTCGCGCGATAATGGTCTGCCATTGTTATTTTTCAATAGCAATAATAATATATTATTAAATTTCCAAATGGCAGACGTGGTCAAATACTTTGAAAATTAGTCAAATTTTGTACCTGTCGCACCTGAGTACGGGCCGCGGCGGCCACTCCGGGCTTAGTGAGTCCCCAATCCATGTATGGTAGGTATAGGAGACTCACTGTGTAAAAATTCAGGTCTGGTCAAATACATACTGGTAGCCGATCACTGGCTCTTATACTATATTTAAAAGCAATAAAAATTATGACCTCTAGTCGGTTTGGCACTATCAAATGTTTCATGGCCTTCTTTACCCATTTTAAATAATATGTACCAGGAATGTTACAGATATGAATTTTACTGGCATCTGTAGATGCAGATGTAAAAAATGCTGCAAATATTTCACGGTTGCGGATGTCGGAACACCCCTAATATGTACTTATTCAAGGCAGACGAATATGATATAGTTTAACTTTCATTGTGAAGAAACAATGTTGTTCTCAACTTTAAGATAGTAATGCATTTGAAACTTTAATGTTCATAATTATTTTCCCATTCAAAAAATGGAAAAATGTACAGTGAGTTCCGAAAAAAAAAGTAATTTTTACGAATAACTAAAAAACGCGATGCTCAATTGTTTTTTTTTTTAGACCATCGTGTAATTAACGTGAAAAATAGGTACTACAAATATGACCATTTAGCCGAAATCGTAGCTCCAATATTAACAAAGTTAACAATGGAGTAAACTTCACCTTGGATAACCTTTATAATTTGGTGCAGATGTTGGATTGAATACATCCCGACTGAATTTAAGAAAAACATAATTTCTGTGTCAAATACACGTATTAAAAATACACTATTGTTTCGACAGGGCTCTGCACTACAATCCGAGTTTTTTACCTGTAAACATGCCTTAAGGCCGCTGCACACGAGGCTGGGACTTGTACTGGCTGACGCGCTGGCTGCGAAGTTGGAAATGACGTCACTACGGGTTGGGATATTTTTCGTGCTAGTCTGTCTGCTTGTTTTGAGCAAGAACCAATCAGGAAACAGTATCTTGTCACGCGGACAACATGGACAAACGCCCACAAGCAAACATGCCGTCATAATGTGTGTTCTGTTCAGAGTCAATAAACGTTTACTTTTGTTAACATTCGAACTATTACTGCGCGTGCACCAAACCCACCTCAAAGCAAGCTGCAGTACACGCATCATCTGAAGTGAATACATAAACACGCCATCACGAAACCTAGTGCCACAGTACGTTTGACACCTAGCAGCCAAATCTAGCAAGGAATCCAGCGGTAAATCCAACCTCGTGTGCATCATAAAGGCCGCTGCACACGAGGCTAGAAACGCTGCTAGGAATTCTGCTAGCCGGTAATCTGGGTACGAAGCTGGAAATGACGTCACTGCGGGTTGGCCTGCTATATCACAAGATGGGTTTTAACATTAGAACAGGGGCTATTTTCCCTGCTAGGTCTGCTGCTAGGTATGAGCAAGAACCAATCAGGAAGCAGTATCTTATCACGTGGGCACTTGAATAAACGCCCACAAACCAACGTGGCGTCATTATGCTCAGAGTCAGACAACAGACGCGTTTTGCTCTGTGTTTATGTTTGAGCTGTCACAGCGCGCGCACCATATCTATCCACAAATCAAGCTTGAAAAGACGTCTCGTATAACAGCAATCAAGAAAACCAGCGCTAGAAAACTAGTAGGCAAATCTAGCAAGGAATCTAGCAGCGTTTCTAGCCTCGTGTGCAGCGGCCCTAAGTTTTGAACGGCACTTCAGAGTTACCAAGCGGAGTTGAACTGATCCCAGTAAGTGGACGTTATGCGATATTGAGATGAACACTCTGTATTGTTTATAAAAAAGGACGCAAGACAACTCCACCAAACCGTCACAGTGCGTGCAAAACTCAGTGTAATATTTGTGTACTACATATCTGCATTTTATTATTATTACATGATACGATCGCAAACAGAAATAATCAATATTTTAATTTTAACGAATGTACTATACGGTTGTAATGGATGATATAAATAACCAGTCGAAGTGTTCAAGTAATTAAAAAAATATTATTAAATACTCGCTGCTTCAAAAAATATATCATTGAAGAATGAAGTTCAAGTCTAATCGTATTAATAATTACAAACTTTCCAAAACGAGTACATCTTTAATTGTATACTGTGTATTTCTTAGAATGTAACTCGGGAGGTAGCAAAATCTCCGTTAATTAAATAGAATGAACCTATTTGAATATAATTTGTAATATAGGCCAGTAAAATGACGAACTCAGTCTCCACTAATTCGAAAATTAGAAGATCTTTTCCATGGTTACGATATTAAATTTTGACAAGATGCAAGCAAAAAGAAACTCTTTTTTGACGTTTTTGACGTGATAACGTCTTATAAATTGATGAAACACCAGCTGCACGCACGAAAAAGTGTAACGCCGTAACGTTCCGCCTGACCCTGTGCGTGTAAGCGAGAGCGCAGTATAAGCGATAGAGAAGCACGATCTGCCCAAGTTTGACAGCTACTAAAATTTAGTTTATGTATTATTTAATATGATATTCGAGCGGAATACGTTATCACGTAAAACTATCGTCCGTAAACCGACTTTACAGACAACCAATTTTTTTAACAAGTTCCAGTCATCGCACAACGGTGCAATTTTGACAGATTGTGTATCATAATTTAAAAATAAACGTTCTCTCTTTGCACCCTTTTTCGATTTTGTGGAAATGTTTAGGGTCAGATCATCCTCATTTTACTGGCCTAAATAACAGTCACTCGAGTCCTAACATTGCGCCCAAGATTTATATAGTGTTTTTTGTCCGTACCCCCCCCCCCCCCCCTTGTCTTCATTTTAAGTATTTATAATTGTTTTGATATTTCACTTGTGTAGCAAACTTCACTTCAGATAGTAGGCTATAGGTGGCCTAAACTCTAATCCAGGAGGTGTTGTATAATATATAATAATTGCTATGTGTTTACTTCCACTTGAATTTTGCTTTACTGTACTAATGCGTAATGGGTCACTTTATATTCGTGCTTACATATTACATACGTCGTGTTAAAAGCAGCTCTTTTATAGGGAGTAGGACAAGAAATACATAAAAAACATTTGTATAAAATAGTCAGGGCACTGATTAGTTTCATAACCGATTTTTCTCCAATATATATGCTATGCAGATTCAATGTTGCAGACAAGTTTATTATTGAATAAAATAAAATTTTATAGATATGCATTACGGTTATGTAATGCCCATATTTTATTAATTTATGGATCACGAGACATGAAAACATATTGTTCCATATTTTAATTAATTTAAGTGCGCTCTTTTATATTTTTAATACATTATTCTAAATTGATTTTTCGTGTTTATGTGCTTCATTTTTCTAAAATTAAAGAAGTAAAAGTTCTTGCAACGTTGCAAGAAATTTAGCAATTTCCTGAAAGCTAGTGGTTAAATGGATATTATTACATTAACAATGTAATAATAAATATTTTCCTGTATTTCATTTTCTTTAAATTATTTTATTTTTCTAAACATCTTCACGAAATGAGGGAAAACCTGTTTATTTTTCATTTTTAGTTTTTACCGTTAATAAAGTACCTACCAATGTTCTTAATTATACTATTGATAACCAGGGAGCTCCATTATCACTTAGTTTTTTTTTTTTTTAGTATACTAATCAAAGAAAGTTGATTAATAATGTGTAGACTATGTTGCTATTGCAAGGACAATTAAATGAAAATATAAAAAAAAGGTCACTAATAAAAGTTATAAAATGATAAAGTTTTCAGGCCGGCGTCAATTTAATTTCTATAAATTATTATGTACCATTATGTACTTTTACTGAATTTGCACCGACCTGAAAACTATTATTTTCTGCCTTTTGTGAGTTTTTTAAGGAGTTTCGATGCTTTTTTCAAATGTTCTTTTTTATATACAGTGTGTCGACTTTAAGATGAGGACACACCCATATTTTCGCTATTTGGAGGTTCATACAGATTTGAATTTTTGAACAGTCATACAATTTGACGGATCACATTTTTTAAGATACTCAACGTAAATCTGAACTTTAAACTCAGCCTACAACGAATTCACAAACAGGGTCAATTCTCGATATTTCGCGTAGCGTTAGAGATAATTAGTATCGTAAAAAAATATTATGAAAAAGTTGTTCACAATATTATTCTAACCCCATATAGGTGCCGAGTTTCATGGCAGAATTCGCATTTTTAATTTTTTCATTATTTTGGTCTAAGTATACGCAAAATTATTGCAAGTTTACTTTTTAATTTCATAATTAGTGTGCCATGAAAAGTAATACATAATTATGTGTACAGACCATAGAGATATAAGTACTAGAGTACGCTAGTGGGTATGCTTGCCATAAGTGAAAGTGTCTGCCGTTCAGAGAGAGAACGCTGCAAACGTTCTGTATCATTATATATGTTTACTCAAATCAGCATTGTTTTGTATCATTAGTTACCATGGAGATAAGGAACTTTTCTCTCTCTGAATAGAAGACACTTTTATGGCTCACTCGCGTAGTCTAGTATAATATCGCTATGGTACAGACCAAAATAATGAAAAAAATTAAGATTGCGAATTTTACCATGAATTTCGGTATGTGGGCTTAGAATATTGTTAACAACTTTTTCATAGTAATTTTTTTCGATATCTCTAACGCAATGCAAAGAGAATTGACCATGTTTGTGAATTCGTTTAAGGCTGAGTTTAAAGTTCACATTTCAGTTAACATATATTAATAATATCAGGAATGTGGACTAGATAAGATGGTAAATAATAATCACTTTATTATTTCTGCAACGTTTCGGTCTTTATTAGACCTTCCTCAGGCATCATAATACGAATTAAAATAATCACCATCCCATAATGCACAGTCGTCCAAGTCATACATCTTTTCACAACATTAACAAAACTGATAAATTAGTTAAAATCTTTTCACAACATTAACAAAACTGATAAATTAAAATAGTGAAAATATGGAGATGTCTTCCACTTAAATGCGACAAACTGTATAATATATACCTAAGAATTTTTTTTTTTCAACTATTAAACTTTAGTTTTCAATTCTATTATAGTAAACTTCACATTGCTTACACATTTACCTTTACCTTTCAAAAAACCAAGAAGGGAAAATAATTTATGCTGAATATCTGGTACGACTGTTAACATTCAATCTACTACCGAGAAAGTAGAATCTAAGGCTCTTGGAACTCTGTTCTTCTACATTCTGATGACTGGATCACAGATAAAGTTCTCTATTTAGGCGTCGTAAATTTATATTCTCTTATATTATATTCATGGTCATATAGCGTCTTGCAACATCTTCCAATATCCAGTCTAATGTTGCCTTCGGTAGCTTTCAACATGCACTCTTTTGATGCACCAGTGCCATATTAAGTGTAAGAACCCATTACTGTGATTCCCATGCAGACCCTTCTGGTGCCTAGTTTTACATCTGGTAAATAATGTATTGTAATGGCAAGTAATAATTTGCTATAGCGAGTAAGGCGAGAGCTTGGTACCTATCTACTCGCGCGCACGAAACGTAACGGCGTCCAAAATAAACGCGTAAAGACATTTCATAATTGAGATCTGTTAATGTACGTATACTTTTAACACAAGTGTTATTTTTGGTATTATATCTAGTATAGTATTCAGGGCCTCCTATCGTCCAGGACCCGGTACATCTATACTCTTGTCGTCGAACCTGGCCATGTGCTTTGCGATAGAATATGTTTGGCCTTGAATGTTAATCATTTCAGTGATAATGGTGATGTGATTCTGTCTAATTTTAAGATAACTGACGGCCCTTCGAATTGAGCTCTTGTTGATAATCGTAATGTTTCTTATTTTCCAGGATGCGAGAAAGGCAGCATGCGATACGAGCCTGGCGCAAGCGACGGCGTCGCTCGAACCAATCGGACGCGTGCAAATGCGCACTAGGCGGACGCTACGCGGTCATCTTGCAAAGATATACGCAATGCACTGGGGCACAGACTCGCGGAATCTGGTGAGTGCGTCACAGGATGGCAAGCTGATAGTATGGGATAGTCACACGACAAACAAGGTGCATGCCATACCGCTGCGATCGTCGTGGGTTATGACGTGTGCGTACGCGCCATCCGGCAGCTACGTGGCGTGCGGCGGTCTCGACAACATATGTTCCATCTACAGTCTGAAAACGCGAGAGGGAAATGTACGCGTTAGTCGGGAATTACCCGGACACACCGGATATTTGAGTTGCTGTCGGTTCTTAGACGACAACCAGGTACGTTATCGATATTATGATAATGGCAACTAATTTGGAAAGCTCGAAGCAGATGGCGCTAGTAAGGTTGGCGATCTCATGCCAGCTGTCGATCATTATTTATTTCTATGCAGTGATGAAAGTGTTTTACGAAAGCTTTTTAATATTTCAATTAAAATGCCTCAATGCAGTATCATCTTGTCTTTGTGCTCTTCAAGAACGTCAGAACGAATAAATGGAGAAAAAGTATAAATCATTGCTTATTATAAAAAAAAATGTTGAATTAAATAAAAAATGAGGAACAATAAAGAAAATATAATATAGATCGGAGTAATCGGTTTCAGTAGTAAGAATTAAATTTAGTGGTGTCATATTATTTTGACGTTTGGAAAAATCTTCTAAATTGCGTTCGGCATTGTTTAATTAATAGCTCGAATTGCTTGCTTGCACCGTGACCAAACATTTGCTCGATCTACCGAGTGCAAAACCGAACGTACCCATGATCTTTGGAACCAATTCAAGTCATATCAAAAGCCTATCCACTGCCACTCAGTACATAAAGAGAGACACTAGAGTCTGAAATATAATATAATGAACAAACAATATTCATTTAATATCCTGTTTCACATAGTAACTGATTGTAGTAAAATACATAGGTACTATCCACGAGTCGGATTACAAGATTAATACATTATTTGTCCAGATACTTTAAACGTTCGAGCTTGCCCATTTATGGGCATGACAAGGTGAAAATGTCTGGTATTTTTGAGTGTCCAGATTTTCCCAGAAGTTATCCGGAAATCTACATATTAAAAAACAAGCCTTTTTCTTTTGAGATTCTGTCCGTTTTTTGTCCACAGATGTGTCATCATTACTTATTACTAGACTGAGCTCGTCAAAATTTGTAAAAGCATTTCAGAAATAATTATATTATTTTTATTACATATAGAAAAGATTCTGAACACTCCATTTTAATATGCTTGGTTGCTTGCTGTCGGCTTCTCTGAGCAATTAGGCGAATCTTGATTCTAGCATGTAATATGTTTGGTTGCTCGCTGTGTTCCGATGAAACCCGGTTCTTTCACAGGCATGTTGAAGAATTGTTTCTTTGTAATAATATAAGCAATAATAATAATAAGAAGAAAAATAGTGATGACACATGTGCGGACTATCGAAAGAAAACTACATGTGGTTTACATATATATAGATAACGATTGTCTTTGTAGTGATCCAAATTAAGTTTTGGTAAGAAATTATCCAGTACCCTTAACCGGAAACCCTGTAGTGTACACTGTCTCTGTATAGGCAAATAAATTAATGAAATATATCGATTTTAATTTATAAAATTTTTTGATAACTTATGTATTAATAGTGACCTCATTTTTAAATAGAAATAGTTTGTTGTTTAAAAATTCCCTTTGATTTTCTACGCAATATATTGAATAAATAATTTTCGTTCACTTTTTCAAAGAAAGGTAATGAAAATTTTATTACTCATTGCTATCACTGGCTATAGTTCTTAGAAATGCAATGTTATGATTGAACAACACAAGTACCTGCTCTTGTTTCATACATTTATGACGTCGCCAAGTGTTTTGCCGGCGTCGAAATTATCCAAGTGCATCATATTGGAATATTGTAAATAAATTTGTTCTTTTTATATTATCAGTTTGTAGCTACTACTTAAAATGTTTCATATATCATATATATCCATCAGTGTTTTATATTACATACTTCAACGTATTATTAGATAATATTATAAATTATAGACGCTCGAAAACAGAGGTCATAAACATCTATTTTACGTTTTATTGTCTTTGTATTTATACGGAGGTTATAATAGATTTTGTTTTCAAATTTTTAAAACGTTAAAAATAAGTCACATTATTAACAAATGTGTCCTATATGACAATGTTTACGTACCTTCACAATATTACATTACTTTCAATTTCGTCAAGAATAGACGAAATAACTTTCTTAGCAAGTAAGCGTTAACTTCTGACCATAGTTTTTTCTCACCGGAGAATATAGTTATTACGTGAACAGCATATTCTCTGTTACGATACACAAAGTATCTAATTCGTTGTTATACTGCCTTCTGCTGTGTTGAGTTTTAAGCGACCAATCAGATGCTGAAACGCGCAGTTTAAAAAAACCACACACACTGAATCGACTCGGAATGAAACTATTTGCGTTTTCCCCAACTCAGTACTGTTCGTTTTTTACAGCCATTTAGTACAGACGTAAAAAGATAATTTAAGAAAAAATAATCAGAATCTGACGAAGATGTTATGGTTGTCTTAAACTGTGTCCTGACTATGCCGATCGGCAAAGCTGTACTAGTTAGGACGTGACTGTCGGCTTCGTTATAAGGCCAAATACGTTGCCGATCATAACCCGCGCGCTGTCAGTCTACAAGCGCGCGAGTTACGATCAGCAATGTATTCGGCCTGATAACGAAGCCAACAGTCATGTCCCAACTCGTGCAGCTTTGCCAATCGGCATAGTCAGGACACAGTTTTAACATGCGAAGAAATAGAAAAACAAAAACCAAGATTCTGAATCCATAACATTAATAGTAGAAGAGAGATCTATGGAGAGTTTTACCACTTATTAAGTATTTTCGAGTGGTTAGTGCCAAATTTTATGAACTTCTTCAACTATTACCTTTTAGAAAGCAGAACACAAACCATCGAAAATGATATCACCTCAAAACCGACTAGCTGCTGACATAGTTCTGCAGCTTACTACTTGAAAGACTAAAAACCTTCAAATCATTTGGGTTTGATCTGATCGAATCGACGCAGTACCTGAGGATTGATTGCGATGGTACTGTTCAAGTCGACCAATCCGAGTACATCCGGTGCGCGTGGTCCTTATTGGTATGTCGGCTCGTGGAAAGTGTAATGACAAACCGATTATTGTTTGAGTAATCATATATGATTGAGATAAAAAAATAAATATGTGTGGAAATGCATCATTGTTTTCCTATTGAATTTTCAACATAAACACTGCATGGAGTGATCCACAAAAAATAAAATACATGCATATTCCTATAGGTATTGCAATTTTCAAAATAGAGCCATTACAAAAACGGTCTTAAATTGACAACTTTGACGACCTCTCACAACGTTATACTCCATGTAAAAAAAAATTACAAACATAATTTTAACACGCTTTCGGCAAAGATATCACACGTACTTAGGTAGAAAAAAATATTTTTTCAATTTTCTCCCTCCCTTTTTACATTTACGGAACTGTCTCAAATTAAAAATCTACAAAATTTTAAACACGGTTTTCAATTTTAGGTCAAAGCGGTACATAATCTGTGAAAATTATCACTCTCTTATCCCATTTACAAGCTAGAACCCTGAGACAGACGGATGTACACAGTTACCACAATAGGATTTCGTTGGGATGCGGAATCCTAAATAGATGATACTGCATTCACCACTGTGCATGTGCAGTTTTTTATTATATTACTAGTAGGTCATCAAAGAAATTGTGGTTTGCTGATATGTGTATCAAGAGAGAACCGCAAAAACTAATAATGACTTCCAAGTGCCCTTGTCGCTTTCATTCTAACCTTGTTTCAGATTGTGACGAGCTCTGGTGATATGACATGTGCACTGTGGGACATCGAGACGGGTCAGCAGTGCACATCATTCGTTGGACATACGGGCGACGTGATGTCACTGTCACTCTCTCCGGACATGCGATGGTTTGTGTCGGGCGCGTGTGATGCTTCGGCCAAACTGTGGGACGTGCGCGATGGAGCCTGTAAACAAACTTTCCCTGGACACGAAAGTGATATCAATGCAGTTACTGTAAGTAAAAATTGTTCAGTTTTACCGAAATTTTATTATGTAAATTTTGTCGCTACCATCAAATTTTAAAAATTCGGGACGAGACATGCAATTTCAGAACACCAACCATTTTCGTTGTGTTTATTCTTTTGTTGTTGAAACCAAAATTTCGAGAATGTCATTTCTTCTAAGTTATATTTGGGTAATATGATCAACTTAACGTAATGAGCGAGTTAATACCATATAATGTCTTAAGATAAGACTCTTTGTGCACTCTGCGTCAGGCGTGGTCCGAAGGGGGGGGGGTCACAGGTGACATACCCCCCCCCCCCCCAAATCTAAGGTCAAATTGAAAAATCTCAAAAAATTTGCCAAATAATAAAAGGAATTTTTTAGCTATCCCCTAACAGCGATAAATTTATAGTTTCCATTTGTTTTATAGGTAATGCATAAAATAAAATTGTGTCTTGTGCAATAATGTTTATTTTATTCCAGATACTTATTTTTTATTAGTGTAGTGAGTGACCCCCTCCAAAATTTCAGGCTGCGACCGCGCCTGCTCTGCGTTAGAGTCTAAGCTTTACTACTCCATATTCCATGCTTGAGTAATCAAAACTAAATGAAGAATTACAGCAACTTTTTGAATAAATCGATATGAAAGTTGTTCGAAAAATTTTGGAAATCTATTGATGCGTGAACGCTTTCACAAAATAGCAAAGTGAAAAATATTATAAGTACCCTATCTGCAAATTAAATGCAAGAGAGTTGTTTCATGGGTCAATATTAGTTGCTCACCTGAAGAGCTTATAAAAATTAGAATTAAATTCATTTATCAAAGCACAAAATATTTTTGTGAACCAGTAGATGACGTTGAATTTTTTATGTGAAACAACTAATGGCGCGTTTGGTTGGGAGTAAAACCGTGCAATTACGGTGACACTTATGGGGGGAAGTTATGTTTTTCAGTTCCTAGTTTACCGTTAGCTGACAGCGCGTAACGGTTGCTGTCTTGGATTGTAACGTGGCTTTTGTTGACGGGGACATCTAACTGAGATTTATTAGTTACTAGAATAGTCACTTAGATGGCTCTGCTAGTAACTTAAAAGTTGCGGTGTCCGTAGGGCTTTAGTAAGTGCCTGTAGAGTGTACATAGGCTTCGTAACTTAAAAGTTGCATTTGACAAACTTAAATTTATGTTTCATATCTGTCGGGAGTCCCACAACGGCTCCTAATTTTTCTATAATAGAATTTTAGCTTATTTTGTGTTGTCATTGTGTAAGAACATACATTTCAAAACATCTTATTAACTTCTCGTGGTTGCGTTTCACAACAATGAAAAGTGACGGCACCATTGATCACATGTCTTTAGGTAGCTGTCTGTTTATAGAAGCATCACAAATGATGGAGTCGAATTAAATTCATTCACAAACATAGGTAAATCAGGAATCGTATAGTTTTGAGCTTATTTAGATTTAAAATGTATGCTGGTGGCGATTGTATAGTAAGTGCCTCGATTGTGTGATTGACAGTCATTTCAAAACACAAATTTTCAACACAAACGGTTTTGCCTTATGAGCGTGGTTTTGCTTCATTGCTCGGACATAAGCCGTTCATTCATAGAGTGAAACGCGTTTTGAACGAACAATAACGCGTTCATAAATTTAAACTCATTTCTTGATTTTATTGCAGTTCTTCCCTCACGGATACGCTTTCGCGACGGGTAGCGACGACGCAACATGTAGACTGTTTGACATTCGCGCCGACCAAGAACTGGCGATGTACTCGCACGACAACATAATCTGCGGCATAACGAGCGTAGCGTTCAGTAAGAGTGGCCGCCTGCTGTTGGCCGGATACGATGACTTCAATTGCAACGTGTGGGACAGCATGAAGACGGAACGTGCGGGAATTCTCGCCGGACACGATAACCGAGTCTCATGTCTCGGTGTAACGGAGAATGGCATGGCTGTAGGCACTGGCTCATGGGACAGCTTCCTGCGCATCTGGAACTAAACGCGCGTGTCGTTCTGTCAGACACAGATGTACGCACCACTGCCCACACGCATCCTTGTAGCGGGTGAGTAGATTGATATTTTATGGGGACAAAAAGAAGATTGTATATTTTACACACACACACATTCATACACAACGACGCAGAAGAGTGGGGATGAACTGTTTTGTAAACGCCGTTTCATTTCGCCTTCAGTCGCATTAATCAGTTAATTAAAAGAAAAAGAGACCGTGTATTTTACACTATACACCAAGAAGTAAAACCACACACTGGCACACGCATGCACAATATCGATTCTATAGATTCATTGCGTCGTCGAGGCTCCTCGTGATTTGATCCCTGCATTCTCTTTTTTTTTGCAGCATCTCATTACACTTTCAATAAATAAAATTATCGACCAATTTTTCAGACAATATATCAACAAAAAAATAATCTATATATTTAAAACACAAGCCCTAAATCTCTAGACAATCCGCCAGCCATCCCTACTAAACCGATTGACACAATTTTTTTTTTTTAAACTGAAGCCTTTAGTACACAGATGTTATCGCTATTTTTTTTTTTTTTTGTGAAATTTCTTTAAAAGGGGTGATTTCAAGCGATAATAGTAAAAATGACGAGGGGGTAGCGGGGTGAAGAGGAACGTAAAGAGAGAAAATCCTTCGATGTTCACGAGACATAAGTGTGACTTGTGAGAGAAATGCAAATATGTACGTATGTCGGAGATTTTACAAACAGTTTGACAAGTCGACTTTGACAATTGAAGTGTATATTTTTAGTTCGTTTTTTAGCGCAAATATTCCAAATATTAATACACAAATAAATTTTATTTTATTTTCCAAATAATTTAAGAACGTGTAAGTTTATGTTAATTTAATGCCAAAATAGAGTTTTTAAATATTACATGGACTGTACCAAGTCTAAAATTTGGTCTCAGATCAGAAAAAAATAGTGAAAATCGTAAATGTATTAAATGAGGTTAGATTTTCTAAAAATGAATTGTGACAGCTCTTGCGGGGAACCATGACAACGATGAACAGATCTCATACATTTTTTTTGAATTTATAACCAATTAAGGTAGTACAAGCACCAAGGCAACTATAAATAAAAAGCTTGATTTTTTTTTTAATATTTCGGTAGATGGATGATATGTTTTCATTGATTTCTCCAAAACTAGTCGGTGTAAATTAAAAAAAAAAACTATTTAAATTAAAGTTAAAACCTTAATAAATTATTGAAAATAAAAAAAACCCGTTGTGCCCGACTAATTAAAAAGATATTTAATCTTTTTAATTAAATATCTTTTTAATTAGTCGGGCACAGTGGGTTTTTTTTGTTTTCAATAATTTATTTACACGCAAAAGGTTTTGCACGGGTACACTAGTATATAATTAATACATTAACGTTTCACACTAGTATATAATTAATACATTAACGTTTCGATTATTTTTTCAATATTTTGATAGTAATTAATAATTTTGAAGGAATTTTATAAAAAGCTAATTAGAATTTAAATATTAATAATTTTTATATCTTTTAGATCAGTTCTGAAGAAGATCCAAATCCGGATCGAAACGTTAATGTATTATATATTATTTTTTTGTTAATATATTGTCTCAAAAATTGGTCGATAATTTTATTTATTGAAAAGTTCAAATCAGACGTTAATCAAAGATTTGATCATTACACTTTCATTCTATTGAATCGAATTTGCCTTAGTGCGAAAAGAAGTTTTACTTAAAAAAAGTAAGAAGGTACTATGTTTCGCGTGTTATGCACCATTGTTGAATGTTCAAACAAAAGTAACGTCGAAAATTTTGAAGACATATTCTTTGTGAAATTCCGATCCACAAAGAATTTTCAATTAAATTTTTATAAATAATGTTTATGTGTAATAAATAAATGTTTGTAAAGCCCACGTTCACAGTTCGAATTCACTTTTATTAGCGAGCTAGTGTTTTCAGACGACATTGTTGTAATTAACGTTAAAAGGCTATATAAGAAAGAACTTAATTGTGATTACCGAAGGTCTAACTCGGAAACTTCCAGATTTGAGTTTCGGCTTAAACTTTAGGAATTGATAACTCGGTTGGTATACTCTGGAGAAATAAAAAACGGCAAGGGGCTGAATGATTTGAACTTTCTGGTGCTTCGAACAAGTATAAATAAAACTACATGCGTAAACAAAACATTGATAGAATTGTGCTGTGCAAATATTCCACTTAAGGCTATAGGCGCGCACTACGATTTATTGTCGCGCGACAATCGCGTCGTCATTAAAATAGGACCGGTTCTATATTTACTCGCCGCTATTATTTCGTCGCACAATGCGTGTATATTCATTAAAATGTTAACGTTTCAGTTTTGCGACTAAACAATCGCGCGACAATAAATCGTAGTGCGCGCCTAGCCTTGCATTGATGAATCATACATTTGCGTATAATGTGCTCTGTTTAGTAGTTTACCCACTTGCAGGAGGCACAGTGAATTTATTCCATTTGGTACATGGCGATCTTTTGTTTGTAAAGAAGTAATTGACGTCGGTTTACATAAAAATATTCTAAGCAAATGTAGTACCTATTCAGAGGAAAACGTTGCCTCGGTTCGAGAAAATCATAGATCCGGGGCTGGGTGGTTAAACAATAACTTGATATTTATCTGCATTTTTATTTTATATTATTGATATTAAAAGCTTGGCAAATCGACATAATATATTGATTTTTGTATATTTTGATTACAGGTCATCAACGATGTGACGCCAGCTTATTAAAAAATTATTTAAAAGAAATAACAAAACCAAATTATTAAAAAATAAACCTGCATTTCTCTACGACAGTCGTACTACACAAATAAAAAAATAAATATAAATAACACATAAACAAAATAATTATATCACATCTTCCTTATCCCCTTTTCTCTCATAATAATTATAAAAGGGAGATATAAAACACAATCATTCATCAGTCTGTTAAAATATTGCCCCTCCCCCCTTCCTTCTTTGAAAATGTACGTACTGTTAAATAAGCAAAAGAACGTATTGTTCACTGGTCGTGGTATAACATTTCAAAGTAAAGTGATTTTCGTTTTTACACGGCCATGTTGGTTCAGTATGTAAAAATATACGTACTAAATAAAATATCACTACAATTACAATTATTGCCGCAAGACTTGATTGAAAATGTGTGCAGTTTTACGATTATAAGCATATTATTATTACTATTGTTTTTTATGTAGTTATAAATGCATTTATTTGTTATAAGTTAATAAGTTGTTCTTACAGAATATCATATTTTGTAACATTTTGTTGCTGAAATATAGTTAATTAATCAGAAATACTTGTGTGCTCGTGCATCAAACAAAAGTGAACAAAACCCAATGCCAGTCATATTTGTTTTGCTTGATGTGTGGACATATTTTATTTTTGAAATATCATCAGTGTTTTGTTTTGTATGTTGTGTATTTTTTTAATATTTAGACCACTGTAAGAATTTAATATATTTTAATAATTAACACGCATTTTCAAGCATGTTTGTTTATATACTGTTTAACTTTTTTATTTTAAAAACATCACACAAAATTATTTAAACAAGTTTTTTTTTAAATAATTGGTTTATAGATTTTGAAACTTGTATGAATCAAAACAAAATGTACCAAAAATATTATTACATTTGAAATAATTTTTATCAAATACAGTTTATAATATGTCATTGATTATAGTTTTATTTTATTCTTATCTACATATTTCAAATCCAATTTTAAATAATAAATCTTCAGAATGCAGATAAATTAAAAAAAAAAATAACTTAATGTATTTAATGCGTCATTCGTGCCATAATTTAAAATAATTTAGTGATTGTTAACAAAAAACAAAAAGAAAAATTTGATTCGTGGGAAGTCGTATACCAAATACTTACATCGAAATACTACATAAATTTTAATACAATTATTATATCGGCTGCTAAATATATTTTAATTAAACGATATGAATTCTTTCTGATGTATTTAAATTTTGAAGTTCGTTTTTATAATAATTGTGCGTTTCTCAACGATCCGAAAACAAAATAATTTACAAGACTTCACAAGCTCAATACTCATTTTTTCTATCCCGTAACTTATTATGCAACCATTTTGTTATATCGCAGTTTGAACTGTGTCTAGTCGGCTGATTATACTAGATAATTTGTATATAAATGTATTTTTGTACGATGTAAGTATTTGTGTAGAAGCGTCTCACTGCCAAGATAATGTGACCCTGAAAGTAGAGAAATTTTCGATTAATGTGAAAAAAAAAACCTGTCCCGTAATTTATTAATGAAACGTTTTAACTATTAAAAGCTCAGTGGCTCAGCTTAGTTAGCAGAATAAATGTTTATCAAAGAAAAGTAAATAAAAAAAAAAAAATACAGCTTCTGTTTATTTATTATAATAAGCGTAATTTTCGTTTTAGCAAACGTAACAATTTTTTAATACACATTTCGTAGTAGGTACCTATTGTTTGCAGATGGAACCAATTAGAGCTTTGGAGAGGAACTTATTTATTATTGTGTGTGATAATTCTATTATTTGTTTTCCAGATTGGATGAACGTAACAGGCTGTTTAGTATGTAAGGTTTTTGTTTACCCTTTGTTTTAGAATTACTTTTTGCAGACAATTGAAATTCAGTTAATTTTTTATATTGTTTTGTATAAAGATATTTTTTTTTAAACCAAGTATGTAATATCACTTGAACAGCCTGTATATAAAATATAATAGGTACATTATTTAAAAACTAAAAATAAATACATTAAAAAATGCTTTCAATTTAACTTGCTATTTTTGAAGAAAGCGTGAATGCTGTTTTTGTAAGTAAAACATATGGTTTTTCGAATTAACCAAAGGATGAGATAGTAATCGCTGTGTTCATTAAAAAAAAATATGCACTTCTTTTTTAAAAACGGTTATAGAAGTTCAGTGGTGATTGGAATACGCTACTTTAAAAACAAAAATTAAATAAAAAAAAAAAAAAACTGTGAATGTCGATCACTATAGGCTTATTAATTGTGTTTTTGTTGGACTACTTCATTCTTCATGGTTTTCCTTCAAATTATTTTTGACTCAAAAACTAATCTGTCTATTGTAACTGTCTTTTGTCATTTGTAAGGATTCAACTAACGTTCAATATCAAAATGACAATAGGCGCCTGAATAGCTCGAATATTTATGCGAATCGTATATTTAATTAATAATTTAAAATATCGATTCATTATGCATTCGTACCATGTATTATAAACTATTTCATAATAAAGCCTCGACGTCTATTTAGAAAAAGTAAAAATTAGAGAATAGCGCGACTCAGTCAAACTGGCATTTTTATAATATTTAAGAAGTAAATGCGCAGTCAAACTGCGCAGGGATGGAAATTTTCGTGAAAATAATTTCTGGGAAAACAGTACCTATATAAACAAAAAAGCTTAATAGTTAAACATTAGGCAGAATCAAAAAAAAAAAAGAAAAAACTACATGTATGTTTATTTTGTAATGTTTTTAGTTGAAAATATATTATGCATTGAAATGTAATTAAAAAAAAAGTGAAACAACTAAAATATAAATATTGTGTAATGTATATTTTCATTTTTTTTTCAGAGTATGAGTGAGATTTCGTGAAAATATTTCAGTGTGCTTGTGTTATGAAGATTTGTGCAAAGGAATATTAGTCATTTTCTTGTAAGAGTGTGAATGAGTTAGTTAAAAATGTCTAAAATATAGTATCTGTGAAGGTCTGGGCTCTATGAAAACTGAATATCGGTCAACTTGGAATTTAAACGTAGCGTTTGTATTCAGCGAAGTAACCAGTCTAAATAAAATATTCCTTTACATTGTTCAATTTTTTATTCTTTTGTATGGAAAACATCATTCAAGATGAGAATTCCTTCTAGTATTTTGAGTCGGTGTTTTTCAACAATAACGTTTTTTATGCGTTATCTTAAGAAAGGGCTCATTGGTTATTTCTCACTTTACAAAACTCGATTCTTTTTGTTAGGGAAAGGTTCGGTTTAAAATCCGTTGTCCGATATAGTTAACGATCGTTTTGCGTGAGACGACGATTAATAATGTGAGACCTATTTTTAATCAATAGCATAAATTGGAACAATGCTTATAAGTGATTGGCGTGATTTCATGATGAAATTAAAATGAAAACCGAGTTCAAAAAATGATCAACGACGTTTTTATAAAGCCCCTAATTTTTATAAGAACGTTTACTTAATTTAATTTTTTTTTTATGAAAATTAGACTTCATGAATACTCGTGATAAAATGCGCGCGTGTGATTTTTTACTATATTATATGAAAAAAAAAATATTTGTCATCACTACTTTAATTCTTAAAATAAATAAAAATCGTGTTGTATAAAAGAATTACCATTATATAAAAAAAACAAAACAAAAACTTTCGATATATTGCATTTTTTCAATACATTTTACTATTAAACATACTTTTCAAACACATCTTCTGTTTTTTGTTATATATTTTTATGCTCATATCTATATTTAAATTTATAATTGTGTTCGTTAAGAGATATAAATGAACCCGGTACTTTAGTAATATTTTAACTGAATGCACAGTTGAAAACTTGTGACTGTGGAGTTCGGTAATTTAAACACGAACTGGGTGATATTTATGTATTTTATCGAGCACCATTTAACTACTATATAAAGGGCACAAGTTATGGAAAAAATACGCTACTATGAAAGTTTAAAATATGCAATTTTTTAAAATTCAGTATTTTTTTTCCTATTCAAATGTAAACGTATTTTTTATGATAATTTTCATCCATTCATTTTGAAATAGTATAGCGTTGGTAGTTTTGGAAATAAATGTTTCAAATCTCTATTCTATAGTTATATCAAAGAGGAGGAAAAGTAAGAAGTCTATCATTCTCGATTTATTTTTGAAAGTTATCATAAAAACTTTTTTAAAGTTTTCACAGATTTTTAAACAAAACATTTAAATACATACCTTCATATTTAGATCAGTCTAGCTTTGAAATAGATAGAATAAACATAAAATGTGGTATGTTTTTATAAAATTAGCAAAAAGGACGTGAAAATATATGGCCGTATTTATAAATAATTTTGATTAGAATAAATTAGAGATAAAATAATAGAAATAATACGTTGGAACATAAATTCCATTCCATCTGAATTTTCACATCAATTTCACGTTGTTTTCAAATACGGCTGCATTATTTCATGATATGTTTATATAACATTGGTTTTATTATTATATTATATAATTTTTTTTTGTATGTCTTTTTTAAACGAATCTGTTCTTATGTTGGTTGTGTATAATCAGTGTGACAAACAAAAAAAGTAAAAAAAAAAACAATGAAAAGTGTTTGCTGTAATTTATAACAAAAATCGTCTACAGTGTGCGATTATTATACATTGTCTTTACATTATTACAATATTACTTATAATATTATATTATTATTGTTTAGCTTAAAGTTATATAAGTAAGAATTATTAATATTAAATGAAAAACAACTTGTGAATGTGTACTACCCTAATGTCTTGTATCTATATACATAAAAATAAATCAAAAAATTTAAAAAAATACATATAGGTACGCGTATTATTTGCTGCCTTAGATTCAAGAAAATTAAATAAGCTGGCAAGTACAAAAATAAATACTACCATCATGCAGAACTGAAATCGGAATCTAACAAAAACTAAAAAAAAAATAGGCAGTCATTGAGGACTGTCGACAGAAGTGAAAACTTAAAAATATGAAATAACAGTCAATTTAATCATATACACAGCACTAATGTTACAATCTTACAATAATGAAAATTAGTCAAGGTAGGCAAAAAACTTCACGTAGATATGTTATTATATAATGTATAATCGTCCGCATGGACTGAGGACGGGTGTTAATAAGGTATACGGTATATATATCTTATAGTCCGAGTATATACAATTTATGTACTGGTTGCGACGCGCCAGTAGGTACATATTATATTGCACACAAATATAATCTATACTTTCACTGTTGGTCAAGCGCAACACGTCATACTTATAGCTACAGATATACTGTTAACATTAGCATGTCGGTGACGCGAACTTATTAAATTTTACCCATCAAAAAATCACCTAACGTGCCTATAGAACTTTTTACTACAAAAATAATACGCTAGTTATTCATGAAATAAAATGCCAAATATACGAGTCCGAAAATTGGATCAGTTAAACGCTTGATGGAGGCTAGACTCTAGCCTCCATCATGCGTTTCTAAATCAATGTTTACCTTATGTCTCTATAGTTTACCTGTCAAAAACTCCCCTTATGGCAGTTCGGCGCATTTTTCACCAGAGGTCTCACCATTCCTTTGGGTTCCGAATAGTTACAATGAAGCCGTAGCGGCGTTTTAATGGAAAACCCTTGTATAACATTTTTTGAGGCGGAGAGAGATGCATATGTGATAAGGCATACAATAATAATAATTTATGAAATGAAAAACTCCACAAATAAAGATTCAAAATATTTATTAATAAATTACGAATGACTGATTGATTTGTGAAATAGATATATAATATATTGAAACTATAGTGCTAGCGTCAATTACAATATTTAAAAAAGAAAATAGAATGATATATTAATATTTCAACAGCACATCTAATGTAAATAGTCGATTGCCTAATGTAGATTTGATTATTCCTCGTGTTTTATAGCTGAAGCTAACTGCATTTCTAATGAAAATGTTGCAACTCTTTTTATTGTATAACCGAATGATGTTTCATCATCGGATTTTTTATCGTTTTCCAGAGCTGTTTTTATTGTTTCCTTGTCAGTCTCAAATTGATTTTCATCATACACATCATTATTCGGTTCTTCTAATTCTACTGAAGTATTTTTTTCTATGAATTGATCAGTATTCTTCTTTGTTATTTCAAATTCACATTGATCGTCTTTAATGTCGGTTTCCACTGCGTTTGTAGAACTATGTACTATTTTATCATTATTAAGCTTATCTTGAGTACAATTCAGATCATTTGATTCTTTGAATTCCAATGAAGTTTCTTGATCACATTTATTAATACTTTCCTCGGCTGAGTCAATTTCAAATTTATTTTCTTTGATGTCGTTTTCTTTTGCTTCTGCGGAATTGTGCGGGTTCTCACTAACTTGGGTATCATTTTTAACGATAGTTTGGATTTCATCTGCATTTATAATTCCTTCAATTATTAAATTTGCATTACTATTTCTTTCAAAAAGCTCGTTTATATACATGTTTTCATCATCTTTTGCTGAGTCTTGTCTAAATAATTTAAATTGTGTATTTGCGAAATATGCATCAAGACCTTCCCTAAATTCTTTCATTTCATTTCGTAAACTTTGAATATTATGAACCATTAACATGCTGTCAACCAATTCGTTTTGGTTTTCTGACTCAGTTTTGGTTTCTTGTTCAGAATTTTCAGCTGTGTAATTGTAATTTGTATTTTTTTCATTTTCAATTAAATCCAATTTACTTTTTATTTCCGTATTGCTGTTAGAGTCCATTTTTTCAACGTAATTGTTATTAAATAACATTTCATCAAACTGACTTGTTGAAATTGAAAGTGAAAATGTCTTCGGGGCGCTGTCGTTTTGAATCAGCTTGTAATTATAATAATTATTTTTGTCAGCCATTTTCATAGTTCCGTAATTTGTATTTAGCATTTCTGTGTTGACATCGGTTAATGTATTTTTATTTATAGTCTGATTTTCATTTTCGTCACTTTCTTCAGATGTGTCATTATTATCAATATTATCTTTTCTATCTTTTTCGGAACCAAAATTTTTACTTACGAATTTTTCAGTTATTTCATCATTCTTTTTGTTAGTTGCATAAACGTAATCATTAATATTTTCAGAACTGGAAGTACACGAATCATCTGGAAGTTTGTAATTGTCTTTTTCAGACGATTCATTGTTACATTTTGTTTCGTCTGTCTCTTGTTCTGTATTTTCTGTTTCATAAATATTGATTTTGAACCAATTTTCTTGCTTCTTTATATTTTCCTGTACTTTGTCACAATTATTTGATGCTTTTTCGATTGAATTACTTTCACTATTTGTTGAACTGTCGCAATTTTCCGTATTTATGCTCTCAGAGTTGGAATTTAATGCATCTTCTGAAGGATCACTGCTACTATCATCGCTATTTTGAGCTATATCTTCCAACGCTTCTGCAGTTTTAGCTAGCAGTTTGTCAACATCCTGCTTATTTGCCGTCGTATCTTTTTCTGTCTTCTTTATACCGTCTTCATGTTGTGGTATTTCTTCAATCAGAACTTTTCTTTCCTTTTGTTGTGAACAACCTTGTTCGTTACTATTCGACGGAAGAAACATTTCTCTTAGTTGCCGATGTTCTTCACGTATATCTTCTTCGATTGATTCATCAACTTCTTCTAACACTTGAAGGTTTTGGTGTTCAACAATTAATGGACGTGCATTATTGTTACCTTCTTCGTTTTCAGAATCACTTTCTTCATCAGAACTTTCGCTATCGGCGCTGTCTGATGTCTGATTGCCGCTTACAGCTGTGGACTGTCCCACGGACATTCCTATGCCGCTATCGGAACGCGACAACCCTGCTTGTCGATGTTGATCTCTGAGACGTATTAAAGCTGAAAAAATCACTGACTGACTGACTGATCGATAGATCATCATAATTCACAAGCATCTGGCCAATGATTCAAATGCATCAAACCGGTCGTCCGAAAACTACTTGCGTTTAGTTGGTGTGGTATAATAGATTTACAAAAAGTATTGAAATCCCACTAAAAACATAAATGTGAAAAAAGGGCCAAGTTCGATACAAAGAGCAATAGGTCATATGCATGAAACTCCAAATTGGTTTAAACATGGCCGATTGTTTAAACTGTCTATTTTTGAATGTGAAATTTAATATTTTTTTTCTTATGGTAATATTACAATTTTAAATGATTATCAGTTTTTCGCCGTATTATGGTTGACTAAATAATCTATTAAAAGAATAAAAAAAATACATGCATATGACCAATTGGGTTTGCCGGCTTTGTCGAAAAAAAGAAGTGAGATCTAAAAAGGTGTCAAGTATTGATTTGGCAAATTTTTATGTTTTATATTATAAAATATTATAAATTAACGTCACAATAGTATATAAACTTGCCAAGTGAAAACTTGGCACCTTCTTAGAATTTATTTCTTTTTTCGACAAAGCCGGCAAACCCAATTGCTCTATGTTAAACTTGGCCCTTTTTCACATTATTTTTTTGGTTGATATATTTACTACGAAAAATGCTACTGAGGACGTGAGTAAATCAATTATTCAATAAAAACATTATACCATTAACGCTAGACATAATCTTTTGTCTTTCTGCATCATTCCAACGTTTCCTTTCAGCAGTTTCTTCTTGTATTCCGCCACGTTGCCTATAAATTTTTTCATTTATTTATTGGTAGTTGCATGTCTAAAATGCAATGTTTTTTATTTGTACATTTGCTTACCATGCTACAGCACATGCTCTATCTTTAGGAAATACGGGTCGGTCATCTAAATGTAAAAGTTCTTTCTGAAAATATTTAAAAAATGTATAAAATTAAAAACCATTTAATTTGTCTTTCTCAAACATTAATAACTTTGTTTTCAAATATTTATTTAACTCTGTTCTATAATATAAATATAATCGACTGTTCTTCTTGAACCGTTGAGAAAACAAACTTTTTTTTTACAGACAGTTTAAGTTTTAGAGTTGTATGACCCGCCTGGATTCTGGAATTTTTAGTTTTTCTGAAAAAAAAGAAAACAAATATTTAACTTTAACTGACACAGCTTAGAGTAAGAGTTTTTCGATAAGCCGGAATATTTCTGACAACAGGATTGCCCATTAGAACTAGAACTCTCAAGCAGGGCATAGCTCCCAAAAGGTCCACAATTAATGGATCAGAAATATGATTGTGTGAAATATCTAGTACGCTCAATTCTCCCATTGTTTGAAGCGCCTCAAGGTTGCATACGTGTTCCAAATAATTGTGAGATAAATTCAAAGAATGTAGTACTTTCAAATTATCTATAAACAAAATTTCATTATAAATCGAGGTTCACCGAAAAGACTAATCAATTGAAGATATTGAAAATAGAAAAATAAAAATACTTGCCGAGATTTTCAATTTTGAAAACTTGATTGTGCGATAAATTAAGAGTGTCCAGTAAAACACAATTATCCAAATTTTCAATTTTTCGAATCAAATTATTATGCAGAAATAGTGAGCGTAATTTTGTTTGATTTTCAAGGCCAGTGATTCCTAATAAGCCGTTGTTTTCTAGCCATAGACATTTTAAACCTGTGTATCTAATATAATTGTCAAATATGAGAAGAAAATTATAATACATGTAAATTATTAATATATAAATTATTAAAGATCATACTCTTCTAAATTTTCAACATAGTTAAAGCCTTTGTAATGCAAATATAGAACGTCATTTAAGTATGGAGTTGAATATAACTTTTGTTCACGACAATGCTGCAGAAGATATTTTTTTGTCATCCTGAAAAAAATAGATACTGTAAGAATAATAAGATACGTGTAGCAAATTGTGGGCGTGTCTACTGGTTCTCTTATCAAAATTGATCAATCGGATCGTGACGGGCCAGTCGGGAGTAGTCGAAGATAAGTAAAAGCGAGGACAGAAGCACACAGGGAGCACAGAGACACGGAAATCGCGAATACAGATTTGTCTGAGACACATATGTGCAGTATATGGACCAATAATTAACATTATAGATTGAAATTTGACATTGAGATATATTTTAGATGAAGTCAGAAATGAGCTTTTCAGGTAAGAAGCCACTCAAAATCGATATGTACATATGTATCGACTTAACGATTTCTTCTTTCCCATTCTTAAAAATGCTGATTTTCGGAAGGTGTGGATTGTCTTTGGATTGAGCACTTTTCCTTGATCTTGTGGTACATGGTGGCAAAAAGACCAAGGCCTCTCTATTATTTCTTACATATTTCTATATGCAAGTGTTTAGTAAGTATCTCAAGAAATGGGTATTGGGTAATTCATTTGAACATAATTTAAAATTTCGTTTTTGAATTCCGTATCACAGTACCTACTCTCCGAAAGTCTGTGATGTTTTATGTGAATTGTAGAAGAAGAGCATGGGCTAGTGTTACTCCGTCGTACATGGTTGTAAGTAAGTACTTATACTTATGGCAGAATTCTTCGAACCACTGTCGTAGATAGGGGAAGGGAGGTTCAAGTCTGGGAATTTTATCGGGGGAAAAAAAATCAAAAAAACAGTCAGCTTTAAGTGCGCCCACGGGTGTACAGTTGTTTTTTCGGAACTTTCATCACCACAGTTTGAAATAATACTCGAAGATATGGCGATTTTAAAAAAGTTGACAATTTTTTTGCAATTTTTCCCCAGTCCGCCTGAAAGTAAAGCAGTGGCCGACGCACAGAGACGCTATCAGTAAAATTGAATGTTAAGGACTGAAAGTTAAAATTTTTCCCAACAAAATGTGTATTAAGTATCATCATTTTTGTCACCAGTTTAATACAGGTACTGTTAGTTATAATGAACTGATTGTCAAAATGGTCGAAAAATTAATGACGGAATCCGGAAACGAGATTGTAGAAATAGTTAATTAACCCATAACCTCTCCCCCAAAATTTTTGTCTGGATATGGCCTTGGTGAGAGGAGATCTGTATACCTTCCAAAACCTCTTTTTACACGACTTTTATACAAAAAAAAAACGCCTTTAATGTGTAGGTAACTACTAACTTTATAAAATTATGGATACGAACTCTCAGTAGGGATAGTACAAATAAAGATCCGATGAAGTCCCACTATTTCGATTACAAAAGCATCCATTTTTTCTTGTGAACAAGGAAACGGTACAATTTTTTGCGTGCAGTAAAAATGAATGCAGAAAAATGCTTGAATATAGCTTTTGAAATAAAAAGTACTTCTAGTGATTCAGTTCAACGCGCACAGTTTAAAGGCAATGGGATACTATAGGTACTGTAGTTTAACCTAGTCTGGCCAGACCGCCAGACTTAAATATTTCAGAAAACGCTAGTTTGTTGATGACATTGAATGGACGCATTTATTAGAAACAGACGTTGATTGACAAAATGCTCATACGGGGAATGTATTAGCAAGCGCACTATTTTGTCGAAAAAATTTGGTTCTGAATACTCGATTGCATTGCTAGAGCCATTATTATGTATGTTTGGTATTGAAAATACTAAAAAAATATTTACCTTGGATATTTGTCACATTCGTCATCGACAAAAGGATTATGATACTTATTTTGGTTTTTATTATTTTCAACTTGAGGCACATTTTGTGAAGCAATTTCAGCTTGAGCCATTTTTCTTTATGATTGAAATCGTCAAACATAAAATAGGTCTTTTATTGATCAAACAAAATAAATAAGAAGTTCAATATCGTGGCAACAGTTTCTAAGTAAGATTTTATAACAATGCAGTTGAAAAAATGTTTGATAAATGATAAAATCCATATAAACCTTCTTGAAATTATTTAGAGGCGCGAAGTAAACAAAATTATTATATTTGACGCTTTTCTCCAAAAGTTTGTTAATATTCATTCATAAATATATAAAACAGGCAATACTTCGAGCTTCGCAAGAACAGCTTCGATTTTGATGATTTTTTTTTAAATTTAGGTTTTTTTATATTATTGAAAATCAGAAACATTTTGAGGCGGGGAACGAATTATGTATTTATATTAAGGGGCTAGGGGCAGTCCAGGCATGAAAAAATTTTTAAAAATTTTTTTCGACAATATTTAATTTATTTTATAAAGCTAATAAATAATATTTCAACTTGACCTCACTAAATTAAAAAAAAAAAATAATTTTGCACAAAGTTATAGCCATCTGCTGGACCCCTCTCACAAGTAGGTAATGCTTTGCGGTGACCATCATAACTTTGTATTGGTTCATCCAAAATCAATAAAACAAAGAAAAGTCTTCAATTTAATAGTAAATCTAGGACGTAAAGGAATTTTTTTGTTGAAAATTAATAAAATGGTGGTTTCTAAAAGCTTACACCCGAATTTGCATGTGCCCGGTGCCGGTAAACCGTAATTTCTAATAGATGGCAACCCTATCTGAACATTTGAATCATATGGACATATTCGTTCGCGGTATTGCATCAGCGACATAATATGTTCTCTGGCAAAGTGTATGTTCTCTGCTCTGGCTTACATCACATTTGATCACATTCACATTTTCAACAAACCGTTCGGCGTTCAGGAAGTCTCTTTTAACAGATGAGAAGACAGGTAATCTTTTTCTCGAATACTCGCAGTATGCTAAAAAATATAAGTAGAACGACTTTGTAAACGCAGTTTAAATGTTAAATGCATTGTACATTGGTTATATCCGAGTGAAGTGCAATAAAAAAATGAATTAGTGTTGGAGATCGACTATAAAAAGTTAATCTGATATTAATCAGTTTAAATTTGGAAAATCGAATAATCTAATAATTGTCAGTCTGATTTTAGTGATTTTTTAGAGAACTGTAAATATTTATTGGTTTTAAAGACAGCACACACTTAGCAAGCGTAAATCTGCACAATCAGCGCAGCACGGAGCAAAACAGCCTGTTCGTGAAGGGTACCTACGCAATACCTGTTATTTAACGAAGTGGCGCACATTAGACCTGCACCTGCAATCAGTAACGCGACCGTCATTTCTGTCTAGCCGTGCTGGACCGGTTCAGTGTGCTAGTGACGTATCGTTTTCATTAATTAATTTGCATTGTTAAAGCTACTTACAAATTAAAAAAAAATGTCTCCCGCACATTATGAAACCTGTACTAAAATTTGCTGATCTGTGCTAGTTTATACCGGTCTAGTGTGCGACATTGTGTAGTTTGTAGGTTTGTGCTGTGCCGGTTGTGCAGGTTTATGCTTGACTAGTGTGCGTGGACTTTTAAGTAAAATTAGGTATTTGACATATTTTACAAGGATAATCAAAATTTTTGCCTAATTTCAAAAGACCTTATGAAATAATTGAGTAGCAAAATTATTTCAAAATGTCATTTATTCTTTACATATTGTTTTTTCGTTCATGTCAATACGTGTGTTTGTTCGCACACACATGCAAAATGATCACCAACAGCACTTTCTCTAGCCCATTGTCCCAACACTCCAAACTACTGTCTGTACACCCTGTACACGTTCATTCAAATCATCAGTGAGCTTTCTATGGTGAGCCTGCGAATAGCATCTTTGTTTGCTTCAATAAGTACCTACGCCAGGTCCATTGATTTTGATATTGTAACAAAACTGTTCTTTTTGTGGTGGAGAATATTTATTTACACTTATAAAAACGTTCACAAAACAGATAACAAACGAACAAACTAAAAGTACTTCTCTTGACAAATAAAACAAAACAATACCGTAACAGAAAAACAACTAAGTAATAAAGTAAAAATTTAAAGGCACTACTAATAGTCTATATACACCAAACACTGCACTGTTAAAAGTTCATATATACACAAAACACTATATAAAAGTCCATATACACCAAAAAACTATAAAAGTCCTTATACACCATAATCTGTATACACAAAATTTATCTGTAACACTTCTAATTTATATCTGCACTTAATGGTCTAATAACCATACAGCTTTATTTATTTCGCAATCCACGTCTTCACTACACTGGTTCCAAATCGCTTCTCGATCACGTCTCCCTACTCATTGTAGGTGCATTCTATCCTATCTGCCGCGTGGGTCAAACATCCCGGCCGCGATATTCTTTCCACGCAATTCCGCCGGCCTTATATGTGTTGGCAAACTCGTCTTTATCGGCATCGCGCTTGTTCCGGCAATACAAAGAAATTTGGCTTCCTACTTGTACAACAAAGCCTCATGCGGCCGTTCTGTGTGTTATTGTTAGACTGTCAACGCTGTTTTCGGAAGCCAAGGCCGGGACGCGTATGTTACAATATCAATCGGATCAGTTATTAAAGAAATGTAGGTACGCAACTTTGCAAAAATTTTGTGCCTATAGATATTATTATCGTCTAGTATCAGAGGACCTTCTGGCGAATTCAAGTTTCCACTAAAATTTTTTATATTAAATATTATTTTGGAAAATGTACGGCTCCCCATATCGATGTTAGTTTTTGAAGCATCCTTATTTTTATCGGAAGTTTTGGAGATTTTTAGATTTTTGTAGGTTTTGTCTAGTGTGTTATGAAAATAAGAAAGAAAAAAAAATGTGAATACATTGGGTACAGTTATTTGAGTTATTATTATTTGTAAATGAATTTAAATCTGTTATGGATATTTACTTAATTGCTTTATCGGTTTCTTTTAAGTTAATTTATTTATTAAATTATATAATAATTATTTATTGATTAAATGTAGATGAAAATACAAAAAAATAATGACAACTAGAACTCAAGAACCTGTTCACCTATTGGAGGAATTCCAAAACATTCCACGTGTACCAGAGAAAATAGAATTTTCGAAAGAAGAGGAAAACATTCTTGAATTATGGAAAACGTTTGATGTCTTCCAAACTTGTCTCAAACAATCAAAAGGAAAACAAAGGTCAGGTGACATTTTTTTAGGTTTCATTGGGAACCCCACTCAGTGGGGCTGACTTTTTTAGGTTTCATTGAGAACCCCACTCAATGGGGTTGACTTTTCTTGTATTTTTCGTAACCTATTAACTTCCGATTAGTACCTACTCGTAATTTTTCGAATTATTTATACACATTTAAACCACGGCACTAGGTCATAACAAACATTAACTATAGTCAACAAATTTCAAGTGTCTAGCTTGTATCGTTTGACTCTGGGATCGTTGTTTTCATGAGCTTTTATAAGATGTCCAGCTTGATTTGTTCAACTTGATTATATTTTAATGGAATCATAGCGTACGCACGTAAGAACAGAGGGAGCGGGTAGTCAGCTTCTCTCCCTGAGATAATAGAAAGAAGTGTACAATTCATAAAACTTATTTAATAATATTCCGTTTGGATTTTAGATTATGATTTATAAATTGAAGTATGATAACCGAATATCCACGATTACTCTCATAACACTTGCCTCTCCTGGTCAACATAGACAGTTTTCACTGTACACAATAAGTTATAAATAGTAATGAATCTGACGCTTTTGAAATACATACAGATATTTCTTATATTTTTATTACTTTCTAGATTCTCCTTCTATGATGGGCCTCCATTTGCAACAGGATTACCACACTATGGACATATTTTGGCTGGCACTATTAAAGATATTGTCACACGCTATGCACATCAGCAAGGATATCACATCGAACGGCGTTTTGGTTGGGATTGCCACGGTTTGCCGGTAGAATTTGAAATTGATAAAGTTTTGGGAATTAAAGGACCTGCAGATGTGGCTAAAATGGGGATTGACGTTTATAATAATCATTGTCGGAAAATTGTTATGCGTTATGCTGAAGATTGGGAGAAAATAGTTACTAGAATGGGCCGATGGATGGGTAAGTTTTGATTTACATAATGGAATTTTTCTGAAGGTCATATCTTGGCAGGCCTAGTACTAATTCATATTTTTAATTTGATATTATTTTTAATAAAATTATTACATTTTTTAGATTTTCGTAATGACTACAAAACATTATATCCTTGGTATATGGAAACAGTTTGGTGGGTTTTTAAGGAACTTTTTAATAAAGGATTGATTTATCAAGGTGTTAAAGTAATGCCCTACTCAACAGCTTGTAATACTCCTTTGTCTAATTTTGAATCTGGACAAAATTATAAAGAAGTTTTCGATCCAGCTGTTATTGTTAGTTTTCCAAAAGTAGATAAAGAAAATGAATTATTATTGGCATGGACAACAACACCGTGGACATTGCCCAGTAATTTGACACTTTGTGTAAATCCTGAACTCATCTATGTAAAAGTTAAAGATAAGCTTTCTGGACAATATTATATTTTGTTGCAAAGTCGTATTAACATTCTTTATAAAGATCCAGATAGTTATATAATTATTGAAACGTTTCCTGGAATGCAGCTTAAGAATATTGAGTACAAACCGTTATTTCCTTATTATGCCAATTGGAACCAAAAAGGGGCTTTTCGCGTATTGACAGATAGATATGTGTCGGAAGAATCAGGTACAGGCATTGTTCATCAGGCTCCTTATTTTGGTGAAGACGATTATCGTATTAATTTAGCTGCAGGAATAATTTCTCGCGATGGAGAAATTGTTTGCCCAGTAGACGCTAGTGGCTGTTTTACATCTCCTGTAACTGATTTTTTGGGAAAATATGTTAAAGATGCCGACAGAGATATAATTTCTTGGATTAAAGACAAAGGTCGTTTGATTCAACATAATCAAATAAAGCATAGTTACCCCTTTTGTTGGAGATCAGACACTCCGTTAATTTATAAAGCCGTATCGTCATGGTTTATTCGAGTTGAGCATATGCAAAAAAATCTCTTACAGAGTAATGCATCAACATATTGGGTACCGGAAATGGTGAAAGATAAGCGTTTTGGTAACTGGTTGCGCGAAGCACGTGATTGGGCTGTTAGTCGGAATCGTTATTGGGGAACTCCAATTCCGCTATGGATATCCGAAGACGGTGAAGAAGTTGTCTGTGTTGGCAGTATCCAAGAACTCAGTCAACTCACAGGTTCAAAAGTGGAAGATTTACATAGAGAAAATATTGATCATTTGGTTATTCCGTCTCGTAGACCCGCCCAACCTCCATTGCGTCGGATACCTGAAGTATTTGATTGCTGGTTTGAATCAGGTTCTATGCCTTATGCACAACAACATTATCCTTTTGAACATACAGAAGAATTCGAAGCATATTTTCCAGCTCATTTTATTGCTGAGGGCATTGATCAAACACGGGGCTGGTTTTACACATTATTAGTTATTTCAACTGCATTGTTTAATAAGCCTCCATTCAAGAATTTAATTGCAAATGGTTTAATTTTAGCTAGTGATGGGCAAAAAATGTCTAAAAGAAAGAAAAACTACCCTGACCCAATGAACGTTGTAAACAAATATGGCGCCGATGCTTTGCGTTTGTATCTTATTAATTCTCCCGTCGTGCGAGCTGAAAATTTACGCTTTAAAGAAGAAGGTGTGCGGGATGTGATTAAAGATGTTTTCTTACCGTGGTATAATGCTTTTCGGTTTTTACTACAAAATATTGAAGGTTATGTTCAGGAGACTGGTCGATCTTTCTCATTTTCCGAAAGTATTTTCGAAAACATAAATCGAGTTAGCAAAAATATTATGGATCGTTGGATTTTGTCATACACCCAGTCTCTTTTAAATTATGTTCGCAAGGAAATGGCTGCATACCATTTATATACTGTGGTTCCTCGATTAACAAAGTTTATTGAAAATTTAACTAACTGGTATGTTCGAATGAACCGCAAAAGATTGAAAGGTGATTGCGGTTCTGAAGACTGTAGATATGCTTTAGATACACTTTTTAGTGTACTATTGACCATGGTTAAGGTTATGGCGCCTTTTGCTCCATTTTTATCTGAATTTATGTATCAGTATTTACATCAGTTAACTGACAAATACATAGGTGCGAAAGAAAGTGTTCATTATTTAATGATGCCACTAGTTAATGTTCAATTGATTGATTCGTCAATTGAAAGAGCTATTTCGCGAATGCAGAGCGTAATTGAACTGGGGAGGCTATTAAGAGATAGAAAAAATATCCCTCAAAGGTATCCCCTGTTGGACGTGGTTGTCATTCATAGAGACACTCAATTTATTGAAGATATTAAATCGTTGGAAAAGTATATTCTATCAGAATTAAATGTGCGCACAATAGCAATTAGTTCCGATAAAGAAAAATATGGAGTTGCTTTGAGAGTAGAACCAGATTATAAAGTTCTTGGCATAAAGTTAAAAACTAATTTAAATGTCGTAAAACAGGGTCTAAAAGATTTGAGCGATGCGCAGATTGAAAAGTTTATTAAAGACAAATGTTTTGAAATAGCTGATCAGCGTATTGAAATCGGGGAAGTACGAATTTTATATGATATTGTTACCAAATCTGGTAATTATGAGGCGGAAAGTGATAGCAATGTGTTGGTTTTACTCAACATAACAAAAGATGAGCAACTGTTCAATGAAGGTGTTGCAAGAGACATTGTAAATCGTGTACAAAAATTACGAAAAGCAGCCCACTTGGTTCCTACTGACAAAATTAACGTTTATGTTAAAATATATGATGATGAACTATATTCAACTGTATGTAATTACTGTGATTTCATTCAAAAAGCTATTAAAGCACAATTTCATCCCGTTTCACTGAAAACTCAGTCTCTTTCTATGAACATTCCAGATATTATCAAAAGTGAGTGTCAGATTTTGAAGGAAACAAAAATTGAATTAATTCTTACATCTGTTAGTAATAAAATAATTGATCCAATTTCAAAGTTTGTTAATATTTTTGTTGAAAAATCTGTCTATAATAATAGCTACAAAGGAACGATTCTGTTGGAAACTCCAAGTAAGGAATATATTACACTTGCTCAACTTACTGAGGAAATCAAAGTTGTCTTTGGATTATTTGGTAAAAAATTTAAACTATGGATAGGTAATAAAGAGTTAGTTAGCGACAGTCAGTTGGTTTATTTATCTGGTCATACTATTAAAGTTGTTTCCGCTATTAGCCAAGTCAATGTAGAGGAAAATAAAGCAATACAATTGGAAAGACCTTACTGTAACTTTGTAAACGTGAAATATGGTTTTGTGACTGGCACGTTTTTGTTAGAAAATCCAAAAGGATGCAATATCAGTAAAAATTTTTATAAATATGTACGCAGTGCATTTAAAGTTGACACATTGACTTTCAATTTACCAAAGCAATTTTCTTCAGGTGATTATATAATGTTGTAATAATATTTTAATTGGAGTTGTCCCACACTTTTGAATACACCACCAGAAAGCTCGTACCTAATCTAGAATACATGTCTAAAAGTTGTAAACTCGCCTAATTGCCATTTTTGATACATAGAAAAAATAAAAGATTAATCTTAAACCGTGCATATTCTAACTATAGGTTGGAAAGTGGGGATCTAAAATAACGTAACTACGATTGTCTGTATCTTTTTAGTGTACCTAATACACTAATGTAAGTGTGTTTTCAAACAAACGGACATACAAGTAGCACGTGTTTCTCAATGTTGTTCATTGGCCCATATTTTACCGTGGCATCGTAATCGATAATATGGAGTCATACATTATACAGGGAGCACGCACTCAAATGGGAAAATTTACAGAATTTGCGTACTAAATCTTACATATTACGGTTTCTATTTTTCACTACTTGGATAGCTAATTTGCCTTTTGTACTGACGTGAATTTAATTAATAACAAATTCTCATTTGTAATTTTAATTTTGCTGTGAAAATTTTGCATGTTTTCGGTACTGTGCGATCGGCGAAAGAAGACCGGTGGGGAAAGGGCAAGAAGTCGCTGATGTGTTCCCAAATTATCGGAATTCATAGGCGGCGCATAGGATGGCATGCAAACAATGTATAGCTTTAAATTTTAAGGTTTTATTTTGAGCCTCTAACTCGCACTTTTTAATTACATTCGCTATGACCTCCCTAGCGCCACTTCTAACTGTTTTTCCCTTTTTACTTTCCATTTTGATGATATTCAGACAACACCCCTCAACTTAGTCCGTGGACGCACACCTATGTACTGTCTGGTGTATGATTTTTTTGTACTGTTAGCAAGTGTCGCTGTATAGTCGTACAGCTATGGCAATAGTACAATTATCGCGACACGACAATTGCGATACCTTTGGTCGACTGGACTCCCTTATTGCATAGAAGCGGTTCCAGGATCATTACCTTTTACTAATATAAAATACATGTGCGCTCTTCTGCAATAAGGTCATAGGACTACATACCACAGACCGGTCTTCTTTTAAAAATCCAACAGTACATATATCCCTTCATCCTTTCAGTACTGTAATTGGGGTTTCATATCCTGTTGAAATAAATAAAGAACACTAGTGGCCTCTTATTTAGGGAAGTCAGTTGTATACATGGAGTCTGTGTTCCTGTATACATGGAGCTCGTACTCCTTGTATGTATTGTCTGTGCCTTGTATAGTCTCCATGGGTAATATCCTCAGATATATTTAATTTTTTTTGTTTAACCTCTTTGATAACTGATAATATCACTATTGGCGGAGTCGAAATGCGTCGTGGCACGTCAAACGTTAAAAGTTACTACTTATTTGAAAATAAATAACCCAAAAAATTGAGTCTCACAGAATAATGCTTATAAGTTATTTAATATTATTAATACTTGATATTTTGTATTATTTGTTATTAAACGCAAAGAATTATCACATTATGTATTATGTTATAAAAATTTTGTAATACTTAAAATGCTTCATAATTTCTTCATCAAATAAATGTTTCAGAGATTAATATTGGACTTTTTTATTAAACGACCATATTACGATATTTAACATATATTCTTGCTTTTGATAGCCTACCTACTACTAGTAGTCTAAAATCCGGTATTAGAAATATATACCCTCATCTGTTATTTAATAATGACAAAGATTTTATGTTAGATAATATACTCGTATACATTGAAAAATTGCACTTGGATTGCCTAGTTAAATCACGTAGCGATGCTGTTAAATTAAATAAATTCTAATTAACATTTTTGAATCAACTTTCTCGATTTGTTAATAATAAAAATCGAACCTTAGATGAGAGAATATGACAAGGAATTGGAAAAATACAGATTGCCTACTTACCCCGCAGCCCACGAACGCCACTGGAATCAGCCGAAAGTTTTGGAAGTACAGACAGTAGGTACCTATAGACTACAGTGGTAACAGTGCGAGATATACCATTGATTCTATACATAAATATAGATCATCGACATAAACATACCTTGTAAATAGTTGTTCTGTGTACTTTGAGTTTATTTGCTTTGTTAACATTTTATTGTTGTAAATAACGGAAATGTCATTATCATAAAAAATTACGCATTTCCGACCCCCAAGTGGTAAGGTTAAATAATTCCAAATTAGTTAGTTTCTTCTCCCGAGAGAAATACGAGCAATTACCGGTCACACTGTATAACAAATTGTATTTCGAAATCATGTATAGTACGCGCCATGGATCTAAAAGGTTCGGAAGTTAGTCACAAACAGCGTCGCAAAGGCACATTTTAGAGCTGTTGAGACTCCCACCAACTCCCAGCTACCTGCACGGAACGTGCGCTCGTCGGTGATTGGCCGTGATCGCTCGTTACCTTTGTCACTTGTCGCTTTCCTGCTTTAAAGTACAGTCGAGTACGCTATTGTCAAGTTGTTATTGTTAATTTAGTTTTGTTGAGTTGCGAGTTTGTAGTTTTTCAACAGACTGTACAAGCGCAAGCCTGCATTCGCATCTAACTTTCAAGCCTTTTAGATTCGTGGCGCGTATTATATTGTCGCTGATAAATAAATGTGTGAGTAAAAAAAATAATATCATTGTTAATATTGTAACAAAACTGGCAAAACTGCTCTTTGTTGGTGAAAATATTTATTTACAACAATAAAAGTACACACTATTTACAAGGTATGTTTATGTGGATGATCTATATTTGTGTATAGAATCAATGGTATATCTCCCACTGTTACCCATAGAGAAGGGATGTCTGTTACCACTGTAGGTAGTACTCGGTTACACTGTCTATAACTCTATACCAATTACCAGGCCTGGGCAAATGGCGACCCGCGGGCCGAATTCGGCCCGCAGTAGAATTTTCTCCGGCCCGCGAAGCATTTTATTATTAAAATAAAAAATATTACTGTTTGCCAATATAAATTGTCACATAAAAAGAATTAAAAAAAAATAGTAAAAGTTGTTTAAAAACTTGAAATTGTTTCAAAAAAACTATACTTAAAATTAGAAAAAGAAATTGTTTGGCCCACGGTCAAATTTTCATCCGCAATGTGGCCCGACGATCAAAAGATTTGCCCACCTCTGGTCTACACGGTCTTATTGTCTGCACTGGTCGCGCTCTCCCCAGCCTCGTTTCACAATACTTCTAGAACTTTCGGCTGATTTCAGTGGCGTTCGTGGACTGCGGAGAAAGTAGGCAACCTGTATTTTTCCAATTCCTTGTGTCATATTCTGTCATCTTAGGCTCGATTTTTATGATTAACAAATCGGGGAAGTTGATCCAAAAAAGTTAATTAGAATTTATTTTATTCAGCATCGGTACGCGATTTAGCTGGACAACCCATGTGCGATTTATCAATGTATATAATATTATCTAACATAATATAATCTTTGTCATCATCAAATAACAGATGAGGATATAATATATATATTTGATGATGACAAAGATTACATATTAAATATATTCATTGATAAATTGCAAAAGGGTTGCCTAGCTAAATCGCATACCAATACTCTTAAATAAAATAAATTCTAATTAACTTTTATGGATCAACTTCCCCGATTTGTTATTCATAAAAATCGAGCATTGGCTAAGAGAATATGACACAAGGAATTGTAAAAATAGAGATTGCCTACTTTTCCCGCAGCACAACGCCACAACTGTAAAGTTGTCAGGTAAAATAATTTATAAAAGGTAAGTGGGACTTTACTTCGATCAATTATTTAACAAAAGAAAAATATTCAAAAGGAACAACAGTGCACGACCTTTTTCCTCAAAAAACCATTGGAAAAGGCACCGCCTCCATTCGACTTCACGATTGAATACTTTACTGATTGACAGCCTCATAAAAAAACTGAAGATTGATTATATGAGTGAAGAAGAATGAGTGTGTATTGTTATTATGAATATATCCCTTTTCGAACGAGAAATGGAAATGATTTCAGCGCACAAAAGAAATTATATTAAATCTCCAAATTGCTGCTAATCATAGCATAATGATAGGGAAGACTGAAATCGTGGTATCCTCAGAGATGTTCGATATGAAATATTGATCATTTTCTTCTAAATTATATCAGTGTCTGTGGAACTACTCATTAAAAAGCATAAATAAGTACACAAATATTGTATGAAACACGTTTATTGTGATTTTGTCATTGAACAATATAATTATATTTATTTACATCTATCAGTGGCGGATTTGTTGTAAGGCCCAATCAATCATGACAAAACACATTATTGCGTATGGCGGGCCGCACTGCACCGCATCATATAACAATAATCTTCCTAAAAAAGGGATCGGAATATCTAATTTAGATCAATATTTTGGACAGTTGAGTCTTTTTTAAATGCATTTAAAACAGACAACTTATTAAAACCAACCATGTTGAGCTATTGTCGAAGATTTTTTTTTATAAATTTGAGTTTAGGTCACATAACGCTTTTCTAAGATGATTTTACGTTAGCTTTGTTGATAGCGGCTAAATTCAAAAATGAGTTCGTGAGAATGTATACCTATAGATAATGAGACTAATTTCTTTAAAAGAAATATTTCGGAAATGTTACATATAAAATCAAATAAAAATTTTCTCAATGCTCAATTAGATACGGAAAATTTAAGTAATATATTATATAATATTATTTTGAAATAGTTTTTGTTATTAATGAATTGGTTTTTCTTTCTTTTTAGGCACCTACTTACAATCATATCCATGACTACGTTTATATTTTTTAGATCAGTTCTGAAGAAAATCCAAACCCAGTCCGAAACGTCAATGTATTAATTATTATTTTTTGTTAATATATTTGTCTGAAAAATTGGTCGATAATTTTATTTCTTGAAGAATTCTAATCAGACGTTAATCAAAGATTTGTATATGTATATAGTGTACCTATATTAAATGAAACCTCGGAAAATATGACAAACTAGCAGCTATTATAGTTTACTAAATTTCTGAATTGATTCTGATAAAAGTTGGCAATAAAGTAAATTTATTATGTGGTCTATAATCTATATGATGGGTGCTGATAAAGGGGCGGCTGGTACTTACTACATGCCCTGGGGCCTAGGGCGGCTGAGACTGCAAATCCGCCACTGCATTCAATTATTAAAAAATAAAAGCATATCTACATTTGATTGTTGGTGAAAATAGTAATATTTACAATTAATGATACACCTATACAACTCAATTACCCGTTTTCATTATTTGTACTATATTATTTGTGGGTGTAAGTTTACTAACACACAAGCCATAAATATTATATTGTCTAAATGTTCAAATTCAGACGCGGGAAATTTTGCAGTTGTAAGTTTTAATCCTTTGCATTATTATTTCTATGTGTACCCTAAGATTGGCAATTTTCCGTGTTGCACGAATTTCATTAGCTGTAAAATTACCATTTTGTAGAAATGGTGGCATAACAACCACTACTTTTTTCTCGCTGTATCTATAGAAGACAATCTCCGGAAACCCCTTGTCTACCATTATCAAGTTTCCATGTAGACACAAAAGTTATTTCTCCTTCTGGAGAACACGAAACTAAAATTTTAACAGGATATGCATTTTTATAATGTGAATAAAAAAAAACACGCTGAGAGATTTCTGAGGGCTCTAAAACTTTAAATTCCGTGCAATCTATTATCACACGACAATTAGGATATTCTTTTTTTAAAATGAGTAGGTATTGTTTGGTGATTGACAAATTTTGAAGGCCATTCAATTAAATTTTTGTAAGAATGTGCGAGATAGATTAAATATTTGTGAAAAATTCACGATACAGTAGTTCTATGAATGTCAAACAAAACTTCAATAGATGAATAAGTTATTCCTAATTTCATCCTTATCAGAAAAATAAGGAGCACATTATCTTTGGACCTTGACCCCGTGTAGGTGTAATAGTTTCCAGCTACTATCAATAATAATTGGAAGCGGCTGAAAGACACTTCCGCAAGATCAATCAAATCTTGTTCATTTTTCAGATGAAAAACCATAAAATCCCTGTTGACACGCTAGTAATGAATCGTTAACATACAAAGGATTTGTTCCAACTCGTTTATCTGCGTATTCTATGATAGGTCCACATCCTATTTTAGCCGTACTCTTCAGAGTTATATTTATTTTTTTTAGATTTTTTAAATGAGACATTTGCCTGGGTTCCAGCCTCACAGGTTCCCTCATTCTCACGTAACACAGAAAACATATTGATGTGGATTGAGCTCACGTCATCTTCATAAAAATCAACTTGCGTAGCAGCTTCACAAAATCGCGGTTCCGGTGGCTGGATAATCATATCCATATTATCTTGATGTATAATACCCATACTACTGTTCTGCAGATCATTCATTTTTTTCATATTAGTAAGCTCAGTGTTTTCCAGTTCCAAACATTTTCGATTTTGATTTCTCTGCATTGCTCTCGCAAACCTATGATAGAAAAATTAGTATAAAGCGTGTTTTTTGTTAAAGTGTTTGGTCTAATTTGTTAATGTATGCTTCTTAGGCAAAAAAATGTTGATAAGTTTTTTACTTGAAATAAATATTAATAAAACGAAAGTCGCGTCTTTCTTCTTTTGCTCATTTTAACAAATTTTATTTCTTTTTTACCAGGTAAAATAAATGTTAATTATTTTATACCTATGTTGTGCCTTCAATTGTGCTGCTTCAGTCTTATTTTGTTTGCCATAATATTTTTCTGGGAATATTGTTGGAAGATATGAAGGGCTATGAGGATGCTCCGATTTTTCACCTCCTACAAAGTGCTGGCTACATATTCGTGATCTAGAACTTGGCTCCCAAGAACTTCCATCAGCACTAAAGAAACACGAAACATTATTTTCACATATTAACATTCAAATTTTCACAAAAGTTATAAGTAAAATCATTGTGTGACTTACTTGATTCTTTTTACCGTTTTGATCCATTTCGAACGTTTTTCAAGGTTATAACTCCGTATAGGGAAACAATAAAACTTTATTTTACTTAAATCGCCATCAGCACGACAGCCCGGAACACAACAAGCATTTCCAGATCGCCTAGTTTTGCCCATGTTTTCTTTTTTTGTAAATAAAATGTAAAAACTTTATAAAATTATAACTATTTTTACTTTTAACACTTTTAATAAACAGTTTGCACTGACATCTCTATGGACATATACAAAAATTTCAAAAGTTTCTCCTAGTGCTTACCACAAACGCTCGCATCGATAAAATATAAGCAGTGCAATGAACCAGTGGGAGTATATGCAACAGAGCCGAAAGATGTTTACCATCGGTTATATCAAATTGAATTTATTTCTATATAAATCTGTATAAAAAAACTGTTTGGGCATATTCTGTTGTACGAAATTTATGTAAAATTTTCTTCTCTTTCGTTTAAGACAGGTTTCGAACCGATCTGATTTAAATTGAACGAGTTATAAGCGAAAAACTTTGTGTTTTTCCTTAACTGTCATAATATTTTGAAAACAATTGTTTCATTGTTTATATAAAATTCCAAAAACCTACTTACAATATTTAAGTATTGTCATACGTCAAAAAATTGATTTTTATAATGATAAAATTTGTATGAAAACGATTTTTTCGAGAGATGAGACCTAGCTAAAACGATTTTTTGCCCCCCAAAATCCCTTTTCAGTAAATTTCATCCAAATCGTTAGGGCCGTTTTCGAGAAAAGCACGCACAGGGCCAGGCGGAACGTTACACTTTTTCGTGCATGCAGCCGGTGTTTCATCAATTTATAAGATTGGTGATTCATCAATTTATAAGACGTTATCACGTCAAAAAATGTCCTACAGAACAGTTGTAGAAGATAAAAATTGACTGACCCTTATGAAAGTTGTAGATTTGTTTATGTTTTTTTAGGTATAAATAATTATTGTTGTCATTTTGACGCAGGGGCTTGGGAGCCAAGTGCAGAGAAGGAGAACATCGCTGGATCCCGGACTCAAAGATATTAAGTTCCATCATGTACACAACCAGTTTTCAACAGTACTTTAGTGTCACTATTGGCTGCGTGATGTCTGTAACTGTCATTAATCTGACTGAAAACCAAAAGGGAAGTGTCTCTGGAAGTGTCAAAAGAGATCAGAGAACATACAAAAGAGATAGAGGTCAAGTGTATTTGGAATATTGACAGCTCTTTGTTGACAACATTTAATAATGTCTTAAATAAAATAGATTGTTTCACTTATTAATAATTAATATATAAATCGTATAAATTGGTGACTGGTGAGTAAATATTTTATATCAATTAATAATTAGCTCACCTGATTATTCTATTTTTAATATTAAAAATCAGTTATATATATATTATTTTTCCACTTTCCAGAAATTTTATCAAATGTTTATTAAACTGTAACTATCTATTTGCTGGTATTTGAATAATATTAATATTAGTGTAGTATAAATTGCTTTTTGGTTAGATCATGTGGTATTTATGAATCACGCGGGCGTGAATTTATTAACACATGACATTTATGCAAAAAAAAAAATAGAATTATCAGGTACGCAGAGAAAAATAAATCATTTTAGATTTTAGTATCGAAATGTTGGCGTCGACTACGGGCTCTACAAATGTCTCAGGTGCTCCCATAGCTGGAACTGGGACAACCCAAACATCTGATAAAGCCCCCTTGGTTTCTAAAAAGAATCGCCTTATGAGACGAGTCTCTGGTATATTTGGAACAACGGATCAACCGACAACTCACGATGGTTACGTAGAATTTGGCCATTTAGACTCATCTAATGTTAATGTTGGCTTTGCTGGATTTGCTGATAGTGCTCAAAGGACTTTAGGGACATTTGCTGGAGTCTTCAGTCCTGTTGCGCTTAGTATGTTTAGTGCCCTTGTGTTTATTCGAGTTGGTATGTCAATAGTTAGCACACGTCATGTTATTTTATGTAAATTTCGAAAATATCTTTAATTTCTTTCATTGTGATTTTAGGCTACATAGTTGGAAACGCGGGCTTATTGGTTACACTTTTGCAATTTCTCATTGCGTATGGAATTTTAGTTTTCACAGTTGCATCTGTTTGTGCTATTTCCACTAATGGGGCTGTGGAAGGTGGAGGCGCTTATTGTATCCTTTTTAAAACTGTTTTGAAAAAAAAAAGTACAATATAAACTCCGTGCAGAAAGACGTACTAAAATAGGACTAGCAGCGATCGCAGTGGCCACGAAGTCTGTTACCAGGAGACCTAGCTTCCTATGCTTGCTATGTTTCGAGACGGACCGTTTTCTGGCGCATGCGAGATGGTGCTGCTATCACCACCTGTTTACCAAAGTTGTTTAACTTCACAGAAACTACACACATGTAAGCCATGAACGTGCGTGAGTACCCATACGCCATATCGGCTCATGCGACAGATATAGATTCACCGTTACGCTTGAGCTGGGTCTCTTGGTTATAGACATTGTGACAGTGATGAATCAGTAATTTATCGAAGTAATAATTCCATTTTAAAGGTGCAAATAATTATTTTTATTTTGATTTGTGCGCTCTGCCATAACCTGAAAATGTCAAATGAGTAAAACGTGTAATAGGCCCCACTCACGATCAAACTTTATGCCACAGTTCAGTGTTCAAACTTATAGTTCAGTGAAGCATGATAATGTGTGGGACAAATAAACACTGAAACCAACACTGAAGTCAGGCATGAACTCATCAAATGCATCTTGATTTTTGAACGACTTTTAGTTCAGTGTTCAAGTAAACTGCTGTGTGTGTGGGTTTTTTTCAGTTCAGTTTTTGGAGTTCTGTGTTTTGTACAACCAGAAGCCAAAAATCTCAATGTTGCTGCAAGTCTTTCTTGTGTAGAAATAGATTTTTGCATATTTGTGTCCTGGTTCTTAATAAATGGGGTAACTAATTCCAGTAAATAATTGTAAGTTAATTAATTCATTCGTAAATAATTATTCCAATCAAGCGGTTCAAGATGTAATTCATTAATCAAATAAACATGACTTCTTGAATCACGCTTTTCTAACAAAATTTTCACCCATATTCTTCTTTTTTTTTCTTATTTCCCTGTTTTAAATACAATCCCATAGCTATGAACAGCCAATCCTCATCATTTAAAAAACTTATTTAGTTCTTATTAATTATCTATAGTATAATTTTATAGTATGTATATAATATAATATATTTTATATATCTATACTCGACGAATGTATGCCAACAACTGAACCAAACTGAACACAAAAAAATTAAAAAAATGAGCAGTTTGCATGAACTGTGTGTGGTACCAGTCAGTCGTTCGATTAATCGGTCCAACTTCACTGAACACTGAACTGTGGCATGAAGTTTGATCGTGAGTGGGGCCTATAACAGTAATGCTTGCTGTGTCGTGAAGGGGGGGAACAAGTCGAAACAACCGAAAACGTTAAATATTAGGTACTCATTTTCTGTAAAACTCTGTATATTTGAGCAGAGAGAAAAGTGGATTCAAGCGATTAAAAGAATAAAATAACTACGCAGTAAACATGATTCATATGAGTAATGACATTTTTGTCTAAAAAATGAAAAGTTCTATTCGCCATGGGAACTGATTCTTGCACTCTCTGGTGGTAGAAAATAAAAGCTGTCTGTGTTAAATCAATTTTAAAGCAAACGTCACATAATTTATTTATAATGAAGAATAAACAATTCGAAATAAATATTACTGATATTATTAAGTATTTGGGTAATTCTAAAATCCCTCTAATAGAAAGAAGACAGGTTTTTAAAGCAAATCACATTTTCGTATGTGGTTTGAAAGAAACAAATAGTATGGAATGCTTACAAATATCTGCACTGTGTCAATCATCGTTTCAAGTGCAACACGTACATCAAATTAGAAATTACGTCACACGAATTTTAGGACTTTTAACCCCTCCCCCCGTCCTTGTCACAGGTGTTCAGACGTCACACATTTTTCAAATTTATACATGTATTTAAAAATAATCTAAAGAAAACAGTTATTTTTATTTTTTTCTTATTTTTATTAAATAATCTTTAATAAAATCAACATAAAGTCGAATATTTTAGATAACAACGCCGCTCTAGAAGTTAACTGTTGTTGCTTGAGAGATAATCTCGTAGCGAGAGTGCTAAATTATTAATAAATATAGATCAAGTTTGTAAATTTTTTAAGTTTTTTATTCACATATAAATTTCATATTATGGATTTTGAATTTTAACATGTGACGTCACAAAGCTTAAATTTAGTTTAAAATAAACAAACAATGTCACAGAAAATTTAATATCTAGATAGCTTTTATTTTCTCGCATCAGAAAGCGCTATAATCAGTTTCCATGGCGAATCGACATTGCAAAACTTCCTGACGCGTATCAAATGTTTAGAAGTTATCAATTTGATAACTTTTTTGCTGACTACCGAAAATTGTCCTCAAAAATTATTTCCGAAAAACCAGTTTCTTACATTACAGCATTACATTCATGTCACGTCTGTCAAAATATAACCTAAACATTATATCATTTTGTCAAGAAAACTGAACGCGAAGAAAATTTGTACTTATGTATTGGCTTAAGAAATGTGAATAGCTACTGACAATAGCAATTTCAATAATACCATTTATTGAAAAATTGTGAACACTGTAAATAACTAATGACGCGTACAAACAATACAAAACATACAAAGAAAACTTTCGAAATTTGCCACACTGGCAGTGGCGTAACAATAGGGTGGCAGGACGGGCAAAGTGTCACGGGCCTCCGGCCAGAATATGCCCCCGGTCCGAGATGGCCGTGAGCACAAGGAGATCCTAACATTTATTATTAGAACATTTAGTAAAATTTACCACGGGCCCCAAACGGTATAGTTACGCTACTGTAGACTGGAGCCTACAGTAATTCTGCACGGTGTCTATTCAAGCATTATTTTAATAGAAAGATAAAAACTTTTTAATACGAAAAATAATAAATATTTGTTTTAAAGAGAGTATTGAAACGTCAATAAATCGGTGTGGAAAAATTTCCCTATAAAAATATCAGTTATGATAAGTAGAACTTTGGGACCGGAGTTTGGCGGTTCAATCGGTACATTATTTTTTCTGGCAAACATAGTCGGAAGTGCACTATGTATCTCGGGATTTTCTGAAGCAATTGTGGAAAATTTCGGTCCGTCTGGATATCTTCTTGGTGATGGATCACCGGGGCTCATACCCGACGGGCGATGGTACCGTTTTTTGTACTGCTCAATTCTTAATACAATCAATCTGTGCGTTTGTCTTGTCGGAGCATCAACTTTCGCTAAAACCAGCGTAGCTATTCTTGCTGCGGTATCAATATGTTTATCATCTACATTTATTAGTTTTTTTGCTGAAGGATTTCGACAGGTTTGTTAAATTATTTTTTCAATAACTTAAAACAAAAATGTAGTTTGATTTTTTAAAAGTATTTTAAAGTACTGCCAATGCTAAAAGTCTATGTCAACACTACAAGGTACGATTAAAGAATGCTAGAGACCCAAAATTTTAAGTGATACCTACCGGGGATGTTATAGATGTGAGTTTTAATTAGAGCTGTAAAAGTAACGAGAACTTGTGTACCTGTATGCAGTGCCGGATTAAGACTCCTTAATGCCCTAAGCATTTCTTGCTTATGGGCCCCATCTCTAATATGTTCAGCTTATAAAAAAAATTCAAATTGATAGAAAAAAGTTAAAAAGCATAGATTTTTAGGAAAAAAATTTAATTTTACAATCAATGCTCTCAATGAAATTTGGCTGTCTGTAAAATCGAACCTTAGGCATTTTTATACAATAGAAAAAAGTTTCAAAACTTTAAAATTAAAAAAATTGAATCCTTAAGAAATAATGTTTTTTATCGTTTTCATTTTCAAAAATAATTTATTGTTTTATTTTAACTTTCATACACTAAAGACATACCAGTATAGGTCGAATTTTTGAGAACATGACAAAAAGAAAAAAAAAATTGTTGACACGGTTTAGTGAGGTACCTACTTTTCATTTCTGAGTTGTGTTTCTTGGTGCCCCCTGAGACGTGATGCCCTAAGCAATTGCTTAATTTGCTTATAGGTTAATCCGGAACTGCCTGTATGTATTCGTTACTTTAAAAACCGGTACCCGTCACTTTCGTATTGTTATGTTACTCATTACTTTTCATGCGACATATCATCGAGTACTAGCATCAAGCATGTAGCATCGCATCGAGGCGCGTCGCGTGTGGTATGACTTCGTTGGTACTTTATTTACTGCACTGAATATTATATACGTAAGAATAATACCGAAAATCACAATCACATCGCAAAACTCAACTAATTTCAAAACAAACAATAAATATGAAAAATTATTTATTGATATCAAAGAAATATTGCACGTATTATAGAAATTTGGACACGTCTCAAATGTAAATTTAATTTTTTTATCGAAAAACAATTTCAAAAATATCGATTAAAATTCTTATTATTAGCGCTTTCGACCAAAGGACGTTATCATCAGATAATTAACAAATTTTTGTATTATCAGTTATTTAAGAAGTTAAGGTAGTACTGTCGGTTAGAGAGTTATTGTTCGAAATTAAATGAAATTTGGCATATTGGTAGATTTTAATAAGATAATGAACCACCTATAATTTAAAAGGAGGGCAAAACAAGCACGGGGGACCCGGGTTAAGAAATTTCTAATTTGCCCCTTCCTGGGCCAAAAGCTGGGTACGCCCATGTTAACGTCATAGAAAAAGACGAAGTTTTTGAAACAGCGATACTTTATTCAGAATTGAATGCAAGTACATCAACCACATATCATCGGAGAAATCAGGGAATTACATCGAAGAAAGAGACGCAGATATATTTTCGATACGCTTTGTTTCGTTCACTCACCGCACATTGAGTAGATAGATAGATGATTCATATAGTAAATTATTAAATATATGGTATACCTCTATCGCTTTTTAGCCTAGTCGGCGAGGAAGTAAAAACATTAAAAAGTGCATTATTCGGGCACAGGCGAGATTATTGTTGGAATTGCTTCGTTTTAGGGTGTAGTTTTCAACCCCCTAAGTTTGCTTACAAATTGTTGGTGTGCTTGATTTTATAATTGACAATTAGTGACGAAAATAGTGCTTTTTTCTCTATTTCCTTTAATATCTCCGTTCCTCTTGACTTTCAGTATAGCATATGCATTGAGAAAGTTGTTCCTTATGAAATGAGCACTGACAGAGGTCGCTAAGTGCAATTGTTAACTTGCAAATAGCCCCGAAAGTTAAAAAAACACGTTTTTTTCACTATTTTTTTACTAAAAAATGACCGCACATAGATGGCTGAAAATTCTCAAAAATGATGTCTATGTTGACCCAAACATGCATGAATAATTTTAGCGTCATCGGTCAATTACTTCTTGAGTAATTAACTATCACCTTTTTTTTGTTTCCTTAATTGCAAATTGCGCCATTTTTTTCACAAACGGGTTTTGCTGGTCGGACCAAGCCAGAAAAATCACAAATCCATTCAACTTTAGTATCCCGTTGGAATTTTTGGAAAAAATTAATTCTAACCGATTTTATAACGATTGAATATTGGAAAAGTTATATGGTTTTATACGTTTGTCTAAAATTGGTATCCCTAAAGAAATCGTTATAAAATCGGTTAGAATTAATTTTTTCCAAAAATTCCAACGGGATACTAAAGTTGAATGGATTTGTGAGCAATTCCAACAATAATCTCGCCTGTGTCCGAAAAATATACCCAAAGCTCCTCGCCGTCTTGCCTATTTACTTTTACATGGCGTTGTCAAATCTAAATACTACGTAAGTCAAATGTGTCTGAGCACACATTTGATACTTGTGTTATCGTCTATCGACAATACTACCTTAACACTAAATATTATTTATTCATCTATGGCTAAAATAACGTATGCCCAATTATTTGTATAAAAATATTTGTAAACAAACATTTTTCTTTATAACAAACAAATTCAAAAGTACCAATTACGTACGATGTACGACGCATGCGGCATGATGCTCGTTTTCTCATTCAATCTCTAGGCGAACCGTTCCAATTCACGCATCTGTATGATGTATGTTGTATGAAGCATTGGATTCGTTCGTATAACCGCATCAAACGAATCGAAATGACATCGATACAACAAATGCGAGTAACGAAATGAATCTGTGAATAACGTTTCGCTACTTCGAGTTAGACGATGTACCTGTTACTCGGTAACGAGTACATACCGTTTGCTACAGCTCTAGCTAATGATATTTGCAGAACCGGATGCTGATTTTTTGTCGTCTACATCTGCAGATACGGATGTGAAAATAATGATATTTTAAACAATAAATGTGATTTCTAATTAGTAAAATTGAAATTTTCGTAAAACTAAGTAAAAAAGATTGTAATTTATTATCATATTTTTTAAAAACATTGATTTTCATTACTTAATAATCAAATTTCAGAACTGGTAAAGTATATTTGAAGAATAGTAACATTGCAGCCTTTTCAAGGTTAAGACGATTTTGTAAACATTGATAATATATTAATTATGACCAAGTAGTCAAAGAATTCGATCACGCGTCAAGTGTAGAACCAGCCAATAATAATCTTGTCATGACTTGCGTCACATTTGCGTCTGCAACGATTGTTGCGGATGCAGATGTCAAAAATGATGCGAATGCTCCGCGGTTGCGCTGTTGCGGATGCAGATGTCTGCAATATTCCTAATACCTATAATGAATATGTAATGATTAGATGTCTCGCGCTACTTAATAACGTAGTAAAAATTAAGTTCTATTTGTCCTTTTTGTTACTGCATTTTTAAAAATACTTGGTGAATAATTTTCGTGTTTTCTCACTTTTTACATTCTTAGCGGTAATTCTAGTTATGCATCGATTTTTTAATATTGTAGCGTTAGCACTTTTGTGCGCTTTCCCTGTATTACCAACAAAAATTATTAAGGTAGCTCGATTATTTTCTAATTGAACTAACATTAAGATTACTTTTTTCTTGATTTTTTCACTAACATTTAGGGTTTGCTGGATCTAGTACTTTTCAATTTTATTAATTGACACTTTCAAGTTCGCGGATTAGAACTTGTAAACTGGATAATTGTAAGCCAAGGAAATGTCATTTAATTATAACGAGAAAGCTAAATTCTTAAGTCCGTATCAGATATAATTGTAGTTTTTTGTATTTAATACTTTTTCTGCCATCCTGAATAATCAGTTTGTTAATTTTGTCTCCTAAAATTTGGATATTGACCACCTAAAATTTCATGCTAGTTGAAGTCGTTCCTTTGAAAAATCTGAACGTGTACTGAGATTAAAAACATTTTAATGTTATTGGTCTGATGGTCGACTGGTCACGCTGTCTTGGGTGAATCTATTTTAATTTGAATCCCCATTGTAGAAATGAACCAAGGACTGGGTGTTATTGATATTGTAATTTTTGATCTATTCCTACACTTAATTACATCCAACTACACATTGTAGCAGACTAGTACATGATCTAATAAAGGAATTTAACCTTTTTTAACAGATACCTGTACCTGATGAAAACGAGCTGATTCAAAATGCAACTTATAAAGTGAATGTTACTTATACGGGTTTAAGTCGTGACACTCTAATGAGTAATTTGTACAGCAGCTACGGTTACGATTATACAAGCAGTGATGGACACATTGTATCATTTGCTGCCACGTTTGGTGTACTGTTTTCTGGTGTTACTGGAATTATGGCTGGTGCTAATATGAGTGGTAGGTTTTTTTAAAGTATCATGTAGTTTCATGATATACGAACTAGTGTAATAATACCTTTTGAGCAGAATCCAGAATAATTTAGGAATAACTAAAAGTGAACACTAAATGGCTACTAATATGAACTTTTAATAAATTAATAATTTGTAATTAGAAACAATGCATAACCTTATGAATTGCGGCTTTTCTTAATTCATTTAAATGGCTATTCTCATTTAAAGGTCTCAAAAATAGATAATTTTTTAATTTTTATGACTTTTACCATTTCTCCACAGGTTGGGAATGTTACTAATTTGAAAGGTCCTAGAATTACGGTATCATAAAAGGGGGACGAGAAGTGAGCGAAAAAAGTACAAGCGTTAAAATTTGGCTTTCTATGCGTCTTTATATCTTTGTTTCCTGATATCTCATAAATTACTGATACCGATTTTGATAAATGAAGTGTTGAAAGGTTCGTCTCAATCGCACCAGTGAAAATGGGCACTTGCAAATTTTGAAAAAAGAAATTGTAGATTCTAAATTCCACTTATTTCAAATTAAAACAATTTGAACATTTTTAATATAACACAAACTATAAATTGAATTTTGCCTATAGCAACAGTGACTGATTAAAAAAAAAAAATAAATGAATAGGGGTAAGACAAAAATAATTAATAGTTTATTTATTAGCTGTTAAAAAATAATACATTTTCTAACAATTAAATTACTCGCGTTTCAGTGAATTTCAATAGCGTTCTATTTTGATAGTAAACAAAGCGCATAAAAAATAAATCAAGTCGATCAGTCAAGAGTTGCGATCTGTAGAACTCGGACGTACAAACCGACCGACAACTGCTGATTTTCAATTACAATTTTAGGACTTATTATGAACTCGAATCAATAAAAAAGCGGTTACACTGTATAGAACAGAATCTTCACTTTTCGAAAAACTACAATTTGAATCAACTTCTTGCCAAATTAACCTAACCCAGTTTTTTACCAACAATGCTTTTTCAATTTGCAGCAGACCTTTGCTATAAACAAAATAAAATCAGATTTTACTTAAAGACGCGGACGTTATTTCTTATAAAGTACTGTATGCTGAGTACATCCAATTAGTTCCTGTTTTTTTTCTTATAAAAATTATCTATTTTTGGATCTTCTTAATGAGAGCACACTGTGTTCGTAAGTTGATGTTTCGTCTGTATTCAGATGTTGTTAATTTATAGTTTTTTTTCTTCTTAGGTGAATTGAAGAGTCCGGCGCGCAGTATTCCATCTGGTACTTTATCAGCTGTTCTTTTCACGTTTATCATTTATGTTGCATTATCGATTCTTACGGCGGCCACTTGCTCAAGAGAGTTATTACAAAACAATTATATGTATATGATGCCTATTAATATTTGGCCACCGTTTGTTAGTATCGGTGTTATGACTGCCACTTTTTCTGCATCACTCAGTAACTTAATTGGTTCGAGTCGTGTTCTCGAAGCACTTGCAAAGGACCGGGTGTTCGGTAAGTAGTAGAATCTGAAATAGTAAACTTTTAATTGATATTTTTGAAGTGTGACTTGCTTTGTGAATTCGAAATATTTAAATCTAACGGTAACAATGAAAAACAAATCCTATATTCTGTAAACGTCAATTTATAACCTTTAGATGTCAAATTTGCGTATGTTGCATAGTGTGTAGTGTAAACAACATTTGCCAAACCGCGTTTATACCGTCGCCGATTGAATTGTATATCTTTGCCCATTTACAAACCGGCATTCTAGATGATGAACTGGAATTATTGTTTGCCAGACGACGTTCATACAGTTCAACCGGCGCAGGCCAAATTGTATTTGCTCACTTACAAACTGACGTTTCAGATCATATATAAATTTTGCGGGAGTAATTCCACTTCTGTGATGTGTAGTAGAAACTACGCGTTCTTATAAGTAAATTAAATGTGACTTTGTTTCCTTTGGATAATGCATAAAAAGTTACACTTCCTCCCAGTGTCTCGACACTCATAATTTTTTGTTATTGTAAAATAATAAATTTTAAATATCTATTTAAATGTGTTTTAGGATCGTTTTTAAATTTTGTAATAAAAGGAACTTGGCATAGCAATCCAATAGCTGCAGTGCTTGTCAGTTGGTTTTTGGTTCAGATAATGTTTTTTGTTGGTTCACTGAATGCAATTGCACAGATCAACAGTGTTTTGTTTTTGTTGAGTTATCTTGCTACCAACATGGCCTGTCTGGGTCTTCAGTTGGCTAGTGCACCAAATTTTAGGTATTTTGAAATTTTATTTACTTTCTTTTTATGAATTTTGATTGTTATTGAATATGTATTTTTGATTTTTACATTTTTTTAAAGAAATATTTTGTAAAAAGTAATTCTTTTTAATTTGTTTATTTTCAATTTTTACTGTCTTGACTGGTTTTTGTTTTGTTTTTTGTATTTGAGAGACTGTTTCTAGAAATTCGAAAATAAGATTGATATATTTCTAATAATTTCTAATGTAGCTTTCTTAACGGCAGATAAAACTCATCTTCAATGTTATTATTCTGTTATTTAGACCATCGTTTAAATGTTTCACATGGCACACTGCATCAGTTGGATTATTTGGCACCATTGCGATGATGTTTGTTATAAATCCAGTCTATTCGTCATGCAGCATAGCGCTATGTGTAGCATTAGTTGCTTGTTTACATTTCTTTGGATCGGAAGTTCAGGGCGAAGGAGCTCCGTACTGGGGTAGTATTTCGCAAGCTCTTATTTTTCATCAGGTAAAAACTGTTCGAATATTAGAATAGCTACTTGAAGACAATTTCAATATAAAAATGTATGCAGTGAAGTAAACATTTGTTGGTTATAATAAAAAAACATTCGTTGAACTTTATTGGTTTCTGATAGGAACCGATATATTAAATCATTTTATGTAACGAAGTCATTTTCTACAGCGAAAAAATACGACATTGTTTAGATCAGGCCTGGGCAAATGGCGGCCCGCGGGCCGGATCCGGCCCGCAGCGCAATTTTGTCCGGCCCGCAAAGCATTTAAGAATTTTAGAAAAATAGTAAAATGCGGAAATAGAATGTGGGGACCTTTTTTTTTTTGCTCTCCAAATGCGGAAATAGAATGTGAGGACCTTTTTTTTTGCAAATTTTTGGGTCGCGGTGAAATTTTCATCAGCCATATGGCCCGCGGTCAAATTTTCATCAGCTATGTGGCCCGCCGATCGAAAGATTTGCCCGCCTCTGGTTTAGATGTTGACATTCGCCTTTTTCCTTTCATGTTATTTTGGCCTACTATTCGTTGATATTTTTTTACTGATTTCTTATAACGAAAATTCTCTATAACAGAAGAAATAGCTCAATCCTTTGACTCTTGTAGAGTTTTTACTGTTTTGTTTTTTTAAATATACCTATTTATTAACAATGTAACTTACAAAAATAAAAATGATAATTTTATAGGTCCGAAAATATTTGTTATTGTTGGATTCTCGCAAAGACCACGTCAAATACTGGCGACCACAGATTTTATTGCTGGTGTCAAATCCAAGAGCATGCTGTCCTTTGATTGACTTTGTGAACGATATAAAGAAAGGCGGTCTATATGTGCTGGGACACGTTTTTGTGTCCTCCTCAAATGGTGGTGATATTTCAACTATTAATCCTGATTTAACTCAAGAACAGTATCCACATTGGCTTGAACTTGTTGACCATTTAAAGGTAATTAATTTTCAAAAGGGTTATTGGGACAGTACTATAGCTAGCGTCTGGTGCCTGAGGCAAGATTTTAATTTTTTCGCCATCAAAATAAAGCAGTCGTATTAATTACTCATATCATCGCTGATTGCGTCCTCCGGGGAATGCGCCTCTGTTGCCAGACCCTAGTTACGGCACTGAATTATCTGGCTGCATGGTGTTTTTTACCCGACTGCGGCGCAGCCAAAAAGAAGTCTGTATTTACGGATATTCCACCGTAGCGCCTAAACTATTCATCTGATTTTGATAATAAGGTGTCAATCGATTCGTTATTATGGTCTGGGTAACATAGCCTATATTTATTTTTGAATTTTGGTTTCAGGGGTGAGCAAATTGAAAACAAATAAAGAATAAGTGAAAAAAAAAAATTTAAATAAAAATTAAGTTCAAAAACTAAAACCCGAGTACTGAAAAGTATGAACTAGAAAATATTTTCATCTGAGGATAGCCGTGGTCGTATGCCACCTCATATATATGGTCATATGGCGCCCTCTAGATGTATAGCGTGATGCACTTTACCTTAAAGCTTATGATCGCTTACTATTGTTGAAATGTATTGTTTTGTTAAGGTAGGTGGCATATGACCACGGCTATCCTCAGATGAGAATATTTTCTTGTTTCATACTTTTCAGTAGTCGGGTTTTAGTTTTTGAACTTAATTTTTGTTAATGAATCTTTTTATTTATCCGTTTTTTCTGTCGTTTTTAGATTAAAGCATTTGTAGAATTAACAGAAGCACGGTCAGTACGTGACGGTTTCCAACATTTAGTACGAATTTCGGGTATGGGTGCAATGAAACCAAATACAGTTATACTCGGTTTTTATGACGATAATATTCCTATTGACTTTTTAACAGGGTAAGGTTATGCATAATCTTTTAAATTCTTTGTTGTGAAAAATAGTAGGTACTAAAGCCGATTTTGAATTTTCAGAGAAACTTCATACAAAACAGATTTGTTTGATAAAACCAGCGATGGCGCTGTCAATGAAAATATATTTAAATTGAGACATAGAAATGAAGCAAAAAAATATTTAGATGTGCCACAATACGTCAGCATGATAAAAGATGGACTTGCTCTGGGGAAGAACGTTTGCGTTTGCCGACATTTCGATAAACTCGATAAAAACGCTCTTTTGAAGTATGTTGTTTGTTTAAATTATTGATTATTTAGTGTTAAAATTATATTGTTGTAAGTATTATCGAAACTTTATTAATGTTTTTGACGTGATAACGTCTTATAAATTGATGAAACACCAGCTGCACGCACGAAAAAGTGTAACGTTCCGCCTGACCCTGTGCAAGCGAGAGCGCAGTAGGCTTCGGCCCAAGTTTGACAGCTACTAAAATTTAGGTTATGTATTACGGAATACATTATCACGTAAAACTATCGTCCGTAAACCGACTTTACAGACAACCAATTTTTTTTTTAAATTAACAGTTTAAAATTTTCATTAATATATATTTATATAATTTTTAATTCATTATCAGTTTTTACTCATTTGTTGTAATAAAAATAAAACAATTGAAAATTATTATTTTGAAATCTTTGACGTAGTTAATATTTGTTTTAGAAATTCAAAGATTAAATACATGGATGTTTGGGCTGTTAACGCACTTGCTCCAAGAAGTACTGCAATGGCGGCTTTCGACACAACAGCGTTGTTTATGATGCAGTTGGCTGTAATCTGTCGCATGGTCGGACTGTGGAAACGAATGGCCATACGGGTGTATATAGCGACGACGGACGAAACTGTTGTTCACAGACTGCAGGAACTGCTTAAATTGCTACGGATCAGGGCAACCATACATGAGGTAAGATCGTTTTAAATTTCTAATAAATAATGCGGATTTTTTAAATAGAATTCTAATTTCGGTTTATTTAATGCTATTATAAAAATAAAATAACTAAGGGGAGTCAGAATAGGCATTTTAAGTGCTTGTATGTGATTCATTGTTTATATGAGGAGCAACCATGCAAAACCAGATAAATCCAGTTTTACTAGTTTCGAGTAAATCGCGAAAATCTGTCACACAGAATCCTTTAGATATTTAACAAATTTTATTTAGTACGTACGTTCATCTTAATTTACCGAGATTAATGTTATGTCCAAATTTCTTGGTGATTGGAGTTACCGTTCAAAAGTTTTTATCGGACAGACAAATTTTGAGTTATATTTTGCAACATTTTTCATTGATGCTCCGCTCCTATTGGTCATAGCGTGATATTATATAGCCTATAGCCTTCTTCGATAAATGGACTATCCAACAAAAAAAAATATTCAATTCGAACCGGTAGTTCCTGAGATTGCGCGTTCAACCAAACAAACAAACAAACAAACTCTTCAGCTTTATATATTAGTACAGAAGATAATATATTCAGATATGTGAAACTTCAAAATTGACATTACATTAATTTTTACATCTATTGAAATGTTTATTGTTTGTTGTCTTTATGTTTGCTGTATTCTGAATCACTATGAATATGACACTTGTGCCGTGTGACGTCATCCGCACTGAGAATGGCATAGTGTCTCTTTGAAGTAGCACAACTTTGTTATTTTTAAAATCTATGATTAAAAGTAAAAAAAAATATGGGAAACTTCCTAATTTAACACACGAATAAGTAAAGCAAATCGTGCACTTCTGATGGGGCGGAATATTTACCAAGTTTTTGTGAAAGATGAAATCAATATTGTAGTTTAATTGAAACCAATATAAATAGATAAAATAAACATTTGGGATATTGTGCATGTCTACCAAAACTGGCCCTTACCAAAGCGGAGTCATCTGCTTAGCCATGACGCACTATAAAATAAATTCTAGAATTCTTCAATAAATAAAATTATCGACCAATTTTTCAGAAAATATATTAACAAAAAATATAAAATTAATACATTAACGTTTCAATCCGGATTTGGATCTTCTTCAGAATTGATCTAAAAAATATAAAAATAATTAATATTTAAAATATAATTCGCTTTTTATAGAATCTATCAAAATTCTTTTGTTAATATATTGTCTGAAAAATTGGTCGATATTATTTATTGAAGAGTTCTGATCAGACGTTAATCAAAGATTTGAAATTCTAGAATTGTTATTTTTTTTTTATAATTGTGAAACAAATTAACGATTGTCTTTTTTTTGTTTTTAGGTGCCTAATTGGTCTTCCGCTACCGACTTGCTTCAAGGTGAGAGTGTAATGCTGAACAGTATGACAAATACTTATGACTTTGACACTGACAATAGTGAAACAATAGATCATTATGAAGACGTGCATGAGCGATCGAACACTTACAAATATTTAACGCGTTTCAACGAATTAATTCGACTGAACAGTCAAAATACGGCCGTCACATTCCTGTATATGCCGGCCCCGCCAGGCTTTGTGCTGAGAAACAGCGCTGGCAATTCAGATAATAGTTATGACGAATTTAGCTATACTGTTTATGGAATAGATAGCCGTAACAATACACAATCACGCAAAAGTAATAATTACGATAAATTAAATAAGGAGTATCTAAATGTACTTAGTATTCTTACGGAACAATTACCTCCGACAGTTTTAGTTCATGGTTTGAATACAGTTACGTCTACCACACTTTGATAAAGATACTCATAGATTATTATTGATGTAGGTAGGCCTAATTTATATTTAATGAATAAATGCAATTTTCTTATGAAAAGTGAGTAACTCAAGTGTTTGAAACATCATTCACTTCAGTCGTGATATTTTGTTAGAAACTTGGCTGTTTTTATTATTTTCGTTTTAAAAAATTTTTTTTTATAAGGAAGTAACAATTAAATTTTATAATGTGCATGAATATGTTGATGGCTATACTGCCGTCTTTATCCGAAAAAGCAGTATCTTCTCTGGGAATATCTGTTATCCTACAGTCCTTGAAAGTAGTTAGAACACTAGATTGACAAAAAAAAAAACTGGTTGTCTGTAAAGTCGATTTACGGACGATAGTTTTACGTGTTAACGTATTCCGCTCGAATATCATATTTAATAATACATAACCTAAATTTTAGTAGCTGTCAAACTATGTTTTTACCGACTCTCTATCGCATATACTGCGCTCTCGCTTGCACGCACAGGGTCAGGCGGAACGTGACACTTTTCTGAACGTTACACTTTTTCGTGCATGCAGCCGGTGTTTCATCGATTTATAAGACGTCAAAATATTTGATGCACCATCATTAATTCATAAGCTAAAAGAACTTAAAATACCTGTTTTCTCAAAACCAACAATTTGGAAATACTGCTTTTTAGGTTAGGACAGCAGTATAAATGGTTATAAATATGATTATGATACTTTTGATGAGAATAGTCACGACATCGTTTTATTTGAGCTAACTAATTTTATCATGATATTTGAAAAACACTTAATTAGAAAAGTTCAGGAGCAAGTATGGATTTTTTTAGTTAATGAAAGTCTCTGCTTAAAAAGGTTATCTAGACTTTGCACCTTAGCACTGATCTCCACATACTAACTCAAAAGCTGATTTCTCTTATTCGTGCGCTTAATTGATGGGAGTTTGTCATAACATGATAATATACCTGGTAGCAGCTTAAAGCATTATGTAATAATCAGACTCGTCTGTGTAATTTTACAAATTTTAATCGTGAATATTCAGTTCATTATGGAGATTGTAAGATTTTCACTATGTGCAAAATCAAAACGCAAATAAGTTTCTTTCATGAAAGACTGTACAAGTCGTTTCAATAAAAATTTAAATGTGAACAGAAGAAAAATGTTACTGCAATAGCTGGAATAAGATAAAAATATTCATATATTTAATTGTACCTATGAATAAAGAACACCAGTTGCACCAAAGGCGCTTTTAAACGTTTCTAATGCTTGGAACCAAATTAGATAAATGCCCGCCAAATAATTATTATTTTGAATATAAAACAAAATAGCATATTTATTTCAAATCACTTTTAGATTAAACAAGAGGTTTGAAAGAACTATGCTCGATCAAAATTATGTTTCAATGTTTTTTTCCAAATAATAATTTAAATTTCAAATTTCGACACATCTTAAATTTTACTGTCTTGAGTACATGTGCTCACACTATTAATTGGTCAAAGCGCTATTGAGTGCTTCTTAAAGCACTAAAGCAACGTCTATGCAGGCGATATGCGTAACTGTAACAATCATGTAATTTGATTTTTTGTAACATTTGTATCATCGCATTTGTTGAATCTATTATCCGGTTTCAACGCATACTTAGATGATTCATTTAGTACTCTAATCGGCTCAACTTCAGATGCACGATGAATGAATAGGAATCAGCTGTCCGATATGTAACTTATCTCCGTTTTTTCTTTTTTTTTTAATTACTCCCTTCTGTGATCAGAATTTAAAAAATTGAGCTTTGTCGTGCATTACAAATCTCGGAAAAAATCGAACAAAAGACAAGTTTTCTAAAATTGGTTTAGTCGTTTGGACTGGATGCGTGAGAGAAATCAAAGAGATTAACAGATTTATAAACAAAGCGACTGTATATAGGCGGTTTAGCTATTGCTATTGTTTCTAGGGGAAATATAAAACTAATCTCACTTATGAAATTAATTTTTTTTATCTTATTGCGTATAACTAAAAAAAGTTGTCACTGACACTTCATTGTAGAAAATGTAAAATTTTTCAAATTTTTGCTTGTATCTTTTTCCCCTCGGATTTTCAGTTATAAGAATAGTCATTTCTCTTTTTGCGGTTACTCTTTGCAATTATTGAGCGTCTCGCTGATTTAGTCCTACTCTTTTTCCCACCAAAAAATAGGAGATTAAATTTACAAGAGTTGAGGGATCAGAGCCTGTCAAAACAAAGAAAAACGATTGCTTGCACAATTTGCAACGAGTGCCATCTGTTGAAATATCAAATCAAATACTTTCAGTGTATTCAGAAAAGAATGCTTAATATGCTTATTGGTTTTCACAAATGTTAATTATGCGTGTTTATTATAGTAAAATCGCAATTTTCAAACTTTGTATAATACAGTAAACTTTACAGAAGTACTGATCGTGTATTAGAGCAATTAAATACTAAGTCCACACACTACGAGAGTTTTTTTTTTTAAGAATTATACAGATGATTATTAAAAAAAGTAATGAAATCGTAACTTAGTCTTTAATTGTACAGTTTTCCAGAAGTAACCCGGAAATTTTAATCTTTTTTGTGGATAGTCAATTAGTTATTTATGGATAGTTGGGTAAATTATTCTTAAAAAAAGTTTTATATACTGGTACATGACAGATTCACCGAATATGCCTTTATTTACTAAAATAAATAATAATTGACTCGAGTTAAAATTCTGAAAAATTGATTGTTTAAGTTCATACGGTTTACAAAAATTCCGTTAGATGCCACTATCGTATAAGACACAACTGTGCACGCAATCTTCGGTTGTCAGTTGCGGTCTGATCTCTAGAATCCTGTAAGTATTAAATTCATTTAGGTTCTCTCTGCGATAACAGTCGAAAATAAGTCAGCTTCATGTCTTGACAATTCTCACGTACCCAGAAACTGTGTGCAATGCATGAAGATTCGTGCAAGAGTTGGAATATTAAAATTTTTGGAACTCTGTGACTGCACTAATCCCATAGAGAAGTAATCCATAGAAAGAATCGACTATAAAAGTGGATACCGAAGGTAAAAACCAGCGCACACATGCTAAATTCTGTCATGATTGTGCAGGCGCGGTCCGAAGGGGGGGTCACAGGGGACATGACCCCCCCCCCCCCCCCCAAATCTAAAGTCAAATTGAAAAATCTCAAAAATTTGCCAAATAATAAAAGAAAATTTTTACCTACAATACAAAAAGATGACTTTTTTTATTAGTGTAGTGAGTGACCCCCCCCAAAATTTCAGGCTGCGACCGCGCCTGTGATTGTGCAATTTAGTGTTTTGTAGATTGTCAGATGCAAGGCCGTCTTTAACCTATTGGAGGCTCTGGGCACATTAGGATAATGGGGCCCCTATGACATACACACATACATACATACTGTAACAAAACTGTTCTAGTTCGTGTTGGAAATTATTTATTTACAATAATAAATGTTTAACAAAACAGTTAACACACAAACGAAAGCGTACTTCTTTAACTTAACAGAAATAATAACGTTAACAGAAACAAAACTAATAGTTCTAAACAATAAAATAAGAGACTAAGTAACAGAGAATATAGAGTAACTACACATATGTACACATAACACAAAATATTTACAACACACAAACACAATAAAGTTTATCTAGTACACTTATTCACACTACTATTTACAAAAGGTCATTTATGTAAAACCAGATTTATATAACACCAAAATATAACAATGGTTTATGTCGCAACGCCAGACTTGTATCAACACAACTCACGAACAACTAACTAACTGACCGATTCCGCTCGCATTTTATAGCTTCTGGACGCATCTCAACGTTTCATGCATTGCATTCTCCAGGCGATTCTCTGAAGGTCGGGTTTTTTTTACCTGTTTTCCATTGTTGTTGTTGCTAGAAGATTCTATAGAATCCATAGTCGTCCCAACAGGGGGCACGCAACAATACGGATATCCTCCTGCAATTAGTCAGAATAGCTTCCTAGGACCTCAAAACGTCGACATCTGATGAAAACACGATTTTCGAAAATCGGACTGAAAAACATACCTTACAAAAATTTAGAAAAATCTTCAATTTTTATAGCGGGAAGTTAAAAAATATATGAACTATATGTAATTTGAAAATTAATATGATACAAATATATTTATGTTGGGGAATGTGATATAAAAAGCATATACGAGTATTTAAAAAGATCACGTTCCAAATTTTAACATGAAAGACACAAAAAAATTAAGTATATGAAAAACTAGTTCACTAATGATTTTTCTTTAAAACAGTATAGGTACGAGTAGTATACCATTAAATTGTATTTTTATATATTTAAATTTACCCAAACATGCAGAAATTGGAAAGCCATTTGTTTGGGCGAGAATAGAGTAGCTTCGCGCATGCAAAATCTAATAAGCAAGTAGTATAGGTATTGTAGTCATTATCGTTTTTCTTCCAAATAAATATGTTTTTCGATAATGAATATCGGTTATCGTTTGGTGATCTGGCAGGAACTAGGAGACCCCTATCGATCGAGGGGCCCTGGGCACGTGCCCAGTGGGAAAGAGTCAAAGAGTGGTCTTGTCAGATGCAGCTACCAACGGCGTAAGGTCACACACTATTCGCTAAAATATACAGTTTATGTGTTATGAACGTGTGATCGTTGAACATACTTCGAATGGAAAACAAAAAGTTTGAGTGCGTGCTGTTGCCAAATCGCGCGATTGAACAGGAATTTTTGAGTAGTTTATGCAATCGACAAATTGCGATTGAATTGCTATTTTTTCGATACAAATAGTAGCACGTGTGCGCTGATCCTAAGATACTTTCTAATATATTATAACTTTATAAGCCTTAAATATATTATGCATATCTCATTTATGAACTATATTAATTGGTCTTAATTAGAATAAATATATATAAGTGTATTTATAGTATTTAATAACTATTCTAATTTTATAACTTTTTACTAAAAATAAGTATTACTTTAGTAGGTATATCAACAAATTTTTAATAAAGATAGTAAGTACAGCAGCATTGTCTTTTTTTAATAATTATGATTCGTACATGGTTAGCTACTTCATTTTCTTGGAAATAATCCTTTCTATAAAATAGATTCCCAATTGAACATAATGTGTTTTGAATTAATTCAAGTTGCACAATACGAGGGGATGTCTAGGGATCCCGAACGATTTTTTTGAGTTTCTGCTTCCTTTGTTAAGGCCGCTGCACACGAGGCAAGAAATGCTGCTAGGAGTTCTGCTAGCCGGTAGGTTGGGTACGAAGGTGGAAATGATGCCACTGCGGGCTACCTTGCTAGCTCAGAAGATAGGTTTTAAAATTAGAACAGGGGCTATTTTCCCTGCTAGCACAGAACAGTACTGCCTGCTAGATTTGTCGCTAGGTGTGATCAAGAACCAATCAGGAAGCAGTATCTTCACGTGGGCACTTGAACATCCACATGGCGTCATTCTGCCAGACAACACACACGTTTTGCTCTGTGTTTATATTCGAACTGTCACTGCGCGCGCACCAGATCTATCCACAAAACACGCTTGAAAAATAATCTCGTGTGAAGCGAGCACTTAACAGCAATCAAGAAAACCAGCGCTAGAAAACTAGTAGGAAAATCTAGCAAGAAATCTAGCAGCGTTTCTAGCCTCGTGTGCATTGGCCTTTATGCTTGACTTTTTTTAATAACTGCTCCTAGTCCGTAAAGACAAAACCTACTTTGTTTCTCTGTCACTCGTATAGATTTAAGGACGTAGTCCTATGTTCAAGCTCGTTTTCAACCGTTATTTCAGAATTTTTTTTTAATATCAAAATAATGTACGATGTTTTCAATTTTGTTACATGTTTTTACTGACATCGTAAATTAAGAAAAAAAATTTTTTTTTGCTTAATTTTACGCCATTTTATAATTGTTTTTTAACCTAAAGTAGACAACTTTAAATTGAGGTAGGTGGGTAGCGCGGGTGATAACGTCACTTGGAGTCAACTGAATTATAAAAATTAAATTGGTTATTGTTTCGTAGGCTTGTGGCTGTATCTCGTACTAGAAATAAACATTTTTATTGATAAATAACAAAATGGCGGGTTTTAGAAAAAAAACAACGAGAAAATCGTGATTTTTTCGTTGAAAATCGGTAAAAAAAAATAGAAATAATTTTTATAATTAAGTAATTCTAGACCGGACGGAGCTATTGTTGTGTAGAATACCCTGTGAAAAACTGAAAGCAATCGGTTGTATACAATTGTTTCAATCACCCGCGCCGCTTAGAAAAACGTAGTTTTGAGAAAAACGCGTTTAAAGTTTTAATTTCAGATTTCTTACAAAAAAATTAAAATGAATATTTACACTAATCAGTTATGCCTGGTGTATAGTAAACCTTCCGTTTCTTCAAAGGCATCGTTTTCTGCTAATTTGTTTGCTCTACTCTGCGAGAGTATAAGGGTAACGTGATAACAATTGAGAGGTAAGAACAGGTAAGAGTCTTACCGTAAGACCGTTGCTGCTCTCGACTATATGCTATAGCTTTGTAAATATTTAATATTTCGGTCTAACATTTTTACAGTATTTTCTCAATATAATATACTTACTTAAAATGTAAAAAAAATAAATTCGTTTTTTCAAAACCCGAACACCAGACTACGTCCTTAAATGGCAACTGACAGAGATATATAATTGAATTGGTAAAATCGGGTGACATTTGTTTTACTTTACGCACTACTCACTAGTGCGAAAAAGGGCCATTTTAGAACCTCTATAAGTCTATACAAACACGAAAAGCCGCTAGGTATTTTTTAGATGATTATGCAAAAACTACTATAAAGCACATAACCTCTTAGTTTCGTTTAATTTTTGAGGTACAGGGTTTCAAAATAATTAAAGAAAAATTATTTACAAGAAACATGGGTAAAAAGAAAACAATTTTGTTAAAACTGAACAGGGTTTCGAAATAAAAAAAAATTGGTTTCATTTTTTTACAAATCAGAAAAAATATTTTTTTGCTCGACGGGCAGAAAGCGTCAACTTTCGTCCCGCTGCGCTAAACGAAGTTGCCCCTTCCTGCCTACGTCGAGCAAAAAAATAGTATACACACCACGGGAAGTAAAGTAAGAAAGCCTAAGATCACATCTTTGTTGACCTCGGCTTCGCCTCGGCCAACAATTATATTATGTGATCTCAGACATTTCTTACTTTACTTCCCTAGATGTGTAATATACTATTCTTCAATCTTAGAAACAGATTATACAATGGATTCTTGATAAAATTGTTTTTTTTTTAAGAAACTTAGAAAAAGAAAGTCATCTGAGCGTAGTGTGGGGCCCCATATACCTATCTTGGGGCCCAGCAGCAATATTCAAACACCCTAGAATATACACATCCTGGCCACTGTAAAGGCTCGAATCTTGTATGAAAATTCGCAAACAACTTTACAAGATTATTTTTGCTTTTAAAGCACTGGAAGTACTGCAGGGTCACTTGCGCACTAAAGAGAAATGTTTCTCTCGTGTTCAGAAAAATGTTTACCGGGGCCCAACGAACATTTTCCCGGTTGCCCGACGGCCCAGTCCATCTCTGGTTTAACCACCTCAGCAAATATACAAGTTCAATTCATTAGACTTTAGATCCGTTAACAGACGTCAGCATTTTTATGTACTGTCAGTTCTAATGTATTAACACATATTGTAATGTACACTATATAATATATTGAATTACAAAATAAAGAACGATGATCAGCAGCGCAGGATTTACACTAGGGGCAGTAGAAGCTAGTGCCCAGGGCGGCAAATTTCCGGGGGCGGAAAAATTTGGAACGTGGGAAAAAACATTTTTTCGTGTTAAGGCTAATTTACACTTTGTTAAGTAGCAAGTGCAGGTGACAAGTGATTAGTTAACATGATTTTATGGTGTTAAGTGTGAAGAAAACGTTCACACTATGTTTAGTGCTTTTGCAGGTCCCAAGTGTCTGCCATGCAAAAATCGAACATGACTTGTTATTGAAATCCAAAAATCTAAGAGATTATGGCAAAAAAAATGGATAAGCAGAAGACTTCAGTATGGAGCTAATGATAAACTTTTCCAAGAACTGATTAATGAAGATCCAACTGAATTTTGTAACTCAATGCGAATGACAGAAGAAATATTTAATAAGTTATATTGACTATTGTTGGGCCAACTATAACAAAATGTCAAATAATTCACAGTGATTCCGGTGACGCTGCAAGTGCGGGAGTGCGCGGGTGTACGGGGAGAGCTACTTAACAGAAAAATTAGACCGACCTTCTATTCACTTTACTTCGCACTCGCACTTATCACTTAACAGCGGGGCCGTTTACACTTTGATTTTACTAATCACTTAACACTTGCACTTGTTACTTGCACTTGCTACTTAACAAAGTGTAAATTAGCCTTTACAAAAAATTCTTCGATAAGTGTGATCGTATTGAAAACATTCATAAAAATTTTTCTTTTCAGTCAGACGCGTTTGCCTCTGAAAATATTTCGCAATTGATGAGCAATCGTTTTGTTTGTCAATTTATGATTTTTATGATTTTTAATACGAAAAAGAATGTTTTTTGGCTAATTATCCTATTAGTAAATAAAAAATAAGTTCAAAAACTAAAACCCGACTACTGAAAAGTATGAAACAAGAGAATATTCTCATCTGAGGATAGCTTTGTTCATATGCCACCTACCGTAGGTGTAACAAAACATTACATTTTAACAGTATCAGTAGAAAGCGATCATAAGCTCTAGGACAAAGTGCATCACGCTATACATTTAGAGGGGCCTCATATATATGAGATGGCACACGACCACAGTTATCCTCAGATGAGAATATTTTCTAGTTTCATACTTTTCAGTAGTCAGGTTTTAGTTTTTGAACTTATTTTTTATTTAAATTATTTTTTTGAACTTATTTTTTATTTGTTTTCAATTTGCTCCCCAAAATTCAAAAATAAATGTAGCCTATGTTACCCGGGCCATAATAACGAATCGATTGACACCTTATTTATCAAAATCGGATGAATCGTTTAGGCGCTACGGTGGAACATCTGTAAATACAAACATACATAGACTGTTAAACTCATAACCCTTCCTTTTGGCTTCACCGCAGTCGTGTAAAAAAAGATTTTTTTTACATAAATTAATCATTTTATTTATTTGAAAATTAACAAAAATATTAGGAGCACTGTGGTTTGAATCTAATAAAAAATAGAGAATAGTTACTTCTTACCACAACAAGTTTATTGGTGGATGTACATTTCGAGAAATGTACATTTAGTGTATTGCTGAAGATGAGAGCATAGCTCTCGAAATGTACATCCACCAATAAACTTGTTGTGGTAAGAAGTAACTATTCTCTATTTTTTATTATTTGAAAATTGTTTACTGAATCCCCATTTTATGTAAGATTTAGATTGGGCCGGCATTTTTCACGGTGTCCCAAGGCGGCTCTTAAAGTAAATCCGGCCCTGATGATTAGTATAAACACATAATAATTGCTTGTCGCCACATCTAGTGACCCCGACGTGATCATCGTCAACATACAACGACACCATTTTATTTATAATAAACGTAAAGAAATTAAAGTGCAACATGGGAGCTTCTGAGTCGAAAGAAGATAATCGCAGCAGGTGGTTTAACATTGCTCGACGAAAATGTAAGAATCTACGGTCAAGAGTGAAATACACAAACATGATCTGCGAAATATGCAAGTGACACCGTGTAATGCAGGTCATCACACATCATACGACATCATGGAACAGCAACACTAAGTAAAATCGACATCCATCAACATTAATTATTGCAAACTGCAACAATTCATCAACTGCTCTGAAAACTCAAGACTGCTCAACCAAAATTCAAAACTACTATACAACTGCTGAAACACATCTTCGCAACTCACTTCAATTGATTAATTTCGACAGCATCAAACTTCTTGTCGGATATCCGTCTTCTACAGCCCTTGGACACGTAGAAAACAGTCAACATGGCTTCTATTACTATATCTCACTTTGTTACACGACCCCGTAAATGTTTTTTAAAGAACGCCCCCCCCCCCCCTTTCACTGCGCAAAAAACGTCATCGCATCGACACGACCCCGTAATTGTTTTTTTAAAGAACTCCCCCTAAATACCCCTTTTCACCGCGCAAAAAAAACGCCATCGCATCGACACGACCCCGTAATTGTTTTTATGTTGAGGGATATTTTGACCATATACGATATTTACTAGTCAAAATAATATTTTGTCGGGGGATCAAGACGCGCATTACCACACTAGATATTTTTAATGGTTTTAAACTAAACAATCACTGTTTTTATTACAAAATTAACCGACCTTTATAATTAAAAACCACCAATTAACATCGGAATTCTATTAAATAGATAAATACAAGACAACGAACACTAATAGTCTTCCTCTCATTCTTCTGGTAGGAAAAACGAAAAGTCTTCATTTAAATTAAGAAATTTAAATAATAGCTACATGTTACTATTTGGCTTTGGCATTTCAATTAGGGAAATTAAAAATCTTTAAACATTTAAAAAAATTCCATAAGTAGGTATGAATATTGGGAATTTAAACTTTTTTATCACTAACGTCATTTCATTTGAAATTTCATTGACAAAAAACCGGACATGTAATTATTTGACCGGACACAACCGTAAAAAGCCAAAAATGTTGGGCTAAAGCCGGACGCCTTGCAACCCTAGATGGGGACAAAAATTGGAAGTTAAAAAAAAAAACCGTTAACTGAACCGTGTTATAATTTGTAGGAATGTATTTAGAAACGACAGTTGATTTATTAATTTTAATTGTTTCACAACAATTGCTTGGAATTATCGGAATCTTAATTTTCAAATATTCATTACTATATTAGCTACCTGGCGAAGACACATTTAAATACTAATCAGACAATAATTAGCAAAACAATAAATTATTATGTAGCATTATCAGTTGCAGAACATCGTCCATTTGTCCTGTAAAATTATGACTGAACTACAAGAATAGCTGAATAACAAAACGTATAACTTTCTATTACGCGCTTTACTTGTTTTTTGACCTCGGTGCTCGATTAACTTGAGATTTGATCCTGAAACGGCTGACGTTGTTTACGCTATATCGTCTCGTGTGTTGGAAGAAAATTGTGTTTGCTATGATAGTAAAACAGATTTTTTGTTAAAACAAAACCATAAATTTATAAATTAATTAGGTACTCCTATGGAAAAGCAATTAAATTTCATCTTTTACTTGGTCACGAATCCGCCGGTAACCACATAAAAAGCATCGCCTTCGAATTATGCTTCCGGTTATTTATTTTTTCTTGTGACTGAACAGTGAATAAGTCCTTTTTCTCTATTTGTGTTCACTGTTCAGTGTTGATAATATATTCATCAGAATATTATTATTGATGGATATATCTAATATTGTATCGCATTTCAAGCGGTAGCCTTAGGGCTTAACGTGTCGTCGTTTTGCTCACAGAACACTTATAAACAGCTGGTTGTTCCCAGTGGAAACAAGCTGTACTATGTTGTAATAAAGAGAACTTTGTTTATTATTATATAATTAATGTAAGAAAAGCACAGTTAATTATAAAAAAACATTTCCAAAAGTAAACACCAACTACACACATTGCACAAGGCAACTGAGACAAGAATATCTTCGTCACGTTTGTTTGGAAATTAAACAATCTTAATGCCGGCACTTCACATGGCTATTTGAATTTGTGTATTTGGTATATTTGGCAAATAATTACCATGTGTGGACAGTCTATTTGACAAAGTGTTGGCCTTATTTGCCTATTTGACAAATAAGGCCAATACCAAATACGCGTTATCGTGCGCTTGTCGGTTTTTCGAGGCACATCAAAGGAGTCAAATATGCAAATACGTAAATAAACCGTCCACACAATGGCCATATTCAGAAGCGCACGCGTCGGGAACCTGTAGGGACGTTCAGTATTTTTGTGTCTGTGCTGTGAGCGAGAACTGGAACAATTACTATTGAAAATGAATTGGGACAATGAAACAGTGCTAAAATTCCTGGAATTTTGAACCTTGCGTTCTGCTGCCAAATGTTTGTGTGTTTATTATTTGACTGCTATGTGTGGATGGTCGTATTTGCCTCTATTTGCATGTTTGCCTTGAACGTCATAGATTTTGCCAAATACAACAAACACCCAATAGCGAACACAAATAGCCATGTGAAGTGCCACCATTAGGTAGTACTGTCGATACCACAAGTATCAAATGTGTGCTCAGACACATTTGACTTACGTAGTATTTAGACTTGACAACGCCACGTAAAAGTAAAGGAGATAGAGGTATACTGACAGTAAATCTGTTTCACTCAAAATATTAGAATTTTATAAATGGCAGGGTTGCCATATATAATAAATAACGAGATAAAAAGTACATTTTTGCTATTACTCTTATCACATGCTCAAAACCTCAATTTTTAAAATATGCAAATGTTTGAAAACATTTTTTCTTTCTATTGATACAAAGCTCATTGAAATCTGAACGGTACTTTTTGTGAAATTTAATAAAATCTTTTAATAATAACCTACATATTTCTCCATATGAAAAGCATAATAGAGTTTTCAAATCGATCCTGATCGAAAAGGGATTGCTCGATTGAAACGATATTTTCCTTAAACTGCGTATAGTGTCGTTTTTCGTTGTTTCCATTTTGAAACAAGTTTGAAAAGCAGTCTTTTTCTAGAATCTAGATGACAGGGAGTTTGAACACGACATTAGACTGCTCCTGATGTATGGAAACTGTAATTATATGATCACAATCTATGATCATTGTTAGTCCTTTCTGTAACCAAGCATCAATTGGTTTTCTCATATACAGTGAATTTAATTTAAGACGCAATATACAGGATTTCCGGTAAGTTCCGCTCGGAATTAATGGGTGGGCTAGAGAATAAAATTCTGAGACAAAAAGTCCTTTACCATTTTCTCACCCGACGTAGGTACTGGTAATGAGCAATTTATTAAAGACTAGTAGCCCGGTACGGCTTCGCCCGAATTTGTAGATTGCTACCGGTTATTCGGCGACTTACGTTGCAAAATGGTCTCAACGAAAAGCTCTTTTATTTTAACGCGAGGGGAAAAAATTGAAGCCGTGTTTCTCAATTATCAAGCTACAACTTTAGGCAAAAAATGTAATTCGAAACAAAATATTCCGTCGACTGAACTAATATTATTGAACTTAATATGTAAAAACACTATAAAAAAATTAGAAATATAAAAAAGACTGAAATATTACTTAAAACTACTCACTAAAAATATATTATCCTCTCTTTTCCTTTCAAATCAATTAATATAGTCTAAATTGGTGATTTACACCGTGAACCATAATTATTTTGACGTTTTTAATATACATTGTTTTTCTAGGGCCTGCTCATAATACATCATTTATTTTGTTAGGTTCCGTCTTCGCATACCTGAGCCTCTCCCACGCTGGCATCCCCGGCACCGCCGACTGCTACCAAAATTATTTTGTCAAAATTAATAATATTCTAAATTAAATACTTAAAATAATAAACAAATTTATTTAAATATAGATTAACACTATATCGGTTAAAACAGCTCCGTAAATAGTTCATTATTTATTATCAAATTTGAAAGATAAAAATGGTTTTCGTGAGTTATCCTTAGAAGATAAATATATGCTGTCGTGGACTTTTTTTTAGAACTTTTCAGGAGGAACAATTCAGCCATACATTATTTTCGTGTAACTTTAACTAATCCCGCAGTGGACGCCGTGGAAGCTCTCAAGAGGCACGACTTTTTCCGACTTAATTGACGAATATCATCATAACTTTAGCTAATTTGCACATAATATACATAATATATAGCTTATGTTGGTCAGGAGTAATGTACCTTTCAAACGATGAACGAATTTTTCAAATAGGTGCAGTGGTTCCGGAGATTACCCTCCACATACACACAAACTCACAAAATTTGCTCTCTCTCTTTATAATATTAGTATAGATAGCAGCCAATTAGAAGCACGCTACAGCCTACTTATTTACTGATATATAGCGCGCATCTGATTGGCTACTTACTTTCATAAATTGCTCATTACCAGTACGTCGGGTGAAAAAATGGTAAAGGACTTTTCGTCTCAGAATTTTATTCTCTATCCAACCCATTAATATACTTATCGGACATTCTGTATATGTCGTAGTCATAATGCAAAATTAGGCATTTTACAAAATGTCTAGGCATTTTATAAAAAGCCGGCAAAACGCGAGTGAACAATGCAGTTTCCGTTATGACTATACCAATTCAGGCAAATTGATAAAATGCCGGCAAAATGTGAACAGAAGAACGTGTATCTCGTTCTGACGCATTATTTTCAGGCATTTTACAATTTACCAACAGCGATGTAGTCAAAACGCACAACATTGCTTTCCTGATACAGTTGAGCCAAACAGCTGTACTTAAACCTAACCTAAAACTAAAACGTGAACGTTGTTTTGTTTGCTTTTGCTTTGCTTTTCTGATACAGTTCGCGCTAAGAATCTAATTGGAAAAGTGATGGACCTGAAAAATGGTCTCTACAAATTAGGTACCTCTAAAGGAATTCTCAAAACTTGGTTTTCCAGAAATGATATTCAAGAATCCTTAGTCGGTTTTGAAGATGAAGTTCCTGATAAACTAATAACCGTAAGAGAGGCAGAGTTGTACATCATTCACGATTTGGGGGTTAAGGGTTTCAAAAATGTTTCTGTAAGGCTAGTAGCAAACAGTGCAATTCAAAGAAATGTGCTTGATTTAAAAATAACAATTTATGCTCGTCCAAATGTCATGGAAGTTCGACATGCAGTAATAAGTAGGTTATATGTGTTGACATCTCCATAAAATGTTAAAATATTTATATTTTTAACGATTGTTTATTATCTTATACTATTTTCTATATTTCATTTACCATTCCAACTCATAAATGTGGAATGGTACTAGTTTAGGTCAAAATTCGGTTCAAATAATTATTTCGCTCATATGACCTTATCTAGAAATTCTGAACTTGTTTATGATATAAAATATTATTTATTCAAATTGAATTTTATATTAGGTATCGTAATATAACCTCAGCTGTTACTCTTAAACCGCCAAAAACTGGACCCTTTACCTTATTTAGGTAGTTACTTTATTTCGTGCATTACTTTAAGATTACCTAACTGAAAGTTTTTATAGGTATGAAGTGTTTATTTAGATTTATATAATAAAGAAGTTCATTGTTTTTTGTGTCATTGTGCCATTTTATGAAATACTTACCTAGTACCTATCTCCCTAATTTTATTATTTTTTTCTCCCGCTTACGTTATGACTACATCGCTGTTGGTAAATTGTAAAATGCCTGAAAATAATGCGTCAGAACGAGATACACGTTCTTCTGTTCACATTTTGCCGGCATTTTATCAATTTGCCTGAATTGGTATAGTCATAACGAAAACTGCATTGTTCGCTCGCGTTTTGCCGGCTTTTTATAAAATGCCTAGACATTTTGTAAAATGCCTAATTTTGCATTATGACTACGACATATACATGCGTTTTGTTGAACGAATCAGCAATTACAGAAAATCGTTCCACATAAAATGCAACATAGATCGGGCGCCTAAGAGAAGTTCGTGTGCATTTTATGTGGAACGATTTTCTGTAATATATACCGAGTATCAATTTTATCGGAGTATTTTTTCCTTATGTTAGTGACTCCCCGTACATTTCAAATTAATTATTATTGTTTGCCCGTTTTTTTGAAATCTACTCCATTATTATTATTTTTACATACAACGAAAAACATAAAAACAGATTTTTAAATAAATCAGAACACGTGAATATCAAATAATTAGAAAAAGCACGAAACTCGTTTTTAGGCGCGAATAGCGTAAGCTAAAGCGCCTATATGTACTCGCTTTGTCTGTGAATCTGTGAATCTGTGAATCTGTGAATCTGTGAATCTGTATGTCACGCTTTTTTGTGGATTGTGTACAGCTCAAACGCCTTAACCGATTTTAAAAAACTTTTTTTTGTTCGATTCGTCTCCGGGTAACTTAGATCCTAACGTCGCCCGATTTTTGAATTTTTGCTCCAGAGGGGAGCAATTTAGAAAAAACGAAGTTTTTCGCTTATAACTCGCTCAATTTAAATCAGATCGGTTCGAAACCTGTCTTAAACGAAAGAGGAGAAAATTTTACATAAATTTCGTACAACAGAATTTGCCCAATCAGTTTTTTTATACACATTTATATAGAAATAAATTCAATCTGATATAACCGATGGCAAACATCTTTCGGTTATCTCTCTCTGTTGCACGGTTTAACATGGCAATTTAAAAATTACGTATGTTCTGTCTTCAAATAAAATTGGTCGATAATATTATTTATTACAATAATGAAATTAAAAGATAGCATTTGTTCAAAAACGGATGCCGTTTCGAATATTTGTAAAATGCAACGCCTTCTGGGTTAACAATTTGAATAACTAATTATTAGAACATAATACTGTGACAGATGCAAACGTCACTTTTGACATTTCTTACTATTCCGACACCACGGACGAGCGGATTGAAACCAAATTTTGGGAGGATGTTTGATATGCAAATATGAAGTGGCCTATTGTTTTTTGGGAACATCGGCGCATGCGTAAAAGAATATACCTCTTATAATGTTGTTTTATATAATAATAATTGGGGAATTATAAAACGGTCGAATAAAAAAAAAACTTGGTGATGAGATACTGTTTTAATAACTTGAATATTAAAATAACAGTTGTGTGACTAAATTAATAAGTGAGCGACTAAATTACTAAGTGAGCGACTGAATTACTAAGTGAGCGACAAGAATGCCTTCGGTAATTTTGAAGCAAATATCTTCAACCGATTGAGATGAAAATTTGTATACACGTTAAGTTTGGATAACAATGCATGGTTAGCTATGTGACGTCACTCTAAATCCAATATGGCGAACTTCTAAATATGGCGGACTAATTTTATTATGCTTTCCTACAATATGGGTATCAAATGAAAGGGCTTGCTGAGAATAACTCGAAAAATAAAGTGACGTCACTCTAAATCCAATATGGCGGACTTCTAAAAATGGCGTACTAATTTTATTATGCTTTCCTACAATATGGGTATCAAATGAAAGGGCTTGCTGAGAATAACTCGAAAAATAAAGTGACGTAACTCTGAATCCAACATGGCGTACTTCTAAAGATGGCAGACTAAGTTTATTATATTTTCCTACAATATAGGTATCAAATGAAAGTGCTTGCTGAAAATAAGTCGAAAAATAAAGTGACGTACTCTAAATCCAATATGGCGGATTTCTAAAAATGGCGGACTAATTTTATTATGCTTTCCTACAATATGGGTATCAAATGAAAGGGCTTGCTGAGAATAACTCGAAAAATAAAGTGACGTTACTTTAAATCCAATATGGCGGACTTCTAAAAATGGCGGACTAATTTTATTCTGCTTTCCTACAATATGGGTATCAAATGAAAGGGCTTGCTGAGAATAACTCGAAAAATAAAGTGACATCACTCTAAATCCAATATGGCGGACTTCTAAAGATGGCGGACTAAGTTTATTATGCTTTCCTACAATATGGGTATCAAATGGGCTTGCTGAGAGTAACTCGAAAAATAAAGTGACGTCAGTCTAAATCTAATATGGCGGATTTCTAATGATGGTGGACTAAGTTTTTTATGCTTTCCTACAATATGGGTATCAAATGAAAGGGCTTGCTGTAAATAACTCGAAAAATAAAGTGAGGTCACTCTAAATCCAATATGGCAGACTTCTAAAGATGGCGGACGAAGTTTATTATGCTTTCCTACAATATGGGTATCAAATGAAAGGGCTTGCTGAGAATAACTCGAAAAATAAAGTGACGTTACTCTAAATCCAATATGGCGGACTTCTAAAAATGGCGAACTAAGTTTTTTATGCTTTCCTACAATATGGGTATCAAATGAAAGGGCTTGCTGTAAATAACTCGAAAAATAAAGTGAGGTCACTCTAAATCCAATATGGCTGACTTCTAAAAATGGCGGACCAAGTTTATTATGCTTTCCTACAATATGGGTATCAAATGAAAGGGCTTGCTGAGAATAACTCGAAAAATAAAGTGACGTCACTCTAAATCCAATATGGCGGACTTCTAAAAATGGCGTACTAATTTTATTATGCTTTCCTACAATATGGGTATCAAATGAAAGGGCTTGCTGAGAATAACTCGAAAAATAAAGTGACGTAACTCTGAATCCAACATGGCGTACTTCTAAAGATGGCAGACTAAGTTTATTATATTTTCCTACAATATAGGTATCAAATGAAAGTGCTTGCTGAAAATAAGTCGAAAAATAAAGTGACGTACTCTAAATCCAATATGGCGGATTTCTAAAAATGGCGGACTAATTTTATTATGCTTTCCTACAATATGGGTATCAAATGAAAGGGCTTGCTGAGAATAACTCGAAAAATAAAGTGACGTTACTTTAAATCCAATATGGCGGACTTCTAAAAATGGCGGACTAATTTTATTCTGCTTTCCTACAATATGGGTATCAAATGAAAGGGCTTGCTGAGAATAACTCGAAAAATAAAGTGACATCACTCTAAATCCAATATGGCGGACTTCTAAAGATGGCGGACTAAGTTTATTATGCTTTCCTACAATATGGGTATCAAATGGGCTTGCTGAGAGTAACTCGAAAAATAAAGTGACGTCAGTCTAAATCTAATATGGCGGATTTCTAATGATGGTGGACTAAGTTTTTTATGCTTTCCTACAATATGGGTATCAAATGAAAGGGCTTGCTGTAAATAACTCGAAAAATAAAGTGAGGTCACTCTAAATCCAATATGGCAGACTTCTAAAGATGGCGGACGAAGTTTATTATGCTTTCCTACAATATGGGTATCAAATGAAAGGGCTTGCTGAGAATAACTCGAAAAATAAAGTGACGTTACTCTAAATCCAATATGGCGGACTTCTAAAAATGGCGAACTAAGTTTTTTATGCTTTCCTACAATATGGGTATCAAATGAAAGGGCTTGCTGTAAATAACTCGAAAAATAAAGTGAGGTCACTCTAAATCCAATATGGCTGACTTCTAAAGATGGCGGACCAAGTTTATTATGCTTTCCTACAATATGGGTATCAAATGAAAGGGCTTGCTGAGAATAACTCGAAAAATAAAGTGACGTCACTCTAAATCCAATGTGGCGGACTTCTAAAATGGCGGACTAATTTTATTTTGCTTTCCTACAATATGGGTATCAAATGAAAGGGCTTGCTGAAAATACCTCGAAAAATAAAGTGACGTCACTCTAAATCCAATATGGCGGACTTCTAAAATGGCGGACTAATTTTATTTTGCTTTCCTACAATATGGGTATCAAATGAAAGGGTTTGCTGAAAATACCTCGAAAAATAAAGTGACATCACTCTAAATCCAATATGGCGGATTTCTAAAGATGGCGGACTAAGTTTATTATGCTTTCCTACAATATAAGTATCAAATGAAAGGGCTTGCTGAGAATAACTCGAAAAATAAAGTGACGTCACTCTAAAACCAATATGACGAAATTCTAAAGATGGCGGACTAAATTTTTTATGCTTTCCTACAATATGGGTATCAAATGAAAGGGCTTGCTGTAAATAACTCGAAAAATAAAGTGAGGTCACTCTAAATCCAATATGGCGGACTTCTAAAGATGGCAGACTAATTTTATTATGCTTTCCTACAATATGGGTATCAAATGAAAGGGCTTGCTGAGAATAACTCGAAAAATAAAGTGACGTCACTCTAAATCCAATGTGGCGGACTTCTAAAATGGCGGACTAATTTTATTTTGCTTTCCTACAATATGGGTATCAAATGAAAGGGCTTGCTGAAAATACCTCGAAAAATAAAGTGACATCACTCTAAATCCAATATGGCGGATTTCTAAAGATGGCGGACTAAGTTTATTATGTTTTCCTACAATATAAGTATCAAATGAAAGGGCTTGCTGAGAATAACTCGAAAAATAAAGTGACGTCATCCTAAATCTAATATGGCGGACTTCTAATAATGGCGGCTTAAGTTTTTTATGCTTTCCTACAATATGGGTATCAAATGAAAGGGCTTGCTGAGAATAACTCGAAAAATAAAGTGACGTTACTCTAAATTCAATATGGCGGACTAAACTTTTTTTGATAAAGGGGTATGCGAATTGTCTCGCAGTGAAACGCGATGGGGCAGAGGTGGAGTTTTTAAAAAAATAATTTCGGGGTTAACGATAAACGGGTATGCGAATTGTAATTCCGGGGTGAACGATAAAGGGGTATGCGAATTGTCTCTCAGTGAAACGGGAAGCGGCAAATGTGGAGTTTTAAAAAAAAAAAATCCGGGCTGAACGATAAATATACACCAATTTTCAAACAAAACACCAGGGTATATGATGTAAAATTTCGCGCCTTGTAATTCTTGAATTACTTGGGCATATACTCCCACTGGTTATTTAAATGTTGACAGAATTAGTAATTTAAAGGAACCCAATGCGATGAGAGAAAATTGTATGACTTTTTAGTAAATGGTGGAAGAACGGGTTTATCTGGCGGTAGGAACGTGTATATGGTGGGCAGACGGGTCTATATGTTGGGAGAAGACACTTACTGGGCGTAAAATTTTCAGTTTTTTCGTGTAAACTTATCGCCCTAAAAGTTCAAAATTAAACTGGCGTCAAATCAGATTTTTAGCGAACATTTTCCGGATAAGATTAATTCCACAAAAATATTAATGCCATTTTACAAACGAATTTATCCTAAGGCGACTAAATGTAATCTCTTCAGTTTGTTATTACATTAAATAAGAGCGTAGACAGGTATGGAAACGTGTGAGCACATTATACACTATCGTTGAAACAAATCTTCCTTTTCAACATTTTTATAAGCGTGTATCTTGATAACTGTTCAGGCATTCCATGATATTGAATAATTATTTGGTTATTGCGGAACCGCATTTTTTGTTTAAAACTTAAAAATTATTCATTTTTGTAAAAATTTAAAATCAAGAATTCCTTTCGACTGCTACCAATCTGTAAAATTTGAATTGTATTTTTTGTCGTATGTTTTGGTGTAATTAATTCAAAATAAAATAAAATGTTTTTACAAAACTATTACCTAGCATTCATTCAAAATTATTACAAATTATATCAACAATAACTATATTATAAATACAGAAAAACTAAACGTGAGCTAGATGTTCTTTTATTTTATAAACAAATTCGCTGGTGGGATCGGAAGTTTGGAGACACATTTCGTTTTCAAATTTGAGGGAGTCGCAATTTAAAATTTATCAGTTGTTAATAATTCAAATAACTTTGTTAATCATGAATTTTAGTTTTTAAATATTTTTGAACGAAATTCAGTTCCGTAGGAATATTTTTTATAATGGATAACGTGCATAAGACTTATAATATATCGATAATATATAAATATTAAAATAGCAAAAGATGTGAAAAGTGCAAAACTGAAAGGTTCATTTAAAATGTTTCGTTTTTCTACAAAACAAAAATTTTGTGAAACGGAGCGTAATTTTGACGACTCAACATCGAAATTGTTTGACACTTGCCTATTTTACTACGTCCGTGTAATTTGTTTCAATAGAAATATTAATAAATTAAATTTTCGACTAATTTTAGCAAACAAAGATTCGTTTTTCTTTTTACACCCAGAATAGTAACGCCACCGATGATACGTAATAGGTCTATAATAGTTATAGTTGTGATCTGAAATAAAAATTCGATGCAGTGACGTCAGCTCACGTGATTTGGCGTTTTGGAGCAAATCCTAAAAAGTCATATTTAATATGCATTTTTAAATTAATATTGCATATTGTAACAAAACTGCTGTAGTCTGTGGCGGAAACTATTTATTTACAATGTTAACTGTTTAACAAACAGTAAAAAAACACAAACGAAAGCGCATAACGTTAACAGAAATAAACTAATAAGGGTCCAGTTCGATAACACTATGCACCCAAATTTTGAAATTTTTTTTTTAAGTCATAGAAAACGCTAAATTTTAACGTTCAAAAAAAAAAAACTTTTGCGGATTATTCACAAATTTCCTCAAAAATATGTGAAAAAACTGGAACTACTTTTCGTCTTTCACTGTCATTTTTTGAATCTAACCAATCAAAAATCACAAATACACGTCATAGCAACTGGTGTAGAATTATTGTATAACTATGTCACTTTGTATGCAGCTTTTGATTGTGTTATGGAAGCAGGGTCATATTTAGATATTTATAACAAATTAACTATCTAATTCGCATACCCGTTTATTGTTCACCCCGGAATTGTTTTTTTAAAAACTCCACATTTGCCCCTTCCCGTTTCACTGCGAGACAATTCGCATACCCCTTTATCGTTCACCCCAAAATTACAATTCGCATACCCGTTTATCGTTCACCCCGGAATTGTTTTTTTAAAAACTCCACACTTGCCCTTCCCGTTTCACTGCGAGACAATTCGCATACCCCTTTATCAAAAAAAGCGGTGGTTTTCAATCTTCATGAAAATGTGAGTTTTAAGTTGGTTGGTTTTTATTTAAAATTCGTTTTATAAATTAAAATTTCCAAATACGACTCTGCCCTGAACGTTCAATTATTGTATTTCATTCCAACCAATTGATATTTCTATCTTTGTTTATCATAGATACAGGTATATATAACTTTGTCTTTTCTTATCACTATATGAGACAAGATAGCGATCACTGTAGTAAATAATATACTCTAAATCAACTTACTATACCATATTTAATTTTTTTAAATTAATTTATAAAAATTAATTTTCCGCACTTAAAACGACCAATAACGCTGTTATATGTTATATAAAACAATAATTGTGAATTTCCAGTGGATATTTTGCATAGCAAGTTATCGAACTCTTACCGAAATCTTGATATTTGATATGGTATAATAAAGAGAATAAAATTTCTGATATCGCGTGAGGTGACACAGGTAATGGTTAGTATTCAATACGATATTTGCTATTCGTTACCATGGTTACCTACTTAATATGTTCCACGTCATGTAAAAATTTATCAAAGCATGCTTAACTAGTTTATTTTTGACAGATCTACAAAACAAAAAGACAGCTGTTATTTTTTTCATTTTCAAAATATTTCTGTGACTATAAAGTTTAGAAAAAAATGTTTTAGACAAAACTTTCTTCAAAAAATAAACAAAATAATAAACCTTCAATAAATAAAATTATCGACCAATTTTTCAGACAATATATTAACAAACAATATAAAATTAATACATTAACGTTTCAATCCGGATTTGGACCTTCTTCAGAATTGATCTAAAAAATATAAAAATAATTAATATTTAAATATAATTCGCTTTTTATAGAATTTTTCAAAATTAATTATGATTGTCAAAATAATATTTATTTTTTCATTATTTTGACAATCATAATTAATTTTGAAAAATTCTATAAAAAGCGAATTATATTTAAATATTAATTATTTTTATATTTTTTAGATCAATTCTGAAGAAGGTCCAAATCCGGATTGAAACGTTAAAGTATTAATTTTATATTGTTTGTTAATATATTGTCTGAAAAATTGGTCGATAATTTTATTTATTGAAGAGTTCTAATCAGACGTTAATTAAAGATTTTATAATAATAAACCCTTTTGAAAAGTATTCCTACCATTATTATATAAAAAAAAACGTTATAGTATATATCTCTTTTGCACATGCGCCGATTTCTCCTAAAAACAATAGAGTTCTTTATATTTACGTATCAATCATCCTCCCAAAATTTGGTTTCAATCCGTTGGACCTGTATCGTGCTCACAGACTAACAAACAGTTGCACAGTTTTTCAAAAAATATGTTTTTTGGATTCAGGGACCTCAAAACGAAAAATATTGTAAAATTTTGAAAAGTGAATTTTGAGCTAAATTAATACCTACCATTCCCCACATGTCGGTTGGAATGATAAAATTGAAAAATGTGTCTATGAAAATAATTTTTAAAAAAATTAAACTGACTTCAAAAAAGAAATAAGAATGTCCTTTAAAAAAGATAAAATAGTTTTTATCTTCGTTTTACAACATATTTACTAGCTTTAGTAAACGACGTAAATATCAGAGGAATAATTTCACTGACTTCTAATTGAGTGTGGGTTAAAAATGTGATTGTGAAACAATAGGAAATATTTTACTGTTCTTTTTAGAAACACTCTTACTCTATTTTTGAAGTCGGTTTTTAAAAATTATTTTTTGTCATCTGTGAACCTATTACTTCGAAGATACGTGACAAAGTGAAATCTAAGAGAGAAAATGGAGAACACAAGAGTGTAGTTGCCATTTTCCCCCATGTGGCAGCCATTTTCGTCCGGTTTTCCGAGCTCCTGATTGATTTCCTTTTCTATCGCGAAGTTGCTTACGATATCGATATCGATATTATGGCAGTATATCTTACAAAGATATTTCGAGGCTCGGGAAGTTATATTATATAAATATTATTGTTTAGACGGTAGTGTACACAGATATACTTAACATTCACTCGTACAAGTGGAGCGCTCAAGGGGAGCACTTGCGCTGTTTTAATTCAGTACGCATTTCCCTGCGGCATTGGAAGTATGAGATTCAAAAAATAAAATAGTAATCTATTTTGTTAAATTAAATGTGTGCTGTACATTTTTGCTCTAGGGTCCCAATACGGGTAGATTATACAGTAAACGTTACATATTTTTATTTATTCGTGAAATATAAAAATGTAAATGAATTTTATTATTTTATAAAAGTTTCGTTTGTCCCAGAAACTGTCATCCCGATAAAATATAATAAAAAAATAAAAGTTTTTTCATAAAAACTATTACGAAGAATCAGTTTCCGAGCATAATTCATGTGTAGGTAGTATAAATAGTAAGTTATGTTTCTAGTGTGTGTGCTATGATGAATGAAACATTATGTAAAAATGAGCGCCAACGAGTTTTAACTGTCATTTTAGTCATATTGTCATCACGTACGACATACACATAGTATTTTTTACACGCATCCTCTATGAAAAAGTTGATTTTCACTGATTTAAAAAAAAATCAATTTTGAGTCAGTCAACTTTCAATAATAAAGGCTGCGTTTGATTTTTATACTTTTACTATAAATATGACTACGTTTTGCATTACTTTTGTTTTGCTTTACGCACTAGTGCGAATAGGCTCATTTTAAAACTATTATACAGGCATGAAAGTTAGCTCTTTTATACGGTGTCGTGTAAAAAGTTACTTTATTATTTTAAGTTTGTAATTAATATTTACGAGTATTAAGTAACGTTTCACTAGGAATAGGCTGATTATATTAGGTTTAGGACATGTAAACAAACTCCTTAATGCGGATTCTGATACGGCTTTCAGCCTTAAATCTAGATTTAAGAAATGAGAGTTGAATCTGCGTCGAACAATACACACAGTGTATCTTTAATAAATTTTAGGTTGCTGGCGAAACAATTGGCGAAAGTGTCGCCAACTGACGCTACAAGGCAGAGCGACAGCGGTGCTATGTAGTGCTTGTATAGTGTCGTTTGACGACGCTTTCGCTAACTTTCTCGCTATACTAACACATATTATTTGTTGAAGATACGTAAACTATAACTGCCAGGTAGGCGTCGTTAGTGTTAAAAATATAGTTTAAGAAAAACTAAAAAACACGCTTTATATCGAACTAAAAAGTAAAAAATATTTTTTTTTAAAATAAGCTTAAAACAATAATGAATAAAAAATACTAGTATTATTGTGAAAAAAGCGTGGGGGGCGCTTTGTTCCACATTTTCGTACATCGAGCGCCCAGCGCTTTTTTCACAATAATACTAGTATTTTTTATTCATTATTGTTTTAAGCTTATTTTAAAAAAAATATTTTTTACTTTTTAGTTCGATATACCTAAAGCGTTTTTTTTTTGTTTTTTTTTAATCTATATTTATTTTCCACTTTTTAGTTCGATTTATTGTCAAAAATTTGCCGAAAAAAAAAACAATTTTTTTTTCGGCGTGGACGGGATTAGAACCCACGACCCGTGATTCCGAGAGTTGACGTCAGCGAAGATCCGTGCTTTAGACCGCACGGCTAAACACTGTAGTTACATTGCTGGCATATTATACTACTGTAATAAACCACTTGCTGTAGTCCAAACGAGTTACAAACATACATACTTACATACATACAAACTAACAAGTGAAACTAATATAAAGCGTGTAAAAAAATCGATTTTCGATGGGGTTGCCTAACCATATTTTTCGTGTAACCTACTAATGAGCTTTCATTGGTTATACCATCCATCTCGTTATGTTATACTGAGGGATCTCACGCGGTTGGTTCTCCTACTATGAAATTTTTAATAAGCAGTAATTGTTTTTGTCTGTAAAAATCAACTTTTCTGACATTAATCCGAGCATCGCGCCTGTGTCGCATAGAATACTTTGATTGCACTATACTTTCATTCTTATAAAATACCTATAAATAATATCACCGCATACAGGGAGTTAAGCGACAGGCCGGTGTGGATGCAAATAATAGATGGGAGTTTTCTAACAAACATGACAAGTGATGAGATAGATGGATTGTGGCTTAAAGACGCTCGACAATACAAGTGAAAAAATTAAGTATGCAATATAGGCTCTAAAATAAGATCAATGGGAAACTTTCTGTACTTCATTCAATTTTCTATATTAGAATGCTTCAGGTTTTATATTTTATTTGATAAATAAAATTAATTTTCAATTTAAAAATAATATTAAACTAAAAATATGAATCAATAATGAGCCTAGATAGCTCTGGGAGTTGCTGTTCTTAAGAAATGCATATCATTTGGCGTCTTGCCGTAACTCTGCTGTTCGTTCTGAACTGTAGACAGTAAAAGTGGAAGTAAATGAAATCATTGGTCAAAATACTGTCAAATATTCTACATTACATCTAAAAATGACAAAAGGAAGATACTTTTAATATATAAATTATATTTAAATTTAAGATATGATGTATATGACTGAGAAGTACATCTCTTTTAGTTTGGTCAATGAGTGCTCATAAGGGGAATGTAGATGGAAAAGTCGAAAGCAGAACGTTTGACTTAGGAACTTTATTTGGACTAGTTAGGAGATAAACATACTAAAAGTCCTTACCCCTCCGAGGTACGCCCGAAGGGGGGGGAGCACAAAGAAGGTCCTGTTTTTTGGTTTTTTGCTTTCATCTCGAAAACGGTACGTCGTACGAAATTTTATTGTAATACATATTGAAAGATGATAAAATTCTCTACAACTTTAGCTTTCACACTTTTTATCTATCTCCAATCTTTGCCTAGCTAAGAGCTCCGAAAAATTAAGTATACGAAAAACTAGTTCAATGATGATTTTTGTTTTAAACAGTTTAGGTACTTAGTATACCATTAAATTGCAGTTTTCTATATTTAAATTTACCTAAACATGCTGAAATCGAAAAGCCTGATTTTCGGGCGAGAATAGAGTAGCGTCGCGCATACAAAAGCTAATAAGCAAATAGGTGTTCTAGTCAGTCATTCGAAATAAATATGTTTTTCGGTAATGAATATCGATTATCATTTGGTGATCTGGCAGGAACTAGGGGTGCCTATCGATCGCGGGGCCCTGGGCACGTGCCCAGAGTGCCCAGTGGGAAAGAGGCCCTGCGTGGAGGTACTCCCAGCTTATGTTATTTTTTAATAGTGTGTGGGTGTTTTTAATAGTGTGGATGAGCAATACGAAATGATTTTGACAAATTCGTATTGTTACAATGTGCTAAAGAGAATTTAACACATTTTTGAAAATTGACCATTTTTCGGAGCTCATAGCTACGCAAAGATTGGAGATAGATAAAAAGTGTGAAAGCTAAAGTTGTAGAGAATTTTATCAGCTTTCATTATGTATTACAACAAAATTTCGTACGACGTACCGTTTTCGAGATGAAAGCAAAAAACCAATAAACGGGACCTTCTTTGTGCTCCCCCCCTTCGGGCGTACCTCGGAGGGGTAAGGACTTTTAGTATGTTTATCTCCCAACTAGTACAAACAAAGTTCCTAAGTCAAATGTTCTGCTTTCAACTTTTCCATCTAGAAATTATTCGTTGCTTAAGCTATTTGAAATTTTAATCATTTTGAATTTTTGACCCAATCTCCTTAATTGACATTTTTGTTCAAGTTTATAATTGATAAATATGTTACTCCATCGCTTTATAGTGCAGGGCATAGTGGCGCATTCGTTTGCAAATTTCGTTTGGTTCGTAATTTTTTTTTTAAATGTCCAGGAGGCTCTCCTGATTATAACAGTGTAACATGACACTCAATATCTGTTGCCGTTATTGTTTAAACAACGAAAAATTGAAAATATTGCAAAATAAGTTTTTTTGCAATAAATAATTTTTTTATATATTTTTCAGACTATTTTGAATCGAAAAAGTCTTTACACTCATTATCGTATCTTCAACCGGTGAATTTTTATGAATTTTTAAAAATTAAAAATCGTTGTAAATCGTGATTTTCTTACTAATGTCATACATAGGACTGGGAGTGAGATGACAATACTACTATCCTTAAAGTGCATGCGCGTAAAGAGCATATTGTTATTATGAATAATAAACATAATAATTAATAAAATATTTGAAATCTGATTACGCCATTTTTTTTATTAAAGTTTAAATATTTAATAAAAAAATAGAAATCACGGCACCTATTTATTTTTTTCAGGTGTACTATTTAATTCAAGAAAATTACGATTTACAACGATTTTTAATTTTTAAAAATTCGTAAAAATTCACCGGTTGAAGATACGATAATGAGTGTAAGGACTTTTTCGATTCAAAATAGTCTGAAAAATATATAAAAAAATTATTTATTGCAAAAAAACTTATTTTGCAATATTTTCAATTTTTCGTTGTTTAAACAATAACGGCAACAGATATTGAGTGTCATGTTACACTGTTATAATCAGGAGAGCCTCCTGGACATTTAAAAAAAAAATTACGAACCAAACGAATTTGGCAAACAAATGCGCCACTATGCTCTGGTCTATTACAGTAACAAAATATTTTAATATGTTTTAATATATTCAATGTAATAATTTGTGTTTTCCAAAATACACAAATACATCTAGCGTCATCTATGAATAAGTGGATTCGACAGTAAAATGTTTTATTGACAGAGAAACTGTCGTATACGTCAAATTAGCCCGGTTCGGCTTCATCAGCATTAGATTGTCGACGTTTTTTCATCGACTTGCGTTGGTCTTCGCAAAAAGTGCGGTAATATCTAGCCTATGTCCATCCTGAAGGTCCATTCTAAATATTGGTGAAAAAAATGTTGAAATTGGATGAGTAGTTTATCTTAACTTACAAACTTTACCTCTTTTTAATATTAGGTACTGTAATAACGTGGGTAATCGAATTTTAGCGAATATATGTTGTCGATTCAAAATTCATATTTTTTATGCTTAATAATTTTTGGTTGATTTTAATCAAACTGTACCCCTCGACGAAATGTCACTGGAACTCAACGCTTAGCATTAGAGGAGCCGCTCAAAACATCGCCTCTTTATGAAATTTAATTATTCTTATCTAAATAACAGAAAAGATTAGTGCGTTGAATGTAGTTGATTTTAGAAACATATTGTGGTAATGATATTGTCTCGTCAAGTACACACAGTCTATATAGGTATACATTTTATAATGGCATCAACAGACAGCAGAATCTTAAGCAACCACACACAAGTACATTGTAAGTTGTAACGTAGTACCTAGCTACTCTTCTGCCAGAACCTCGTTACTCTTCTTCTGGTTTACGTCAACAATGTTGCGGCATTGTTTATTACCTTGACGCTTGTAAAATCCGCTGCCGTCGTTACCAGCTCGTACCGCCACTGTTACCGACTGAATATACAGTTCTCTCATCCCATTGTTCATTCACTGTCTCGCTTTCTCTCGGTCTGCGCCGACATCCTAAAATAATTGTGTACAATGCTGGTTACGTAATGCGTCTGTTAATACTTACTTTATATCGTACACCTATCCTACAGTGAATGCTGCCAAAAGGAAGGGTTATGAGTTTAGCAGTCTATGTATGTTTGTATTTACGGTTGTTCCACCGTAGCATCTAAATTATCCATCTGATTTTGATAAATAAGGTGTCAATCGATTCGTTATTATGGCCCGGGTAACATAGGCTATTATTTTTGAATTTTGGTCCCAGAGGGGAGCAAATTGAAAACAAATAAAAAATAAGTTCAAAAACTAAAACCTGACTACTGAAAAGTATGAAATTAGAAAATATTCTCATAGGATAGCTGTGGTCGTATGCCATCTCATATATATGAGGCCCCTCACTTTGCCTTAGAGCTTGTGATCGCTTCCTACTGATACTGTTAAAATGTAGGTAATGTTTTGTTAATGTAGGTGGCATATGACCACGGCTATCCTCAGATGCGAGTATTTTCTTGTTTCATACTTTTCAGTAGTCGGGTTTTAGTTTCTGAACTTATTTTTTATTCAAAACTGTTTTCGGATACGTTCAGCTGTACGTAGACCCGCGTACATTCTTTTCGCTCCCCTTTCATCATGTCTTCTATTTTATTTTTTTTAATTACTTGAGATTGGTCGAATTTTTATTAATAAACGGTTGATGTTTCCCGGACTGTGCTGCCCGCGTGGAGTGCATCCCCTGCACGCCCGCTTAAAGAGATCCTGCGGCACGTTTGATGACAGTGATAAGAAAGTGTATGATTTGGCGACACTTTCCATCTTCAATTTTTGCAGAAAACGACTAACTCACTAAACTTGTGCACAATAATGGCGATATCTCATCGGAGAATCTTATTAGAGATTCTCTTCTGTGCTAAATGCCGACGAATCTTTAACAGATTCCTATACATTGATTTTGCCTCTCTCCCATATAACGCCGTGTATATGAGGCCAGTTTCCAAGTTTTATAGCTCTGTGACCACGTGATTTTCGTCTTACCGATTTTTCGTATCACCCATATAGTACTTCTATACGACAATATTCGCAATATACTGTGACCGCCCGGTAGCCGAACGGTTAATACGTAAGGTCAGTAACAGCAGGGTTTCGAGTTCGATTCCCGTCAACATCATTGGAAGATTTTTTTTTCTACTTTATGTTTATATAGGTATTATATCTATAACATATTTCTCATATATTTTTATTTTTTTTAAATTTTTAATTTTTTTTTATTTTAAGTAAGTGTAAGTTACATGGATTAAAAAAAACCTATTAATTCGCTGTTTCAACAATATATATTTTTATCGTGAATAAGAAATTGAATTTTCAAACAATCCTTTTTTTATTTACATTTTTAACATTAATTATTATCTATATGCACATATGTTTATTTTGGAGGAAAAATAAAAATAATGTGTCACACTTTAGAAAAAGACGTGAAATCTTAAAAAAAAACTTCGGAGAAGTAAAAACTTCGTTCTGTTCAAAGACTTGAGGCGACTGGATCTCAAGATTATAACTTGAAAAAAAAAAGAAAAAGAATTTCGAGGCAGACAAGAAATTGATCTAAGTTCGAAATTCTGTGCTTATGAAAGCTACAAGAGCAACAGCAAAAAAAAGTGCACATACGGCGTTTTTTTAGTGGTAACTAAAGGAGTTATGCGAACGCCGTCTTTGCATTTTTTTTTTGCTGTTGCTCTTGTAGCTTTTATAAGCACAGAATTTCGAGGTTGGACTTCAATTCCTGCCTCTAAATTCATTTTTTTTCGACGTCTTAGGCACAGAATTTCGAGCTTGATTTCAATTTCATGTTTGCCTCGAATTTTTTTTTTTAAGTTATAATCTTGAGATCCAGTCGCCTCAAGTTTTTGAATTTAGCACAGAACGAAGTTTTTACTTCTCCGAAGTTTTTTTTTTTTTAAATATAGGTATTCTAATAGGTATATAAAATTGTAATGGACTTTTTGTCTGTATTTTAGTTTAGTTTTTTTTTTTGTTTTTTGGTATTTCATATGACATTTATCCATGGTATCTAGGGCAATTTAGTGCCAAAATTATTTTGAAAGTAACCAAAAACCGGAGTTTATATAGATGGTAAAACGTGTTTCCAGATATCCCTTTTGGTGTCTGTATATCTGTTTGTGATAACATCACCCAAAAATAGTTAATCAAATTTGATTGTAACAAAACTGTTTCTTCAATGGCGTTAAAATATTTATTTACAAGAATAAAAATCAATAAGATAAAAAGCAATTTTGACAACGAAAAACTAAAATAACTAAAGAATGCCTTAAATAATCACTATTTACAAAGTGAAAATCTACTTATGTAAGTATATGTATACAGTACATCACTGCACTGTTATCTATCTTTATCATCCCTATTAATCAGTACTTATTCCCAGTCTGACTGTTATTTAATTCAGGGGCGCCGACTTCGTGGGTGCTCGGGACCTCTAGCACCCACGAGAAGTAAATAGTGGGTGTGGAACACCAATGATCATAGACATCAAAACTATCGTATTTTCTTCTCGACTGTACTTCTATATCTGTAAAATGAAACATCTTTCTGCCCTACCGGATGGATTTAGATGCCATTTTCACGATTATGTAGAATATTTGTTCGTCGATCAGTGCGCATTTCATTTCTCGCACTTCACCACTTTTTTTAACCGAGTCATACGAGCATGAGCAGTGAGCACCCACGAGGTTTTCTACGAGTCCGCGCCCCTGATGACTGTTTGCTTATAATAATAATAAACAATTTTATTGCAGAAATTATATATTACAAACATCTACAAAAGGGTACCTACAGAATTCAGTCTAAAAGACTAGCTTTCAATTCTGCCCATGTCTAAGCTAACAAGCGAAAACAATCACAGCTACAAATTGCATACCTACTGCGAAAATAATTTTTTTAATTAATTTAGATGAATTATTACGTTGTGGATTTGAGATATGATACAGAATTTCTGAAAAACATTTTTATTGAATAATATCAATAAGAAGTTTCGGTCCGGAATAAGAAAATGACTTTCGTTTATATATCCTTACGATGCTTGTTTTAGAAGTGGTGCAACACACGTTTTGGAACCCAGTTAAAGCTGGTAGCACCAAAATGCCGTATGACAAAATTATCGGCATGAGAATTAAGGGCTATTTAAGAGCTTATTTAGTGCACCATTTAATATTAGGGCTCTTGTTTTTTTAGGCCAACTCTAAATAACTTCTATACGGCGGAAGTACGGGTCACATATGGTGGAGGAGCGGGTCAAGCTGGCAGCGCACAGTGGTTGAAAATCATAAAAAGTCTATTGAAAATCAAAATTGTAACTTTTTTTTATAATGTTAAACACAGAAGTTCTTCTAATATCTAATAACTTCTGAAATACATATTTGCAAAATTAAGTTACGTAGAAAAGAGAATATTAGTCCCGAAACGTGCGATAAAACACATACATTTCAAACAAAAAAGATATTTTTCCAAAATGCGAGCTTTTCTATGAACAGTGTTGAATTTCTTTAGCAAAATATTTGAGAAAAATGAATATGCGGTGACCTTCAGCTATCACCTAAACGTATTATTTTTGTACGAAAATTTACCTGTCTTTAAAATCACTAGTGTTTCAAATACCTTCCACATTTGACTAATTTTCCCACTAATCCTATTCTACGAAACAGATTACACAAGACAACGAAATAATTTGGAATTCGACCCTTCAGTAACGATTAAAACGTGCTGATAAAATTTTAATAAACTTGGCCCGACAGGATCAGATATACGAACTTTATAAAAACACTAGTTTGCGGATACGAATTTACTTACCTTACTAAGGGTGTCTTTAATTTGGTAAGGAGGTTGGGTTGACAATAATATTGTATTTAAGCAAAAAAATAATTTTAAGGTGTTATGTTTTTTACATATAGACTAAAAATAAAATCTGTCGGCGATCTTGAGTTGGGAATTGATAATCCCCGCTCTATCTAAACTGTTACTTGCTATTATAATAATTATACAAATAACTGTGACCATTTTTACCATCATTTGGTTTGTTACAGTCGTGATAAAATTAAGGATATATTTTGCAAACAAAATTCCACTGTAATAGAATATTCTACATAAAATTATAAGGTATATACATATTACATACATATATTATACATACATACACGTTTTATACACAGAGTATATTGTAACCTATATAAAGTGGTTTTATTTGCCCCCTTGCCTCGGAAACAAAAGTACTTCCTCTTTCCTCGACACTTTTCGCTTCCTATTTCAAACTCTGATAAAAAAGTAAAGTACGGTCAGCGCTCATAATTTGGACTTTGTTGTATTTTGTTTTGTTCTGGGAATCGCTGTCCTTGGTTCAGAACAAAAGGTTGCCACTGCAGAATATCTGCTGACGTATAATTAATCGACGCTGCACTAATTCATGATAGTTTTAAAAAAAAACATTCACATTTATTTTAACTTTAATTTTATATAATTTTTTTAATTTTCAACATTTTTTTAAGTAGAAATTTCAATAAGTTTTTGAAGATCAGAAACGTACCATATCAAATTCAGCCCGCTCAAAGTTGTAACTTGTCTATGGTGACCCGTTTATTTAATATAGTGACATATAATTCTAAAAGTTACTTCTATTTATAGTTAAAAAAAATTCTTTAAAGTTTGATTAGATTTCAACTGTATTAGACTGTTAGAGCATAAATACGAGTAATTTTTAATTACTGTTTATTCCCTGAATGAATAAAAATTATACCAAATGAATTTTCAGAATAAAACTAGCTAAAGTTTGATTTGATAAGCTTAAATTTTCGGCGCAAGTTTAAAATCAAGCGCTCTCTCTAAAAACATTTTAATGCAGTCAATTAGTTTTTTAACTGAAATTCGTGAGGAGGCATGTGGTGAGTATAGAACTGAGTTTTCGAGAAAGAAGGTGTCCACATTTGTCCAACTTCTTGAAAAAAACTGTAAGAAGTTTATAGCTGTATCTGTGGCATCATTGATCTTCAATATGTGGACCAATTTTGATGGGGTTTTCTCTCTATTTCAAAATATTATTGAGGGAAGGTTACGGAATACAAAAAAGCGGATAAAATATAAAAAGGCTAGGTATTAAAAGACAAAATGAAATTATAAAATAATAGTTTCCCTGTGGAAGCAAATATTTTTGATCATACAAATCTTTGATTAACGTCTGAATAGAACTCTTCAATTTTATTTACTTGAATATTTTTGATCATAATTAGAATTTCTGCTGTTTTTATTAGTTTACTTCTACGTTCAAAAAACGTCAATAGAAGTTGTAGAGAATTTTATTATCTAAAGAAATGCTGTCTACAAAATCTTTGTGAGATTCACGGTTACGGAGATACAGCAAAAAAACTATTATACCCTTATTTTCAAAGGCCAAATGGAGTCACCCGCTGTCTCGAAAAAATAAGGTGAAAGTCATCACCGATCCCAAGTAAAACATTGCTGCCTGTCCAATATGCACGGTTGAAAGACGAATTTACTGCACCAATCCGCTTTTTATGACTCTTGTAACTTTACGGCAAGAACTTTTTGCTATAATAAAAAGAAAACTGGGTCAAAATCATTTCACATAATGAAGATCTATGATGCCATAGAAACGGCAAAAACTATTGCGGTAAAGTAAAACAAAACTGATCATACTATACCAAGTCCACAGTAAAACACTATTACTCTTTCAGTTGTTTTTATAACATATTAGAATTGGCGTTTGTTCAAAAGTGAATCGTCAAAAATTTTGAAAAAAGTAGGAGGTACGTGCAAAAACTACAATATGTATTTCGTGCATAAACATATCACGACTCGAGTGCTTGTTATAATTCGATGGAACTCGTTTTAAACATATTGTCACAGCTCGGCTTTAATATTTAACCTATTACGATACTAGATATAAAATCTACTGTTTCCATTTTTATATGTAAATAGTTTACCGTTCTGACCGATAACATGTCAAACTTAAGCTGATGAATGATAGGCTATGGAAAAATATAAGTTAATATCAATAAAACTTATTCAAGTAAGAATAATAGAAAATACGAAAACAATAAAATATCAAAAAGTTTTCATTCTGACATGAAAAATGAACGCTGCACACGCTTTTTTTAAATAACATGTAAAACAGCCAAAGAATGATTTATTGTAGATGTTGAACAAACAAAATTACTAGTCTTATTTTTGTTCGGTAATGAATTTCCCACAGACTAAACTGGATCAAATAACGGGACACATAAAAAAACTAACATACATACGCACACAATATAATGATACCCACGTTCAGGCATCATATTCTATGAGTTGTTCCCTAGCACTGGCCTAATCAAATTGGGCAGAAAATCCATCAATATAAGATTGAAATTTTCATGTACAACTGACTAGGTACATTGGAAATAAATGATTATCGCAAGTTTATTGAATTTGAAGATAAAGTCGGCAGAAGCCCATATTGCTATATTCCATTATATTAGAAAACTAATGGTGAAATTAACATCGAAAAATCATAAAAAAAGAAAAGTATGCGTCAGATTCTCGCGCGTCAAAAGAGAAACTTCTAAGGTACTAGCATTTGTTGACGATTTCATTATTTCAAGATTAGGAAATGGTTATGTGGAATGCTCTTGAATGCTGGCTCTCTGGCCTATACACATATAATTAGTTTACCGCCATCTTGAAGAAAATTTCATCTCATTTACCAATATAGAAACCTTGATGAGGCTATCTTAAAGAAAGTAATCTGGGAACTAATTTATGGTGCATTTTGTGTATAAGCAAACACTAATGAGGAATGCATTGTAAACTTCGCTGATGAGTATTCAGTGTCTATTCTGTTTTTAAATTTTTTTACAAACAAAAACGAAACAAAATTAAAATTGTTGAAGTTTGAAAGTAGCAAAATAAAATTTTCCGTTTACCTCTTTGCTTCTACACCATTTAAGTTAAATTTATAAAGTTCTTTATCAGCCAAATATTCGTGCACCAATAAGGAGACAGTGATGTTCCCCGTCATCGGGCGCAATAAGCACAAGTGAAACGTTGAAGACGCAAAAATGAATTAAATATGAATACACGAAATGTAAATACTATTTCTGATGTCATTTTTGTTAAGTGTGTGCCTTTGCCTTTGCGTATATGTATGTTTTATATAGGGTGTTGCGTTTGATGACAATATTTTACAGAAAAAGAAAAATCATAATTATAATTAACGACTTATGTATATTTTACGTTTTTGCAGTCAGGTTTTAATTTTGTCTAAAACATATTTTCAAAATGTTTACAGAACTAAATACACTCAAATATCTCAAATTATGTTATGTCAATTTAAATTTGAGCCTCGAAATCAAACGACAACACTTCAGCAGCTTTTATTTGCGACGATTCCACACGGATTTTCCGCATCCCAAATATAGGCAGCGTATTCGCTGGAGAACTTTATGCCATCCTAGAAGCCCTAGTTCATAACTTCACAAAATTCAAATAATTTTTTATCTGCTCTGACTTCTTATCTTCAATAAAATATATTTTATCTCCCTCGTCAACAAACTCAATAAAAACTGAAATATTAAATGCCATTTTAGCTAGTAAAAACAAGGAAGTCATTTTAATTTGGTTCACGTAGGAATTAACTGCAATGAAAAAGCCGACTCCGCTACAAAAAACTCCACAAACCTTCCCGTAACCAACATTCCCATTCCGTTCCCAGACGTCAAAAATCATATCAAGATCATTGTCCGCGAAAGTTGGCAATTTGAATAAACGACAATCTCCAAACAAACTTCGCACTATCAAACCGTCAGTTTTGAAATGGACCAACTTTCCTATGAATCTATAAGAGAACACTGCTGACTCGACTAAGAATTGGCTACACCCTACTTACTCATAGCCACCTATTTAGAAGAACTGATCCGGACAACTGCCTCACATACTGTAATTACACCTCTGGTAATACTACACTGACCGGTCAACGCATCCTCACAGAATGACAAGCATATACCCAACCATAGACTGCAACTCCCCTCTCAACTTCAAGACATCTTCGGTGAAAATAGAGACAATATCGTTAAACTATTTCAATTCCTGGAAAACACTGAACTTTTTAACAAACTCTAATCAGTGATTAAACAGTGTTTATAAAATACCTACGTTATATACAGTGACCATACATATATCTGGATCTAATGGCCTTGCTGTCAAACTGCGATGTTAAAATTCTTATTAAGTAAGTTATAATATCTCGAAGGGAGCTTGACTTGTTTAGACTTTGAGCTTTTTAGTCCAAGTGGAAATGTCGCACTCGTATAAAAAATTATCGCATTTAACTTTTTTAGAATCGTGTATACTGTATAGGATACAGCAATCATAATAAAAACGCGCCTTGCCGACTCGTAACCTGGTCCGGTAGTGTCTAAATCAACATTGTTTAAACACTAAACAATTGGGCAGCATTGATTTATTTTTAGTGTTTCATATAAACAAAAATCTTATATATTTTTTCTCTGAAACTATTTGAATCAAGGAGGGAGACCTAGTCAAAATTTTGAAAAAATCGATTTTACTTTTTTTGTATTTTCTAAAAGTAGAATATTTCAAAAGAAAATAATTACTACAATCTTTTTGTATTAGAATCAATTTAACCATATTATGCGAGTACTTTGGCCATTTTGAACGATATTTCGACGAGTTAATTATGATGGCCGAATTCATTTCCAATTGACATAATATTCCAGGTCAAGTTCTGACGCCTACACTGCATTCGGCAAGATGTGTTCTGCAAGAAGATCCTCATTCCTCGTCCCTCGAGCATACCATTCGGCAACCAGTGTACAGGAATGTCCTCGAGTCTTTATTATAAGGCTCTTGTGCACGTATTGTACGTTATGTTACGTGTATTCTTTTGGAGCACGTAGACAAAGAGAAGACGATGCGAGGGACGGATGTTCACAAAAGGCCAACTCGAGCGGAAACAGTTATTGGACGATAACGGTAAAACAACAAACATAACAATGCATTCATGTTGGAACGGTTCGTTATGTCCGCTATTTTTGTGTCCTCTTGTTTTGAAATATCCCTTTTATTGGTGCCTGTTAAAACTAATCTAACTGCAGCTATCGTTCACATGAAAAGATATTCAAACTTTTTTTTAGACGAAAGACAAACCAAAAATAGATATTATACATCGATGAATTTCGATAACTCGCATAGTGCAAATGACCTTGTGGTAATTAGTGCAGTTTTCAGTATCGGATCATCCTCAACTTTGGAACTGGTTTAGATATTGTTTAGATATTTGATTGTCACTTCCCAAATTTCGTGGTTAGTTCCACTGTCCCGATTTTGGGAAAAATACTGCTTGTACGTGTCTTCAGTCGCGATAACCGCGGAGTTACTAATGACAGCATTTTTCAGGAATTTATTACCCCTTATTACTCTACCCGTTTCTTTATCTAGCGATCAACAAAATATTTATGGGCATAGTGACATTGTTGAAAAATCATTTGGTTTCATTCTTGTCTAAAAACAGGCTCTAGCCTTATTAGATACGAGTAGGGTTGCCACCTCATTGAGCCTCACACAGGCTCCCGGACCTTGAAAACGATTTCAGCTATGAAAAAAATACTTTCAAGTTCGTTTATTCCAATTGAAATTTTATATATTATTAATGTATGAAATGTTAAAAATTCCATATATTTTAAAATTAGAGACTTTAAATATACACATTTTATGAAAACACTTTTTTACAGATAGTAAATTCCTTACTGCATGGTGTTCTTAATTTGGTGCAGATGTTGCAAATTGTAATTAAGTATTTTTTTATATCGTAAACTATCATAGTAAATATTAACAGGAAAATAGCCAATAAATACACAGATGAAATATTATATGTTCATATCGGTATATTTTTTTAATACGTTCGACGTTTCGTGGATATCTTTGTCCACATCATCAGAAATCTAAAATTTATAATGCAAAAAAAATTTACAAAAGTTGCAAAATAACTTATATTGGACATAACATAATAATACTTACGATTAAATCAAAGAGAATAGTAATAATATTTTAAAATAAAAATTATATAAATAAAATTCAAAATTGAAATTATAATTTTTACATTTCTTGAAAAAATAAATTTTGTTTTTTATTAAAAAAAAAAATTGGTTGTCTGTAAAGTCGGTTTACGGACGATAGTTTTACGTGATAACGTATTCCGTAATACATAACCTAAACCTCCCAAAATTTGCTTTCAATCCGCTTATCCTTGGTGTCGGAATGATAAGAAATGTCAAAAGTGACGTTTGCAACTGTCAAAGTATTATGTTCTAATAATAATTAGTTATTCCAATACTTAACTTAATAGGCGTTGCATTTGACAAAATACTAATGTCAAAAAATTGAATTAAACATTAGAAATGCAGCCGTTTTGTACGGCAAACAAAGACGACCGACCGCGTCGCGTCATGCATTAGACAACATTGCATTTATATTTTATACAGCTATTTTTCTATATAAATTTGTATAAAAAAACTGTTTAGGCAAATTATGTTATACGAAATCTATGTAAAATGTTCTCCTCTTTCGTTTAAGACTGGTTTCAAACCGATCTGATTTAAATTGGGCGAGAAATTAGCAAAAAGCACGCACAGGGTCAGGCGGAACGTTACGCGTTAGGAACGTTACGTTAGGAACGTTACGTTAGGAACGTTACGTTAGGAACGTTACGACCGTTAGGAACGTTACACTTTTTCGTACATGCAGCCGGTGTTTTATCAATTTATAAGATTGGTGATTCATCAATTTATAAGACGTTATCACGTCAAAAATAAATGAAATTAATTAAGTAATTGTAGCTAAGTATCAGAAAAATTGATTCTTTAATATAGACAAACAGACATCAAAAAAGAGAAAAATATATTTGACTAAGGGTTCGAACATATTATAAAATAATATATTATGAATATATTTCATCTGTGTATTTATTGGCTATTTTCCTGTTAATCTTTACTATCGTTATTAAGTATTTTATTTTGTCCAAAAACAAACGTTCACATAATAAGACCACACTATAATATTGTTGACAGAGTTTTTACTTTTATTGTCTTCCGATAATTTTTTAAGCTTAAATAAACTTGCATATGTTAGATTGCTGTATATTATAGACGCAAACAACTAACTGATAATAATTGGCGTCTAAAATAAAACAAAAACTAAAATTGCATTTAAGTTTACTTAGCTTTACAACCAGTCAAATAATTTCACTACGATTTGCAGCGATCCTGATATTTAGTTTTCAACTGTTTAGTTTTTTCATGATTTTATTCACATAATCCTTTGAATAATGTGTTTTCCTTCGCTCTTTAGAATGCTATATTTTACTATCAAAGATTTGAGAATTGATACATGGAGTATCCCCCTAAAGCTATTTGGGCATTAAAAAAAATTGAACTTAATAAAATTGTTATAGCATATGTCCACCATAAAATGGATATATTTCTTTTTTATACTCTTCAGTTTACAAATTTTAAATTAATAACTTATGTACCACAGATCGCTTTTCTATTCACTGTTGACTGTGTTTACTATTTTAAGTACAAGTGAATTTAAGATCAAATATTGGTAAATTTAAATAAGAAACTAAAACACTTTTTATGTGAATGAACTATAAATATTTACAAACAATACACAGGGCCTATTATATAGAAAGAATCTTTCCAATCAACCGGATTCGTATTTTTATTTTCCTCTTTTCATCATTTATTTTTGTAAATAACGGTCTTCAATATAAGATCAAAGGACTTGTCGACTAGAAATTACTATACCGAGGATCCCTGATAACGTGCGTATACTTTGAGAGCTAACTATTATTTTTTTAGATTAAATTTTTTTTTGTTTAAATGTAATTGAAATTGCTTTCTATTTTTTGTATTGATTTCTGTTCTTGAAACAATATAAATTGTTTTGTATTTATTTTAATATGTGCACAAAACAAATAATAAAACAAACGCAAAGCATGATAAAACTCACAATACGATTCCCGCAAGGTGTAATATTTTATTACATTTGATTTTAAATTACAATATTTATGTGTGAAACAAAATAGCCTTATCTAATTTTAATTTAAAATAATATGGTACCTATATGTAGTTAACATGTCGAAAAAGTATTATAATCTGATAATTTTTTGAAATCATTTTAGAGCAGATAAGTTAAGAAAAGAAGAAATTAAGAAACGGACACTGCCGACACTTTAGAATGATGATAAGTCATCAACGTCAAAAATAGAAAAACTTGATCCTGTATGGAAAAACACTAATCTAAACGCATTGAAAAAAAAAAATTTGAAAAGAAGTTTGACCCTGCAGGCCATCCTTGTAACTTCCCGCTATTTTCGAGTTCAAAACGCTCAATAATATATAAAATATAGCAAGAAGTTTATTTTGTAGCTCTTCGAGCTCAAAAAAAAACACTGTTACGAAATTTTCGTTCACGATATCTCATGAACAAATGAACCGATTTTGATGCGATTTGCGGCAGTCGACGCAATTTTTTAACCTAAAAAAGTAATTTAATACAGAAAAATCGATCTCATAGGAATTTTACGAGCAATTAAAAAAAACACTTTTTTAAAAATTTTTCGTTCACGATATCTCGTGAACAAATGAGCCGATTTTGATGCGGTTTGCTGCAATCGACGCAGTTTTTTTTAACCTAAGAAAGTAAATTATTACAAAAAAATCGATTTGATACTAATTTTACGAGTAATTTTAAAAAATTACTTTTTTCCTAATTTTTCGTTCACGTTATCTCACGAACAAATGAACCAATTTTGATATGGTTTGCGGCGATCGACGCAGTTTTTTTAGCCTAAGAAAGTAATTTATTACAAAAAAATCAATCTGATAACAATTTTAAGAGTCATTTTAAAAAAACACTTTTTTACGATTTTTTCGTTCACGGTATCTCGTGAACAAATGAACCGATTTTGATGCGGTTTGCGGAAATCGACGCAGTTTGTTAAGGAGAAGAGCTGATTAGTTTTTGGAATTAATCGGTTTAGTAGTTTAGAAAATTTTTTACAAAAACAAATTTTTAAAAATTTTTGAAACTGGTTTTTTTAAGATTTCTCAAAATTTTTTGGGCCGAATCGTTTCAAATTTTCAGGAAGTCTAAGTTCACCAAGATCACGTCAGATGCCGCAAACCACGTTTCAGTCGGACACTCCGTTCAAAAGATATAAAAGGTTTACATACATACATACACACACACATACACACACACATACATACAGCCCTACGGACATCATCGCCAAAATAGTTTTAATAGCTTCCTAGGACCTCAAAACGTCGAGATCTGGCGAAAACTCGATTTTCGAAAATCGGGGTGAAACCAATAACTTCCCGATTTTTGGAATTTTTTTTTTTTTAAAGCGGGAAGTTAAAAATAAAAATGAATATTTACACTAATCAGCTATGCCTGGTGTATATTAAACCTTCCGTTTCTTCAAAGGCATCGTTTTCTGTTAATTTGTTTGCTCTACTCTGCGAGAGTATAAGGGTAACGTGATAACAATTGAGAGGTAAGATAAGGTAAGAGTCTTACCGTAAGACCGTTGCTGCTCTCGACTATATGCTATAGCTTTGTAAATATTTAATATTTCGGTCTAAAATTTTTACAGTATTTTCTCAATATGTAAAAAAAATAAATTCGTTTTTTCAAAACCCGAACACCAGACTACGTCCTTAAGTGAAACACTGTAATAATTGTACCGCCTAGTGGTATACCTGTATAGAATGTATAGCCGTTATGTGATGCATGAGTCATTTGAGCTGACAGATATTTAATGCTTCTGTGTGTTAAATGTTTCACTGAGTTATGCGGATCCGTTGATCCGTCGGCTCATAAAAAAGTGAGTCGGCTCTCACGGATCTTCTGTCGGAGTCGGCTCTTTGAACCGGTTCAGATCTGAGTTACCCAACCCTAATAACAACACCCGACCTAAAAGCATATCTGAGGGAGCTCATACATGAAGAATGGAATGAAGAATCAACTCAATAAAAACAGGAACAACAAAATGAACATCATCACTGGAACTTAAAAGAAGAGATGAAGCTGTATTAACTAGACTGAGATTAGGACATGCTATGCTCATACTTACCTATTCAAAAGAGAGGCGCCACCAGAATGCCCCATCTGCGAAACGCGCCTGACGGTTCAACACATCCTAATCGACTGCCCAATCTATTATATTCACAGGCTATCCACAGACATGTCGCTGAATCTTCGCGAAGCCCTAAAAAACCGGTCAAGTGAGAGTCGGACTCGCACACGAAGGGTTCCGTACACTATGTACTTTTTAAATACTTAGTAAAAGAAACAAGAGAGACGCTATAACAATATGTTACCAGTGGGAGTATGCAAGTATTTCAAGAATTTCAAGGCGTGAAATTTTACATAATTCACCCCGGCGTTTTTATATTATAAACACTTTTTTTACAAAAATTTCTTGTAGAATAAAATAATATAAAGTTTTGATAAATATACCATTATATCAAATAACAACGTTATGGCAAATATCTCTGTTGCGCATGCGCCGATTTCCCCAAAAAAAAATTACAAAACTTAAGAATATTAAACCATTATGAAACATATACCATTATTATATAAAAACAATGTTATAGCACATATCTCTTCTGCGCATGCGCCGCCTTTCCCCCTAAAACTTTTTACAAAACTTTCTTTTAAAATAGAATAATAAACCATTATGAAATATACTTATACTATTATTATGTAAAACAACGTTATTGCATATATTTCTTTTGCGCATGCGCCAATTTTTCCCAAAAAAATTACAAATTTTTGTAAACATAGATAGAATAATAAACCGTAATGAAAAGTATACCGTTATTATATAAAAAAACAGCCTTATAGTATATATTTCTTCTACGCATGCGCCGATTTTTTTTCAAAAATTTATTATACAAAACTCCTGTAAAACAAAATAATACGCCTTTATGAAAATTATACTATTATCTTATAAAAACAACATTATAATATATATTTCTTTTGCGCTTGCGCCGACGTCTCTCAAAAACAATAGGCCTCTTCATATTTGCATATCAAACATCCTCCCAAAATTTGGTTTCATTCCGCTCATCCATGGTGTTGGAATGGTAAAAAATGTCAAAAATGACGTTTGCATCTGTCAAAGCAATATGTTCTAATAATTAAAATTAGTTATTCAAATCGTTAACTCAGAAGGCGTTGCATTTCACAAAATACTAATGTCAAAAGACTGACTAATATTTGAAATGACATTCGTTTTTGAACAAGTGCAATCTTTTTTTTTAAGACAGAACATACGCAATTTTTAAATTCCCATAGTACAGTATGCAACAAACGAAGACAGACGATCCCCCGTGTATGCTATGGATTAGACAAAATTGAATGTATACATTATATTTCTATATAAAACTGTATAAAAAAAGTGTTTCGACGGATTCTGTTATACAAAATCTATGTAAAATTTTCTCCTCTTTCGTTTAAGACAGGTCTCGAAACGATCTGATTTAAATTGAGCGAATTATAAGCAAAAACTTAGTTTGCTCCTCTTTTAGGAGTTTTGGGGGGTTTTTAATTATTTGTTGTTCTAGCGGCAAAAGAAATACATACTCTGTGAAAATTTCAACTCTCTACCTATTACGGTTCTTGAAATACAGCCCGCTGACAGACAGACAGACGGACGGACGGACAGCGGAGGCTTAGTAATAGGGTTCCGTTTGAGCACCCTTCGGGTACGGAACCCTAAAAATGAAGAAACACAAATTAAAAAAGTTCTAACGTATCTAATATCAATAAACAAATACAATATTATGTATTATGCATTATGTATTATGTTTAGTGATAATGGCCATAGCAACCGATTCACTTTTTATATAAAATAAATAAAAAAAAAAAACTATTTTGTCGAAGGGAATCAAGATATTGGCAAAAAATTACTGCTTTGTTCCTATTTTAAATGTAGATAGAAACTAAGATTTTTACTGTGTTAATTAGGATGTCAAGTTACGAATTTCGACCAGTTATTTGTAAATAATTTTCACTGTCTAATTATGACTTCAACGCAATATGAGGGTTTTGATTATATAGAATTTATTTAATTCGTAAAGTCTATGTAAGTGGCAACCAAATTCCGTATAAATCAAGTGTCAAATACCTAGGCCTAATTCTGGATAGTAAATTGCTTTTTACCAAACACATAAAATACACAGCTGATAAAGTGTACGCAATCCTACGAAAATTAGGTACTATATCCCATATTTAATAATAAAAATGGACTAAGCAAGGATAATAAAGTTTTGCTATACAAAACTGTAATAAGACCGATTTTAACACGCTGCACCTGCTTGGAGTTCCACATGCAATACTAATTTTGCCAAACTTCAAATAATTCAAAATAAGTGCCTCAGGATCGTCGCCAACTTGCCTAGATATACCCCCCTTCAGTTACTTCATGACAGTATTGAAATATAGATTCCTTAAAAGAACACATAATATATAAAATGACAGCCAAATTCTTCGAATGTTGTAAAAATAGTGCTATTAAAATTATTAGTGATATAGGAAATTATGATAGTGGTGCTACTAATGGCAACCATAAAAGAATAAAACACCTACTAGACAAACATTAAAAGTGTGTTATAATGGTATTGTCACGTGGTGCTGTGGCACCGCGACAAATTAATTATTGCTAGAATAAAATTATTAATAAAATAAATAAAAACTGAAGTCCTGGATTTCGCGGGTATTTGCATGTGCCGTATGATTTGGATCGCGTGGCTCGGGCATACAAACTATAAGTGTGTCTAAGTTGTGATCAAGTCGCCGGACGCTAGATACGCGATACCTGTGAAACAACCAGTGAATAAGTGACAAACAATGGTTGTTAAGGTTTTAAATAATTAAAATAAATATTTATTAGTTACGAGAAAAACAATAATAAACAAGTCGTTTTTCGGATGTTGATGAAGAAGCACGTAAAAAGGACGCTCATGGTGAAAATTATTAAATAACTTTTAATTAAAAACTTTCAAGACATTTTTGGACTTCACTTTCAACAATGAAGTGGTCTAATCACCAATCATCATCGTCAACGCGCTTGTAATGTATAATTAGGGTAAATTATACTTAGTTGTAAGTACGGTAGCCGGCGTCCAGGTATGGAGTTCGTTCATTAGTTTGTCTTGTAGTATTTAAGTTAGTTAATTTAATTAATATGATTTCCCTGTCCTTGTCTTTTCTTTGTTAATTAAGCTTGATCTCTCCTCCTTCAGGGTCCCAACCTCAGTTAATTGTTAAATGCAATTCTAGATCTATTTGTCAAATATGAAAATACTGTTTTGTAATTTAACCATTTATTGTACCGTTAAATCTCGTACAAGTACTTAAGCGATTTAGATCTGTGTGTTAAATATGAAAATACTGTTTGTAATTTAACCCTTTATTGTACAGTAACATCTCGTTCACGCATCTAAGCGATTTGTAAATATAATGATGTTATCGACATACAGTGTTTTCGTTCTATATTTTGATTCACAAATTTCTCGGAATAGTAGAGGAAAATTGTGAGGTACATTCTCTGACTACTATGGGCCCGAAACAACACCTGTACCGACCAAACAATCTATTAATTTGAGAAATCTGTTCGTCTTTTCTTCTTATTTCCTCACAGGTGGGAATGGACCTACGTTCACAAGAAAAAACTTCCACTGCCGTGCTTTAATTGGTAGCAAGGAGCGTAGTTAATTCCTGAGTCCTGTTCCTGTCCGATTCCACGTCTTCCAGTCGACCATGCCGCGTCATCAGTCCTTCTGCAGTCCGAAGTCTCCGCCGACACCAGGTTTCCGCCAACCTCCAGTGCCGCCTCCGACCTCCGCTGAACTTCCAGACTCTCCTCCGGCGTTGGACGATCCTCTAGTGCCTTCACCGAGTAAGTCCGAGCCGATCCATTCAAATCATACAATCACATGCAAATATGGGCGACATCCGAGACATGTTGCGCAACGTATCTATCGCTGCGGATGCAGATCTGATACCTATATTTCTTTTTTTCGGTTCTCTAGGTTAGTTTAGGTAAAACGATGTCAAAATTCGTAGTATAATGAAAGAAGTAGAACAAATTATTATCTTTCCCCGGTTCCCCAAAGTAGTTTTAAGTTACCCCTTTTTATTCTCACGTCCCCACGATGTCAAAATTTCTAGTATAGAGAAAGATGTAGAACAAATTAATGTCTTTCCCCGGTTGTCCAAAATAGTTAGTAAGTCACCCCTTTCGAACCACCCCCCCTCCATCTAACTTGTCCTCTCCTGTAAATACTTCAATTCGATTGATTTCTCCCGTCTCGAATTATTCTTATAATTCCCCAAGTCAATCAAGTAGCTCTACGATCCCTCTAGTTTATCTCTATTTCCAACATATTCGAGCTTCGGCACTGCTTGATACCGGTTCTACCAAGAACTACATCAATTCGGAACTCGCTAATTATTTGTCATCGTTAAAAATAGGTACGATCACCGATTCAATCTCTTATGCCCAAGTAGCTAATAGTTCTATTGCAAGATCTAATTTTATGCTAACAGTAGTTATTACTATTAGTAAAAATTTACCTGTAAGATTGATTTCCTAGTTCTCGACGCTCTGTCGTATCCCGTCATAATAGGTTATGATTCTTTATGCAAAATGGGTGCGAACGTTAATTGTACCGAGAATAATCTTTCTTTCAAATTCGATTCCTCTCACTTCATTCCCTTTGTGCCAAATACTCGCTTCATCGCTGTTGGTAATATTCTTTCGCTACAATAATTCAAGAATGTCCATGTCAAGTTAATGCAAGAAGTTCCATGTCAAGTTAATGCAAGCATTTCCATGTCAAGTTAATGCAAGAAGTTCCGTGTCAAGTTAATTCAAGAATTTCCATGTCAAGTAATTCAAGATCAGTAAAAATTACCTAGAGGATTTCTTGTTAGAATAATTGTTAGTTTTATTTACTTGAGTGATGTTGTTTAAGTGGTCTGTGGTTTTTATGGCATTGGACAAAGTTAATTTTGATCGACATTTTCTCCGTCGGTAGTTTTCTTTGGGTCAATCAACATATTAGCCCGACATTTCGCTTCAACGCTGTTGGTAATATTTATTCGCTACAAGAATTCAAGAATTTCCATGTCAAGAATTCAAGATCAGTGAATTCTAATAATAGATAAATAGTGCCTATTTAACAACACGCTCAAAAATTGGAAAAACTAAAAAAATACTTTTGTAACTATGAATTTTTCAGTTATTGTTGATAATTTGTTTGAATTTTTAAGAAAATTGAAAAACGGATTACACCATACAATTGTACGGACAAATATACAAAAGAAACTGTCTTTCATTGTTTGAAAGGAAACCTAATTTTTTCGCAGTAATGTTATAAACATTAAATTAGAATAATAATGCTTCACATTAGTAAGCAAAATAATCTTTTTTTTTGTCATAGAATAAAAATATATCCAAAACAAAAGTTGTAGATCATGAAAAAATCTGCAACTTGTGTACAGGTTACAACATAACCTCAAAACTTCCGAGAAAAATGCAAAAAACCCTATTTTTTAGTATTTCTTACTTTTTATTTTTAAATTTTCATTTTTGAGCATGTTTTTGAGTTGTGATTATAAATTTTCATTATTTTATCTTAAAGTATATATCAAAACAAAAAGATAAGCACCGATCGAACCATGTACGTGAAAAATCATCGTACACGGTTCGGTCGGTGCTTATTTTTTTATTGTTACATATGCTTTAGACTAAAATAATGAAAATTTATACTCACAATTCAAAAACATGCTCAAAAATGAAAATTTAAAAATAAAAAGTAAAAAATACTAAAAAATAGGGTTTTTTGCATTTTTCTCGGAAGTTTTGAGGTTATGTTATATAGTAACCTGTACAAAAGTTGCAGATTTTTTCATGATCTACAACTTTTGTTTTGGATATATTTTTATTCTATGACAAAAAAAGATTATTTTGCTTACTTATGTGAAGCATTATTATTCTAATTTAATGTTTATAACATTACTGCGAAAAAATTAGGTTTCCGGTCAAACAATGAAAGACAGTTTCTTTTGTATATTTGTCCGTACAATTGTATAGTGTAATCCGTTTTTCAATTTTCTTAAAAATTCGAACAAATTATCAACAATTACTGAAAAATTCATAGTTACAAAAGTAATTTTTTAGTTTTTCCAATTTTTGAGCGTGTTGTTAAATAGGCACTATTAACTTTTATTATTGTATCAGAAAGTACATCTAAAAACACAAAAAATACGCACAGGAAGAACTCTGTACGATGAATTTTCACCGTAGAATTTTCATTTGAAAAAAAATTGTTTTTGACTGAAAGAACTGAATATCACAAAAACTTTTCGATTTTTTTATGTAAAAATATTTGTGTTTATTTAAGACATAAAGAGGCATGCTTTCACAAAATTTTATCAAAATTGAGTTATTTATGCGAAAATGAAAAATAAAAAACAAAAGAATCGTTTTCTTCGCACATTTTGCATTTTTCACGGACATTTTGAGATCACAGTAAAAAGTGACCTCTATGAAAGTTGTAGATCTTTTTATGTTCTACAACTGTCCTGTAGAACATTTTTTGATAGAACATTAAGTTTCGCTGGAAAACGCTATAAGATATATTGCCCCCCTTTTTGACCCCCCCGAATTAACCCTTTGCTGCCCCTGGTCTTGGCTTCTAAATATGCTAAATTGCCTGCACTAACCCCTAACTTATGTTAATTGCTATGGTTAGTCATTAATGTTGATTTTTATAATTATTGTTTTTAATTTTGACAGCTGACAATGATATAGTTGGACAAGCTCCGACAATCGCGATATCTCTCTCACTACAGTATCGTGCAAAGGGGTGTCGTATTTTTGTAATTTCTATAATATCCATTTTTCAAAGAAAACACCAAGAGTATTTTCTTCTTAAAATGTCACAAAAAACCTGAATCTGCCAAAAAAACAAATAATTTCCAATTTTTTTACATTTAGGGGCGGCTTACGGGTAAACTATTGTAGATAGGGGTAAGAGGGTAAAGCACTTTTTTGTAGTAAATATAAAAATCTACAATTTTTTGTCGTAACATTTTTTCATATATCTCATAGTTTTTGAGATAATTAGAAAACAAAATTTAAAGGGGCGGTTTCTACCCTAACTGCAAATCGGAGCACACTTTTGCCATTTATAATTGATTTAAATTTATAGTCTAAGAAAATTAGTTTCAGAATCGTCGATCAGACCAAATAATTCCTGTAGTTTTGAAAGTTGGTACAGTTATTTCTTAAGGTGTCCAGATGAATATACTAAAAGCCCCCGAGGGAGTGAAACGAGCCGGCGGTGGGGGAGGGGGGGAAGGTCTCTTTTTTAAGGTTTTTGCTTGTGACTCGAAAACTATTTATAATATCTCTTTAGTGACTTCTACATTAATTACCTACATTAAATTTCCTATAAATTCTGTCTAAGCATTTTTACTGTACGATCAATACTTTAGGAGATACAGAGTATTAAAGGTGACAAAAATAAGAAGCTAAATCGTTTTACAAATTTTATTTCTGAAAAATTAAACAAATTTTTTTGCACGAGTATGCCGACTTATCAATCAAATTGTGTTTCATCTTCGTCATCTTTATCATTAACATCGATGGGGGCTCCATTAGTACAAGCTCCTAGGCAGCCGATACAGATAAGACTACACTTAATTTTCGGCAACTGCATTTTCCAGAACAACCACTTTTACATCGGCAAAAAATTGAACTTAACATCGCGTCAAGAGCAGGAGGATCCAAGGTCGTGATTGGTTCTAAGTTTCCATCGACTCCTCGCTTCCAACCCCATATTTCAGGAGGCAGTTGGTTCCCAAGCCACTCCTGTACTTGGTTGGAATACTCTGTTTTATCGAAATCCGACACTAATGTAAATTTGAAAACTAGTGAGACGGTTATTGATGGTGGATTTCTTTTGCACCGTACCAAGTGGCAATTTGGCTCCTCTTACTCAGATATATGTGATCAGTACATAAATTATGTAAAATGTCATTACGGGCCACCTTTTACCGTAGTGTTTGATGGATACGATGACGTAAAAAATAGCACAAAAACATCTGGACAAAGAAGGAGGGCGGTGAAATCGTCTGTAGATATAAACATCAATCTCTCGATGAAGGTCACTGTTCAGCAAGAGAATTTTCTATCAAATACAAAAAAACAAGTCCCAACTGATTAAACTTCTGACAGAAAAAATGCAGGCTGCAAACATAGAAACACAAATAGCTGCAAGTGATGCTGACTGCACAATTATTCGCACTGGAATTGATAAAGCTGTAGACAATCTTCTGGTCACTGTTATAGGAGAAGATGTTGATCTTGTAGTCCTTCTAATGGCTCTTACTCCTCCTGAAAAAGAAATATTTTTTGTCAAATCGGGAAGAGGAAAAGTGAAAACCAAAATATTTTCCTCCCAAGAACTTCAAAAACATTCATTTTGGGGTTCTATTCTCTTTCTGCATAGTTTCAGTGGGTGTGATACAACCTCAGCTATTTACAGGAAGGGCAAAACATCAATTATCAAGATTTTTGATCAAAAGCCATTACTAAAGGAAATAGCAACTGTATTTTATGACCCAACATCAACTCCGGATGTTATAGCAGAAGCCGGAGAAAAAATGTTTCTTGAAATATACCGAGCGCCCTGTACTCAGTCTGAGATTAACAGACATCGATTCACAGTTTTTCTGAAATCTTGTACCAAGCCCAAACTGGATCTTTCTTCCCTCCCCCCTACCAAAGGGTCAGCGAAATATCACGCTTACAGAGTATTCCATCAAGTACAGGAGTGGCTTGGGAACCAACTGCCTCTTGAAATATGGGGTTAAAAGCGAGGAGTCGATGGAAACTTAGAACCAATCACGACCTTGGATCCTCCTGCTCTTGACGCGCTGTTCAATTTTTTGCCGATGTAAAAGTTTTTGTTCTGGAAAATGCAGTTGCCGAAAAGCGGGCATTAAGTGTAGTCTTATCTGTAACGGCTGCCTAGGAGCTTATACTAATGGAGCCCTCATCGATCTTAATGATAAAGATGACGAAGATGAAACACAATTTGATTGATAAGTCGGCATACTCGTGCAAAAAAATTTGTTTAATTTTTCAGAATTAAAATTTGTAAAACGATATAGCTTTTTATTTTTATCACCTTTAATACTCTGTATCTCCTAAAGTATTGATCGTACAGTAAAAATGTTTAGACATAATTTATAGGAAATTGAATGTAGATAATTAATGTAGAAGTCACTAAAGAGATATTATAAATAGTTTTCGAGTCACAAGCAAAAACCTTGAAAAAAATACCTTTCCCCCCCTCCCCCAACGCCGGCTCGTGTCCCTCCCTCGGGGGCTTTTAGTATATTAATCTGGGCACCTTTAGGAATAACTGTAGCAACTTTCAAAACTACATGAATTATTTGGTCTGAATTTCTTAATTTTCCCAGGCTATAGTTGATGTTCCATCGGTTATTTCAAACAACAAAGAAATAGCGACCACAAATTGGTGTAAAATAAATAATATTATATATAAAATAGGTAATTTTATGTTTTTGTCAATTAAAAATCATATACCCATATTTGAAAAAATTTGTTATCTTTTGATAAATAATACCAATGAAATTTTTTTTGTGTGCAACCCTTTTCGACAATAAAATATCACGCACATTATGGTTGCATATGAAATATCTAACGACAATGATGCAACTTGACTAAATATATATTTGAATAAACCAAGTAGAGTCGACTATATTATTTATTTGTTTGAAATCAGACATTTATTTCGCCATATACGACCATATTATTTGTTTCTATGAACGCACATTTTGTTGTTTTAAGCACTTTTTTCTATCAGTGTACTTTCAGTAACTCAAAGAACGTTCTATATGTAATACCAACATCTGATGCATATTCACACGCATCTAAATTCATATATCACGACTGATGAAGCGCACGATTATGAAACGCGTTTTAAAAATGATATCAAAACACCTCGTCACAGGCTAAAGAAATCGGGTCAATACCTACATGCTATTCGGCAATACAATAATTTGCCACCACACATTAAAAATTTGACCGTAACCACTTTCTCGAAAGATAATAAAAAGACTTTATTAGAGAAATGTAATTTATTCATTAGAAGAGATTGTGGAGTGGAATTAATGTAAAATTGAATTATATTATTTATATTTAATTTGGAACTTCAGTCTAATAATTTTATAATTTTTATGTACATTTTAATGAACTGACAATGGCTCTGTAATTTTAGTTTTGTTACGTATAGCTAATAAATCATATTCTATTCTATTCTTAATTACGACTATACCCTCGTTGCTCTCGCCGTGGCCTCGGTCACTTTGTCCGCTTACAAAGTCTGTGCTTATATTGCGGTTTTGCTTCCTCTTTGACGAGTTAAAACTCGTCTTTGAGTTCTATGTGTCGGTTCATTGCATAGTCTAGCTCTCTTTCTAGATCGCGTGGTATACTGGGACCTCACCCTCGACAATAGTGTGTCTAAGTTATCTTTTTGCCGTATATAACTTTCGTGCATCCTCCTAAACTCCTTGATCTGAGCTTCAGTGCTCATGTAGGCATAAGGTGTGAACACGGGTATGCACTTTTGCAATTGGTGAAAGAATGTACGAGTATATCGGCAAAGGCCGTCTCTTCCCAACATTTCACTGTCGTAGTTTGTGCATCTCACTGTTTTCTGGATGTCCATTAATGAGTACACGGTTTCTATTTGGTTGCTGCTTATTTCTACAGCTTTATAGAATGCTTTTGAAGGGCTGGAGTCCCTGGTAAGAGAAATTCGCCCCTGTTCATTCTTGCGTGTCAGAATATCTTTCGCTATATCCTGGAGCTGTGAGAAAGCTTGCTTGTCCGACTCCACACTTTGAGCCCATCTGATGATGGTGTGTTGTGATACGCGTTTGTTGCAACACTCCTCGCTTGTTAGTAAGTCACGAAGAAATTCTTCGTAATTTGTAGCTAACTGCTTGAACGTTATGCAACACGTACACTCCTCTTCGTGCTCGGTGTCATCCATAGCTTTCCATAATGCACTTATTGTAGTAACCCAGATCTTCTGGTCTACTTTGAACCCTTTCACATCAATCTGTAATGTCTTGGCGTCCCTATATCTTATAGGGTGCGGACAAGCCAGATGAAAGAGACTGATACTTGCAGTCTTGATGTTCATCTGTGGTGGTTGAAACCTATTAGTGCTTGGTTGTTCTCTATGCTGCTCTTTTGTTTGTTGCTCTAGCTTATTGAGTTTCGCTATAAGTGGTGTTAGGTCATGTTGCTCTACTTTTGATATATATATTCTCATCGAGAATTTTTCCGCTTTGCCATGATAATGTGGAGCTACTTTTGTTAACTCCTCACTGTTCCACACATAGTTTGAACCTCTTGTTTCAGCTATCCCCTTCAGCATCGATATTCTATCTTGAACTTGAGATATTTGAGCTTTGATTTCTTCCATATTGACTTTAAAATAACTGAGATAATAATAATAATAAAACAGCGCGTTAAGTCTTTTGAAGCAAAATGTTAATTTTTCTTCTCTCTCGGAGACCAGTTTAACAAACTGGGATTTCTTTGAAGTAGGGGCTGCACACCGATAACACAACACGGTGAGCCTGGATCTTGCGAATCTCCGCTGCTAGGGTCACGTCGACCAGCGATGAGTCTTCAAACAGCGAATGAAAGCCTGATCATGTCATTTGTGGTCGGATCCTGTAATCAGAAGATATGGTGAAATTCAATAGTCTTCATCAAGTTGACAACAATAATGCACGTAATATCGCTACCAGATATTTATGCAATTTGCGGTAAATAACAGACAACATTTAATTATAAAAATAGCGAGTCGTTGTGTTCTTTATTTCAAGTCGGATAGTTCATGATCACAAACTGTAATTTATAATTAATATGGCAGTCTTCATCGAACACCGTTTACGAATAATAATAATTTCATTGGCAAAATTTAAGTACGTCTTTTCACTGCAACTATTTCTGTCGTATAACTGTATTGCAACTAATAGCTTTACGACTGATATATTATCTGATATTAGAAAAATTCATATAAATGCAATCCAACATCACCAAAATGGCTACTTTGAGCCCAAAAAAACGAAGCATCTTTTTTTTTTGTTTCGTTTATGGCCTGACTTATGTCATTGGCCAGTAGCCGAATTTATAATCTATGTCGTTCCTTGTTTATAATTTAATTTGGCATTTTAGCAGGCATTTGTAGATTGCTTTATACGTCTTGTCCTTTTGTTGCGCTAGGATTAAGGTTAATTCTTCCTTGTTAGTACATGTGGCTGGGTCAATATTGTTAGTTATTATATATCTAAATTGGTTGAAATTTGGGCAGAGGAATAGGATATGATATATAGTCCCTTCACCAGTCCCGCACATGCAGAGAGTCTGGGAGAACATTTATTTTGTGTAAATGTGAATTACTGCAACAATGTCCCGTTCTGAGTCTATTGAATGTAGTGATGTATCCTCTGTTTATTTTAGGTGAGTTTCCGATAGGATTATTAAGTCAGAGTTATGTTCATTAATTATTGTTATTAAGTCATGTTTATTAGTAACAAGTCCTCTAATGTTCCAATGTATAATTATGAGAGGTTTGGAGTTGAATGTGAAGTTGTTGGTTTATTAACTATTGTATCGATAAGCTGGCTCAATATAAACTTTTTTTCCTCCTGGGAGCTTTTGTCCAAAATGTTAAGTACTTTGTCTATTAGGTTGTCTATTTCAGTCATTTTCGTAATGTTTTGTCTTGAGCTATGCTCATATACTGGGCCTGCATTTACTGATATCTTTTTGATAATGTCTTTGTATGATTCTTGATCATTAAGTTGTTTGTCAGTGTAGTGTCATATAATATTCTCCTTTTCCTGGGAGTCGAGTTAAGTGAATTAGAGTACGTCTTTCGGATAGCTCCAGTGTTGGGTGTCGAAGTCTGAGTTAAGTTTTGAGGTGTGGGTCTGGACTCTAGTGTTTTTTTCTAATACCGGAAACGATCTAAGATTATTTATTTGTGAGTAGTTGCCTAGCTGAGTGTTTCTACGATTTTTAAGATATTCAGCTGGATATTTCTCTGCTGCCTCAAAAAATAAAAGGTTGTTAGATGCCATCAGTTGCTTTATTTTTATCTGCCTGTCTCTCTCCGGACAGCTAATGTGGGTTCCCAGATGAGGACCTCCGCACACCGCGCATAAAAATTCTCGAATCGTGCAAGTATCTGAAGGATGTTCTAGTGCACATTTAACGCACCGTTGTTTGCCTTTGCAATTTGAATTAAAGCACTGTCTAACCGGGTGTATATGGAAGGATACTGGGTATCGTACATTGTTTAGAGTCACTGAAATCGGCAAAATTTGACCTATGAATGAAAGAGAGATGGATTGAGTAGGTACGTATTCATGCTCTCCCTTGTCGTTTATGCTTCTTCTAGTTAATCTTCTGGCACTAAAAACTTTTCTGTTAGATTTGATATTTTCTAGGATAGATTCTATTGAAACAGATATAGGGACACCTCTAATTATTCCAGTTCTAGTAGCCCTAAATGTCGGGATAAAAGCGTTCAATTTGTAGGATAATAGTAAGTCTGAACCTATGAATTCGTTAGCCGCTTTGGCAGATTTAAATTGTATATTAACGCGGTTTCGAACTGATTTCTTGACTTCCGATACTTCCTGTACTCCCTTTAAAACTAAGATTTTCCCTACTTTATATGGATGGAGACTCACTGTGTCTTTATCTGGAGCAGTAGACTCAATATGTACTATAAAAGGTCCTACGTCGTCTTCTGAATATTTATGTTTATAACTGGTTGATTTCCCTTTATCATTCTGAGTATTATTCTGTATAATGTCTAAATCCATATTTTTATTTTCACTTTTTTGTCTTAGAATACCTGATCCACCCGGATCCGGAGGTTTAGGAGCGATCCCGTCAGCCATATTTATTGGCCACGAGGTCACCCATGAATACTAACCTAAGTTAATTATAAATTCAAATCTTTGATTAACGTCTGAATAGAACTCTTCAAGTAAATAAATTGAAAATAATAATCAAATTAGTTTTCTAGATACACTAATTATTAATAATAACGGTAAATGTTGAATTTAACTGGTATAATAAACCAACTAGTTCTGGTAGAGTTTTAAATTTTTATTCTAATCACCCAATAAATCAAAAAATAGCTATGGTTTATATTCTTATTGATAAATCTATTTTATTATCTAAACCAAAATTCCACTTAAACAATTTTAATTTAGTACGTCAAATCCTTCTTGCTAATTCTTATCCTCTTAAATTTATTAATAAATTTTTCAAAATTAGAATTAATAAATTAACAAAAAACCATAATCCACAAAACAATATTAATAATGTCGATTGTCCTTTTATTGTGATTCCTTTTTACAAAAATATTTCTCAGAAATTTAATTCATTTCTTAAAAATTTAAATATAAAAACAGTTTATAATGTAAATAACAAACTAGACAAAATTATTAAAAAGGGAAAGGATAAACTAACCAAATTACAAAAACATAATGTTGTTTACAAAATTAGTTGTGAAGATTGTAATATGAATTATATTAGGCAAACAAAAAGAGCGCTTAAAACACGAATTAAAGAACACCAAAGCAATCATAAATTACTCCCTGGTAAGCATAATGTCGTAACTAAGCATAAAATTGAATTCGACCATAAAATTAATTGGGATAGTGTTAAAACTTTAGATAATGAAAGTAATTATTATTTTAAAAGAAGTATTTCGGAAATGTTATATATAAAATCTAATAAAAACTCTCTTAATGCTCAATTAGATACGAAAAATTTAAGTAATATTTATAATATTATTTTGAAATAATATTTTGTTTTTTTTTTTTAATTCTTTATGGGTACTTAGATATACATGACTACGTATTAATAAATTTGTTTGTTATTAATTTTTCATTAATTTTTTGATTCATTCAAATTATCAACCATTCGTGCATTCTATTAGATAATAAATAATACTAATTAATCAAATCTTTGACGCTGATAACCTCAGCTGTTGAGCGTCTATAATTTACAATCTCTCTCTATCAAATCTTTATAATATAAATAATTATATTTATTGATTAATACTAATTAATTTATATATTTTTTAGATATTTCTGAAGAAGATCCAAATCCGGATCGCAGCGTCATCTTTTGTTATATTGATTTATATTTTTATATTAATTTTTTGTCAATATATTGTCTGAAAAAATTGGTCGAAAATTTTATTTATTTGAAGAGTTCTATTCAGACGTTAATCAAAGATTTGAATAAAATAGTTACTTTACACGCATGTAAATTGTAAAGTGTCACCTTGAAATCTAGGACGGCAAAGTAAAATTCAATGGTAATTTAGTGGTATGTTTAATGTTTATACTCGATGCGTAAAAGTAATAAATATTACAAAAAATATCATAATATATGTATAATCTCGGGCACAGTGATATGATTCGTGTCACTCTTTAAACTCAAAGGCGCTCGTTTCAAGGTTTGGTAATCATTCTGTTGAAAGTGCTATTTTTTTAAATTGATTTCTTAATTGTGTAAATCAAGTTTAGAAAATAAAAAGTTACGAAGGCGCAAAGTAGCAATCAGACGGCATTTGGACAGTAAGTTTCGACTTGATGCCTTGTTCTTTTCTATCATTTTTCAGGTCACAAACTATGCCACGTACCTATATAATATATAACATGCAAGTCTATGTACATAATGCAGAACTTTGTAAACAAAGAAAATAACGGGAAAATTGTTTTGTAAAGAGAAAAAAGAGAGTTTAACTTAAACAAATATAGGTACGCATACAGTAAATATGCTGAAACAAGGGCTCTTATAATTTTATTATCTACCATTTCGAAAGCATAACATTGTTCTACTTCAAAGCACGTGATATCCTTCCAGATTTTTTTATATTTCTAAGGTCGGCTTTTTTATATAAATCCTTATCGGGCTGCCAGAGCCGGCCTTTCCATAAGGTCAGATATAAGGGGCGGCCGCGCGGGAATAATTGAGCTATGACGACTAATTAAATAATAATAATAACCTTTATTCAACACACGTGAGTAATATATAATTTCGGGGCCCTGCTAAATTTGGGAGAAATCATAAATTACTTCATGTTGACGCGTAGAGTGCTAATAATGAGCCGAAACTGTACGGTAATGTATTACTGCATAGTTTCTGAACCAATAGGAACGCGGTAGCGAGCAGAAACTGTACGGTAATGAATTATTACTGCACAGTTTCTGGACCAATAGGAACGCGGTAGCGATTTGTATATATGAAAACAGCATCGCAATTCAGTGAAAGTCAGGGCTATCTTGTGTGCATCGAGGGCGGTGGGTACGTCAATCGATGAAGTGATTTATTATTTCTCCCTCTTTTATCAGGGCCCCGATTACATATTACTCGTGCTAGTTGAATAAAGTATTATGTGCGACCATTGATCGAAGGAGAATATTTCACTCGCGTGTTACTGCACTCGCCTCGCTCGTGCGGCTTTCACGCTCATGGAATCTTCTCCTTCTCTCACTAGTCGCACAATATACTATTATTCCATAAAATACTGCAGCACAGTGTGGAATGAGTCGTATAAAATACAATATATAAAAAATATATGAAACATATAAACATATAAATTTTTCGATACATTATATAACATTTTTTTTTAATTTAAAAAATTGTGTTAAAGAATTCTTCTAGATTGTAATAGTTATGACTATATAATAATTTTTTGATGTTTTTTTAAATGTTGGAGAGGTACAATCCTTGCTAGTTATAGAAGTCGGCAATTTGTTGTAGACTCTTATTATATAATTGTGTTAAGTTGATTATTATTCGTTACAGAAAGCTTAGACTGCATTGTTACAAACTTGTCTTTAGTGGTATAAACTTTTGAAAATTATGCAGGAAATATTTTTTGGCGGGTGCAAGTTAAATTGAACTCAAATAAGGTAGATATACTTTACATTTTTACGCTGTAAAGCAGCAGAAAATGACGGCTACTACTAAACGGCCTAGGGCGGCCGAGGTTGCTAGTCCGCCTCTGCCGGCTGGAAAACAATGTCAGCATTTTCTTTAATGTTAACTCTAACCAGAGGCGGGTCAAAGTTTTCGGGACCTAGAGCTCATTGAAGTTCAATAGGGTGTTATTTTTTGTGAATTAAGAATATTTAAATTAGGATTTAGAATTCATTTTTAATGAACTCAAAATTAAAGTTGAAAGGTGATCTGACCAAACAAATAATACTACAAATTCATAAAAAAAATTGTCAAAATTCATGCTCAGCCACTGGTATTTTGAATCAAAAACAAACATATAAATAACTGTTTTATAAACTGTAGAGTAGTTGATTATTGGCAGTTGAGATATTTATTTTTATGAACTAGAAACATTATATTACTTATTATGGTTTTTATTAGTAACAGCATTCAGGTAATATGACGCATTTCTCGCATGCCCATATTCACCGAACGCTATTAAAGAGAGAAGTTACTAATCTTGGAACAAATTTATTCGGTAGAATAAAGTTTACTTTCAATTCACCAAGCAAATTATCAGGTAGAAAAGTTTGTTAAATGATAAATATACACTGCACTATACTCTTTGCTCTTTTTGTTGAAGACGTTCACTCAAAAATCCGATGGCGTTAATGTAAACGTCAAAAAAGTTTCACAAAATAGTAATGTGTTTTGTCCTAACCTAATTGCAAACAAAACTTCCACTAACTTTATTGTTTTACAACTATACGTTTCATAAAAGGCTAATAAACAACACATAAATAAATTCACGAGAGCAAACTCTAGATATATTACTCTATGTTTATATAGGTTAGATGTTATAATCTATGTGGCGACAATTATTATTTTATCAGACGAATAAATATTTATACCCTGGAAGTATACCTGCAGTGAACATAGTTATGGCTGGTGAATTTATTTATCGCTATTTATTCGAAGGAATAGTTACCTGAAGAACAAATGAATGGATTAAATAACTACCTACGTTCGGTGAATATGACCATCAATAAAGTAAATATTTAACCTCTTCTAGTTATATTCACGTGAGTATTTTGGAAAAATGATGTACTGCACATTTTAACAGAGAAAATCATATAATTTTTTTCTAAATAAAAAGTAGGAAAGTAGCATGTGTATTTTACTCTTTTTAAATAATCCACTGTAGGACAAAACAAAAGAAAGACATTAGTTCCATAAACTAATTTTCACAGAAATATTAGTAATAATAAGTAGATTATTTGACATTGGACACTTTGAAAGGACATAAAAGGAACAGAATATTTAACAATAATGCATTTAGAAGTTCACGAAATCAAGTTACGGTTTTATCAGGACAAAAGGAAATGAAAGTTGCGTAGAAATAAATAACAGTGACAGTTGTATTTTATTAATGAGGTTGTAACTGTGTCCTGTTCGATCAAAGCCCATTGATGGTTGAAGTGATGTAACAGCATTATGCAGCTACGTTTCCGTTTGTTTGTACTGACTTTATTTTCTGATTATTGGGATATCAAGCTTTTAAATACTAATTTATTGCAGTTTTTTTTTTTTTTTATTTAACACGTTCAGTAGCTAAGGCTATTTGCGTGGAAGTTAAAACTGTTAATTTCTAAGTTTTGATGAAAGTAATAAAATAATGTAAATAAAAAGCGGACTAACTAGTATTTTATATTTAAGAATCAATACATTATTAACAATTAGTGGTCGACTTGTGGTCGACATTCGACCATAAATTATAATGTTTTTAAGTTTGAACGTTATTGAGGTTCTTTGTTATTATATGGATTTCTTCTGAATCGAATTTAGTTGTGTTAATTCGTACACATCGCGATGAAACATATATTGTACAGCTCTCCTCATTAAAACCAAGGGAACGATGTATGTTCCATCACAATGTGTGCGAATTAACGCACTCAAATCGGTACCACACTCTTTTTTCCAATTCCGTATTTATATATAGATGATTTCTAAAGCTTGTTAAATAGAAATAGAAATAGAAATAGAAAGAAGATTTATTTTTTCAAATTGTACATAATTTGGTATTAATATTATATCACAATTTTATAATTGAAAAAATAATAAGTATATCCTAAGGGTTCCCCGTATTAGATATACTTTTCCAATATACTATTGATATGTCTCCGTTGAAACGGAAATTCACATATATGTATGCATATAGACAAAAAAAATTTTTTTTAAACTAATCGAACTGAACGTTTACTTCATAACATCAAAAAAATATTCAATATTTTCAACGGAAAGTAGCCATGATTTTAAATCTTTACTAAATTTATTGTAATTAAATATATTAGAAAGATGTTTCGGTAGTTTATTATAAAAATACGGGCCAGTGAATACGAAATGTCGTTGAAAAATGGTTTTATTCGATTTTGGCACATAAACGGTTTGATGTCTGAGTGGATAGATGCTTACTTTATAACTATCATAGCCGCATCTTAAATAGAAAATTTTTAAGACTTTATAAACGTATAAGTGACGAATAGGTAAAATATTTAATTTTTTGAATAATGGAAATGAATGCTCCGTTGCGATTTTAAAGCAAATGGATCTAACTATTTTTTTATGCATGATCAGGATCGGTTTGAAATATTTAAAGTATGCGCCTCCCCAGCATTCAAGTCCATAATTTAATTTAGAGTGTATAAGTGCATGGTATATTGACATCAAGACAACATGTGGACACTTCATTCTTAAAAAGTACAGAGTACGGAGCGAATTTCGTAAAGACTGTAGAATAGTTATTCCGCTTTTTTATTAGGTTCTTAAAACTAAAAGAAAGAATATGTTATTAAAAATAAGAACTTTCCAAAATTACGCAAAGACAATTTTTGTATTATAGGAGTAAGTAGACAGTTTGATAAAATAAGAAGTTACAGTACAAAAAATCCAGCCAATTCGGAAGAGGACCACTCCAACTTCTAAAATTTATTTGCTAAATTTTATTGCTATTGAAATTTAGTGGAGTGAATTGGGAAAAAAAGCCTTGAATCCGGTGTGTCTCGAATCGAAAAATGTTTCCTACAAAAACTGTAGAGTCGAGCTCCACCGATATTTTGGTATAGTTTGTGACCGTATGTCGGAGAGGGCGGTGGGGGATATGCCGCTTTAAAGTTCCGGAAAATCCGTTTTTGCCCCATAACTCGGTCATTAATATCGGGGGGAAAAAATGTTCCAAAAAAAGTTGTAGAGAAAAAGAATCCGCGTAAGCTCGTTCCAGACCGGGCCTGATCAGACAACCCGTTTGCGAGATATCGCCATTTTAGTGCGCGAAATTTGGAAATATTGAATGCCATTTTTAAAAAAAACATTACAGCTAAGAGCTTAATTTTATTTTTATAGCAAATGTACTAAATACCTCTTCTTTTCACCGGAAGCTGAACGCGGTGGGTCAATTAGAACTGGCAGAAGAGGGGGAAAGCGATTTTTTTAAATCTTCCATAACTTTGGTTCTAATTGACGTATCGACCTAAACCAGACGCCATTTTTTTCCCTTTTTTTTCTACTTTTATGTGACAAGTGAAAAAGAAAATTTCTCTCAAACTCAACTGCTGGTGGGCGAAATAAAGTATAGTTACATAAACTGTCTCTCTCTTAAGTTATGTCGTCAAAATTACTTTTCATTAGCTACGCATCAAAATTCAATTGAATTTTGCTGCGTAGCTCAAGAAAAGTAATTTTGACGACATAAGACATAAGAGAGAGACAGTTTATGTAACAATACTTTATTTCGCCCACCATCAGTGGAGTTTGAGAGATATTTTTTCACTTGTCACATAAAAGTAGATAAAAAAACGAAAAAAATGGCGTCTGGTTTAGGTCGATACGTCAATTAGAACTAAAGTTATGTGGGATTTAAAAAAAATCGTTTTCCCCCTCTCTTGCCGGTTGTAGTTATCAAAACTGTAATTTAAAAAATTTCGAAAATTGTGGCGATAAAGCAATTTCACAAATAAAGTACTTCGATGCGTAAATTTGCGTACATACTGTAACCTCAACTGAGGAGAAGCCGCGGCTAGCGTAGTTCAGGCGGCGCGAGGGGCGTGGGCGAAGCCAATAAGAGATGAGAGAATATCTTGATGGGAAATGCCAGAAAGGCTGTAAGTATCCAACCACCGACCACTTACACGTAAAATAATTAATGGTAAAATAACTTCAATTAAAAGCTTAAAATTAAATCAAGGACGACACAATATCAACAACAAACGTTGTCATGTGACGGTGAAAACTAAAGTAGTGTGGGCCCACCGACCAAAGATGAAAAGGGCGCCAGGACACAAGGGCCACACTATAGGAGTATCCAGGGAGTCCACCCCTGGATTATCGTGCCACGCAGACCACACGAAAAATAACACGCCCAAAACCGTTTCCCAAAACGTTAGCAAAACAACAACAACCAACAACGACGATCCACTTAACAGGATGGATCGCCACCAATAACGACAACAAAACAAAACTAACGTCAACCAATCTAGTCCAAAACAAATAACCAAATAAACGACTAAACAGCCGTTCGTAACAATCATTAAACAAATAACTCAACGGCATTGACTAAGTTCAAGAGTCAACTTAATCTACAAAACTCGACGCGTACCACAATCAGTCGACAAACTCAAATTAAATCAAAGTTGTCGCATCGACTTCAATACAATGAGGCGGAGTGTCGCGCCAACCTCAAAACCAAATTAACAACACGACTAAGGCCCATAATAATCTCCAAACATCAACACATTAAATGATTGGCCGCATCGGCGCATAATATTTGCATTTGACATTTACTGACGCAGTAATTCATAAGGCGTAGCTGATACGTGGCGACGTAACTACGACAACTCACAATTTCTGAACTGAATGATTTCAGAAATTCCAGGAATGAATCCTGATCCACAAAAAACTATCTCAACGCTAATCCTAAACAGCCGAAAAGCAGAAACTAACATCCAAAGGTGGGAAGGAACCTAAAATTTGGAACCGCTCTGCGCGGAACCAAATTCTCTGTGTTAAAAAAAAGGATTCGCGGAGGAATGCCCTAAATCGCCAACGAAACTAGAAGTTATCAAACACTAAAACCTAGTCACAAATGCCTACGAAGATTCGCCACCAAAAATAATAGTCAAACACAATATCAAATTCACATCAAAATCTGTCTCAAACAATACGATGTTCGCGTGCCAAAGGCACGCCGGCCAATGAGCTCGAGACCAGTTCAAACCAAACAGACACTCTCGCACGCCGACTACAGCTCAAGTCCGAACAATCTTACGTCGCTATGTGTAGGCATGCATCGTGTCGTACTATTTTAACTCATGGCTTTTTCGCCTCTCTCGCTCGCACTCATTGTAACACTTTTGCAATTTTAAATTACTTTTAATAATTCAAATATTATTTCTAAAAATATTTACTCAAGACAAAATGGCCTAAGGTTGTAAAACGTTACAATACATATCTATTTTTTATTGGATATACCTACATCAACAATTCAATAATGTATGAACTGTTTAAAATTCGTTGTACATTGTTCATATTATGCAAAGCAAGCCTCTGGTCATGAACTGAGTATTGCTAATGAGAGAGAAATATATAATATCATTACGTACCAGGGATCGGGAAAAAATTTTGAACCAAATCAGTAAAACGAACCCAACTTTTGACCGTTAAAGCAGTAAGAATATGTTTCTACAAGCGAGGATGTCATTTAAAAGTTATAATACACATATTTCATATTAAAATTGACTGTTTTGTAAGTGAACTGATTTTTTTTTCAATTTCTTTTTGTTTCAATAGTGTTCAACTTAGTTGCATTTTAGTATGTTTTACATCTATTCATATTGAGAGAATGGTCAACTGGATTATCAATTTTTTTAAACTAGTGATTACAAATTGTAATACATTTGAAAAGATTTGCGAATGACCCCCTTTGATTTAAGCTTGTAGTGTCACTGGCGCCATCTCTAAATTTACAAATTAAATTTATTTACGCTCTTTTTCACACTTTAACCTACGCAAAGCGTCTTACTCGCACTCACGTATAATATTCCCGGATCACTTGGCACCGCCAAAACGGTCTCTCCTTGTAAAAATGTCTAGGTAAAATTAATATTATTCTGTCTAAATCTTCAGCATGCCTACAATATATTTTTTTCGATATTTATGATTTATGATATTTTGTAAACCGTCCGGCAAACATGTAGATCAGACTAAATAATCTGGCTTATTTATTTTTTGTTTAAATAAATTCTAAATTTGAAGGTATTAAAAATTTAAAATGCCTCAAGGAAAATTTGCAAGGTTAAAAACTCAAGGGCTGGCTAGTCCCCATTACACTTTAGCTAGGTTTTCGATTTTGTATTCAGATTTCAGACATTACAAAAAAAGTGTTACACAAATTTTCACGGTGCCTCAAATACCTAAGTATCCAATTTGATAGCTCTTAGTGATGTGTCGCTCCTGAGCGAGTCGTTCATAATGAACGACTCCTTCTATGGAGCGGAGCGAATCGCTCTTTTTCTGTGCTGAGCTAGTCTGTACTGTTGCATTTGCACATTTACAGAGCGCACACAGCACAGGCCACAGAGGCACTAGTGAATTTTGCACGTACGGAGCTATCTTTGCTGAGTCATTTAATGTTGAATGACACACTGTAAGTGCAATAGTACTAAGTTTACAGTGACTTAAACCATTCACATTGACGTCGTTGACAAACATATAATATTGTAACAATAAACATTATTATTATTAAGCTTTTATTATACTTTACAGTTTTTCCGAAATGCGAATAATATAAGATCAGAATCATATTAAAATGAGCTCAGAGCTGAGTGTGTGTATTGTGTTGTGCAATGCTACGTGACTCTTGAGCATGCATGATGACAGTTCACACCTCTGCAGTCTGTACTCTTGTGTAGTGCGTACTGTCTAGTGTCGCTCCTTTGAACGACTCCCTCTGAGCGACTTTTTTTAGTGAGCGGAGCGCACGGAGCCAGCTCCCAATAAAGACTATAGTGGACTATAGTGACGGCTCAACTAATAAGAAGCCCATAAAAATGTAATTAATTTGTTAGCGCGACAATTAATTTAAGAAAGAAACATATAAAACGAAATTTCTTCAAAATTCGCCAAATATTTTTTAAGTTAAATTCATTCAAACTTACATGAAAGGCATATAATTATAGGTATACAAAGAATTTTATATGATAGTACAGATGTCATTTCTTGTAGTTTAACCGGAAGTTCAGGCTGTTTTGTTAGTAATTCAACACAAAAGAAATCGCTACTAGAAAATGAAGAAGGAAAAGAAAAATTTTCCCGTAAATCAAAATTTATTGTTCGTTACAGGTGTTCATTGTAAATTGAAAACGTGAAAAACATTAGAAGCCAAGGCGAGCTGTAGCGACTAAGTATATAAGGCTCTTTATCTATTTCTTTATAGTACATACGTAAAGTTGTGATCTCTTGTTTTCTTTGCTTGCCTTATGCAATCAAATAATTAAATACTACTAATTGAACTTACATATTCTGTATTTTAAAATTATTTGCTGTCCTGAAAAATAGGAAAACATTCGAACAAAAGATAATTATGTCAATTTTCAGGAGTATTGACAGGAGTATAGTATGTCTGTACTCGTGAAGATGTACTGATTTCCGAAACGATCGTCGAGAAAGAAAATATGTTGTAGAATTTTCAAGTGTTATTAATCATGTTCTACCAAGTGCCGAGTGAAAAATCAGTGCAAATAATACTTATTAACCGACTTCAACAAAAAGGAGGAGGTTCTATGTTCGTCTGTATATTTTTTTTTATGTATGTTCACCGATTTCTCCGTCAATTATGGACCGATTTTCAAATTTTGTCAAGTCAGGATCTGATGGTGGAATCCGGAGAAATCGAGGGAAACTCTCAAATTTCAAAGAAACGCATAATGTTTTTTATGTATGTTCACCGATTTTTAGTGTTAGATTAACACTTAAAAGAGAAAAATAAAATATTTTTAACAATAAAATTGAACCGACTTCACACTAAAAAGTAAAAAATAATTGCGTATTGAATTGTTTTGGAGTCGGTGTCAGCCAAAATGAAATCTATTCCGAGAACTACACCGACTCCAAAACATTTCAATACGCAATTATTTTTTACTTTTTAGTGTGAAGTCGGTTCAATTTTTTTGTTAAAAATATTTTATTTATTCACAAGAAATTAGCAAATAAATGTCACTGAAAAAAAAGAATAAATTTCAAGTAGTCTCCATGGTAATTTGGCTGCTACAGATTAACAAATCATAAAGTTACAAAATGTCGACTCAGAGAAAAAGGAAACTACTGAAGTGTCAGGTGCCAATTGGTTTTTCTCATTTCAAATTTTATTTTTTTTTGTCTATACCATGTGTAATATCAATTAGAACTGACTTGAATATGTCATTTCTATTAATATATGCTTTATCAATATTATTACATCATTTAATGCTCAATGCAGTTTGGCAACATTGATATAGATTTGTTTTCACCGAGTTCGTTTAGAATGTGATTAGTTGCGGGCATAAAAAAATTGCGCACAGGTATACATCCCGTTCATTTATTCATTAGTGGCGTGTGTGAGTCGGACAAACATGTAAATATTTTGAGCCGGAGGATGTTGAACACGGTGGCGATATTAAAATTTCTCTTTGAGGTTGCGCAACCCTCCAAAACGACCAAAAATCGCCCCCGAACGGGGTTAAACGTGCATTTCGTTATTCCCTTTCCCAAAAAAAATGTTTTTTCCCTATTTTTGAGGTGGTGTTAAACATTGCCACCGACTCTCACCAACCCCTCCACTGGCCAAATCTCACCCCAGAAACAGGTGAATTTTTTGTTTCGTATCGCTGGAAAAATTGAGGTTATCTTCTCGTTTTCGTGGATACTGAGCACGGTGGTGGTGTTGAACATTTCCGCTGATTCTCACCAACCTCTCCTCCGGCCAAATCTCACCTCCGACACGGGTGATTTTTTTTTCATATCGCCGGCATATTTCACCCGTTTCGGGGATGAGATTTGGCCGGTGGAGGGGTTGGTGAGAGTCGGCGGCAGTGTTCAACACCACCACCGTGCTCGCCATCCGCAAAAACAGGTGAACAAATTATTTTTCGGAAAAGGAATAACGTAATGCCCGTTTTTTTGGCTGTTTTAGGGAGTTGCGCAATCCCAAAGAGAAATTTTAATATTACCGCCGTCTTCAGCATCCTCGAAAACAGGGGGTAGGGTAATCTCGTTTCGGCTCAAAATATTTACATTTTTCGAGGTTTTTTCCGATTCACACACGTCACTATATTTGAACACTTATCTAGGAACGTAAATTCGTATAGCTTAGCGACTGAATGTATTTTTCATAATAGTACCTACTTGCATATAATTTATCTATATGATTATTTACTATGCATACTACACTTTTATGAAAATGGCGGATTTTAAACTGTTCAAATATCAGCACAGTTTGAATATGCTTTCCAAACTTAATATTAATTTAATTTTTACCCGACTGCGGCGCAACCAAAAAAGAAGGCTTATAAGTATAGCAGTCTACCAAAATCTGTATTTACGGATGTTCCACCGTAGCGCCTAAACTATTCATCCGATTTTGATAATTAATAACGTGTCAATCGATTCGTTATTATGGCCCGGGTAACATATAGGCTGGTGCCAAAACGAATTTTTAACGCTAAAAAAAAAAAAAATAGCAGGCAAGGACCAGGTGGAAAATGTTGTTGAGGCTCCAACTTTAAGGGAAAAAACAATTTAAACACGAAAACATTCAAAATGGTGAAATAGGGATGCAATTTAGGGGTTGAAGACTGCGATTTACGACAAAACGTGACCTCTTAGCGGAAATTGTTCTACACAAAAGTTGTAGATGGTAAAAAAATCTAAAACTTTTGTACCAAACACTTTTCGACATAACCTCAAATGAACCGTCAAAATGGCGAAAAACCGGTTTTTTAGTATTTAATTTTTTTCACGCGTAAAAATAATTTAATTTGCATGAAAATTTGTGAAAGTATGTCTTTTTTTATCTTAAATAAGCATGATTTTTTTGCAGTTCAGAATACGACTATTTTCGGAGTTATCTACATTTTTCGAAAAAAACACCCTTATTTTCCACGAACAATTGTCTTGATGTTTTTTTGTATTTCGAAGGTCTATAAGTGGTCATTTTAATCTTTGAAATGTCTACTTTAAAATGGTCTATGTAAGTTGGTGGTTTATTTATCGTTAAACTACTTAAAATTGCGAAAAACCGAAAAGTCTTTCTGTCGTGTATATGCTGTGATAAGGTAAATATTTTACAGTAGTATTGTAACTATAGATACTTAACAAATTTAATCGTTTGGTTCAGTCTAGCAAACTGAGATTTGACAACAAATACACATGATTTGTTAAGTATCTATAGTTACAGTTATACTACTCTAAAATATTTACCTTATCACAGCATATACACAACAGAAAGACGTTTTTTCGGTATTTCGCAATTTTAAGTAGTTTAACGATAAATAAACCACCAACTTACATAGACCATTTTAAAGTAGACATTTCAAAGATTAAAATGACCACTTATAGAACTTCGAAATACAAAAAAACATCAAGACAATTGTTCGTGGAATATAAGAGTGTTTTTTTCGAAAAATGTACATAACTCCGAAAATAGTCGTATTCTGAACTGCAAAAAAATCATGCTTATTTAAGATAAAAAAAGACATACTTTCACAAATTTTCATGCAAATTAAATTATTTTTACGCGAGAAAAAAATTAAATACTGAAAAATTGGTTTTTTGCCATTTTGACGGTTCATTTGAGGTTATGTCGAAAAGTGTTTGGTACAAAAGTTTTAGATTTTTTTACCATCTACAACTTTTGTGTAGAACAATTTCCGCTAAGAGGTCACGTTTTGTCGTAAATCGCAGAAAACCGTCTTCAACCCCTAAATTGCACCCCCATTTCACCATTTTGAATGTTTTCGTGTTTAAATTGTTTTTTCCCTTAAAGTTGGAGCCTCAAAAACATTTTCCACCTGGTCCTTGCCTGCTATTTTTTTTTTTCAAAAAAGTATAGGCATTAGCCTAATAAGCTACATTTATTTTTGAATTTTGGTCTTAAGGGTGAGCAAATTGAAAACAAATAAAAAATAATTTAAATAAAAAATCAGTTCAAAAACTAGAACCCGACTATGGTCCGGGTAACATAGGCTACAGTTACTTTTGAATTTTGGTCCAAGGGATGAGAAAATAAAAATTGAGTTCAAAAAAATAATTTAAATAACAAATAAGTTCAAAAACTAAAACCCGACTATGGTACGGGTAATATAGACTACATTTATTTTTGAATTTTGGTCATAGGGGTGAGCAAATTGAAAACCAATAAAAATAAGTTTAAAAAAATAATTTAAATAAAATCTATTTCAAACATTAAAACCCCACTACCTACTGAAATATATTATGAGTTTGTGTCATGTCCAAATCGTCAGATATTTTAATAGGAAACTTTTTAAGCTTTAGTTGACATACACTTTGAATGTCTGACACGCTCGAATAACTTTTTTTTTTTTTTTTTTTCAACCGCTCGTTACGGCCAGCCCCCTTGAATTAATCGTCAGATTAATATCTAATAGTTACCAGAAATATAATGCGCGTAAATACTGTAAATGACTGACGCGCTCGAGTTTTTCTAAGAATCGATTTTTTTTTACTAATCAGACGGGTTCCCCTCAACACACCCCAGGGTGCAAGAATTCTCCCTATATAATTTTCTGACACGCTAGAGTCACTTCAAAAATCCCCGCTTGGGCTCCCCTACTATAGTGACACTTTTGAAATTATTATTGGACTTGCGGTAACGCATACAGGCCTGCCAGAAAAAAGCGCACTGCAAACTTTCAATCGCGATTTCGCGAAAACTAATAATCCGACAGCACCCACCTTTGGCACATATAAAGAACATTATAATCCCTACTTTCTCTCAAAATTTTAGCGCTGCAGCTCAAAAAATGACGGAGCTATAAATTTTCGAAAAAACGCCTAATTTTCTGGTTTTTCCTAAATTTTTCAGGACCTAATTATCCGATTAAGACATTCGACCTCTCATTCTGTAGATATTTCAATTCTCTACAACCCATTTCATTGGGGCATTCCAATTGCTCCATTAGTTTCAAAGTTACAAGCAAAAAAAAACAAAAATCGCGTTTTTTTTGCAATAAACTGTTGATAACTAACTAATGGACCGGAATCTCGAGTGAAAAACACATACCTATTCATCTGCTTATTATCTTTTATATCATCGCACAATCGGTTTGCTACTAGTCTTTATGTCACGAGAACGCTTTTTTAAATCTCTATAGCTTGGCCTATTAATTAGATTTTCTGTTTTTGAAATAATTTTGTATAAAAATAACAATTCGCGTATGTCGCTGAGTACCTTACTTTAAAACAAGCTTTAATTGCTTGGCAAAGATCTGTACTTTTTATCTGTAATTTCAGAGAATATAGGTGAATGGTTAGTGATGGGTAAGGTCGGTTTGCTATGTTCTGGTCGTATGTTATACTATAAGGAAACCATGCAAAAAACCATACAAATGCAATGTGATTAAAAGAAAATTTTTTTTGGTTATAAAATACATCGAACGCGGGACAACATTCACTTGAGTTTAGAGAAAAGGTTATAACTATTTTCCAATTAATGTATTGTTATATATCTATCCAAACAATTAAAGGAACAGAATTTTTTAATAATTTTTTGGGTATTTTTTGTAGAGCTGTACCTTTTTGAAAAACGGTCGTATCGAGATGAACAAAAAATCATTTTGAAGCATGAAGTTTCTAGTTTTGAGACCTTTTAACAAACATTTTTTGTAAGTTTCGATTATAGCGCTATCATAAGAAATTGCGCAAGACAAAAAATTTCCAAATTTTTTATATTTTTTTTTCTGGGTTCACGAGCTTGGAAAATTTTTTTTCAGTTAAACCAATCCATTGGTCAGTTAGCTTGTTTTTTCAGTTTTAATTTTGTTTTTTATCAGCCTCTCTCTACGTTGATTTTTTGCTGAGATATCGGACTTAGAATGAAAAATATTCTTTTATTTTTGATCATTGATATCTCAGTACCAACGATATGTAAATATGAAGAGCCCTATTGTTTTTCGGGGAAAATTAGCGCATGCGTAGAAGATATATATACTATCTTAAAAAAAAAACTTCGGAGAAGTCAAAACTTCGTTCTGTGCTAAATTTAGAAACTTGAGGCGACTGAATCTCAGAATTATAACTTAAAAAAAAAGAATTTCGAGGCAGACAAGAAATTGAAATCAAGCTCGAAATTCTGTGCCTAAGACGTCGAAAAAAAATAAATTTTGAGGCAGACTCGGAATTGAAACCCAACTTCGAAATTCTGTGCTTATAAAAGCTACAAGAGCAACAGCAAAAAAAAATGCAAAGACGGTGTTCGCATAACTCCTTTAGTTACCACTAAAAAAACGCCGTCTGTGCACTTTTTTTTGCTGTTGCTCTTGTAGCTTTTATAAGCACAGAATTTCGAAGTTGGATTTCAATTACTTGTCTGCCTCAAAATTCATTTTTTTTCGACGTCTTAGGCACCGAATTTCAAGCTTGATTTCAATTTCTTGTCTGCCTCGAAATTTTTTTTTTTTTTAAGTTATAATTCTGAGATTCAGTCGCCTCAAGTTTTTGAATTTAGCACAGAACGAAGTTTTTACGTCTTTTTCCAAAGTGTGAGACATTATTTTTATTTTTTCTCCAAAAAATAAACATATGTGCATTTTTAGAATTAAGAGGCCACAGATTCCATGAAGGCCAATTTTGAAGGCATGAAAAAAAAATCAATGAACAAGGCCAACCATTAAAAATACAATTTTTTTTCATATCATTTGCAAAATACTTATTTTGCATTAAAAAAAGAAGTTTCACTTTGAAAACTTTCCTCTTTTTAATTTTTGTTGCACTTGTTATGATAAATATGTTTTTTAATAAATTAAATTAGGTATTTAAATCTAACTTCAATCATATATTTTGTTATTTTTTAATAAAAAATTTGACGAAAGTGTATTTTTCAAAAAACAAGAAAATAAAAAAAATTAAAAATTAAAAAAGAAATAAAAATATGTATATGAGAAAAAAATTGAGAAAATAAATTAAAAATAAAAAAAACAATTAAAAATATAAAAGAAATTAAAAATTATAAAAATATAAAAATAAAAAAATATGATTATATATAAATATCAAGTGGAAATAAAATGGAGTAGAAAAAAAAAATTTCCAATGATGCTGGCGGGAATCGAGCCCGAGACCTTGTTATTAGTTTTTTTTTTTTTTTTTTTTTAACAAACAAATACAACAAAAAAGGTGCATCGACCATGTGATCATTAGCACTGTTAACAAATTACATCTAATTGTTATTAGTTATTACTAGTCTAACGTCGTAACCGCTCGTCCACGGGCACACTCACAGTATAAGCTGTTATTGTGGTACAGAAGTATATATGGGTGATACGAAAAATCGGTTCTATGAAAGTCACGTGGTCACAGAACTATAAAACTTGGAAACTGGTCTCATATACACGGCGTTATATGGGAGCCAGGCAAAAGCAATGTATAAGAATACGTTAGAGATACGTCGGCATTTAGCACAGAAAAGAATCTCTAACGAGATTCTTCGATAAGTTGTTTTTTATATAATAATGGTATACTTTTCATACCGGTTTATTATACTATCTATACTTTCACGAGTTTTATACATTTTTTTGGGAAAAATTTGCGCCTGCGCAGAAGAGATATTTGCCATCGTGGTCGTTTTTACATAATAATGGTGTACTTTTAATAATGGTTTTATTATTCTATTTTAGAGAAAAGTTTTGTAAAATGTTTTTTTAAGGGAAAGACGGCGCATGCGCAGAAGAGGTATAAGTTATACAGTTGTTTGTATATAATAATGGTATACTTTTCATAACGGTTTATTTTTCTAATTATTTTCACAAGAGCTTTTGGAGAAAATCGGCGCACGCGCAAAAGAGATGTATGTTATCGTTGTTTTTTATATAATAATGGTGCATCTTTTATAATGATTTATTATTCTATTTTACAGGACAGTTTTGTTAAAGTTTTTTTGGGGGAAAGTTGGCGCATGCGCAGAAGAGATATATGTCACAAAGTTGTTTTCGTATAATAATGATATATCTACTATTCATAACGGTTGATTATCCTATCTATTTTTCAAGAATTTTGTAAATTTTTTTGAAAAATCAGCGTATGCGCAAAAGAGATACGTGCCATTGTTGTTTTTTATATAAAAATGGTGTACTTTTTGTAATGTTTTATTATTCTATTTTACAAGAAAGTTTTGTAACAAATTCTTTCGGGGAAAGTAGGCGCATGCGCAGAAGAGATATATTCTACAAAATTGTTTTTATATAATAATGGTGTATTTTTCATAACGATTTATTATTCAATCTGTTTTACAAGAAAGTTATGATTTTTTTTTCTAAATTATAATTTCGGAAATATTTTAAAAATAAAAAATCTGTTGTTTTTTTGTTCTGAAGATGTTAGTTAGCTATTTGACAAGCATTCTTTGTTTAATTTTTACATGACGTAATAACATATTATATGTGTATAGAGAACCATAAAATTATTAAAATTACTTTTTTCTTTCTGTGTTTCAATATTTTCAAATGTTATTTTTTTCTTAGATTAAGTTAATTAAATTATATTATTCAGCTTCAAGTAATGTTAAAAATATACACCGATTTTCAAACATTAAAAAAATTTCGCGCCTTGTAATTCTTGAATTACTTGCGCATATACTCCCACTGGTTTTTTATGAAACTGATCTAATGTACACTTTGCGATTGCACTTTGTATTATCAAAAGGATAGTGCATTAAAGTTCCACAATACATATGTATAATGTAATGATGTACAGGAAATGATATAGAGGAGAAATCGGTTTCAGATCTTATGCTTTATTCATCAGTTCAATACATTCGTTACCAATAGCTTCCGTCTGTCAGTAATCTCTATGCGATGTGCTATGCAACATATGGATATGTCGTGATTCGTGAACTCCAGAAAAGTGACACTTCTATCGTTATTATATTATTATTATCATGACGAATAATATTGTCAGATCAAAGCCGGATTATTGTGTTAGAATATAGATGTAAATTATAAAAGTCGTTTAGCATAGGTACTGGGGCGGTTTATAAAAAATTATAATTTAAAAAAACTAAAAAAATACGCTATACTAGCAAACCGAACTAAAAGTCGAAAATAATTATTAACAAAATAAATCAGTTATAGCATAGATAAACGTATTTATCTATGGTTATAGTAAAAAAGCGAGGGGTGCTTGATGTTAAATGTTACAATATATTTCATTGGTAGCTATATTTATAAAATTAGAGTTATAATAAAAATATAGTACTTATATGGCACCCTACGATTTTTACTATAAATGAATTATTTTGTCAATAATTATTTTCTACTTTTTAGTTCGGTTTGCTATTAAAACGTGTTTTTTTTTAGTTTTTTTAAACTATAGTTTATTTTCTTAATTTTTAGTCTTAAAACGACATTATTTTTATCAAAATTTTCAAATTCAAATTAAAAAAAAAATTAAATTCACGTTTATTTTTATGAAATAATTGTATTGCCATTTCAAGATCAGATTACTTGAAATTGGTAAAAATTAAGATTCCTTTACATGCATACGTACAGGTCGAGCTAATATAAGTGTGTTAAAAATGGAAGCCTTGATGGGACGCCTGGCAGATGTGAAACAGTGTGCAGGTATTAGTGATGTGCCGGATCGTTAAAAATGTATATCTGCGGATACGGATCTGAATACGGATATTTGGTTTCAAGATCCGCGGATACGGATCTTAACTTTCGTAGAGTACGCGGCGGTAAATATTGCACATCGACCTTTGGAAAGAGACTATCTGTTATGGGAAAAAGTTATTGACCCTCTTTAAGAGTTAACTCTTATAACAGATTGTCTCTTTCCAAAGATCGATGTGCAATATCTCATTATAAAGATAGTTTTTTAGTAGTACCTTTGAGTTATGTACTATTGGTATGGTACTCACTACGATAAATTTTTGCAATATAAAGGTGCCAAATACGATTTTAAGAAATAAAAAATAATCTGAATGGAATTTAACAGTTTTTCATTATTACCTAATCAACAATATATATAAAATTTCAATTGAAAATTAATAAGGTAAATGATCCGCCATAAAACTAACGGATACGGTTACGGATACGGATCTTTCATCTCCCTCGGATATCCGCGGAAACGGATACGGATATCCGGCACATCACTAGTAGGTATAGAGCGGTGAACGTGTCAACTGCCAAGTATATTATAGTCGGATAGAAAGGCATACGCATAACACAGTTTCACACAGAGAAGCAACAAAGCGTAGGAGTATACGTGCGCGTGCACACACAAGGGAGTCGAGAGCGGTGGCATAGAGGGAGCATGATGACATAAGAGAGCGTCGTGCCGTCTGGCATGGTTTTACTGCCAAGGCACGCCGATAGATGATTCACATAAAAAACTCGAAAAGTTGGATTACATGCAGACAATCTGGATTTGTTAAAAAATATTTTTTTGCACACCGTCCTGTAAATTTGCTGTTTTTTTTATATCAATTTTTTATAAAAATTTTGTATAAATGACATATTTAACACAGTGGTGTAAATTTGCGTAATGTAAAATTTTTAGGGGTCTCAGCTTGACATATGTGTCGAAGCGTTGCGCGATCCTCTTTCTTGTACTAAACATAATTATCAAACACGTCACAATAATAAAATCATTTTACCTAAGTGTAACTTATCAATAGTCCTGATATAGTAAAAAAAAAAATTGGTTGTCTGTAAAGTCGGTTTACGGACGATAGTTTTACGTGATAACGTATTCCGTAATACATAACCTAAACCTCCCAAAATTTGGTTTCAATCCGCTTATCCTTGGTGTCGGAATGATAAGAAATGTCAAAAGTGACGTTTGCAACTGTCAAAGTATTATGTTCTAATAATAGTTAGTTATTCCAATACTTAACTTAGAAGGCGTTGCATTTCACAAAATACTAATGTCAAAAAATTGAATTAAACATTATAAATGCAGCCGTTTTCATGTTAGGACAAGACATACGTTATCTTCTAATTTCCATGTACGGCAAACAAAGACGACCGACCGCGTCGCGCCATGCATTAGACAACATTGCATTTATACAGCTTTTTTCTATATAAATTTGTATAAAAAAACTGTTTAGGCAAATTCTGTTATACGAAATCTATGTAAAATGTTCTCCTCTTTCGTTTAAGACTGGTTTCAAACCGATCTGATTTAAATTGAGCGAGAAATTAGCAAAAAGCACGCACAGGGTCAGGCGGAACGTTACGCGTTACGAACGTTAGGAACGTTACACTTTTTCGTGCATGCAGCCGGTGTTTTATCAATTTATAAGATTGGTGATTCATCAATTTATAAGACGTTATCACGTCAAAAATATTAATGGATTAATTATTTCTTCTCTCCGTTTAACGACAACTCTCAATAACGCAGTTCACAGTCCCTTGAGTGTCGCTATATAGTGTTTACACTGTATTTAGAGAAGAAGAGATTAGAGAAAGCGATAGTTGAAATTTTGATTGCAATATTTGACATAGGCATACTTACTACCTACATACAAAACTAATAAATTGTATATCTATATTTATGTAATGTTATAATATATTACGAGGAGCTATGACATTATGTTAAAAACGAGAGTCATCGAGTTTCAACAGTTCACAGGATTTGTTATACTATTATGTACGAGATATACAGTATGTTCCTGGATAGGTAAAACGGCTCTTGTCATTTTCTTACTTTTGGTGGAAGCGGGATATTAGAAATCTTATTTTACGTATGATAAGAAAAAAATTGAAAAATGGTTGACCGTAAATGTCAGTTCTAAAACCTCCCACTGTTTCAAGCTCCTTGAGTTCAAAATTTGGTTTTGATCCGTTTAGCCGATTAACTTGTATAGTGTTCACAGACTAACAGATTTTTCCAAAAAATTGTTGTTTAGAATCGTGAGACCTCAAAATGAAAAAAATATTGTATAGTTTTGAAATGCGAAGTCTATTCAAAATTAGTGAGTACCATTCCCCATTTGTGAAGTTGAACTTAAAAAAAATTGTGTTGAACATAATATGTTTGTACATACTTTTTTGAATCATTTTGTATAATTAAATTATACGCTGTGAATTTTGTTACTATAGCGGTTGTAAAATGTTTACGGTTTACTGTCATTTTACGAGTTGCAATTTGCTATTAATCTTTTCTCAACCAATGATACGTGAATCAAAATATGTTTACAGTCATTCATAACATTTAATGGCTGTAAAAGATTCGTTTATTTCATAAAACAAACAAAAATAATACAGTTACGACATTGAATTACAGAAGAACTGAAAATCCTGTTTATATATTTTTTAATTTTTTTTTTCATAATTTCTATACTGATTTAAAATATTGAAAGAAAACTGAATTTGCATGTTGATTTTTTATGATTTGTTATTAGTAGATATAGGTACATAATACATAATATATTAGATTATTATTGTTACAGTATATACACTACAGTCATTTGGTGCTAATAAAAAAGGTTACCTGGAAAGCTTTCGGGAGTTTTGAAAATTGGTGATTTTATAGATTTCGATGTGCTATTTCCGAATTTCTACTTTGCCAACTCGTTTCTTTGCCGCTCGCGCCACCATATTGAAAAAATGGCGCCTAGAAACAGGTTTTTGACATATATTCTTCCCGACTGATTTTTAGAAAAATATGTATACCTAGCGCCATTGGAAAGAACGGAAAAATTTACGAAGGAAACATGTGTAACATGTTTTTTTCACATGAAATTCGAGCGAGCAGAAATTTGTTAACTAGTGACACACGTCGATCGCGTTCTTACATTGGAATAGGCTTGTGAGAGAGCGCGCGCTTTATAATAATGGCTGTAACGTTTGACTGGGGCAAACAAATGATATGAAACCAATTGCGGATGAACAAGTATCATTTTCTTGGAATATTACGTGTGTTCCAAAATGTTTTGAAGTACTTTAACAATTATATATGTAGCTCTACATTGGAGCACTACGTAAGTATTCAATTATTTGACAAAATTCGATGAAACATGGACAATTTGTTGAAAAAAAAAATACTTTGACAGCATATACTTAAAGGGTTTGTTTTACTTTAGCCAAAAAAAAATAGAAAAATTTATTTTCGGAAATTCAGGCCTTTGAAGTTTGTCCAATCTCGGAAATAGCAGTTTTCCTTTGCAGGCACCTACCTTTGATTATCAATATTGCAACTTTTAAATGTTATATTGACACTTTACAAGTAGTCATTTTCAAGCTTAAGGTACGTACGTAGGTACCTACTATAAGTTACAATTATTTATTTTGGGCTACATATACGTTTTAGTGTTTTCTTTTGTTATTCAACAATAATTTCGAATGATAACAAAAATAAATCACGTGTAAAAAAAGTTTAATAAATTAAAAAATAAATTTTTCTATTTTGTTTTGGCTCAATAAGTATTTTAGACAAACCTTTAAGTATGCTATCAAAGTATTATTTTTGTTTTTTTCAACAAATTGTTCATGTTTCATCGAATTTTGTCAAATAATTGAAAATCTACGCAATGCTCCAATATGGAGCAACATACATAATTGTTAAAGTACTTTAAAAACTTTGTAAAACACGTAACACTTCAAGAAAATGATACTTTTTCATTCGCAATTGGTTTCAAATCATTTGCTTGTCCCAATCAATGTAGGAACGCGATAGACGTGTGTCACTTTCTGACTTTAATTTTCTGCTCGCTCGAATTTCATGCGAAAAAAACAAGTTACACACATTTCCTTCGTAAAAGTTTCTGTTCTTTCCAATGGCGCTATGAACATTTTTCTAAAAATGAGTCGGGAAGGAGATATTGTCAAAACACTGTTTTTAGACGCCATTTTTCCAATATGGCGGCGTGAGCGGCAAAGATACGAGGTAGCAAAGTAGAAATTCGGAAAGAGTACATCGAAATCTATAAAACCACCAATTTTCAAAACTCCCGGAAAATTCTTTCCAGGTAAAACTACCAAATGACTGTACTAATATCTAATTTTAAAAAATAGAAAGAATCTGAGTTTTCATTTAGTTGTTTTCGAACTATTCTGCAATCATTTCCAACACAAATATCTTAATGCGTGCTAAGAGATGCCAATCAACGTATAAAAACGACGTTTTTCATATATGACAATATAATGCCTATAATAAAAAACTCGGGTCGCAGTGCGAAACCCTGCCGACAATATAGTGTATTTGCTTTTATAAGCAGTGTGGCTCTATTGTATGAATTTAACTTTGTTTTTGGACAAAATAAAAAAAATTACCCTCTAATACACCCCTTAAAACAACATTTTTTTACTTAATTTCAATACTACATACCAATTCAACATCTGTACCAAATTATATACACCCTTCAGTGTGTAAATCCATATCAGTAAACTTGCGTTTTCATAAAATTTGTAAGTCCGGTCCTGTCGGGCCGATTTTATTTAAATTTAAGCAGCACATTTCAATAATTACTAAAGGGTTAAATTTCAAATTTGAAGTGATTCTGAAAATTTTTTCCGTATTTTTGGGCCCAAAAACATTTTTCAACCCCTAAAGACCCCCCTTAAAATGGCCCGATCGGGCCCATTTTAAATAAGCTTCTTGCGATGATGGATTCCAACATGTGGACCAAATTTCGTTTAAATCGATTAAGTCTGTCGAGAGTTATCGTGGTCACACATATATATATATATATATATATATATATATATAAATATATAAATATATATATATATACATATATATATAAACATTTCCAAAAATGGTGCCAAAGTTCTAAGAAACTTATGAAACGTCGAGAAATTTTGGTCCGACCCCTAGGTCCCGCCATCCGACCGACGCCAATAGTGTAAGTGCCTTATGGCAAATACACTAATAAAATAAAGTTTATGTTAAAGCGTACAATAACGCAGGTATAACGGCAAGTAATAAATATTTATTGTGATATTTGCTTTCCTATTTCATGGTTATTTGTAGTAGGATTGTTCTCATCAAATTCCGAAATTTCAGTTTGGATTACATCTAAATTTTTTGTGTTAAGAAAATCATTTTTTATAGCAGAAATCCAAAGTTTGACTACGTGAGGTCTACTTGAAAGTAATGGTCTTTCATATTTTAAGAACAATGAGGGAATGACAAGTGAGGGAATGACGAATTCAGACAAAAGCTAAAAAAACACAGAGACAAAATCTCAATTTGATTTAGCATTTTGAACTATGAATTTTACTCCCCACAACGTATTGCTGCGTGCTCCCTGTTGGGACGACTCTGCTTTCTGTGGAATATTCTCGCAACAAAAACAATGGAAAGCAGGTAGTCAAAACCCGACCTTCATAAAGTTGCCTGAAGAAGGCGATACATGTAAAGGAAGGATCTCGGTGCTTTTAGAAAATTCTACCAGGCGGGGGACGAAGCTATAAAATGCAAGCGGAGAGTGGATTACAAACAGCTGTATGACATAAATTGTTCAGTGTCGGTACAGCAAGACCGAGGTAGCTGCTAAGATAGAAGATAAATGAGCTGTGTAAACCATTGAGTGCAATTATATAAATCTGGTTCTACATACATAGCTTCTGTGTTGTAAATAATCGTGTAAATATAGTTAATAGACAAGTGCGAATAAGTGTACTAGATAAACTTCGGTGTGTTTGTGTGTTGTAAATATTTTGTGTACATAATTAGGACTTTATATTCTTCGTTAATCTTTACTCGTCATTTTTATTATTTAGAACTGTTATTTTGTTTCTGTTCGTTTGAGAAGTACGCTTTCGTTTGTGTGTTTAACTGTTTTGCTAATCGTTTATTATTGTAAATAATTTCCACTACGGACTAGAACAGTTTTGTTACAGTATTGAATATTACTATGTACCAGTTTCATAACCATTCATTAATTTGAATTTTTTTATTTGCTCCCCTCTGGGTTCGAAATTGAAAAAAACGGTTGACATGATGTTTGAATCAAATAGATCCCAAGACGAATCACCACACACAAGTTTTTTATTAAATCGGTTTAGCCGTTTCGACTGTACGCTGTAGTGCGATATATTCTAAGAAAATAATACAAAATCAACGTCTTACAAGATACTCGACATGCAGTTTATCATCCGGTGAAATGTCCCTTACGTGTCTTTCTCGTAGATGAAGTTTAAGCTACATCATATAATAATAAAGTAAAAGGTTTAGATAATTGTATAGTATTCAGTTGCAAACACTTCAAACACAACAATTATGGAATTATACTTTTTATTTACATTGTTTTTCCATTCATATCCTCAATTTTCATAACGCAAAAAATAGAGATTAAATATGGAAGCAAAGAATAGAAAGAAATAAGAAGAAAACATTTATTTGTATGTACATAAGCTAAGCATTCAAGAAAAGCTTTTTTAATGTCTGAAGAAATTCAATATAAGTACTGCAGTCAACTTGAGCGAGCGGTTGAAAGTAAAACAAATGATTACTAAAGTATATAGGAATTAAAATCTCTCGCCACAGGAATCTTTATTGTTTTCTTTTATGCGCAATTTAAAACGTAATTAAGAAAATGAAAGTGATTATCTGGGAGGCGAGATTAGAGTTAACTAAGAGCTTTACTTGTTTTGTGGACAGCTAAATCTTTAGTAGAAATTACTGTTGAAGTTGTCTCTATTCTATTAATTACCTTTTTTTTACTTTTTAGTGAATTGGAAATTCGTAGTTTGTATGTATTAAATATTGAATAATTGCACATACCGCTAACCTAGCGGTATGTGCTTTATTATCGCTTTGCGCGTCAGACCTGACTTCGTTCATATAAGAAGTTATATCTAAGTTAATTTCACACGAAATCCATTCAAATTGAAGCTTTTTTAAAAGAGAAGATTCTGATCTATAAAAGAGAACCATTTTTAAATCCACTCGAGTTCGTAAATACTACTAAGATTGTAATTGAAAAATGAAAACCATGAACAGCAGTTGTCGGTTGGTCTGTACGTATATACGTCTGAGCTCTACAGATCGCAATAATTTTGGTCGAAATGCCTTGGGTTATATTTTATTCACTTTGTTTACTATCAGACCAGAACCCTATTTAAATTCACTAAAATATGTTCAGTAGTTTAATTTTTATAAACAGTTTTTTTTTTTATTATTTTTGACAGCTAATAGTTAAGAAAAAATTGAAATTATTACTGTAGAATTAAATAGCAGCACAGTGCTTGCACGCTGTGGCCGAACGGTTAAGGCGTAAGGCAGGTAATGGCAAGGTGTCGGGTTCGATTCACGCCATCATTGGGAATTTTTTTTTTTATTCCATTTTCCTTCCACTTAATATTTATATATTATATAGAATATATTTCTCATATATTTTTGTTTTTTTTCTAATTTTTATTTTTTTATGTTTTTTTTTAAATCTATTTACTCAATTTTTTCATTATAATATATACAGTGGAAAACTTGCGGGATGTGCATTTTTGGTTTTGCCAATTTTTTTTATATTTGATTATTAAATTTAAGATTTTTTTAAATGTGTACCTATATTTCCAATGGTAGGCTCAGGTGATTTATGCAAACTACTGCTGAAATGGTTAAATCGCCTACGTTTCGTTTACTTTACGCACTAGGGTTAAATGGGTCGTTTTACGACCGTCATACACGTTTGAAAAGCAATTATGTGCAAAAAAAGAAGTTCTATGCCATTTTTTGTAAATGCAATCGATCTTGCCATAAAGCCTAGTAGGCGTGCTTCGAGGCATGTGCCAGTCTCATTCTTTCACTGAAAATATCATAAATGGTTGCTTTGACGAAAGACTTTTCAGTATATAAAACCGTAAGTTTTCTTTTTCCTTGAATGTGTTAAGGTATTTTGACCATTTTAAACCTTTTTTGAAGTCGATTATTTTTTAAAATTTAATTTCTTATTAGTTATTTGGTAATTCATTTTGAAACAGGCAGAAGTCGCAAAACTTCTTATCAATATAAATAAGACAGTCGCTATGAAAGTCGGTAAGGTGAGTCGACAACAGCTGTTAATAAACGACATACCTATTAAAGAAGTGGAAGAATTTTGTTATCTAGGTAGTATAATTAGCAATGATGGAGGGGAAGAAGCAGATATAGACAGCAGAATCAAAAAAGCGTCCCAAGTGTTCGGAACATAAGGTTCGGAAGTTTAAATCGCATTTGGAATTCAAGCATAATTTTTGAAGGAACAAAGTTACGCTCTTTTAACTCGAATGTAAAGTCGGCCCTTCTATATGGATCTGAAACCTAGAAAGTGCACGACGAAACAACTAAACTGCAACTCTTCATAAACAAATGTCTTAGAACAATTGTAGAATATTTATTTGGTTGAGGAACAATTGAAAAATAAGCTTTACCAGAGTATCGCTTGTGGCCAATGTTTCGATAAATATATTTTCATCTTCAGGGCCTCAATGCAAGTTAAGATGGTAAATTGTGCAAATTATCCTCAAGGTGCAATGGTGCGAACACGTCTCGAACAACGAACTTTGGAAATGTACGTTTTGAACAAATCTGAATAACTATAAAACGGAGGAAATGGAATTAGATGACGACATAGCGAAGAGAGCCCTGGATTGGAACCCACAGGAATATCGAAAAAGAGGTAGATAAAAAATATCCTGGAGAAGAACTGTTATAAGTTATGGAACAAGGAACTACATGACCAAGTAAAATATGGCAAAGGATAGGACTAGATTCAAAATTTTTGTAAATAAAATAATTTGGAACGAAAACAAGGATCCTGAAGTTAACATTTATAACTTTAAATATTTCAACTAACAAATTTGTCTTTAGCAGAGACTCAACTTCGCATGCAAACAGGAATATGTTCGGTTTGAACATTTTACAATGTATATAGACGAAATTCAACCGAGCGCACTTACAATTGGCACTTTTCCAGATTTTCAGACTGAAAGCAGATATGCACCTTGCATTATGTGCACTATGCAGAATAATGCATATTTTGTGCAACTAGGTATACCTATATAGTTACACCGTAGATGCACAATATCTAGCCGTTTAGGGTAAAAAAATTTAAGCCGTCCGAAACGCGACATGCATATTTTAAAATGTATAATATTTATAAATCCAATGAGTTCCTAGCTCTAAGGCTATAGAAACATGTCTTTTTTCGCAAAAAAAGACACACCCAGCGGGAGCATGACGCTACTTTTTTCGCGTGTAGTTACAAATACGCGACTTACCTCACGGCTTGTTTTCTCTATAATTTGCGAAACTTATGATATTTTTGGAATTTTTACCTAATTTTAAATCACTGAAAGGCAAAAATAAAACTTTGTATAAAACTGAGCCTCCGTGCGATTGCTTTGGGTATAAATAGATATTTTTTCTGTCAGTTCCCTTTTTTAATTGCAAACATTTTTGAAAACAAATCAATATTAATTTTCTAAATAATTTTTATACCTATTCAAGGTAAAACCTTTTTACTAAAATTTTGGCTAGCTTGAAACGCAACATTTTCTTCTTTATAATTTTCTATAGTAATATGTTGTAGAGGAGTGAACTGCATTATTGAATGTAAGAGAATATTCACCATTCCATTCTCATTTTAATGCTACCGACAATTATACTTTATGAATGAGAAATGCAGTTCTCGAGTTTAATGACAAGCAATTTACAGCGACTATTATTGTTATTTCCTTTCTTTGTTTAATGTCTGATATTTACAATTTTCCGGAAAGTTATGTTTATCGGATTTCCGTTTGTAAGGAAAAAACTGTTGAAAAGATTGTGAGTAAAATCTTTATAATCCACAATTTCGTAAGACAAAACATTTAAACTGGCAAATTCTAGCGGTACCATAATTGGTACCATAAAATTAGCAGTTATTTTTACTTCTCTCTATAGCCGTCAAGCAAGAGACAAAAATAAAAACGCGTTATAGTAACATGTAGAGAATAATGTTAGTATCATCCATCATCGCCTTTTTAATCGACATATAAAAGAGGTCATCAATTCGACAAATGTATATATTATATTATATTATATATTATATTGCGTTCATCGAAAGTGGTAGGTACCTAACAGTAAATAATTCGTGTATGCTAGATAAAAAAAAAAGTTTAAATAGTTTTTTGTTCAACTCGAGACTTACTATCGGAAACTGCTGAGGTATATTTTTTGTTTTTCCAATTCAAACGAAAGTGTATATTATATTATATAATATACTTACATATGCATTTTTTCAAATGGCAACATATTTTTTACATATTTGTTTACATTGTCAAAATCTTCATTTTTTCTCTATAAATTCATATAAATTTTTCATAAGGTTACATGAGAAAATATTTGAGAAAAAATCTTTTTGTCAAATTACTGGACTTGTCGATTAAACTAATAATAATGAGAAATTTATTTATGGCATTATTTGTTTTCAATTTGCTCTCCCCTGGGACCAAAATTCAAAAATAAATGTAGCCTTTTCATACTTTTCAGTAGTTGGGTTTTAGTTTTTGAACTTATTTTTTTTGACGTGATAACGTCTTATAAATTGATGAATCACCAATATTATAAATTGATAAAACACCGGCTGCATGTTCGAAAAAGTGTAACGTAACGTTCCTAACGTTCCTAACGCGTAACGTTCCTAACGCGTAACGTTCCTAACGCGTAACGTTCCGCCTGACCCTGTGCGTGCTTTTTGCTAATTTCTCGCTCAATTTAAATCAGATCGGTTTGAAACCAGTCTTAAACGAAAGAGGAGAACATTTTACATAGATTTCGTATAACAGAATTTGCCTAAACAGTTTTTTTATACAAATTTATATAGAAAAATATTTTATACAAATTTATATAGAGAAATAGCTGTATAAATGCAACGTTGTGTAATGCATGGCACGACGCGGTCGGTTGTCTTTGTTTGCCGTACATGGAAATTAGAAGCAAACGTATGTCTTGTCTTAACATGAAAACAGCTGCATTTCTAATGTTTAATTCAATTTTTTGACATTAGTATATTGTGCAATGCAAAGCCTGCTAAGTTAAGTATTGGAATAACTAATTATTATTAGAACATAATACTTTGTAAGTTGCAAACGTCACTTTTGACATTTCTTATCATTCCGACACCAAGGATAAGCGGATTGAAACCAAATTTTGGGAGGTTTAGGTTATGTATTACGGAATACGTTATCACGTAAAACTATCGTCCGTAAACCGACTTTACAGACAACCAATTTTTTTGAACTTATTTTATTTGTTTTCAAATTGCCCTTCCCTGGGACCAAAATTCAAAAATAAATGTAGCCTTTTCATACTTTTCAGTAGTTGGGTTTTAGTTTTTGAACTTATTTTTTATTTAAATTATTTTTTTTAGTATTTTTTTTATGTTTTCAATTTACTTACCCCTGGGACCAAAATTCAAAAATAAATGTAGCCTTTTCTACTTTTCAGTACTACTCGGGTTTCAGTTTACTTATTTTTTATTTAAATTATTTTGTTTGAACTTATTTTTTATTTGTTATCAATTTGCTCACCCCTGGGATCAATATTCGAAAATAAATGTCTGTGTTACCCAGACCATAATAACGAATCGATTGACACCTTATTTATCAAAATCGGATGAATAGTTTAGGCGCTACGGTGGAACATTCGTAAATACAAACATACATAGATTGCTATACTTATAACCCTTCCTTTTTGGCTGCGCCGCAGTCGGGTAAAAAGATGCGGTAAAGGAATCTAATCATATTGATCATTAATAATTAATATTATTTGTAGTAATTATTATTAGTTTAAAAGAAAGTATAAATTATATCATACCACAAAAATTGCACACATCTAGCTTTGAACTTCTTTTAAAATATGAACTAATATTCAAAGCAATGGCACGTCAATCCGGTGTCGGAGAGGCAACCGGATGGCGAGTGGTAATCTGGGCCTATGAGTGGTGCAGAACCCCCTGGTAGCGGCCAAAGTGACCCCAAATGGACGGGGGCGGCGATATGGGGGTGGGGAAAAATCGAAAAATGTTTGAAAAGGCAACCGGATAAAAATGCGGTTGCATTAAAGGAAATACCCTAATTATATAATAAATTTTTTTTGCCATCCGAACCACGCGGGCCGTTTTTGCACTAGCGAATAAAAAAAAAATAAAAAAAAAACTGAAAAGGCAACCGCTTCAAAATTAGTGAGCATACTTATTGACACCACCAAACGTTGGAAAAAAATTGCCATCCGATCCTGATGGGCAGTTTCGGAGAAACAACCCCTCAAAGTCGCCGAAAAACCGTTATTTTCGATTTTTTCAACAATAAGTAAAAAAAACACACTAAAAATTGTTCAAATCGGATGGCATTCGAAATTTATACTGTCCTAAGTACAAATAATAGTGTGAATCAATGCCATCCGATTTTGATTAAATTTACCCCTATTTAGCCAACCCCCAAAACTCAATAACAATAAAAATAATGCCATACGCTGCATAAAATTGTTGTTTTCATGAGTTTTGGGGGTGGCTAAATAGGGGTAAATTTAATCGAAATGGATGGCATTGATACACACTATTATTTGTACTTAGGACAGTATAAATTTCGAATGCCATCCGATTTGAACAATTTTTAGTGTGTTTTTTTTACTTATTGTTGAAAAAATCGAAAAAAAGTGTTTTTCGGCGACTTTGAAGGGTTGTTTCTCCGAAACTGCCCATCAGGATCGGATGGCAATTTTTTTCCAACGTTTGGTGGTGTCAATAAGTATGCTCACTAATTTTGAAGCGGTTGCTTTTTCAGTTTTTTTTTAATTTTTTTTTCATTCGCTAGTGCAAAAACGGCCCGCGTGGTTCGGATGGCAAAAAAAAAATATTATATAATTAGGGTATTTCCTTCAATGCAACCGCATTTTTATCCGGTTGCCTTTTCAAACATTTTTCGATTTTGCCCCACCCCCATATCGCCGCCCCCGTCCATTTGGGGTCACTTTGGCCGCTACCAGGGGGTTCTGCACCACTCATAGGCCCAGATTACCACTCGCCATCCGGTTGCCTCTCCGACACCGGATTGACGTGCCATTGCTTTGAATATAAACAATGGCCGGCCGAAGAGTTTTGATCTGGTTTTTAATTTCGTATTTATCTACCTAAGCACCATGTCCATAGTAACTGATTACTAGACAATAATGGCATAATATTAATTATTTAGAGTAACAAATGCCATTGTTTTTTTAATGTCCTTCTCTTAAAAATTATAATGTGTCGTCTTCCTAAACGAAATGGACCGTAAATAACACCGTACAGTGTGCTATATACAGGGTGAGGCACATAAAGTGTTACAGAACAATAGCACTCAAACTATTGATCATATCCAAAAATGTTTCAGACAAAAGTTTTAGTGTTCGAGAAGGCCGTCGTACTGGACCACCCTATTTTTTTATCGGTGGAGGCGCTGAAGCTACGTCAAGGTCAACATTGACATTATTAGACATTATTTGTGGTGTAATTTCGGTACATACGTGACTATTTTGAATATTCTGAATATTGAATAGAATATTCTAAAAATAAAAAATTTTATTTTTTTTTAATTAAATAAAAATAAAATAATTTGAATGACCTTGTGTTGTAAGTTGCTGAATTCGTCTTAAAATCGCTAATAATGTCATCGAAAAAAAATACATGGTTTCGTTAAAAAAAGTGAAGTTGACCTTGACGTAGCTTCAGCGCCTCCACCGATAAAAAAATAGGGCGGTCCAGTATGACGACCTTCTCGAACACTAAAACTTTTGTCTGAAACATTTTTGGATATGATCAATAGTTTGAGTGCTGTTGCTCTGTAACACTTTATGTGCCTCACCCTGTATAGTTGGCTATAGTGGCAAATGTAAAGAGAAAACTGCACGGCGTAATAACTGTGTGAAATAAATAAACCACCTGCGTATTATTCACAAGGAATGTACAAAGAAACGCCATGCTTCCGGGCTTTTATATTATTGTATTGTCCTTCCGCGCGGAAGTTGGCAGTAACACCTCGCAAAACAACGAAATGGGACTAACTAGGTACGTCTACATTTAGGTTGTGTCTGTTGGAACGAATGGTGTCGGATGTCATTTACGTCATTAATTTTTTATACAAGAAGTGGATAATTTTCCACAGCGGTTTGAGAAATTCATAAGTTATTTAACATTTCAGGAATTTTAGACATAAATATGTCCAAACCCAAACTCAAAGTGTTTTAGTTAGAAGAGTGTTAAAAAATATTAAACCGGTTGATATACCTATCCCTGAGCTGCATAGCTGCATTTCCAATTTTTCGACATAGATAGCCTATGAATTTAATATTTCTTGAACACTATTTTTACTAGAGCACTTCGCAAAAAGTGTTCCGAATTCCCGTTAAATTACTGCCTTGGAAAAATTGCGTCTCTAGTAGTTTATGTGTCTAGATTGTAATTCATTATTTTATGTTTAAGTGTGACATTATAATATGTTAAAACCAGATTAGCGAGTTGACAGTCACACGATTCATAAAAAAAATGCAGCCATGATACATATTACATTTTTTGTACGTATCTCCTACAAAACCGTTGATTTACGCCTTATAATAAATATATTGTAACAAAACTATTCTTGTTCGTGGTAGAAAATGTTTATTTACAATAGTGAAACTTTAACATAACAGTTAAACACACAAATTAAAGTACATCTCTTCTAACGTAATGCCTACAATGCCTACTTTGCCTTGTCTATTGCTCATATGGTTATGGATAACTTACTATTCGCATTTCTTCTACTTTTTACGCACTAGTGTGAAATGGGTCATTTTACTGCCGATGTCCAGGCATGGCAAGCAGCTCGTGCAAAAAAATGTTCTGATGTGAGCAAAGCTGACACTGCCCAATTCAGTGGGTGATCAATATCGACAATTGTACTTATCTAAATAAGGTTTAGTGAATTTGACAGTTTTTCCAGTTATTTTCATACGTAAGTAATTCATATCGTTCTCTGCAACTTTTGTGTTACAATAAATGTAGATTCATCAAAAATATTTCATGTAAAAATACTGCCCAGTCGGTTGTATTTCACTATAAGATGTTGATGTGAAAAAAGATGCTCTATATAAAAGATGTTCTATACAAAAAAGAATTCAGATCTAAAATGGTGCCAAGTTTTCACGCGTGCTTATAATATTTATAATATAAACCATGAAAACTTGCCAAGGGAAATCTTTTTTCGTACAGAGCATGACCAGTGCCGTAACTAGCCTTTTATGCGTGCGGTGCGAGCTTCTATATAATTGCGTTCTTAAAAACGTTTCTAATCTCAAAAATTGGTATTGGCCTGGTAATTACTGCGTCCCTCCAGGGTTTGCGCCCTGTGCCGCTGGCACCGCCCTAGTTATGACACTAAGAATGACCACTTTTTCTCATTTATATTTTTAGTGGGATTTCAACAGGAGACTTACCTACATTTTTTACAAGAAGTGTTTTTCATGCGTTTTGAAATCTTTTTGAAGTATAATGCTATACGAACACAAACATTTTAATTGAGCCGTGTGTGCTGCGACAAATATTTTTATAACCATAGAAATATACCTACACCCCCCTCTTTGAGGTGTTTCAGGGGGAAAAATAATGTTTTCTAAATTTTCTCGTCGCTTGTGCTCGAAACCTAGCTTGCATCCAAATTTCAGCTTTCTAGGACTACAGACTTATAAAAGTCTGAACACTCTCCCAATTTAAGGGGTTATATATATCACATTTTTTTTCACTTTTTAGTTACTTGCACGTAAAACCCAGTCTGTAAATCAAATTTCAGTTTTCTAGCACTACGGGAAGTACCCTCAGAGTTTTGATGATTATGAGCGAGTTAAAGATAAAATCAATGAATTTTGCGTATTAATAAAATCTAAAGCATCGTTGCATATGCTTGGTGACTTCATCCTATCTTGAAAATGTTAGATCTAAAGTGTTACCCAGAGCGAAGAAACGAGGGTTCAAAAATACACCGAATTGCTTCGACTTGGCGGGTGTACTACCGTGCACCCAGATATCTTTAACTCTTAAGAATAAAGTCATAAGATTGAATTAATTAGGGATAATAAATGGTTACAGGAATGTATATATTAATAATGAAACTTGTTTTTGTTACAAAATAATATACGATACAATAGATTGTTTATATATACTTCACAATATGCATTATTCTGCTTTTATGTATGTATGATAAATTACTTCATTTTTTGCTATGAAAATGTAACCCGGTTTATAACATAATATAATCTGTAGAGTGCTGACCATAGTTTGTGGCACATTGCTCGCTAATCAAGGCGATCGATAGATCGTCGAGTTAGTGAGACACGATCTACTAAAAGCCTTATTTAACGTAATTCAAAGGCCGTTTGGCTGTTCATTTTTATACCGATTAATGACGTTAATATATAATCCTGCTATATTATTAATCAAGGCGATCGAAATATCGTCGAGTTAGTGAAACAGACGATCTACTGAAAGCCTTTTAACGTACTTCAAAGACATGTGCAGTCTTTATACTAGAGTATTTGGCGTAAATTGGTTATAACCAAAATTTAAAAAAATGTGCAAAAATGTTGAACGAAAAAAATTTCCTATTTTTCACCTCTTTATCTCTCCGAAACTACTGAGTGCAGCAGAAAAATTTTTATATTTTTTTGGGAAAAACGTACTTTAATTTAGTATAGAGTAATGGCTTTCGAGATATTTGCGAAAAACTGACACCTTCCCCCCCTCCCTCTCTCAAACCCGACAGTCTGGCTGCGGATACTTTTTACCATATTTAGAACAAAGGATAAAAAACAATTTGTGCCACTCAACCTTTGTTTTTTGGATTTCGTGGTTTAAACGTATTTTTATTGTCTAATATTGCTGTAGTACCTTAATACATATTTGCTTTTTGTGAATCAGTGATAGCATTTTTCTTTAGTAAAGATTACCTAATTTTAATGACACAAAATTCCCAAAATGAGATTAAAGTTCCAAATCAAATGTGGAAATAGATTTAAAAATCCAGACTTTGTCCAACACCTCAGGAGTTTTCGCACAGAATCAACAGAGTCAGCACGCTTATTATACACGCTCTGCAGCCATGGCACTCTTTTGTTTCTTGTTTCAGATGTTTATTTCATGAAGTTTTTGAAACACGCCTGCGGTTCACGTATATTCATGACTCATGCATGAAATTCATATTATATACACAATGTGTCAGATAATTTTAAAAGCTTAAGCGTTTGTATATGTTGTTCGTAAATAAAAACTTTGAACTAAATATCGACACAGTCTTCTCTTTAGCTGCTTATTTTCATGAACAAAATACATCCGATCTTGTGTGTGTTTAGTAGACCGATAGAAAAATAAATAAAAATAAAAAAAATCTTATAACAGTTCTTCGATAACTTTTCCACATAAAGAACGTAAAAGTTTATACAATAAAAGTTAAAAAATATTCATCATTATTTATAAGATCCATATTATAATATATCCTTTAATATATAAAGTGTTTTAAAAAGGTGGTCGTAATCTTGCATAATAAATAGCAAGGAAGTGAAAAAAGTATGCAATGGTACTAAAACTGTTTGGTATACATTAAGTCCTTACGTTTAAGCCAAATACGTTCTAGAAACGGAACGACGCGACGTAAAACGAACCACATTTTTTAATGCATCTAGTAAGGTTCTTAGCAATGAATAAAACAACTTTTACCAGAAGAAATAATAAATTCATATAAAAAAAATTCAAATTCATCAGATCGCCACGTTTTGAGGTCCTAAGAAGCTATTATGTCTATTTTTGGTTGGACATTCGTATTAGTGTGTGTATGTGTGGCCTGTGGGTATGTAAACAAATTATTATTGTCGTACCTCTTTAGAACGAATCAATCAATTGGGATCGGGTGTCTAACATTTGAAACGGTTTATTGAAATTTAGATCTAATTAGATTTTGAAGTCAATCGGTCAAGTAGTTTCAAAGTTAATCGAAGAAAAATATATTTTCACATTTTTGTCGTATAGTATAACTCTTAATCTACTTGATTATAAGGTGATTAAAAATGTTAATAAACACTTAAATTAGTTTAAATTTAAAAGCCTGCCAAAAAAGAAGATAAAAAAATTGAGCAACTTTTGTCTTATTTTTTTATGACACAAACTCTTAATTAATTTATTAAATAACTTTTAATGTATCATAAGCACAACACTTTCATGGGGCTGCGCCCTACTCATCAGCGACAACAGTAGTTGAGCCTTTGACTCCACCTTATTACAGCCTTGCCTCATGGGACTGTGCCCCGCTTAGCAACCAAAACAATAGTTGAGCCTTTAAAGGGAAGTTGCGTCACTTTTGGGTAAATTTATATAGAGAATTTAAGCAAATATTTGTTAACATTTGCTGAACAGGTCAGCTTTGCAAGAACAATACGCGCTTTTTATGTTTCTATTGCAGTAAATCTAAAAATATATTATCAACCGTCATTTTTAATTAATAAAAAAATCACTAAATGCTCCAATAATTTTACTTAATATCATTTATTTATTTATGTCACGCCTCTTTCAGAATACTCCGTGAGAGTGACATGGTAAAAAAACAGCACTCAGGAATTTGACATTAAGCGCCTCCATATTTTGAGACAATAAATCGTAACATGTTCCTCAGATCGCGTTTCCTTGCAGGTCGCCTGGATCGCTGAGATCAACCAAGTCTAGTATATTTCCGACGGATTGCTTTCATATTGCTCCGTTGGTGGGTCACGTCTTTACGTTGGAAGTGATATCGTCGTTGAATTGCTTTCGTGTTGCCTTGTGTGCAGATGGCTTTAGTATTCGATGTTATAATTCAGCATGCATAAAACTCAAAGGCGCAGAAACTTCTCCGTAATCGGTACTATGACGTAGGTGACAAATTTGTTTCAGAATCTACACACGCTCTTTCAGCTGTTTGGAAAGCGGTTCAATATGGTCTACTTTATCTTATTTATTACCATTCCAACCCACTAGTTGGGAAATGGTGCTAATTAAGATCAAAATTCACTTTTAAAAAATTTACAATATCTTTTCGTTTTGAGATCCCCCGAATCCAAAAAACACTTTTTTGGAAAAACTCTGTGCGTCTGTTTGTCTGTGAGCACGATGAACGGATTGTACCCAAATTTTGAGAGGTAGTTTGATACGTAAATATGAAGAGCCCTATTGTTTTTGGGGAAAATTATTTTATTTATTGTTTCAAGAAAGTTTGTCAAAAATTTTTTCTAAACTTTATAGTTTCGGAAATATTTTGAAAATAAAAAAATCAGCTGTACTTTTGTTTTGTAGATCTGTCAGAAATAAACTATAGTTAAGCATGCTTTGATTAATTTTTACATGACGTGGAATATTATGTTGGTAACCATGGCAACGAATAGAAAATATCATATTGAATACTAGCCATTGCCCGCGTCATCTCACGCTATATCAGAATCTTTATTCTATATTAAATACTATATTAAATGTAATTTTTTTTAATTGGAATGGTCCTGTCGCCCAGTTGGCTGGAATTTTATGTTAATACGTTTGCAAATATGTACGATTACATATTTTATCAATTATTTACCAGCAATCCTTTAAAATTAAATTATAGATAAGTCATGAAACCAATTTGTACATATTACGTTAGTCAGTCTTTCAGCTGGTTACCAAAATATTTAGCTGCCGTGAAAACAATCGTTAGAAAACTACTAAACTTCTTGTCTGTAATATTAAAATCAGCTAATATAGTTTGTTATGAAAACTATTTGTAAGTTTGTAGTGAAAAGAATAGCTAAAAACCATCTTCTTACAACTTCTCACGAAGATATTAAATTCTTGGAGAATATATAGAATTATTCGCGTATTTAATTTAACGTCTATTCGTATATTAAAATGAGACGAAAGAGTAGAACTAAAAAGCGAAGGCACTTTAATTCCTCAACAAAAACAATATCGCTAAATGATTTAATATAACGAATACATACTGCAGCGTGAATACAAAATCGTATATTGTGTTACAAGGACGCAAAGTTGGCGATTTCGACGAGTCTAAAGTTTGTCGCACGAGCGACGAGGGTAACAATATCACACGAGGTGCATTTGCCAATTTCGTCCGAGTTCACACAATGCTTTTTGTAATAGCGGGTTAAGTAGAACTGGCAGATATAAAGTTTGTCCAAGCAGCCAGCAAACGGTAACGAACCCGTCGCCCGCATGCTCAGTAGCTAAGCGTGTTCCAAAACCGACACAGCTTCGTTTTAGCTACTGCGCATGCGGGTGACGGTTTCGTTACCATTTGCTGGCTGCTTGGAACAAACTTATAGATTACACAATTATCTTGTAGGATGGCGCCACTTTCGATTAGTTTCGGCCCAAAAGCATTTTCCAATGAACGAAAACAAGTTAGTTTTGAGCTGCGTAGGTGGGACTTTCATTTTTTAATACTATTACGCAATTAGACTTTTGAAAAAAATAATTATCGATTTTTTCATTTTATTTTAAAACTTTATTATAAATAATATTGATAATCGATGCGAAAAACTTTCTAAAACTTTCTTTAAATTAATTACCTATAAGCAATTTAAAATTGATAAATTAAAAAAAAATCACGTGGCTGAAAATGCACTAAAATTGGTTAGTTTTGTTTTTGACAATTGTGACGTCATAATGTAAAAATGTATATACGCTATAGTATACTACCAATGGCTTCTACATGTGTATTGACTAAAAATATCCTAAATTTAGTATAAAAAATATTGTTGACAAGTAATTCTATTTAATAATGCGTGACAAAGCTTTTATAAAAGCCAATTTTGGTAATATACTTACTGTGGATATATTTATAATAACATATTTTCTAAAAACTGATACATATTCGGTTCAATTCAGCTGAGATTCGAGATGCTAAAGCATCAATGTAAGTAATCGTGCATCGGTTCATGAAACTGCCGATCAAACACCGGTCAGCGTAATGCTGGGGCGTGAGTTGCGGTTGCCCTGTGATATAGAATTTGGGCGCCCACCGTCGGATCAGGAGGAAGCCGGGGACACGTACACGTTGCGACGAAAATTGGATGACATCCATTAACTGGTCCGCAAGAGTAGCCAACTAGCCAGTGACCGGATGAAGAGCCGTTACGACGTGAAAGCACAAGAGGGCGGGTTTCAACAAGAAGATTCAGTCTGCCTGTACAACCCGTGCAGACGTCGTGGCCTCTCACCGAAGTTACAACGGAACTGGGAAGGCCCATACCAGGTAATGAAGCGGATCAATGATGCCGTCTACCGCATTCGGAAACTACCAAGGGGGAAGCCTAAAGTGGTACACTCCAACCGGCTAGCACCTTACGAAGGGGGACGGCGTTATAAATATGGGGCAAGACGACGAGGCCAGAATCACCATTGGCCGAACTACTGTGGCGGATAAGCGGCCTGTTTTTAAGGATTTTATGGCCGACTTCTCCTGGGCGAGAAAGGGCTGATACGGCGTGACCACAGAACAGGGGCGTGATCTTTTTGGCGTCCCTAGTGAGTACTTGCTTGCTCACTGCGTCTCGAGAGACCTACGTATGTCCAGAGGCATTGCAGCTGAGTTCAGTCGACGATTCGGCCTCCGGAAAGAGATCCGGGGACAGGGGCCCCAGGTCGGGAAAGTCTTGCGGCTGCAGAACCAGCATCGCTCGTTTATTACCTGGTAACGAAGCAACTGTTTCATCAAAAGTCCACCTATGCTAGTTTGTGGAACACCCTACTGGAGTTGAAGGCCAACCTATTCGCCGGCGATGTTAAGAAACTGGCGATTCCGAAGCTGGGCTGTGGGCTCGACCAATTGAACTGGAGGGTCGTGCGAAACAAGCTGGAGGTCCTTTTCAAGGACACTGGGGTGCATATTCTGGTGTGCAGTCTTAGAGCCTCAAATGTGTCCAGATAAAAGCGTGGAATGCTATTTCTTCACCAACAGCAAGTGTAGCCGAGGCGAGGGATGCCGGTACCGGCATGACCCATTCCTACGTGCCAGAAATCTGCCCTGGGACAGAGAAGGTCTAAGAGGGGGGCAGTCTTGCGTGCCCCTTGATGGGACGACTATGGAATCTGTAGAAACTACTAGAAACGACAACAATGGAAACAGGTAAAAACACCCGACCTTTAGACAATCGCTTGGAAAGAACAATACATGTAAAGGAAGAAATCTCGATTCGTCCAGAACATTCGATAGAAGCGTGGGACGAGGCTATAAAAGGCGAGCGGAGTGGTTGAGTCAGGCAGTCAGTTATTCAAGTTGTTCGTGAGTTGTATTGATACAAGTCTGACGTTGCGACATAATTTCAGTTATATTGCGAAAATAAATTAACTTTGGTGAGTGCAATTATAAATCCGGTTTTAAATAAATGACTTATAGTTAATAGACAAGTGTGCTGATAAACTTTGTGTTGTCTTCCTGTGTGTTGAAAATATTTTGTGTACACAATTTAGTGACTCTTTATTCTCTGTTACTTAGTCTTTTATTTTATAATTTAGAACTATTAGTTTTGTTTCTGTTAACGTTATTATTTCTGTTAAGTTAAAGAAGTACGCTTTCTTTCATGTGTTTTACTGTTTTGTTAAACATTTATTATTGCAAATAAATAATTTCCACAACGGACTACAACAGTTTTGTTACAATATATAATATTATACCATCTAATTTTACATACCATTGCCTAGCATCAATCGTGGTCTATTTATTTATTGCAGCGAGTTCTATTTTAAAAAAATTCTTGCCAATTTGGCGACAGGACCATTCCAACTTTAAAAATATTGACATTTGACACATTATAATAAAGAAAATAAGCTTTCTGTTAACGAGTGCGGTGATACGGGTAACGGCTAGTAGTATTAAATATTTTGATATTTGCTACTCGTTTTCAATGTTATCTATATAACATGTTATCACGTCATGTAAAAATTAATCAAACCATACTTGTCAACTACCTAACAAATCTACAGAACAAAAGACTTTTTTTATTTTCAAAATATTCTGAAAACTATAAAGTTTAAAAAAACATTGCTTTACAAAACATTCTTATAAAAATAAGTAGAATAACAAGCCGTTACAAAAAGAAATACCATTATTATATAAAAACAACGTTACAGCAGCGTCAATTTTCTCCAAGAACAATAGGGCTCTTTATATTTTGCATATCAAACATCCTCCCAAAGTTTTATTTCAATTCGCTCATCAGTTTGACCTGCGTCGTGTTCAAAGACAAACAGACGACAGACTTTTTTCAAAAATGTGTTTTTTGGATTAGCGGAACCTCAAGACGAAAAATGTTGTAAAATTTTGAAATGTTAATTTTGATCTAAAGTAAGTAGTACAATTCACTTGTGGTGTTGGAATGGTAAAATATAGTAGAAGAATTGAGAGAACTGACTAATACTATTTAGGTGTTGCTGTAGTGTACTAAAACTATAGTTGCTGTAACTTATTTCGCAAAGTTATAAAGCATATCTAGTTAGTCTACGTCTATGCTGCAATTTTCTACACTTTACAATGTACCAACTGATATGTGGTTGATTATTTTTTATAGGCGAGTCAAACATTTCCTATTCTATTCTTTAAATGGTCACATCTTGTCAACCCTTATTTTCTGACAAAGCGTTCTGCAACCCAGAATCAGACTGATCAACAAAAAGAAAAGTAACATGAAAATTGATTAAGTTAACACTTGAAAATGTAGCAGATTCTAACAACTATACAACGATTTTAACTTCCCGCTATAAAAAAAAATCAATGATTTTTTCAGAAAAATAGGGATGTTATTGTTTTCAATCCGATTTTTGAAAATCGAGTTTTCGTCAGATCTCGTCATTTTAAGGTCCTATAGGAAGCTATTCGGACTATTTTGGCGATGATTTCCGTACAGCTGTGTGTGAGTGTGTGTGTGTGTAAACCTCTTCTTACTTTTGAACGGAGTATCTGACAGAAACGCGATTTACGGCATCTTACGTGACTTTACTGAACTTAGATTTCCTGAGAATTTGGAATGATTCGGCCCAATAGATTTTGAGAAATCTCAAATTTTAAAATTTTTTAGAATATTATCTAAGCTACCAAACCGATTAATTCCAAAATCTAAACAGTTTTTCTCCATAGCTCTATATAAAACTGCGTCGATTGCCGCAATCTACATCAAAATCGGTTCATTTGTTCAAGAGATATCGTGAACGAAAAATTCGTAAAAATGTGTTTTTTTTTAAATTACTCGTAAAATTCTTCAGATTAATTGTTTTGTAATAAATTACATTCTTAGGTTAAAAAAACTGCGACGATTGCCGCAAACCGCATCACAATCGGTTCATTTATTCACGAGAGCTAGAAAATAAACTTCTTGCTATATTTTATATATTTTTGAGCGTTTTTTTTGAACTCGAAAATAGCGGGAAGTTTAAGGGATAGCCTGCAGGGTCAAACTTTTTTTCAAATTTTTTTATTCAGTAATTAGTTCCATTGTAATTTGTAATTCGGTTTTAGAATTAGATAATAATTTAGAATGTTTATGCTTGTTTTGAAGCATCAGTAGAAAATTATGAAAAAAGGTCAGTAAAAGTGCATTGGGAATACTAATACGAACGTATATCTGTGGATGTGAAATAATAGTTCCACTACCGCAGGCAAGTTCCATTGTGCGACATAATAATATGTGGAGGGCATGTTCTACATATTGCATATGCATGACAGCAGTCGTAGTAGTTTTAAACTGTGCTCTGAACGCGATCTCTTCTACTGCTGCATTTTATATTGCATTAGGTATGTCGTAATAATAGCTATGCACTGCGACAACAGAAGACAATGCTGTCAACGGTATTATTATGCTATTGGGCAGAGAACGAAAATGAAATACTACAAGGAGTTCATAATACAACATATCCGCTTGTATAAACTCAACAGTTGGAAAATAAATAGTAATAATTGTTTAGCATAGTATGATCGTTTTATTAGCGAGTGTGTCAGAATGAACCATTGACCTTGCCAAGAAATCGCTATTTATATAGGTTTAATAACAAAGTGTGAAATTAGAAGGCGTTGCATTTCACAAAATATTAATATAAAATAAAATATAGTTTAAAAAAAACTAAAAAACACGCTTTATATCGGACTAAAAAGTAAAAAATAATTGTTTTAAAATAAGCTTAAAAAGCGTTGGGCGCTCGATGTACGAAAATGTGGAACAAAGCGCCCCACGCTTTTTAAGCTTATTTTAAAACAATTATTTTTTACTTTTTAGTCCGATATAAAGCGTGTTTTTTAGTTTTTTTTAAACTATATTTTATTTTTCACTTTTTAGTTTGAGGATCTATAAAAGAATTTATTAATCCTGGGGGTCCTAATAAGGATAATGGGAAACTGTTATCAAATTATTGCATTGTCATCGGTCCTTGATACGTATGCAAAGTTTCAAATTAATCAGACTTCGGGAAATTGGTGAAAATTATGCTCAAAGATTCCGTTACGGACATACATACATACTTAGTTACAACCCAAACTAATATAAAGCGTATAAAAACTGACTAATATTTGAAATGACATCCGTTTTTGAACAAATGCAATCTTTTTATTTTAAGACAGAACGTACGCAATCTTTAAATGTCCATAATACACTGTGTAACAGAAAAGGATAACCGATTCGCGTGCGCGATGTATTAAGCAATATCGAATTTATACAGTGTTTATTTCTGTTTTTTCGTTATACGAGAAATTGTCGTAGCGATGAATAGACGGCTGTGGGTTGTCGTGCGATGAGTTGACAGGATACCATATAAGAGTCTGTTGCTCCAAGTCTGTCATTTCACAGTAAATTAAAATTTAAAACATGTCGTGACGTCATAACAAATACTTTAATGAAAGGCGTTATAGTATAGTAAACTCAGTAACAATTTCGCTACAATGTTAAAACAATGAACACACTGAATCAAAAAGATATTTGTTTATAATGAAAATGCCGGTTGATTTTCGATCCACCTATTAGATTTTTCATAAGCAGAATACAATTTTGTCAATGAACGTTTGTCTAAGTTTTTTTTCCAGAGCACTCCGTATATTATAGCGACGAAATTATTATTGGTTATAATTAATCTAAAATGAAAACATTGACTACCAAATTCCATTGAGGCTATAACACATAATAGCAATAAGCGAGTTAATAACGCCATTGTTTTAAAACAATTGTATTTTACTTGTGTGTACTCTACATCGACAGACCGGTGTCAGGTATTAGTGTTTTATTTCATGCGAATAGCTTTAATATGCTGTATAAATCAAGCTTTATGGAAATTTTTATGCAATTTTTCATACATGTAAATTTCTGACGTTACAGAATAATTTTATATGACTATTACATTCATATTTATAATATTATACAGCTTGTTAAGATAACAGATAAAAAATGAAAATATTTGGTTAAAAAAATTGACTTAGATTAAGGATTCGTGAGGAATATCTCAAATCACTGAGTTAATTATATCTGCAATAAGTACCCGAAATGTCAGAACGGTAAAAAAATAGTTTAGAAAATGTATAATTATGTAATACTAGTGGCCCGATCCGGCTTCGCTTGAATTTTTAGATTGCTATCGTTCAATCGTCGACTTACGTTGCAAAATTGGTCTCCACGAAACACGCTTTTATTTTAACGCGCTAATACGAGTATATATATCCAATGTTTATCCTGAAGGTTCATTCTAAATAGTGGTGAAAGAAAATTTGAAATCGGATAAGTAATTTCGAAAATTACCCTCCGCATACACACAAACTCATAAAGTTCGCACTCTCTATTTGTAATATTAGTATATAGACCAGGGGCGGGCAAATCTTTTGATCGGCGGGCCACATAGCTGATGAAAATTTGATCGCGGGCCAAAAATTTGCAGAGTACATTCTATTTCCGCATTTGGAGAGCAAAAAAAAAAACAATCCTCACATTCTATTTCCGCTACTATTTTTCTAAAATTTTCTAAAATGCTTCGCGGGCCGGATCCGGCCCGCGGGTCGCCTTTTGCCCAGGCCTGATATAGACTATTTAAAAAAATCATAAATATAAAAAAAACTGAAATACTACTTAAAACTACTCACTGAAAATATATCATCATCTCTTTTCCTTTCAAATCAAATAATTTACTGTCTAAATTGGTAATTTACAGACTGTTGTAAATAGTAATTATTTTGAGGTATCTAATATACATTGTTTTTCCAGGGCTTGCCCGTAATACCTACATCAGGTTCCCCATTCGCATACCTGAGCCTCTCTCACGCCAACATCCCCGCCCCCACCGACCCTCGCAAAAATTATTTTGTCAAATATTTATGTTCTAAATTAAATACTTAAAACAATAAACAAATTTATTTAAAAATAGATTAACACCATACCGGTTAAAACAGCTAATAGTTCCTTATTTTTTATCAAATTTGAAAGATAAAAATGGTTTTTGTGAGTTATTCTTAGAAGATGGACATATGCTGTCGCGGACTTTTTTAGAATTTTTCAAGAGGAACAATTCAGCCATACATTATTTTCGTGTAACTATTCCCGCACCGCACGCCGTGAAAGCTCTCAAGAGGCACGACTCTTTCCGACTTAGTGGACAAATATTATTATAATTTTAGCTAATTTGCACATATTGCACATTATATATAGCCTATGCTGGTCGGGAGTAATGTACCTTTCAAATGTTGAAAGAATTTTTAAATAGATGCAGTGGTTCCCGAGATTACCCTCCGCATACACACAAACTCACAAAATTTGCTCTCTCTCTTTATAACATTAGTATAGAAGTATAGATGAGCTCTTATGGAAAATCGCGCAGTCATAGTTTATTTAATACCGGTAAAACATATATAGTAATATCGCCGAGGAAATGTAATTTCTAGGATGTTAATCACATATCTGGGAGGCGTTGTTTAAAATTTTATCTATTGTCATTGATGAAAATCACTAGAGAAAAAAAAAGTTTGAGTATAGAGTTTATAAACATTTTTACTATATTACCGTTTACTTTTGACCACTATCCAATGAATCTGAAAGATTTAATTACTGTTCCAATTAAACACTTTCACGATATCTTCAATTCTAGTTACTCACTCATACGTATATTAATTATATGTAAGGCTAACAAACTGTACCCAAATAGAAGTTTTGGGACAATTTGACGTTGTTCCTACTATCTTATAATTAGCCTAGTTCACAAACTCAAAAACGTGTTAAGACTTGAAATAGCTAGTACAAAAATGACCGATGGCTCATTGGATTCAGAATGACGTCTAGAAAAATGTATTAGAATATTTTATTAGCACATAAAAAAATTATTGCAAAAGTTATAAATAAATTAAGATGAAAGAAAAAAGGCATTTAGTTTTTCACTGATATCTCAAAAACTAAAATCGATAGCCAAAATCGGAAAAAAAAGATTCTGAAAGAGGAGGAAATTTCCAATAAACAAGTCCCATCTCCCGAAGCTCTGTTATTTATAATTTTATTTTAACGTTGAAAATAGGGTTTCGCACGGCCGTTACAGCTCGAGCGCACAGCCTTGTTGAGAGAGTAAAACACATAACATATTTTTTTATAGTATTAATCAACAATTTAAAATTTTTAATAAATTATGGTGTCATTTTAACATTTGAAAGAATAAAGTTCAGTTGAAAAAAAAATTAAATTTATTTTTAAAAAAGTAACTATTTTTTCTCGGAAAGCTGTCTCCATTGACAACAATAAAAAATGTTTAAATAATTGGTCTATAAATTTTTTACTTCGTGGAGCCCTTTTTACATATATACTTCACAAGATTACGTCATATATATATTTAATTAAAAGCTATTTTTTGTTTATTATAAATTTTTAAAGTTAACAAAAAATGAAAGACTTGTCATTTTTGTTAACTTTAAAAATAAACAACTTTTAAATATTTATGAGACCTAATCTTGTTAAGTATACCTATATATAAAGAGGACTCCACGAAGCAAAACATTTATAGGCCAATTATTTAAACATTGCAGAGCTGTTTCTTTCCAGTGAAAAATTAACTGGCTCTTTTAGTGAAATTTATGATTATATTGCCTTTGTTTTACAACAGATTCGAAATAAGCACTTTTGCATTATTGCCACAGATTCTTACAGTTGTGACTTACTCCTGGTGGAGGGTTGTACAATTATATCCGTATCCGGGTATTTCATTGGCTTAAAAGAGGGAAGTTCGTTTAAAAAAACTGTTTCTGTAAAGGAGGGCAAACAATCCTAAGAGAGTAAACTGTACTCGTTGACAAATTCTTAAAATGAAAATATATCAAAACCTAGGGCTATGAAAATTATATTTTATATGTTATAAAAAATAATGATCTATAAAACTTTTCTATTTTTTCATGCAATACAATATTTGTATGTAATATATTTTTTTTGCAAGACACACTACTACAACTATCTGTATTTTATCCTGTATAGCAGTAGTAAAATAACTAGTTTTGTCTAAAATTGACCAAGTGAACCAAAATACTGTTGCGCGCCCCTGTTGGGACGACTATGGACTCCATAGAATGCTCCAGATCACGACAACAATAACATACTAAAGCAGGTAAAAATCCGACCTTTTTAGAATCGCCTGGAGAATGCAACGCATGTAAAGACAAGGTCGAGATGCTTCCAGAACCTTTAATAGGCGGGGGACGAAGCTATAAATTTCGAGCGGAGTGGTTGGCAAGGGGGTCAGTTGTTCGTGAAGCGTTCATGTGTTGATACAGTGTTAGTGCGGTAGTAGTGTATATGCTCATTTCCACCGCCTCAGGTGTCAAATTACACTCTGCTGGTGGTGGGGGTAAGCGTTTCAGTCAGCTCCAATCAGAGCCTTTCCTTTTGTGAGAGAGCATAACGCCCCCTTTTGTGAACCAATGAAATGAAATGAAACAGACATTATTCTCCAATCCGAGCCTTTCCTTTTGTGAGCCAATCCGAGCCTTTCCTTTTGTGAGGCGATCAGAGAGCATAACGCCCCCTTTTGTGAACCAATCAGAGAGCATGAAACAGACATTATTCTCCAATCCGAGCCTTTCCTTTTGTGAGAGAGCATGACGTCCCTTTTCGTGAACCAATGAGTTGATAGTTATAGCGTTAATCGACTATATTTTGTTGTCGACGGTTGTTACATATAACCATCTGAAAAGAGCGGGAGATCAGAGAGAGAGAGAGAGAGAGAGAATGGAGGGAACACATGCTTGATAAATCGAATCAATTTATATTTAGTAAAATCATTTAGTTGTTGATTTAAAATCGTTTATTACATGAATGTATTTTCATCTCTAATTCATTGTCATCAGATCAGTCCGTTTTCTCATCACCGGATATTCTCAGATTACAATATAATGATAAAAGTATAATCTCCAATGTGTCACATATATAATATAGTCATATATGCTGACACGTATAAATAATTTAATTAAATAATTTATCAAGAATGTTAATGAGGTTAATTAAGTATACTCCGAGCCATCTCTGATCAAAAAAACGGAAGCAAGCTTATATGATAATCCGCAAGATGGACTTGTAACATGAGATGAACACTTGACTATCCGCGCCATCTCTGATCAAAAAAACGGAAGCAAGCTTATATGATAATCCGCAAGATGGACTTGTAACATGAGATGAACACTTGACTATCCGCGCCATCTATGATCAAAAAACGGAAGCGACTGCACGCTTCATTATCAGCGTGATGTAAGCTTATGCATTCGGCCGACAGGTGGACTTTTCTGTTGCACTAGTCTGTTCACGCCATCTCTGATCAAAAAACGAGGATATATGAAACACATACTTACCACATACTTCTTTAGTAATAATATCTGAAATATAAAAGATTTCTTTCCCCAAGGTAGTTTGTTTTTAAATAAAAAGACATATAAAATACGTTTTTATTATTTATTGTAAAAAATCAATACAGAGTTAATAATAATATTGCTTAAATCTAATTTACTGTATCCATGCTGAACGTATTGATATCTGTTCGATTATATTTATCATCATCGTCATCACTACCAAAATCGCAATCGATGGTGTCGTCTGAATCTTCGAGTAAATTTTCCGTTGTGTCAAAAATAATTTTAATTTTTAAATCACCAACCGTTAATATTTCTTTTTGCGGCTGCAAATCCGTACAATCGATATAGTTTGAAAGTAATATTTCGTTTGTGTATTTATTTCTTATAATTACTGTAATACCGGCCTCGTGCCTTTCCATGTTGTTTTGAATATTATTATCATTATGCACTAAGCTTAGTATGTTCTCGACATCTGCACGACCATAATTAACATTACCAAAATTACAAACGGCGGCATCGTCTGAATCTTCGAGTAAATTTTCCGAAGTATCAAAAATAATTTTAATTTTTAATTCATCAACCGTTAATATTTCTTTTTGCGGCTGTAAATCCGTACATTCGATATAGTTTGAAAGTAATAATTCGTTTGTATATTTATTTCTTATAATTACTACAATACCGGCCTCGTGCATTTCCATGTTGTTTTAATTATTATTATTATTATGCACTAAGCTTAGAATGTTCTCGACGGACGACTACGATGAATTGTCACTTCTTAGCACCGGACTGAGAATATGAGATACTGCTTCTATTCGTCTTTTAAACCGTTCACGATCCCTAGCAATCTGCTCCCACATCCCCACCCTTGCTTATCGATATGCAAAACTCCAACAAACCATATATTTAATCTCTACCTTATCGTTAAAACATACAACTTTTTTTTATTATTTTTTTATCCATTACAGCTATTCAAGTCAGATATTATTTTTTCACTACAAACTATGGAGATTTCATAAAAGAGTCTTTCGTAATTAAAAGTGTGTAAAATATCTTTAAGTATAAAAAAATCATTGGAACTTAAGCGTAGACAATTCAACAACTTACACTTATCTAAATACATTTTATAATAAATATTTATGCTGTTTGTGTTGTAAACGTACAAGCACAATAAACTGTTTACAAGGTCTTTCATTTCCAACAAATTAATCCACTCACTTTTTGATAAAATTAACGAACAAACAGAATTCGATCGTTGCAATTTTAAATGTTTTATCTTCTTTAAATAAACTTCTTTAATTTCCACGTTTCCGCCAATCACTGAATAAAATCGCCGATGAGCGTCGTCGTTGAAGTATTTGTTTATATGATCACACAACAACATCAGAGCACACCAATCATTCTGTTCGATAAAAATGCTGCTCGATTTCACATCTCTCAGTTCGAGCGTTGCTTGAAAACCTTGAGAAGAAGGCAACCAACCGACGTTAACGTATTTACTTCGTTTGACATCGATGAAAAAAATATTTTGCATCAAAAGTTTCGTTTCAGAATTCGAAACCTCCAAGGCAGGCAGAAACGTAGGTGTAGTAGTTGTTGATGATTCAGCAAAAGGAAAGATTTCAGTGTCAAAGTCGCGCACCAGTGGAAACTCTACAATGTCTTCACCTCTCTCCTCGTTCTCCTCCACCGTTATCACGTTGTTGTAATCGAAATTCACATCATATGATAACGCAGCCATCGTTGTCTCAGGAGAAGAGTTGTATAACTGGAATATATTCGGAGTAATGCTCATCCTAACGCGATCAACAAAGTCTCACGAATACTGGCTTTGCTTTTTTGTGTTCAGTTACAATATTACTAAATCCCCTCCACTCGAATGCCCGAGTGTTTCGTCTCGACACGACAGTCCGTTTCGTAAAGTTTCGCTGCATCTCTTTCCTTAAATAAATAAGATAATAAGGATGAAAACTGAAATTTAATTATTAAATGCAGCCAATGATAAAAATTCTTTATTTATAACTCAATAAATATAGCGTACATTACAACAGATGTGTAAACGCTAGCTCAGCATTTTAAAAGAGTCATTTCCTCTTACAAGTATATGCTTTTATTCTCATCATAATGACATCACGCATACCTGATGCGATTTTTTCCATTAGCGGATGTGAAAACACCAGCTCAGCATTTTTAAATGGTGTCATATTTCTCTTTCGTATAATTTCAAGTATATTTCGTTTCGCTTGCAGAAGTACTACTTCCCCCCACCCTGCGTGATATTACTGTATTTCATAATACATAGCATACCATGTTTCTTCTTTCAGTTTGATTTAATCATTGTGCCGTGTTGCAAGTGTAGTCTTCAAGGGAATCAACAATTTGTCCAGCATTAACCGAAATTTGATTTAATTATCGGTAAGTAAGAAAATATTTTTGAATCTGTTTAAAAAAAGATTTGTAATACTTTTCTATTTTGCTTCAGAACGTAAAAATTGTAGAGCATCGCACCCAGCTGTCATAAGATTGAGAAAACATCCGCAATATACATATTATTATAAGAAGTATGTAAAACTAAAAACGAATAATATCATTGTTGTTTTTTTGCATTATAATTAATAATTTTCTTTTTGGTTACAGATGAACGTGAAACGTTTCAATGAAATTGGAAACTATGAGGGGAAAATCTATAATGATAATAAGTTTAGGAGAATAAGGGATTTAACGATAAATCATAGATATAATATAGAAAAAGTGCAAACAATGAAAACTCGATATGGTGACAAAATTGTCATCATTTTAAAATACGAGAGCGGTATTTTTTTCTTGCCTGCAAGATTTCAACGTTTAAGTGAATCGGACAGAAACGAATTGCTGTCCATGAAAAATTTTTCTCTTATATACAAGGGAGAGAAAAAAGCTGTCGGTCATTCCAACAACACGACCTCCATTATTAATTTTATAGAAAACGATGAAGTGAATCATACTGTAGAAGAAAAAGTCGGTTTACAGACGATAGTTTCACATGATAATGCATTCCGCTCGAATATCATAACCTAAATTTTAGTAGTAACGGAACGTAACACTTTTTCGTGCTTGCAGCCGGTGTTTCATCAATTTATAATACGTTAACGCGTTTAAAAAAAAAAAAACGATGCTTTTACTTCTAAGTAAATAAGTTATTTTCACATGTTTTATTTAGTATGAATATTATGCAGTGCAAGTGTTTTTTAGTTTATGAATATTATAATCATTCATTTAATGTTAATTTTTGTACTAAATGCACAGAATCATTTGAAGAATGTAAGTTCATTAAAAATACTTTAGTAAATTATTGTTTCCTTTGTGAACAGACGCAACATTCTGGATCTTGCATTTTGCTTCTTTATCAGAAAAAAAATATGCATTATTTAAAAAAAAATGCGCTGTTTTAAATGTAAAATAAGTTTAATGTGTTATTATTCTAAATGTGACTTTTGTTTAATGAATGTATCTAGTTTAAGAGAAATAGCTTATAGAAAAATACTATCTTACAACATGCAGATTCCAAATTACATGGAAGATTTTACTATATGTTCAATAAATGAAAAAAAAATTGCAAAATATGATAAAATCAATCGTGAATAAGAATATTTAGCGTAAATTAGCTAGTCTTTCAAAAATATTGTTAATAACTTATTATTTTTTTTTTTCATCTTTTCTGTAAATATGTTATTCATTTATATAAGAATTAGTTTTATATATTATATAATGTGGATGATGTTGAGAATTATTTGATTATTGAATAAATAGGATTATTTCATTTGATTTTTTTTAATTATTAACCTCCATGAAGCCTAGTTTCCTTCATCGCAAATTTATTCCTACAACATGAATCAAAACTCTTTTTGTAGTTTTTGTGAAAAATACACAAACCACACACACACACACACACACACACACACCACACGCACAGACACAAATTTACACACATTGACACAAATATACACACATACACACAAACATAGGCACAAATTTACTCAAATTTACACAGACACACACACACACACACACACACAAGCACACAAAAAATCGCTGTCACAAACACACACACCACACGCACAGACACAAATTTACACACATTGACACAAATATACACACATACACACAAACATAGGCACAAATTTACTCAAATTTACACAGACACACACACACACCCACACACACACCCACACACACACACACACACAAGCACACAAAAAATCGCTGTCACAAACACACACACCACAAAGGTGATAACCACAAAGGTGGATAACGGAAGAGATCTTGTAAAAATAAATAAAATAATATGCCGTTATGAAAAGTATACCATCATTATATAAAAAAAAACACCGTTATAGCAAATATCTCTTCTGCGCATGCGTTGATTTTTCCCAAAAAAACAATAACGCTCTTCATATTTGCATATTAAATCGAAAGACAAGATGAGAAAATAATTAACTTAGTATCACAAATAAAATGTAAAATTGTGGATACTTGCGCCAATTATTTAAAAAAAATCAGTGAAAATATGACTATTCAATTATTTACCAAAATAGAGTTGAAACCATATCGTGGAGATGAGTATTCGGTTTCATTCTTGGAAAAATTAGAAAGAGATCTAGAAAATATAAGGTGATGCAAGGATAAGGTGTAGCAAGGATAAAGAAAAAAAATTCCAGCCAATTGGGCTACGGGACTAGGGTTACCATATGTAAATAGAGAGACTCCTGTCTATGTTATCTAAAATACCTGATTTTTCAGAAAAAATGTTTGTCTAAAGCAAAACGCTGTATAGGCAATAAGTAAAAGCCAGCAGATAATAATGAAGAAGGATGTTTATTACTGTTATTTGTCAGAGGACATTATTTTTTTTTCAATAGATGCGAAATTTGAAAATGACTGTCTCAGACCAATACTGATCGCACGCCTGTCTAAACCTTAAAATGTCTGTCAAATGCGGTAAACGCCTGTCATATGGTAACCCTAGTCGGCACTATTCCAACTTCAAAAATGACAACATTTGATTATAATAAAGAAAAATAAAATTTCTGATATCGCGGGTAATGGCTAGTATTCAATATGATATTGCTAATCGTTGCCATGATTACCTACGTATCATGTTCTCAGTCATGTAAATATTATTCAAATCATGTCGAACTTGTTTATTTCTAACAGATTCATAAAAACGGCTTTTTTTATTTTCAAAATATTTCCGAAACTATAAATTTTTAATATGCCATTATGAAAAGTATATCATTATTATATAAAAAAGACCGTTATTGCAAAAAAAAAAATCTCTTCTGCGCATGTGTTGATTTTTCCCCAAAAAACAATAAGACTCTTCATATTTGCATACCATTCATCCTCCCAAAATTTGGTTTCGATCCGCTCATCCGTTTGAGCTGTATCGTGTTATTAATTTTTACATCACCATCAATTAATCAAATCAGAATGAAATTTAACCCTTTACTGCATGACTTTTTTTATTTTTTGCTGAATTAAATTATAGATACTAAAAATATGATTTTTTTCAATTTTAACATTTATTTTTCAAAAAAACAATGGTTTGTGTCTTATATGGAACATTATGAAATCTTAGAAAACAATTTCGATCCTTGTTGAAACATAACTACATTTAACACATATAGCAAAAAGTGAATGTTCTCGCTGTGCAGCCTGGAAGTTTACACCTTATTCTATTGTTTTCACGCCATTCTGGCAAATGGTCTAAGGCCTATACCATCTTGAGAAAGGTCCTTCTGTGGAAATTTCTTTGATGAATCCTCTTTTTCTTTTTTGCTCATATGCTTGTTGTAGATCATTATTCGATGGTCTTCATATGGATTTTCTCACTGGTTTTCCAGCTACGCACAATGCAACTGATATTGCAATTTTAAAATCCAGGAGTGGTAAAGGATATTTTTTTGTGGAAAAACATTAAAGTGTACGCTATTATAGGTGAGAATATATGCTTCAATTTCATTGTTGAAGTGTATGGAGGGTTATGTAATGCAGTGCTTCGCAACCGATGTGCCGGGAGTCGGATACAGGTGTGTCGCAAACAAATTCAATGTATTTGACATTTTACAATTTACATTTACATTTTGCAACATTTGGAGATTTAATTTTTAATTTCTTAGTTATCATTAAAATGTAACTGAAATAAATTAGCACTATTTTTAACGTGATAACGTCTTATAAATTGATGAATCACCAATATTATAAATTGATAAAACACCAGCTGCATGTTCGAAAAGGTGTAACGTAACGTTCCTAACGTTCCTAACGCGTAACGTTCCGCCTGACCCTGTGCATGCTTTTTGCTAATTTCTCGTATAACAGAATTTGCCTAAACAGTTTTTTTATACAAATTTATATAGAAAAATATTTTATACAAATTTATATAGAAAAATAGCTGTATAAATGCAATGTTGTGTAATGCATGGCGCGACGCGGTCGGTTGTCTTTGTTTGCCGTACATGGAAATTAAAAGCAAACGTATGTCTTGTCTTAACATGAAAACAGCTGCATTTCTAATGTTTAATTCAATTTTTTTAGATTGGTTCATATATGAGCCGCGATGCGGTAAAGGGTTAAAGAATTGTTCATCCCGTTTTTTGCAATCCAATAGGTTCTAATAACTTTTCTATTCTTTTATATATGTTTTTTCTGTTTAATTTGAACATTAGCAGATCCGTTAAAATCAATTCATAATTCAAAATATAATTTAAAAAAGCAATTACATAATTAAAAATCCTGATAACCAAAAAGTACAACCAGCCCTGCTATTTTTCATCGAAAGTAATATAATAAATTATAGACGCTCAAAAACTAAGGTCGTTAGCGTTTATGAAACGATTATGTATTTTCTAATGTATAATTCCTTTTTTGATTTTGATTTCTGAAGACGAATAAGACACAACTATTTAACGAGAGGGAAAATCTGATTTAAAATATTTTCTATGGTTATTTTTGCAATCTATTGTAACATAATTTTTTATCAAATAAAAAGATAAACAGGTATTTGAAAACTTTTTCAATATGAATATAGATCCTGAAAATGACACATGTATAACTTATGATAATGCATTTATGAAAAAAGTATCTATAGTCAATCCCTGTATACGAATAATAAATGCATGTTTTAAAATAGTAAATGTTATGCATGAAAAAAAGTTTAATAGTGAAACAATTTTCAACTCCTTCGCAAAAATTAAAAAACGTAATGTTCTGAATTTAACGTATTACAAGCATTCTGTTAGAATTTCGTGGGTGTCAACTAGTGTTGCCACGAATAGTGATTTTGCCGAATATCGATTATCATATATTCAGACATATTCTCGATCGAAGCGTTGAATATTCGTCAGCCGAATTAATTATTTTTTTACATTTCGCGGGTAACAGGTTACGACTTGTCCCATTACGAAGCATGCGATAGCAACGCTGCGAGCGTATTTGTTTCATTTGCGCAACTAGTCCGTATCATAACACGCATTATTTGAGCAATGTTACATCAAATTGTGTTACAGTAAAACCTCGTAAAAATCAGACAAAAAGTTCGTGTTATGTGGGAGTTCGTGTAAACCGAGTATGGCATAAAATACAGTCATTTTTTAAGTGTCAAATCATGATTTATTTTAAGTAAACATTGAATAATTATTTATTATAATTTATCTAATAACATTAATTGTTCTTAAATATTATCTAAGTTTGAAAGTTTGTTTTTATTTGTTTACAAAATACATTTCAATAAATAAGAGGGGAAACATTTTGAGGTATGTTTCTATTTATAGGATTTCGAGTGAATTTTTAATCTCTCAGTCCTTTGTCTATTTTTAGAATGTGAGTTAATTACTTTTGTAATCCCTTAAGCGAATCTTTTCTTTTAGTTGTATTGTATATTCATTGATCAAAAAATGATCAAAATATATGATTTGAGAATTTTTGTAGTTCGTATTATCCGATAATTAACCGTGAAGGGACGAAAAAGTTGTTCGAAGTTCGTATTAACGAGGGTTCGTGTTAACCGAATATAATTACATTAAAGCTTATGTGACCATTGTCGAGAGCAAATTTTTGTTCGCGTTAAACCGAAATTCGTGTTAACCGTGTTCATATTAACGAGGGTTTACTGTAATAATACTCCTTATTACTAAAAAATATCACTAAAAGCTTTACAAAATAATACTATTTAAGAAAAAAATCACATATTTTTGAGTAATAAATGCGTTTTTCCCCATGATTTGATATTCAGTTGAATAGTATGCTACATTCAGCTGAAAACCGAAACACATTGAATTATGAATTTGCTATTTTATCTAATAGTGACATAAGCTATAAGTGTTTTCTGTTATATCATATTTACTTAATGTGAAAAAACATAACATATCAACCATGAGGGCAAGAATCCTATTAGCACGTTACCGAAAATTTAGGGAAATAAAAGCCTAACACGCATAATGTATATTGAAGAATATAAATATATTTTTTTTTCTTGAATTATTATTCTTTTTCAATTTTTTCCATTATGTTAAATCAAAAGATGGAATTTGCAACATCGGATAAAACACAAAGATATCTCTTCATCTCACGTTTTGGTTCTAAGAAATGTTATAGTCCTGTATTTAGAGTTATTTGACAGAATGAAATATTAAAAGTATGGTTTTTTCAAGCTGTATACAGTGTAGAATTAACAATTTTCAAGAGAAAACAAAAAATATTCAATCATGATGTGGTGAGTGGGCGATGCTTTATGTGCTTATAGTGCTTATACTGCACAGGGTAAACAGTAATGATTACTATTATAATTAAAGTATGCATTAAACACGCGTATATTCTAATTAAAATTATGTTACACATCTGCCAAGCGTCCCGCGACGACTAACATTTTTTTATTAGCTGCTCTTTCAGCCTAGAGAGGAAATTTGTTATAATCCTTTAATTGTTATAATCCTTTAATTGTTAACAGGCCATGTTTCCTAAATATTAGACAAAAACGGAGATTTGTCTCCATAAAGCTATAGAAGGTTAGCTGTGGAATAATTATATAAATTTATTACTCAAACCATAAAATTTAAAAAAATTATCCTTTCCTAATACACCTCTGTTTCGCTAAACGTTTCCTATTTCAAAGATTAAATGCAATCAGCATACGTTATATGAAACAATATGTAACGAGCAAAGAAAGTTAAAGAAGGGTGAAAGTTTCGCATCGAAAACAAAATAATATTTTATTTTGTTTTTTTTTCTGGTTTCTAAGCAAGGTGTGATTATCTATCTCATTATGACCCATAAAACATTAACTGACGATAATAACGGGTAAATATAAATAATACAATGAGTATAGAATATCATTCTTTGATGCAGTCATTTCACAGCGATTAAATATAAATAATACATTGAGTATAGTATATCAAGGGGAAATTAAACATGATATTTTATATAACATCGTTATAAAATTGCAATGGTTTATATTTTCGTGGTTTTTCCGTTATATCCGCATATTAGACACTCTACTGCACTGTTTCATCTTATTTTCTTATAGTGTCTGTATGCTTTTGAATGCGCAAATTATGCAGAATTTTAATAACAGTTCCATTCCTGTTACGCTTACGGAACAGAATCAAAAACCTATTACTTTTTAACAGTTCCAACGTTGGAATCAGTCATTCTCGGATTAGCATGTAACATGTAACGTATAAAAATCACATGTTAATGTTACGATGATATACTAAAATCGACTTTACGTATAATGAAAGCATGCTGTTATAATAGGTAATTAATGATTATTTTATGAAGAAGAACGTTCGTTGCATACTAGTTTTCTAGCGCTGGTTTTTTTCTTGATTACTGTTAAGTGCTCACTTCACACGAGACTATTTTTCAAGCGTGTTTTATGGCTCTCACCCTATATTCTGTTAATAATAAAACAACGTAGTATGATTAAATCTACAATATCGAGAAAATTTTAGTTGATAATGAATATTTTGTGAAGAAGAACGTTCGTTATAATACTAACAACTGTTCCATTCTGTTTCAAATAACTGTTCCTAGTATTGAAACGTGTTAAATCCTTATATCTCATATTCATGTTTCGTGACCAAACATGTGAAAAAACTGACTGTAATATAATTCTAGTCTTATCTTAAATTACATCACCATCTGTAAAGACGATACACATGAGACTGGTTTTCCTTGCATTCTAGTTTTCTAGCGCTGGTTTTTCTTGACTACTGTTAAGTGCTCACTTCACACGAGACTATTTTTCAAGCGTGATTTATGACTCTCACCCTATATTCTGTTAATAATAAAACAATGTAGTATGATTAAATCTACAATGTCGAGAAAATTTTAGTTGATAAACTAGGGGTTAGTCTTTTTCTAAAATTCTTTTTTAATTTCCAATTTGAAACTAATATTTTTTTTTTCGCTTTTATTAATCGAAAATAAACTGCTTCGCGGGAACGGGGAAAAATCTCATATACCCAGGCGTATGTGTTAAAGTAACGTTGTATTTACTTTTAATAAATATACATTTTTTGGGAATTATATTATCTTCTAAGAATGAACCATATTCGATTTGAAAAAAGAATATAGCGCACAGCATGTTTTTTTCTGTTGAGTGAACCAGGTCTTTGAGCTGCATCATAAAAGAAGTGCAAATGCTGTATCTTTTTTAAAAAATATGTGAAAAGCTGATACTTTACTTCAAAACTACATTTCAACCCGTTTATGCTCTTCAAGAAGTGGAAAAGCTTCATCATATAGGATGTAGCCGCAGCGGGTAACTAGTAGATTATTGTATGAGTAAAAGAAATATATTTTCATTCTGGTATTTACAAAGCCGTGAAAGAATGAAACATAATATAATAGATGTAACATTCCCCTTAAAGTGAAAAAAAAACATAATTTAACTACATTTTCAGTTGCAAACAACGTTTCATGTAATCCTTCATAAAGCGTTATTGTAAAATTGTGACAGAGCAATCGTGATAAAGATTGAAATTTTCTAGACACGATATAGCACGGCTTGTCAATTTCATACCTTTAGAAAAACAGAATCGAACACATTCATATGGTTTCGTAAACTTATTACCTATAAGCTAAGGGTGATACAAATATTGTTTCACCTACATCGATCGTTTCAACAGGCAGTTAATTTTACTTTAAATACCGTAAAAATTTCAGTCATTCATTTGACATGTAGAGTATCCCCTTAATGAAATATAACTTCTTTAGATTTTGCTGACAGTTGCTCCCACACTCATTTTTCTTCAACGCTAACGTATTTAACACATTAACTACCGCAATAATTAGATATTTCTGGTTAGAACCGTTCTGCCCTTGAATATGATAGATATTTCTTTAGCATTAATGAAATTTTTCATATGAAAAAACAAGTCTGCATAGGATGCTAAGAGCTTTTGTTTGAGTTGCTTTTTTGAAGTAAATACATAAAAAAAAAAATAACTGTTTACTTTTTTACTATGTATTTTTCAGATTTTTTTATATTTTCAACAATGTCACATGAAATAATTTAGAAATGTAAGGAATTTGAATAAAATAATAATATGAAAAAATATTTTATCTGGAGATTCATAGCTTTTTAGTGAAATTCCATCTATATTCATTTCAAGCCGTGAGAAACAATCGTCGATTCACTGGTTTCCAATGCGTGCCAGCCGTGTATAATGAGCTGTATTAACGATACATTGAACTGAGAAAATGAATGATTGGTTATTTTAAATTGAATTGAATGAGAACCAACCTAATATGATATTCGCGGTTAATGTAAATGATTCTTCATGCGTCAAGTTATGCTTTATCACGGCAGTCAACATGTTAATTCTTGTGATGTACACTTATATAAATATAATGTGTAGCGAATAAAGAAATTTTATAATAGTCAAATCATAATCATGTCAACATTCGATAACTTATTCCAAAACTCCACCCCAGAGAGGGTGATGATATTCTATACAAATGGTTCGGTGTTGGATATAACTAATACCCAGTTATTAAATATTTTCCAAGAAGCAGCGCAATTTCCGGATGAAAGCGTGGAACAGATGGAGTTCATCGCGGAAAAATTGCTGGAGTTTATTACACAATGGCAAGTAAAAAAAAAATATAATTATTTCATCTTAACACCTTGACTGTTGATATAAATTCAAAAAAGGTCAATGGGAACCGAATTTGCTTTTTTATCGATAAATCCTTTTTTCACTGTCATTTTTTTACGAAGTTTATTTAAGCTTATGAGTTTTAATAAACAATAACAATTCGAAAACATACACTTGCAAAAACAAAAAAAACATGACTTAATCGTGCTAAAAACATCAAATAAGCCGGCCGGCACGTCGTGTGTGTGTATGGATTGTTAATGGTTCGAGCCGGTGATATGATTAATTAGTATGCGATTTGAAAAAAAAGTGTTTTAGATTAATTATTTAAAAGTAAATTCGGTTCCCATTGACCTTTTTTGAATTTATATCAACAGTCAAGGTGTTAAACTAAAGTTATTACTTATTGTTCAATAGCCCGCCATTCAAATTTTTTTCTAATTGATTAAATAGTGATTTTTTTGAAATTTATAACAACAGTTAAGGTGATAAACTAAACTTAATACATTCCTTCTTGATTCTACAATAACCAACCGTACAAATTTTTTTCTAATTGATTAAATAGTGATTTTTTGAAATTTATAACAACAGTTAAGGTGATAAACTAAACTTAATACATTCCTTCTTGATTCTACAATAACCAACCGTACAAATTTTTTTCTAATTGATTAAATAGTGATTTTTTGAAATTTATAACAACAGTTAAGGTGATAAACTAAACTTAATACATTCCTTCTTGATTCTACAATAACCAACCGTACAAATTTTTTTCTAATTGATTAAATTGCAATTTTTATAATTTATAACAACAGATAACGTGATAAACTAAAGTTAACCAAATATCTGGGTTTTTTCCACAGGTATTAAACTTTAATAAAAGTAAACTAAATTATTGAAAATATAAAAGTTGCTAATTTTTTTAATTAGACGCTGATAAAATATAGTAATAAATTAATAATATTTAATCTTCTTTTTTCAGGTGATGGACTCCGCTTATATTAGATTAAGGTAGTTTGTAGTTAGTAATTAGTTTTTTTTAAATAGTTTAATTAGTTTTTATATAGTTTTAATTAGTTTAATTAGTTTTTATATAGTTTTAATTTTGTTTTTTTATTTTTTAATTAAGTTTATATAAAAATTTAAAAAAAATAAAAAAATGTTAAAAATCATTTCTACTTTATTTACACATCCTTACTTGCGGAGCAGAGTAGGTTTAGAAAATTAAAAATAATGAAAAAGCAGAGAATGCTTTATATAAATATCAATTAATTAACATAATATGTTTTAGTAGACTTTCATTTCATTTTTTAAAGTTGATAAACAGAAAAATGCTTTAAATTTTAAAATAATAAGTATAAAACAATATTTTTGAAAGAAGTTAATTTACGCTAAATATTCTTATTTACGATTGATTTTACATTCATATAATTTTTTCAATTTACCTTTCTTTTATTCACAGCTTAATCATAAAATGTGGTAAAACAGGAGTGTTCAACCAATCGAATGCGACATAATTTTATATGTTAATCTTTTTACTTTATCTATTCAAAAAATCAATTTTCAAACTAAATCGAAGTAAAATTAATTTTTTTTTCAAATCTCTATATAGTATTTAAAGCAAATCAGAGTGAATTGAAAATATATTTAAAGTTCAAAGATAATATTAGAAATACAAGCTAATAGGTTGAACAGTCCTGAAGTAAAACATATGGAATGAAAATAACATTACCTAAATCTTCAGTTTACTTTCATTTTATATTAATAACAAATAAGAAATGTGATCCTAAATTTAGAAAAGAATGACTATTGTAAAATTTTATTTCTTTTTTAATATTATGAGTAATTTAAACTAAAGAAAAAATGTATTAAATATTAAGTATTAACATAATTTTTTTTGAAAAAGTTGCTAATTATACCAATTATTCTTATTTTAACTTTAATCATATGATAAAAACTAATTCACTAAGAAAGCGATTAGCGTTGATGTTGATCACTGATAATAGGTAAATGACGTGTTCTTATTTTCGTTTCACGTTCATCTGCAACCAAAAAAGCTATTATTAATTATGAAAAAAAAAACAACAATAGATAGTTCGTTATAATTTTCTTACTTACCGATAATATCAGGAATTATAACAAATTTCGGTTGATAATAAGTTAATCTCGTCTGCATGTTTCTGGCTGAGGAGAAAACTAGACTCGTTCAAAAGCTTGTATAATCTTCGTTTTTCTATGCAGTCTGCCGGACAATTATCGAAATCCTTAAATATTAAATTGCGTGACAAAGATCCAACACTTGTTGAGAAATGTATATCTAACCATGACGTTCTATTAGATGTAACTGACTCACATATAGTATAAAGTTCATTTTCAGATAACGAAAATATTAACTCTAGTTCGTTAAATTCAGGCTTATAACGAATGCTTTTAATTAATATACTATCCAAATTTATATATTTATCAAAATTAACATTCCACTTGACATAAACAAGCCCTGCATAATTGAAATTTTCCATAACTGAAGCGATGGACATTACTGCAAACAACGATGATTGATAAAAAAAATTTCTAATAACGGAATAAATTTAACACTTAACAATGAATACTGCACTTGCAACACGAGACAATGATTAAAACAAACTGTTTTGTTGTGAAATATTATGCTTAACGCTGAAGTATTTCTACAAGCGTAACGAAGTTATCTTAACATGTCAATGTTTTTTTTAATAAAACCAAACAATATTTCTTACAAAAATAAAAACGAATATAGTTTTTACAAAAAATACAGTTCACATCCTTTGTAATGTAGATATATCGACTGTCATGAAAAAGTATTTTTTTTCGTCGTCTTAATTATAATAAACAGTTAACTATTTTATTTCAGACTTGTTGTGTTGAACTATTTTATTTTTTTATATCAGACTTGATGTGTTGAAACTATGTCTGTTTGCCGGAAGACTATCGTTTTTTATAATTAATAAATAACCTGTGAAATAAGTGTGTAAACAATATATAATAGTATAATATTATATAACACCTTGTATAACGATCACATCCGCTTCAGGTATGCGTGACGTCATTATGATGTGAATAAAATCAAAATACACTTATGTTACCAACGAATACAATTTAATTACGACCTCAGCAGAATGCATAATCTGGACTTTGAACTGTTATTACAAAACGCTAAAAAGACAGAGCCGGACTTTACTTGGGTAATATTATTGAATGTTTGTATCCAATATTCTTCTATCACTAGTATCTGTTATTACAAGGTGGGGCATTCGATAAAATTTTACGCCGAGCATTTTGAATGATTATAGCAGAAGCCGATTGGTTCACTGGCTGGAAAGGGACGGTTGTGTAATTGGAGAATAAAGTCTGTTTCAAAACATCTAATTTTGGGTAACTGCCTGATTGGAGTATAATTAACATCCACCCGCCATTTTTGATTGCTTAAAGCCCCACCCTGAATGATTAAAACTATCATCTCATCGATTCACGAAAAGAGAGCGCCATTGATCGTCACTGAAACGTCGCAGTGACGCCAGAGTGGAGGTCAATGAGCAGAGCTGTAAGTCCGTACTGAGGATAAAATATCAGTTTTTTTATTATTTTGCATTAAAATTTGAAAATGTAACCTCTACTTTTTTTAATTTTTTTATTCTAATGTTTATTATAAATAAAGTTTTGTAAATTATTAATAAGTGTCACTCTATGTGCGGCACGCCAAAAAATTTTAAAAACTAAATTGGGTCCGTTGATTAAAAAGGTTGCACACCCCTGATCAAGATTAAAAAAAATGTTATGTTAGACTAATAATTTAATAAAAGAACACGATTCTACCTGTCACATTAAGTTCTCATGATGAGATTTTTTAAGGCCGGACCTGTTTTAGTAATATAAGTGTCGAATTACATTGTTTATAATGCAACAGAAAAGTCCACCTGTCGGCCGAATGCATAAGCTTACATCACGCTGATAATGAAGCGTGCAGTCGCTTCCGTTTTTTGATCATAGATGGCGCGGATAGTCAAGTGTTCATCTCATGTTACAAGTCCATCTTGCGGATTATCATATAAGCTTGCGCCGATAATGTCGCGAGCAGTGTTGCTTCCGTTTTTTTGATCATAGATGGCGCGGAGTATACTTAATAATTCTCATTAACATTCTTGATAAATTATTTAATTAAATTATTTATACGTGTCAGCATATATGACTATATTATATATGTGACACATTGGAGATTATACTTTTATCATTATATTGTAATCTGAGAATATCCGGTGATGAGAAAACGGACTGATCTGATGACAATGAATTAGAGATGAAAATACATTCATGTAATAAACGACTTTAAATCAACAACTAAATGATTTTACTAAATATAAATTGATTCGATTTATCAAGCATGTGTTCCCTCCATTCTCTCTCTCTCTCTGATCTCCCGCTCTTTTCAGATGGTCATATGTAACAACCGTCGACAACAAAATATAGTCGATTAACGCTATAACTATCAACTCATTGGTTCACGGAAAGGGACGTCATGCTCTCTCACAAAAGGAAAGGCTCGGATTGGAGAATAATGTCTGTTTCATGCTCTCTGATTGGTTCACAAAAGGGGGCGTTATGCTCTCTGATCGCCTCACAAAAGGAAAGGCTCGGATTGGCTCACAAAAGGAAAGGCTCGGATTGGAGAATAATGTCTGTTTCATATCATTTCATTGGTTCACAAAAGGGGGCGTTATGCTCTCTCACAAAAGGAAAGGCTCTGATTGGCTCACAAAAGGAAAGGCTCGGATTGGAGAATAATGTCTGTTTCATATCATTTCATTGGTTCACAAAAGGGAGCGTTATGCTCTCTGATCGCCTCACAAAAGGAAAGGCTCGGATTGGCTCACAAAAGGAAAGGCTCGGATTGGAGAATAATGTCTGTTTCATATCATTTCATTGGTTCACAAAAGGGGGCGTTATGCTCTCTCACAAAAGGAAAGGCTCTGATTGGAGCTGACTGAAACGCTTACCCCCACCACCAGCAGAGTGTAATTTGACACCTGAGGCGGTGGAAATGAGCATATACACTACTTGCGGTATCACATAAATAATTAAGTGCAGTTATATAAATCTGGTTTTACATAAATAACTTTTTGTAAATAGTCGGGTTCATAGGCAAGTGTGCTGATAAACTTTGTTGTGTTTGTGTGTTGAGAATATTTTGTGTACTTAATTTAGTGACTCTATATTCTCTGTTACATAATCTTTTATTTTATTATTTGGAACTGTCGTTATTTTAATAATCATGATCACTCTATTGTATATATAGAAAAGAAACGAAACGGTTGATTTATGAGTCAAATTTTTTTATTGTAGGAAGACTACGTTTTTGTTATTTTATTTCTGTTGACGTTATTATTTCATTAAGTTAAAAAAGTACGCTTTCGTTTGTGTTTTTTACTGTTTTGTTAAACATTTATTTTTGTAAATTTCCACCATGGACTACAACAGTTTTGTTACAGTACATTATTTTATTTCAGTTAGGGAATCAGTTGCTGCACAATCCTTGTTCAAAGAACAAGGTTTTGTAAAATGTTCATGTCAGCCGTCAAAAACTCAATGCTAAACTAATCGATGTTTGTGCTTCAAATCTAAACTTCAGTGTAGCTCGAGATGTCATAAAAGTGGAGCATGTGCCAATAAATAACAAATTAGTTAGGTAATTAATGTAATTATCAGACGAAATAACATAGCTATTCATATTAATTTGAACCGTTACGTATAATATTACATTTTCATAAATTGAATAATAAAGAATCTTTTTTAAATTTTGTTTTTTCTTTATTGTATATGTATTTTGAAATTTTTCAGGCATTACACGAAAAGTCAAACTTCTATACTATGCGTCTGATTGTGTACGTCGGTGCCGAGTGGTCATTGCATGAAATACGTAAGACAGGGGTCGGCAACCTTTTGAGACGGAAGAGCCAAAAGTTACAATTTACAAAATTTCCCAGTTTTTAAAAATCCACTAAACATTTTCGTTTCAGTATTATAGTATTGGCTTATATAGGTATAATATATATATCCGAGGACGACACGTCGCGACGGGGGCGGTGCGGGTAAGACGCGAGTGGAAATGGCTGAGAGATAGACTCGGCTATCTTTATTGATGGTTTTATGTGAGCTAAAGTCAATGTTATATTTTAATACGACATCTGGTATACAAAATGGAAAGGCGTGCCATAACTATCACAGATATAAGCAGTCATAACTCTTTATAACAAGGCAATAATTTCATCAAATTCACAAACATGTATGTCGGAACGTTCACACGGAATCCATCATTTCTATCAACCAGAATTACCATAACCTATCATTTCAAACTTAATTAAAAGTTAAAACACGCCATCTCATCACAGTCTCTATTAAGTTTGCAATTATTGATACTAGTTATTTTATAATCTTTAATTAACATGCTAATTTTGCGGTCACAAGGAGAAATTTACAATTATATATGGGAATAACATGAGTTCTTAAAAAAGTTCCGAAATTAATTCTGCAAAATAGTATTTTTTTATTTCATGATTTAGGTTATCATCAACTAGAGTTATGGTTTGTTTGGGTCTAACATCTTAGTCGCGTTAATGAATATATAAAACAGGCAATACTTCAAAGTTCGGAAGAACAGCTTCGATTTTGATGATTTTTTTAAACTTATTTTTTTATATTATTGAAAATCAGAAACCTGAACGAATTATTTATATTGTTTAATGGGCTAGGGAGGTATTTTTGATAATTAATAAAATAGCGGCTTCTGAAAGCTTACACCCGAATTTGCAAGGACAGATTGATAAAAAAGTCGAAGTTTTTAACAAAAACAAAGATCTTTCGATCAAGTCCTAGTTTTTTATGATTTCATAAAGCTGTAAAAATTTCATTCAAATCCATAGAGTGGTTCTTGAATTTCAGTGGTCAAAGACTTCTAAAACATAGTTTCGAGAAAAACGCGTTTAAAGTATTTAGTCTTACCTACACCTAGTCATCTAATTCTGGGCCATATAATAATTATATCGGAAACTATGCATTCAATTCACTTGAAGTTTTCAGGGAATATTTTCGAAATGACGTACTACGATATTTATTCAAAACTTTAAATACATATTTTGAATGAATATCGGAAGTAAACATTTTTTACATAAATAGCATAGATACTGTTTAAGGGGTTAGGAATAGTCAGGATTTTGAACAATCGATTTCTTTTTTATTGCATGTTCTTGTAGTATGTTGTTTCGAAAATATTCCCTGAAAATTTCAAGACAATTGAATGAATAATTTCCGAGATAATTATTATATGGCCCAGGATTAGATAACTCGGTGTAGGTAAGACTAAAACTTGAAACGCGTTTTTCTCGAAACTATATGTTTTCGAAGTCTGTGACCACTGAAATTCAAGAACCACTCAATGGATTTAAATGAAATTTTTACAGCTTATTGAAAGCATAAAAAACAAGGACTGGATGGAAGGATTTTTGCTTTTGACAAACTTCGACTTTTATAACAATCTGTCCTTGCAAATTCGGGTGTAAGCTTTCAAAAGCCGCCATTTTATTAATTTAAAAAAAAAATCTTCGATAAAGTCCTAGATGTACTATTAAACTAAAGACTTTTCTTTGTTTAATTGATTTTGGATGAACCAGCATAAAGTTATGATGGTCACTGCAAAGCATTACCTACTTGTCTAAATTTTTTTTCTTTTTGAAATCTTTGTCAAGCCAAGTTGAAATATTATTAGCTTTATAAAATAAATTAAATTTTGTCGAAAAAAATTATCAAAAATTTTTTCATGCCTCTGATTTCGTCTAGCCCCTTAAACAATATATATATATATATAATTTGTTCCCCGCCCCAAATGGTTTCTGACTTTCAATAATATAAAAAAACTTAGTTTAAAAAAAAATCATCAAAATCGAAGCTGTTCTTGCGGACTTCGAAGTAAAAGGTTTCATTGACGCGACTATCTATTCATAGTTTCCTTTATTAATTATTATAAATTAAAAATCCACTTCTTGGCTACTCTTGACACAAGAAATACTGTTGCCTAAGTGTTTATTTAAATTGTTCGGAATAAAAATACACAATATTGTGTGCGCATTCATATTTTCTTATCGCCATCAGTAAGATAAATACCACCAAAACCATAAATGTGACAAAGGGCCAAGTTCGACACAAATAACAAGTGGCTTTGCTGAAAAAAATAAATGACATCTAAGAAGGTGTCAAGTTGTCGCTTGGCAAGTTTACATATACGAGTCATTTATAAAAACTTGCCAAGTGAAACCTTCTTCTTAGATCTCATTTATTTTTTATGGCAGTCACTTGTTCTTGTGCCAAATTTGCCTCTTTTTTTACATTTATGTTTTTGGTGGGGTTAATCCGTTTTGTAAAGATTCTTACTTATTCTAGATAAATATTATCTAGATACATAATATTATACAGTGTAAACTCTACATAGCGAATTTCTATTTAATGTAAAAGTCCGTACAACGTAGACATTGTTAAGGTTTGTTTGATTACTTATATATTGAAATACTTTATATAGCGTAACAATCACTCTCAATAGCGAAACAATACGCCATTATTTGGACCCCAACAATGGGGCTCTTAGAAATTCGTGATTCACTGAGAAAAAATGAGGAGGAACAAGGTGATGAAGAAGGCGAAGTGGGTGATCTTGAGCCACCACCAAGCATTGAACAAGCTCTGCATGCCGCGCCGCAAAATTAATAGAAAAATTCTTTTTATTTAACGATCCCACTATAATTCAAGATATGAATAAAATACAACGAAAGATACAATTAAAATAATGGCATATAAAAAAACAACAAACAGAGTTAACAGACTATAATTTAATTAGCCAGGTAATTTTTTTTCACTTAATTTAGGCAAAATTAAAACCAAATCTTTCTTTAAGGTACCTACTTATATAGTCAGAGTGCCCGTCGGCAAAAATTTTATTGACACATACTCTCCCCAAACTTTGTATATGGCTTCATTAGGCCTAGTCTGGCACCTATTTCCTCTATGACTTTTCTTGATTTTGGGGCGTTTTCCCTCTAAGTTTTCCGAAAGATGTCGGTTTGACGACATGTAAAAATTTATAGATACTGTTTGTTTTTTTTAATTGGATGGCTTAAAAACTTCGACCAAAACGCTAAAATAATGTTCTCTGACAAATAACATGAGCCATTTAAAATGTCTGACACCTCGAATATGTTCGACATATTCGAGGTGTCAGACATTTTAAATGGTTCATATTATTTTACTCTTAAAAAAATGTCGTTTTTTTCTGACCGCGTAAAGTGAAACCGCGTAAAATGGGTACCGCGTAAAATGGGTACCGCGTAAATCGAGGGATTGGTGTACTGATTTTTATTTCACATGAATTTGCATAAATACATACGTCATACACCAATCTATTTAATTTAATCTTAATTCAGAACAATGGTTTACCTTAGGTAGTCACTTTTTATTCGCTGTTTAAACTCTCTCCTCTCTTCATTTTAGTCAATAAAACGTATTTAATTACTAATAATAAAAATTTCGGCATTCACAAAAATATAAAAAATATCTACCTCCTAAAAAATAGCTACTTTTTATGCATGTTTCCCGATCATAAAATGACCCATTACCGGCCGGTGACAGAGCTAGGTGGTATTTTAATGTTGTAGCAAGGGTGGTAGGGATTGCAATTCGGTATACTGTATAATTATATTCTATACCAGGGGCGGGCAAATCTTTTGATCGCCGGGCCACATAGCTGGTGAAAATTCGACCGCGGGCCATATAGCTGATGAAAATTTGACCGCGGGCCAAAAATTTGCAGAGCAAAAAAAAAAGATCCTCACATTCTATTTCCGCATTTGGAAAGCAAAAAAAAGATCCTTTTCTTCTGTTCTGGCGCCCTTGCTATTTCTTTATTATTTTTCTAAAATTTATAAAATGCTTCGCGGCCCGTACAAAATTGTGCTGTGGGCCGGATCCGGCCCGCGAGCCGCCATTTGCCCAGGCCTGTTCTATACCATGCCAGAAGAAATTTTACTCCAGTAAATAAACAAATCGACTGGTTGTGTTGTTTCTTAGGTATGCTATTTAAAATGTTTCGTTGTAAATAATTCTACAAACAAATAATTATTATTACCTGCATAAATTATCCCAAAAAATTATAATGTTGCAATATCTGAACATAATTCACTCTTTAGTGACGCCGCGAGATGAAACGAGACGAGAAATAAGGTAGTTCACCATATCACCATAATGAGACTAATAATGAAGCATTTTTCGTTGTGTGCGTAAAATTTCACTTTTCGTGTCGTCTTCTCGTGGTCATGATTTTCTGAAAACCTATCAAAGTAAAATACTAGCTCATCTCAAAATATTAGCCATTACAAAAATCTTACATTTTTCGACCCCGAGCACTTGAAGTATAAAATTGAAGTCTCTTAATATAGTACGTAAAACTAAACCCTATAACATAATTCTAGTTACTAGCACATATAACTTCGTATATCTTTAACGTGTTCCAGTTCAAGTCGCTACGCACTGTATTTTTATTAAAAAATATAGCCTAAAAAAATAAGATAGCTTGTCAGATCAAAACAACAGATTTTAACTAAATAATATTTTTTTACTATTATACTCTTTTTGCGATGGATTTTCCAATATTTTAATGCAAAAGAATATGTAAAAAAGTAATCACGACGGAAATTCAGGATATTTAAAGATCACGCACACTTATTCAGAACGAACCAGCACAGCACGAACCAGAAAAGCCTATTAGTTAGGGTACCCATCCTATTTTACGGAGTATTGCACATTAGACCAGCACCTACAACAACTAGTGACTACCGTCAGTCGGTCATCTGCAATTTCTGTCTAGTCGTGCTAATATAATAATAAATTCCTTTAACTCCTAAGTAGAGCATAGGGCCTCTACGAAAATTTTAAATCTAGTCCTATCTTTTGCTATATTTTTGACATGAAGCCATGTAGTTCCTTGTTACATAACTTCTTCATGAACAGTTCTTCTCCACGATGTTTTTGGTCTTTCCCTTTTTCGGTATTCCTGTGGGTTCCAATCCAAGGCTCTCTTCGCTATGTCGTCATCTGTCTCTCGTAGCGTGTGTCCTATCCAATTCCATCTCCTACGTTTTATAGTTACACAGATTTGTTCAAGCCATGCACGCTTCCAAAGTTCGTTGTTCGAGACGTGTTCATACCATTTCACCTTGAGGATTGCTCCAAGACATTTCTTTATGAAGTTTAGTTGTTATGGCTTTCGTCACTTTCTAAGTTTCAGATCCATATAGAAGGACCGATTTTACATTCGAGTTTTTTCGTTTTTTCAAAAATCATGCTTGAATGCCAAATACGATTTAAACTTCCACACGCTTGGGATGCTTTTTTGATTCTACTGTCTATATCCACTTCTGCTCCTCCATCATTGCTAATTATACTGCCCAGATAACAAAATTCTTCCACTTCTTTAACAGGTACATCCTTTATTACCAGCTGTTATCGACTCACCTTACCGACTTTCATAGCGACTGTCTTATTTATATTGATACGAAGACCTGCGATTTCTGCCTGTTCTGCGAAGAGATCCATTTTTGCTTGCATATCTGCGCTATTATTTGCCAAAAGGCAGACATCATCTGCATAGTCTAGGTCTTCCAGTCTTCTAGTTAATGTTCACCTAATTCCTCTTGGTGTACTAATAACCTTTTCCATTATATAATTAATTACCAACGTAAATAGCATTGGCGAAAGTATGCAGCCTTGTTTTACTCCAGAATTGATGCCAAAATGTTCTGATAATTTACCTTTATGAGCTACTCTGCACCGTACATCTCTTTACAATTCCATAATAAGGTTTCGAAGTTTGACTGGTATATTTAACTCTTTCAGTACCTTCCACACGAACTCCCGTTTTAAACTGTCGAACGCTTTTTCAAAATCTATAAATACTAATACAAGTGCTAATACTATCTTAATTATCATTTTCGTTAATTAATTTTCATAAATAGGGTGAACCGAAAACCCTATTTTTTCCTGACTTCCTCCTCTTTATACAACATCGTTAAAATAAAAAATTCTTCCACCGAACTTCACACGGCCATGTTGCACACCTCACTACTTGACAACTGCAAAATGTCTACCACACACGGATCTACTTTAAAATTTGCTAGTCAGTGCTGGTCTAGTGTGCGGAATCGTGCAGACTGTAGGGTTGCGCTGTGCTCGTCCATGCTGGATAAGTGTGTGTAGTGTTTTAAACTGTGAAAGTTGAATAATTTTATATACTCGTATTATGTGTATGCACGACTAGAATGATAATTTATAGTTTATTTTTACGTATCTCATAAAACTGGACCTTATTTTTGTAATCACATTAATACAGGGAATTTGCTTTTTTTTTATTTGTGGTCAGAAATTTGCAGATGAAAACATACACAGTAAACACATACACAATATAATATTTTAAATGGTATATAAAAATAATAATTGGTGTTATTCGCACTGTGCGCTATGCTAGCACTCACCAATCGTCACAACTACAAGGGATTTGTCATTTTTTACATTTATGTACAATATAAATGTACACAAAAAATTATAAATTACTTACATATTAAAAGTATTCAGAGATAATATTCATGTAATTTAAAACACAATGTATGTGTGTAGTGTGTATATGTCGGATAAATGCTGTAATGCCTACATAGCCTATAGTCCTATACCATAAAGATATTAGACTAAAGTACGCGAGTGAGCCGTGAACGTGCCTGCAATTCAGAGAGAGAAACGTTCCTTATGTTCCATGGTAACTAATGATACTATAGTAACTAATGATACTGTTGCGTGCCCCCTGTTGGGACGACTATGGGTTCTGTAGAATCTTCCAGCAACAACAACAATGGAAAACAGGTAGTCAAGTAAACCCGACCTGTAGAAGCCAATGGATTATGCAGGTAAAGAGAGGTTCTCGGCCCTTCTAGAAGTTTCGATGGTGTGGAGTTCGAAGCTATAAGATGCGAGCGGGCCGCTGGCACAGTCAGTCAGTCAGTTGTTCGTGAGGCGTTCATGTGTTGATACAGTGCCAGTGTGTTGTAACATAAATCATTAAGTTCAGTTATATAAATCTATTAAAGATATAGATATCACCCCCAGCAAGGCAATAAAATACCTAGGAGTATGGTTAGACACTAAACTTACCTTTGCGGAACACGTCATTAGAACATCCGGAAAAGTTAAAAAAACAGTGGCATCTCTGTCGATGCTCATGCCTAACATAGGAGGCCCTCGATCCTCAAAAAGAAGGGCATTATCAAGTGTGACCTACTCACAAATACTATACGCGGCACCAATATGGCATACAGTGACAGAAAATAAAAACTTGATGAAAAAACTAGCCAGGTCTGGAGCCTGGCTAGTTTTTTCATCAAGTTTTTATTTTCGATGATGTCGATAAGAATCAGTAGTGCATACAGAACCATCTCAACGGAAGCTGTCGGAGTATAAAGAGTGTCCCACCCATAAAATTTATGATACGCGAGAGAACTTATAAATACCACGGAGAATGGACTGACGTTTCAAAAGAAAACAGCATCTCAGGATGGCAAGAAAAGTGGGAAAACGCAACTAATGGCCGATGGACATACATACTTATACCCGATATCCGGTAGTGGAAGAACCGGCCTTACGGAGAGGTAGACTACTATTTAACCCAAGCTTTGTCAGGACATGGATGTTTTAATAAATACTTACACGACAGAAAGAGATCTGCAACGGATAAATGCAGGTACTGTGAAGAGATCGACAATGTGGAACACACCCTGTTTGCATGTCCCAGATGGGGAGCACATAGAATCGATTACGGTCTCCAGGCAGGACATGAATTTAACGACACCAATATGATGATGGCTGACCTGTGCGCATCCGAGACAACATGGAAACGGGCATACGAGACGGTCCGGAAAATAATAGAAACAAAAGAGATGGTAAGCCGATAGAGAAACAGGCGGCTCTCCCTCTGAAGTAATGCGGAAAATAGGAAAATCGAACGACATTGTCAGACAACTAGAAAAATTGTACTTTAATAAATGAAATAAAGTCAAATTGTATTGCAAAGGAAATACATCCGACTTCTTGCAAATCGAGATTGAACCGTGATCGAACCCAGAATGATAGTGTGAATACAGTAAGATTTTACCGAACCGAGACTGAACCGAGAGCGAACCGTGACCAGCACTATAGTGTGAATCGAGCTTAAAAATGAACTCGAGTGAACGAATCATTTTATCGTGTAGTGTGAACAGGAGACGTCCGGCACCGAAAAAAAAATCGTTCCGGCTCTGGCTAGTGTGAATGAGCTCTTCTCTGAGACCTACACGACGAAGCCTACGCAATCGTAATACTCTACATTCTACAAGATATAAATTGTTATGTATTATGGAATATTTATTTTAATCACATCTATTCATCTGTATAGATGTGTACATAAATTATGCACACTTAATAATAAATGCTAATACGAATTAGCAATCAACTGTCTCTTATAATTTGATGGCGTAGTTACGATGTTTGTATGGGAAACCCGTTCGGTTTGTGATTATACGCGAATCACTGGGTGCAATTTGTAGAATTATAGGTCGAAAAACAGACTGTTGGTCAATAAAGTAAATATGTTATGGACCATGACAGTGCCCAATATGAGAAGACAATGTGATAAAAACTATTTAAGTAATTAAATTGATCAGACATTATGAATAATGTCCTTCATCTATTGGGCAGAATAATAACAAGATATGTTTTATTAAATTATTTTAAAGTTGACATTCATTATTATTATAAAATCATTATGGTAGGTAGGTACGGATAGTACTTATTAACAAATTAAGAATATAAAACGAATATTAGTTTTTTTTAGGATAATTATGATTAACGAAACAGTAACTAAAAGTCAACTTAAATTATTTTTTGAACAACAGTATACTATAAAATCAACGAAACTTATTTTGATATAACTCTACTAATCAATGGAACAAGAATAAAATAAAAAACAAACATTTCACATTGTTATTCAGTTTAATATTGGAAAATCCAACCGTTTGGAGAAAGGCAGCATTCTAGTAATGTTATAAAAATATTAGCTCTCGCAATTTGTAAATTTAGCGGTACATCGAAGAGAAATCAATTGTCATTTGCCGTGGACACTGTGGAGTAATGAAACTCAGTCAACGCGAAATTGATTATTTCGGGTTCAAGTCCCGACAGTGACATTTACATTTTCATATATATGTCTTCTAAAAAACATTTTGATGATCTTTTGTGAAATGTACTAAAATTATCAAATTGCCCAACAATCACATAGCAGTATTCATAATGAGCGGGCACTGTGATAAATAATGGCGATTAAATGATTATTTATTACATGGCCCGATTTGACTTGTCATTATTCATATTGCCCGGGCATTATACATAATGCCCTGAATAATTACATGGTTCATAACATATACAATGTACATGTCATGGTCCAAAGTAGTACAATATGTATAATGTATACCGGACGATCACAGTATTTTGATATTATTGTCGTATAGATGTAGGTACTATATGGGTGATACGAAAAATCCTGGTCACAGAACTATAAAACTTGGAAACTGGCCTCATATACACGGCATTATATGGGAGAGATGCAAAATCAATGTATAAGAATCTGTTAGAAATTCGTCGGCATTTAGCACAGAAAAGAATTTCTAACGAGATTCTTCGATATTGTAGATATTGTACTACATACAATGTAACGCGATCTTACGTAATAAAAACTCTTTGTTACGTAATATAATTTAAAAATTCAGTTTTTGGATGACCGCGCACACTTATCAAACATAAACCTGCACGGCAGGCATACCACGGAGAAAAAAAGCCTGTTCGAGAAGTTATCCTTGTTAGAGTACCGCACATTAAATCAGCACCTGCAACCAAAAACTTGCAACCAGCAGCCAGCAACGGCCGTCAGTCGGTCGCCTGAAATTTCTATCTAACAGTACTGGACCGATCTAGTGTGCTAGTGATGTGTCGTTTTCATAAATTATTTTGTATTGAGAAAACTACTTAAAAACTGCAAAATACCTTCTAATCATAACAAAACCTGCTTTAAAATTAGGTTGTCGATTTTTTCTTTGCAGGCTGTGCAGGTTTATGATTGACGAGTGATCTAGAAAATATATATTGATATTATATTCAAAGCAATGGCACGTCAATCCGGTGTCGGAGAGGCAACCGGATGGCGAGTGGTAATCTGGGCCTATGAGTAGTGCAGAACCCCCTGGTAGCGGCCAAAGTGACCCCAAATGGACGGGGGCGGCGATATGGGGGTGGGTCAAAATCGAAAAATGTTTGAAAAGGCAACCGGATAAAAATGCGGTTGCATTGAAGGAAATACCCTAATTATATAATAAATTTTTTTTGCCATTCGAAACACGCGGGCCGTTTTTGCACTAGCGAATAAAAAACAAATAAAAAAAAACTGAAAAGGCAACCGCTTCAAAATTAGTGAGCATACTTATTGACACCACCAAACGTTGGAAAAAAATTGCCATCCAATCCTGATGGGCAGATTCGGAGAAACAACCCCTCAAAGTCGCCGAAAAACCCTTTTTTTCGATTTTTTCAACAATAAGTAAAAAAAAACACACTAAAAATTGTTCAAATCGGATGGCATTCGAAATTTATAGTGTACTAAGTACAAATAATAGTGTGTATCAATGCCATCCGATTTTGATTAAATTTACCCCTATTTAGCCAACCCCCAAAACTCAATAACAAGAAAAATAATGCCATACGCTGCATAAAATTGTTATTTTCATGAGTTTTGGGGGTGGCTAAATAGGGGTAAATTTAATCGAAATCGGATGGCATTGATACACACTATTATTTGTACTTAGGACAGTATAAATGTCGAATGCCATCTGATTTGAAGAATTTTTAGTGTGTTTTTTTTACTTATTGTTGAAAAAATCGAAAAAAAGGGTTTTTCGGCGACTTTGAGGGGTTGTTTCTCCGAAACTGCCCATCAGGATCGGATGGCTGTTTTTTTCCAACGTTTGGTGGTGTCAATAAGTATGCTCACTAATTTTGAAGCGGTTGCCTTTTCAGTTTTTTTTTTATTTTTTTTTATTCGCTAGTGCAAAAACGGCCCGCGTGTTTCGGATGGCAAAAAAAATTATTATATAATTAGGGTATTTCCTTCAATGCAACCGCATTTTTATCCGGTTGCCTTTTCAAACATTTTTCGATTTTGACCCACCCCCATATCGCCGCCCCCGTCCATTTGGGGTCACTTTGGCCGCTACCAGGGGGTTCTGTACCACTCATAGGCCCAGATTACCACTCGCCATCCGGTTGCCTCTCCGACACCGGATTGACGTGCCATTGCTTTGAATATTATAGATATGTTCCAAGCAGCCAGCAAACAGACACGAAACCATCAACGTCATGTGCAGGTTGCTAAAACGTGTTCCAAAACCGATACAAACAGTTTCGTTTTAGCTACTGCGCATGAGGGTGACGGTTTCGTGTGCGTTTGCTGGCTACTTAGAACATACCTTTTATATAACAAACGGAAACGAGATTCTTAGATGCCGATTCAACAATAGAAAACCAAATTATTATCGTTTTCGAATATATTTTATTTAATTTTGATATGTTAATTTCTAGCCATTTATTAAATTTTTCCGAACATATTTCATGAAATCTCCTTTACTTTCATTCAACCGATGTCAAATTACTATTTTATTTTTACAGTGTTTTTTTTCCGCTCTCATTTAATATTTTATGTGAAATTATTATCTTTACATTTGGCAGCTTTTAAATGTAAAATTTAAAACGTAACATGAATGTGTAATTATGAGTTTTTGTTTTTTAATTTTATGTTTTTAAAAGTGAAAACACAAATATTTGTACGAAATAAAACGTGCTGGCGTTTGCTTTTTTCCTGTCCCTCGCGCTAATTCATTATTGCCTGTGCATGAAAAGCGCGCTGAAAAACAAAAACAAAAGTCCGTGGCAGATAATAATTTTCAGAGAAGATAAATCACACATTAATTCCACCCAAACGACAAATTAAAAAAAAAAAAACCTGTAAACGGGCACAAATTTATTATATGGTTTAAAAACCCATGGCATTTAAATTGTCATTGCCTTCGCTGATAATTTATTGTCAAGTAGGGTTGTGAATTTTTATGAAAAATTTAAAACATTTTTCTAGTTATTTCAATTTTCGACACATTTTCACAAAAATAACTTAAGAACAGATTTGAGACTAACAGAGATTGCCGAGAACACATAAATAAGTATGATGCGAATGCCCTTTGTATAAACCGTTTTTAAAAGCGTTTAAAGTTGATACAGTTGCCGTCTTAGTCTTTGGTCACTTATATCTAGGTGACCGTATCGCATAATTTGTTCACTGAAACAAGAAAACAAAATATGTGACCACAGCCAAACATGTCAAGCTCATTTTTGGGTACGAGTCGCATGCCCCAAAAAAAAAATGCACGACGTTTAAAGATTTGGGCAGAAATCAAGATATGAAATTATTGAAAATTTGTATGTGAAACATCTACTGGCGCGTTTAGCAACGTGACGGAAACGGGATCACGATCTCTAATGCCCCCTTTACGCGCGCATATACTGTACACTGGTTGCTTCTCTGTGTGAACTGTCACAACTCATACAGAGACGCTGTGTACTGCGTGTGTGACTATAGTATGCTTGACACGTTAATCACTATAAAATTTCGTTAGTTGACGGGGAGACATTTAGTTATAGGGCGAAATTTAGTTACAAGAATTTAACTTAAATGTATGTTTCACGTTTGCCAGGCGTCCCACGACGGCTTCCAATTTTTTAACCTTAAATTTCGATGGTTGCTATAAAATATCGGCAATTTTTTTTAAGAATGTGTCCGACTTGAGTGGCTATTAACATTCATAAAGATATTTTCGTTTTTAACTTAATGATGTCTTTCAGAATATTTTTGTTAAAACAGTAATGTTTCAGTCACGTTCAATTAAAAAATCATATTAACAACATTTTAAATAGGTACCTACCTCTGCCATGTTCACATCCTTATCTATAATACGGATATACATGCCAGTTTTTTGTACAAATCACGCGTGTACCTTCACACAATAAATTATGACAGTGGTATTCAACCTGTACCATCCTTACCACTCGATATATTGAGAGATAACAGTCTCATTGGATACCTATTTAGAAAATTTTTATAATTTTATTAGATACCTAATTAAATAAAAAATTATCGACCAGTTTATTTTAGATAATCTTGCAGAAAATACCAGAATAGATACACAAGAACTTTGCATGAATGTATCTGTTACATCAAATCAGAAATGACAAACTTTCAAGTCTAATATAAAAATTAAAAAATATTAAAAATATTGTCATTCCTTTGTGAAAAACAATTAAGGCCTGATTCACACTATAGTGCCGGTCCCGGTTCTCTCTCGGTCCAGTCTCGGTTCGGTAAAATCTTACTGTATTCACACTATCATTCTGGGTTCGATCACGGTTCAATCTCGATTTGCAAGAAGTCGGATGTATTTCCTTTGCAATACAATTTTACTTTATTTCATTTATTAAAGTACAATTTTTCTAGTTGTCTGACAATGTTGTTCGATTTTTCAATTGAAGAATAGCTGTTATAGCTATTCTTCTTGATGAAGATACGGCAAATAAGAAAAGAGTGAAAGGCAAGACAACGAAGAGACAAACGTGGTTGCATCCAAGCTTATTAGCGAGGAAAATGGAAGGCGAATACTACATACTGCATTTAAAACAAAAACCTATTCATAAGTTAGACAAAGTCCGATCACGCTCCAGCAAAATATTCTTATAAACGGATCGGTGCCGGAGCGTGATTGGATCCGAACTGAGCGGTGCTGATGGTGTGAATACGCTCATTGTTTCTTATGTAAGAATTGTTTACCGAACCGAGACTGGACCGAAGGCGAACCGTCACCGGCACTATAGTGTGAATAGGACCTAAACGGTCAAGTGTGAGTTGAACTCGCACATGAAGGGTTCCGTACTTTTTAAATATTTTTGTAAAAGAAACAAGAGAAGCGCTGTAACAATATGCAAGTAATTCAAGAATTTCAAGGTGTGAAATTTTACAGAATACACCCTAGCGTTATTATATTATAAACATTTTTTTACAATCATTTCTTGTAAAATTAAATTAAAAAAAGATTTTGAAAAATATACCATTATTATATAAAAAAAACAACGTTATGGCATATATCTCTGTTGCTCATGCGCCGATTTCCGCCCAAAAATTACAAAATGTTAGAATAATAAACTATTATGAAAAGTATACCATTATTATATAAACAATGTTATAGCATATATCTCTTCCGCGCATGCGCCGACTTTCCCCCTAAAAACATTTTATTTTTGGAAAAAATTAATTCTAACCGATTTTATAACGATTGAATATTGGAAAAGTTATATGGTTTTATACGTTTGATTTTAAATAATGAAGAAAAAAACATAAAGTCAACTATTAACTATCTAAAAAGTATAAATAAATACAAAGACATTTAAAAATACCAACTACTTACCTTATTAATTTCCATAAATATTTCTGATATATGTAATATAATATGTACTTACCTTAGAGATAATATTATATGTAATATAATATAATATGTACTTACCTTAGATATTATCAGGCCTATGTACTTATACATATTTTGTAAATATTACGCGATAATGGCCATAAGAGCCGATTCGCTTCTTTTAAAATTAAAAAAAAAAAAATTGGTATCGCTAAAGAAATCGTTATAAAATCGGTTAGAATTAATTTTTTCAAAAAATTCCAACGGGATACTAAAGTTAATTGGATTTGTGATTTTTATGGCTTGGTCCGACCAGCGAAACCCGTTTGTGAAAAAAATGGTGCAATTTGCAATTTATTAAGGAAACAAAAAAAAAGTGATCGTTAATTACTCGAGAAGTAATTGACCGATGACGCTAAAATTATTCATGCATATTTGGGTCAAGATAGACATCATTTTTGAGAATTTTCAGTCATCTATGTGCGGTCATTTTTTATCAAAAAAATAGTGAAAAAACGTGTTTTTTAACTTTCGCAAGTTAACAGTTGCACTTAGCGACATCTGTCATTGCTCATTTTTTAGGAAATTTCATAAGGAACAACTTTCTCAATGCATATGCTATACTAAAAGTCAAGAGGAACGGAGATATTAAAGGAAATAGAGAAAAAAACCCTATTTTCGTCACTAATTGTTAATTATAAAATCAAATTTGTAAGCAAATTTAGGGGGTTGAACTACACCCTAAAACGAAGCGATTCCAAAATAATCTCGCCTGTGCCCGAATAATACACTTTTTAATGTTTTTACCTCCTCGCCGTCTAGCCTATACACCGAGTTATCTAATCCTGGGCCATATAATAATTATCTCGGAAACTATTTATTCAATTCACTTGAAATTTTCAGAGAATATTTTTGAAACAACATAGGTACTACAAGAAAATGCAAAAAAATAAATCGATTTTTTCAAAATCTTGACTATCCCTAACCCCTTAAACAATACCTATGATATTCATATAAAAAAAGTTTTTTTACGATATTCATTCAAAACTTAACAATACATATTTTTTTACAAGTTTTGAATGAACATCGTATAAAAACTTTTTTTTTACAAACTTTGGTATCTTTTTTAAACCATAGAAAACGCTAAATTTTGACGTCTCAAAAAGAAACTTTGCAGATTATTCACAAATTTTCTCAAAAATACGTAAAAATTTTTCGTCTTTCATTGTCATTTTTTGAATCTAACCGATCAAAAATCACATACACACGTCATAACAACTGGTGTAGAATTACTGTATTATTATCTCACTTTGCATACACGACCCCGTAATTGTTTTTTAAAGAACTTCCCCCAAACGCCTCCCCCTTTTCACTGCGCAAAAAGATAATTTAAAAAAAAATTATTTTCCACACTTAAAACGGCTAATAATATGTTATTTAATTCTAATGGATATTTTGCACATTCAGTTATCGTACTCTACCCTAATCATAATAATAATAAAAGTCTAAAATAAACATAAAATATTTTGGTTATGATGATTAGGAGAATAGAATAAAAAAAATGTTTGCAACTGAGAAAAGCATAAAACTCTTTTGTGAACAGTATATCTGAAATATTTAAATATAAGAAGCATTTACAATAACTTGCCTTTGTAAGAAAAACTTCTCTTCTAGAAATGAATGTCAAAATATTCAAAATATAACAAGCGTTCTACATTTTGCTGAATGAATACGAAGAAAAACTTTTTGAATAGGAAAAATAGAAAACATTTAACTTTACTCTAAAAGCGGAATATTTTCTATTATAATAAATTTGAAAAAAAACAAACTTTTTAACAAGACCGAACTGTCAAATAACATACAGGTTGTTTCGTAATTTGATTTTTTTCTAGTGTTATTTATAATATATTTTTGAACAAGAATGCTCCGAATTGATATTTTATTGCTATTTCTATACCAGAGTGAAGTTACCTCAAAAACGTAAATACTATAATATATTTTCGCTCTACGTGAAGCTCGAGCCCACCAGTCCGTGGTTATGTAACATATGCTCTACCACTATTGCTTGTAATTGTTTAATATTACTTAAACCAGTTTGAGATGCATTTATTAATAATTGTAAATATAGTGTTAATTTAATTGTTTATAACAATTAATCGCGGTAGAATTTTACAATTCTGATAATTTTCATCCAGTCTACATCTAATTCTCAATGTTCGATTTTTTCCGGAATTTTTATAGCGATCCTTCTGGTAATAAAGGTGCCGGAATACCAGTTGTTAAGCGTTGTTTTCGAAAAATGTTTATATTGGTGAATTCGTCTTCAATAAACTTTCATTTGACATCCTACACAATGTCCTTGAAAAAAAATGTTTTTCATTTCTCAATTTACCCTCTAAAATTAATCCTCAGAATAAAAATTCCACATTTTGTACTGCATGTTTGTATTGAGCTACCACACTCTATCTCTGTGTCAAATTCCAGACTTTTACCGACGTCAAATGGTGTCAGAGAAAATCGCCTTTGAAGGACGGACACACAAGTGATTCTATAAGTGTTCCGTTTTGCGCGGAGCACTAAAAACAGTGAAGTTTGCATTTATCAACATTTATTATTTTTTTTTACAAACCATGAACTATTTTTTTAACGAATTTGTTGTAACATTTGATTGCACTGTATATTTATACAACAGGAATTCGAATTCGGACAAACTATTTTACTTTTCTGTTCTTTGATGCGGTTGTGCAAAATCGCCGGCGTGACTAGTTTGAAGAACAATATCCATGAAAAGTTTGTTCTCCAACAAAATAAAGTTTGGATAACACGTACACTGTTCACACATACAAACATGAATACATAGAACCTAGATACATGCAATGCAATGATGTTAACGATAGTAAGCTATAGTCCTTTAGAAACATTTTAACCATGCTCACTACTTTCAAGAGTAAAAATATTATCTATGCAATATCACGTAACTATAATGGTGACCGGCAATTGCTCGTATTCCTCTCGGGGAAGAAACTATGATTAAATGGAATGATGAAACCTCTATCACTTCTATCACTTGGGGGTCGCAAATGCGTCGTTTTCGAGAAAATCTACTTCGGTTTTCTTTTTACAAAAATCAGATTTTTTGAAGTTGAAAATTAAAAAAAAAAAAATTCTCACTTCTTGTCCTGACTTTTTCCATGATCTGATAGCTTACTAATTGGCCAACCTTCCTTAACCTAAAAACCACGAAATTTACTGTTGGATTTTATGTTGTGTGTTAAAACTTACAATAAATTAAAAAATAAAAATAAAATAGAAATGTCATTATCATTGTCGTAAAAAGCATTGTAATTACATATTTGTATCCCCAGATATCTAAAAAGCTATAATTTTCGACAAAAAAATGTTAGTTTTTTATTTTAATTTGAATATGGAGTAGTGGAGCAGTATACAATAATAGTGGAGTGGATTGGGAAAAAAGCCTACAGAATTCGGAATTGCTCGAATCGAAAAAATTTTCCTACAAAAATTGTAGAATCGAGCTCCCCTGACATTTTGTTATAGTTTGTGAGCGACTGTCGGAGAGGGGAAAAAGATATACCTTTTAAAAGTTCCCGAAAATCAGTTTTTCCCCATAACTCGGCCATTATTATCGGGGGGGAAAATTTTTCAGTAAAAGTTGTAGAGAAAAAGAATCCACGTAAGCTCGTTCCAAACCGGGTCGACTCAGACAAATTTTGAAAAATTTGTAGTATTTCTCCTAGCTACACTTTTTTTAAAAAGAATCATTTTATTTTTCAAAATTAACACACAACATAAAATCCAACAATAAATTTCGTGGTTTTTAGGTTTAGGAAGGTTGGCGAATTAGTAAGCTATCAGATCATGGAAAAATTCAGGACAAAAAGTGAGATTTTTTTTAATTTTAAACTTCAAAGAAATCGGCATTTTGTAAAAAGAAAACCGAAGTAGATTTTCTCGAAAACGACGCATTTGCGTCCCCCAAGTGACAGAGGTTAAATCATTCCATTTTAGTCATAGTTTCTTCCTCCGAGAGGAATTAGAGCAATTACTGGTTATCCTGTATAGTTCGAGCTCACACCGTACAAAAAGTCTTTTGGACAACACTACCAACATTTTATTAGTGAATTTTACAGATATGATGGAAAAACACGAGCTGCTGGCATTCTAATTCCATTTTTTTGGAGTCCCTAGTCAAATGGCGAAACGGAACTCTAAATTTTCATGTCTGTCTGTCAAGGAACGTATGTCACGGCTTTATAACTCCGCCATCATTCCATTGATTCGGATGAAATTTTACAATCAGGTGAACCGCCATACAATTGTGTAATGCAATTACAAAAAATCATATTTAGGGGGAGCTTTTGATACACATAACTGAGAGACAAAGTTATGTTTTCGTGCACTCTATTGGATGAGAAATCGTTGGACAGAAACGGTTGAAAATCTTGAAACAAAGAAAGGAAAAATCAATTTAATAATTTCATGGTTCTCTATATAATATGTTATTACGTCATGTAAAAATTAAACAAAGAATGCTTGTCAACTATCTAACTAACATCTTCAGAACAAAAGAACAACAGATTTTTTTATTTTCAAAATATTTCCGAAATTATACTTAAGTTTAGAAAAAAAATCATAACATTCTTGTAAAAACGGATAGAATAATAAACCGCTATGAAAAATACACCAGTATTATATAAAAACAACTTTATAGCATATATCTTTCCTCAAAAAAACATTTTACATACCTAACTTTCTTGTGTGGAATATTAAACCATTATTAAAAGTACATCACTATTATATAAAAAAAATTTACAAAAAACTCGTAAAAATAAATAGTATAATAAACCGGTATCAAAAAATATACCATTATTATATAAAAAACAACCTTCTATAGTATATATATCTTCTACGCATGCGCTAAGTTTCCCCAAAAATAATAGGGCTCTTAATATTTGCATATCAAACATCCTCCCAAAATTTGCTTTCAAACCACTCATCCGTGGTGTCGGAATGGTAAAAGATGTCAAAAATGACGTTTGCATATTATGTCAAAGTATGATGTTCTAATAATTATTTATTCAAATTGTTAACTCAAAAGGTGTTGCATTTTACAAATATTTGAAATGACATCCGTTTTTGATCAAATGCAATCTTTTTAATTTATTATTGTAATAAATAAAATTATCGACCAATTATATTTTAAAACAGAACATACGCAATCTTTAAATTACCATATTACACTGTTGAACATTGTAATATGGTAATTTAAAGATTGCGTATGTTCTGTCTTAAAATAAAATTGGTGGAAGATAACTGAAAGATGTTTGCCATCGGTTATATCAAATTGAATTTATTTCTATATAAAGCTGTATAAAAAAATTGTTTGGGCAAATTCTGTTGTACGAAATCTATGTAAAATTTTCTCTTCTTTCGTTAAGACTAGTTACGAACCTATCTGATGTAAATTGAGCGAGTTATTAGTGAAAAACTTTCTTTTTCGTAATTTTCTCTCCTCTGCAGCCAAAATTCAAAAATCGGGCGACGTTTGGATCTGACAAAATTTTTTTTATCGGTTAAGGCGTTTGGGCTGTACGCGCGACACAAAAAAGTTGGGTTGTACAGATTCACAGACGTACAGACAAGCAAGTGCATATAGGCACGTTAGCTTACGCTATTCGCGCCTAAAAAATAGGATGAATAAAGAATGGAATGTATAAGTTGTATAAGTAATAAAAAGGATAAAAAATGGATAAAAAATTAATGAAGATAGAGTAAAGATTAGATAAATATTGGAAAATAATGTATAATTAAGAATGAATAAATACAAATGAATAGAAAATGGAAAAAGAAGAATATGAAAGAAGAATGGGTAAAGAATAGATATGGAAAAATTGATAGAGATTGGATAAAGAAGAATGACAAAGAATGGATATGAAAATATTAAATAAATAACCGATAATTTGTAAAGATTGCAGTTCAATTCTATACGTTAAGAACGATTTTTAATACTTGTTAAATAATTTAAATTTTTTGATTTTGGTATTTTGTAGTAATATGATTTTGAAATTTTATGCAGTATTATAAAATTACAAAAGGTGTTCCGTTATACCCCGTATAGGGCATTTTCCCCCAGTCTACTCTAAAGCGAAGAAAACTTTTCACATTAAGTTGGAAACTTTAAAAAACGGAACTATAAAAATATAACATTTTATATTGATAGTCTGAATTGTTGTCAGTTGTCACTGTGTTTATCCCAAAGGATATGTAGAAAATTCTTTATATATAACAAAGAATTGCATATCATTCGCTGCATAATTTTGTGTCTACTATTTTACTCTTCTATTTGGTATTTTTCAGATTACAAGCAAAACTTTGATGTGCTATTGTTTTATTGAATTTAAGCAAATATAGTCAAACTATTATAATTATATAGTCACTTAATATATACACGTAGGTACCCTAAACATGCTAATTTCTATTGTCTTAATTTAAAAGCATGCCCAATGTTCATAAATCAATTTGTATAGGTGTGTATCTTCAAATTGAAAAGTTTATATCGTGGCAGGTTTACGTAACTATAGAAAAGCGTCGGAAGAATATACTTTCATAGAAAAAATGCAAACGCTGGAACGAGTGGTTTAATGATAAAAATCCCCGGTTGATGTAGTTCAGTGAGTAAGTCAATGTGGTGAACCTCTATCATTTATTAATTTCTTCGGTAAATGACAATTTTCAAATATTTAGACGAAAAGTGGCGGATCCATTATTCAATTACAAGAAAAAAAATATACCTATAAATTCTTTTTATGAATCTAATTTGGAAATTACGATAAATCCATTTTTATAAATTTTTTTGACAAAAAAGTTGTTTCCTCGAACACCTCTTTAAAAGGGGACCATGTAAAAATTATGAATTCCTTAATTTTCATTTGATACCCATATTGTAGGAAAGCATAATAAAATTAGTCCGCCATCTTTAGAAGTACGCCATATTGGATTTAGAGTGACGGCACTTTATTCGAGTTATTTTCAGCAAGCCCTTTCATTTGATACCCATATTGTAGGAAAGCATAAAAAACTTAGTCCGCCATCTTTAGAAGTCCGCCATATTGGATTTAGAGTGACGGCACTTTATTCGAGCTATTTTCAGCAAGCCCTTTCATTTGATACCCATATTGTAGGAAAGCATAAAAAACTTAGTCCGCCATCTTTAGAAGTCCGCCATATTGGATTTAGAGTGACGGCACTTTATTCGAGTTATTTTCAGCAAGCCCTTTCATTTGATACCCATATTGTAGGAAAGCATAAAAAACTTAGTCCGCCATCTTTAGAAGTCCGCCATATTGGTTTTAGAGTGACGTCACTTTATTTTTCGAGTTATTCTCAGCAAGCCCTTTCATTTGATACCCATATTATAGGAAAGCATAATAAAATTAGTCCGCCATATTTAGAAGTCCGCTATATTGGATTCAGAGTGACGTCACACAGCTAACCATGCATTGTCATCCAAACTAAATGTGTATACAAATTTTCATCTCAATCGGTTGAAGATATCTGCTTCAAAATTACCGAAGGCATTCTAGTCGCTCACTTAGTGATTCAGTCGCTCACTTATTAATTTAGTCACCCAACTATTATTTTAATATCTCAAGTTATTAAAACAGTATATTCTCATCATCAGTCACCAAGTTTTTTTTTTATTCAACCGTTTTATAATTCCCATATTATTATTATATAAAACAACATTATAAGAGATATATTCTTTTACGCCAAAAACAATAGGCCACTTCATATTTGCATATCAAACATCCTCCCAAAATTTGGTTTCAATCCGCTCATCCGTGATGTCGGAATGGTAAGAAATGTCAAAAATGACGTTTGCATCTGTCAAAGTATTATGTTCAAATAATTAGTTATTCAAATTGTTAACTCAGAAGGCGTTGCATTTCACAAATATTCGAAACGGCATTCGTTTTTGAACAAATGCTACCTTTTTATTTCATTATTGTAATAAATAATATTATCGACCAATTTTATTTTAAGACAGAACATACGCAATTTTTAAATTGGCATGTTAAACCGTGCAACAGAGAGAGATAACCGAAAGATGTTTGCCATCGGTTATATCAAATTGAATTTATTTCTATATAAATGTGTATATAAAAAAACTGTTTGGGCATTTTCTGTTGTACGAATCTTATGTAAAATTTTCTCCTCTTTCGTTTAAGACAGGTTTCGAACCGATCTGATTTAAATTTAGCGAGTTATAAGCGAAAAACTTCGTTTTTCCTTATTGCTCCCCTCTGGGGTCAAAATTCAAAAATCGGCCGACGTTACGAGCTAAGTTACGCGGAGACGAATCGAACAAAATAAAGTTTTTTAAAATCGGTTATGGCGTTTGGGCTGTACGCGTGACACAAATAAACGTGACACACAGATTCACAGACAAAGCGAGTACATATATAGGCGCTTTAGCTTACGCTATTCGCGCCTAATAAGATATAGGTATAAAAAAATTCAAAGGAGCTTAACATATGCTATCGACTTGAAATTTGACAAAATGTGTCGCCTCCTAGCTCAAGAGTCAGTACCAAAAATATATTTTTTGTTAATTTTTGGGGGACTAACATATTGAGGATAAAAATTATATTTTGTCACTCGAGTAAGTGAGATATCATAACATGAATAGGCACTTGTAACAAGTCTCAAATTTTTTTTTTACTTATAGGTGTAAGAATTATAAAAATATAAAAATTATGAAAAATTGAAAAAGTGATGGTTCTTAGCTTGTTATTCCCGAGCGTAGAAATCATTGATTTTATGAATTACAGAATTTTTAAAAAAAATAAATTCAACGCTAGAACATGCCTGAAGTCAATAATATAAACTTGGGGTTTCGTTTGTACTTACAAGAAATGCTCAGTTTTATGAAATCTTTATAATCTTATAATAAGAATATGACAGTCGATTTGCAAATTATCAATTGTTACCACTTAGTAGAAAAGTACTTATAATTTTTATTATAATAATTTTGCGTTTCATGTATACTAGCTAGATTAACTTCGTGTTAATAATCATTTTTCCTAAATTTTGAAGATATTATGTATAATGCCTAGATAATATACGCACATAATAGCTAGATTAATTGCTTAGGTTGTAACATATAAATGTACCTACTTACAATAAATTTTTATACGATTTCCACTTCTAAACAAAAATATTTTACGCATTTTGATCAAAATTTAGGTCGACGAGCTATATTTTTCTATGTAAATCAATCATTTGTTTATGTGTAAGTACAGTCTAATGTTCTATATGCCAGGGGATTTCACTATGACATTAGATTGGCTCGTGCATATGAAAAAAACTGTGATTATATGATCACAATCCAAGGTCATTGTCAAAAGAAATTTTTTGACATTGCTTTCTGCAATCCGGCTTAGTGTGCAATGTATTTTCGACAATCGCGCGTACGCCATAAGTTAGTTGTGTATTCCAGCAAGTAGTGTTCGCCTATTGGCCGGGTGCAAAATATAGAGTGGAGACAACTGTATCGATCGCAGCGTGAGCTGTGGAGTAAATGAGCAATAAATCAAGCAACGGCTATGGAGTATGATTTAATGTGGCCGTCAGATGTTGTTTTAGTCGCACTCCCTGCCACATCATTTATTAAGATGCTTCACGGTTTAAAATCAAAATAACAAGGCAGCTCAGTCCCGCTCTATTGTCCGCTAGTGGCGCTAATAGTCCCTGTGGTGGTAAACGTCGAATCATATACTTTTTCTTTACATTTTTTCAAATAATAATAATTGTACTCAATGTGTTTTTTCAATGCAGAAACATATAAACACTGCCTCCTTCTGGGTATAAACATGTTCGTTTAATTATTATTAGGTATTTGAAAAATGCTCATTTGACACAATGTTAAAAAACAAAAAAATGTGAATGGTAGGCTGTAGTGCCCTCACGCACCCTGCGAATACGCTGTTCGTTGTTGCATCAGATGAATCTACAAGTGACTGACTCGCACAATAGTGATATAATAAAATTTAAGTTCAAAAACTAAAACTCGACTACTGAAAAGTATGAAACAAGAAAATATTCTCATCTGAGGATAGCCGCCACCTCATATATATGGTCATATGGCGCCCTCTATTTTATCCTAAAGCTTATGATCGCTTACAATTGTTAAAATGATTGTTTTGTTAAGGTAGGCGGCATACGACCACGGCTATCCACAGATGAGAATATTTACTCGTTTCATACTTTTCAGTAGTCGGGTTTTAGTTTTTGAACTTAATTTTTATTTAAATTATTTTTTTGAACTAATTTTTTAATTGTTTTCAATTTACTCACCGCTGGGACCAAAATTCAAAAATAAATGTAGCCTTTTCATACTTTTCAGTAGTCGGATTTTAGTTTTTGAACTAATTTCTTATTTAAATTATCTTTTGCGAACTTATTTTTTATTTCAATAAATAAAATTACCGACCAATTTTTCAGACAAATATATTAACAAAATTTTTTTTTTTTTGATAATAATTTAAAAACTTGAAGCGAATTTTTTCAAATACGAATGAGAAAATAATTATTAATTATTTTTATATTTTTTAGATCAGTTCTGAAGAAAATCCAAATACGAACCGAAACGTCAATGTATTAATTATTATTTTTTGTTAATATATTTGTCTGCAAATTGGTCGATAATTTTATTTATTGAAGAATTCTAATCAGACGTCAATCATAGATTTGATTATTTTTTATTTGTTTTCAATTTGCTCACCCTTGGGACCAAAATTTAAAAATAAATGTAGCCTTTTCATACTTTTCAGTAGTCGGGTTTTAGTTTTTGAACTTATTTTTTATTAAAATTATCTTTTTTGAACTTATTTTTTATTTGTTTCTAATTTGCTCACTCCTGGGACCAAAATTCAAAAATAAATGTAGTCTATGTTACCCAGACCATAATAACGAATCTATTGACACCTTATTAATTTATCAAATTCGGATGAATAGTTTAGGCGCTACGGTGGAACATCCGTAAATACAAACATACATAAGCTGGTATACAATATATAACCCTTCCTTTTTGGCTGCGCCGTAGTCTGGTAAAAAGTAGCATGTGCGCGCTGCCTCTTAGACAAGCCATGAATATTTTTGGATTTTTCATTTTCTATTTGCGTTACGATTATGAACAATTTGTCGTTTATAAAATTCCAAATTCTAAGTACTTAAATTAATAAATTTTTGATCACGCTGTACAATTCAACCTAGTAGAAAATAATAACGATAAACCATTTCTCTATTCTTATCTTAAATTGAAAATAGATCCAATGCTCCCTAACATATGGTTACGATATTCAAATGTTTTCCTGCGCAGTATGCGCAGGCTATATGAGGGGAATTTATCTCATATATTTCGCTAGTTTATGACATTAGTTACATTCGAATATTGGTGCCCCTGCGAAAACTAGATATGAAGCAAACTCGTAAAGGACACTATACGTGGCATTTCCAATGACAGAGGTCATAACTTTTTTCATAATACGTAATTCTGAGAAAATCCTATATAATATGTATTTTTTTATTGTCTGATATCTGCGTTTTATTACAAAGTCATAACTTTATTTCTTTTACATCTACTAAGTAGATATTGTTTTCAACTTAAGAATATTGAAATTGTGAACTTTAGAAAATCTGTATTGAATGTTATAACTAAAGAAACGATATATTTACAATTTCGTCGTTTTTGATTTATCTGTTAGTTGATAGTTATATACTTCTTAATTCGAAATATTCACTTAACTGGAAACATCGCGGTCTCTATTTTTGACCGCATTTTTACGCAGATTTATCAGATTTGGTCTATTGAATTTGTTACTACAAGAAGATTTTTTGTGTTTTTTAACCTATCAATAATAAAACGGCCTAACATGAATAAACGAAGTGGCTGTAAAACTATGAAAAAGTACACTACGAAACATACGGTCTCACAGACCATATCGTATTACATATTGAATCTACAGGTATTTAACACGTAATACGAAGCACCCGTTCCGTGAGACCGACCGGCACGTTTCCAGAAATCGATATATAATTTATTAAGTCACAAACAGAGTAGTAACACAGGCGATGTGATAAATTAATAGTAAATACTTTTGAACTGCATAAGTGCATCGTAGTATCAAGGTCTCACAGACACCGATGCCTTAGACTTCCTTGATAAAATCTATTTTTTCATGGATACTTTAAAATCTTTTGTATTTTTTTTCTCTGTAGGTTTTCCAGCTACAAATCATATTTTTAGTGTTAATACAGATATGCCAATTCCAGGTCCGTTCTATTTTTATCTTTCCACATATATTAACTTAATTAAACGATTCCTTAATTATGCGCCGTTAAATTGTTTTAAAAACAATTTGCGCCCTGATTTTGTACCGCTGTTCGCATTATTAAATAACAGTAAGGGTTTAAAAGGCATTGCTGTTACTGACAGATCGTCAAAAACTTTAAAAGAAGCTTCACCTATAAAAGAAAGATAATTGTTAGTTAGTAATTTCTTTTTTGTTAAATTCTCGCGAGATTGTAAATTGTATTTTTGTTAAAGGTGTATATAATTTTGTGAATTGTGAACTTTTATATTTATATAGTGTTATAATAAAAATTGAAAAAAAAAATACTTACCTGTTTTAACTGTTAATTAAAATATACCTATACAAAATAAAGAAAAAAATTAAATAAAAAAAATGCTTCCACTGCCACAATACTACAATTCAAAGAATTTTTTCATTGTTATGAAATCTTTCCCTTTCCCTAAGATTTTTTATAAGTATGGAGAGACTTTTTTATACTAAGTTCCTATTTAGTTTGAGGTGATACAAAATACGCTGCTTTGTAATGTTTAAAGACCGCGTTAACTTGTTAAGCATAATAGTATTAATAGACGATCGAACTTGGTACGGACCGGACAGCGGATATGGTCCGCTCCGTACCAAACCTGCTCGTCTAGACAGTAGTCTGCGTGTCCGCGCGGTTCGATGGTTTGCACATCGTACTTGGTCCGGTTCGTACTTATATCCGTGCGTGTGTATACAAGTACGATTGAACTTGATACATATAACCGTATAACGACGTTATTGAAATTCAAAACGTTGTGCAACATGACAGAAAGTTATATTGTAACAGAGAAGCGCGTAACAACGCTCTAGAAATTCTTCGGAAGTGTTATTCCAAATATGATCTTCACTATCAAGCGAATTTATTAACTTCATATGACTAAATTCATCGCGATCTTTCAAATAGAATTTTCCCCACTCCTTTCTTTTCTTCCTTGTTGTTTGTGGCGGCATTAACGTTGCCGCTAGAACTATCGCAATTTTCGCGCACTTAATCGGAGGCATGATGTTCACTACCTGTGTACACAAGGAGACTGACAGATTCGGTCGTCTGTTGCAACCAGCGAGCAAATCCGCCGTACCATGTCCGCTCCCGGCCCGTACCATGTTCGATCGTCTATTAATACTATAAACCTGCACAGTCAGTAAGTACAGCACAAATCAGCAACTTGCACTAGATGTCGCACAGTAGAGCAACAAAAACCAGCAAATTTCAGTGTAGGTTTCTTAATGTGCGGTAGACATTTTGCAGTTTTCAAGTAGTTTTATCAATGCAAGTTAATTAATGAAAACGATATGTCACTCGCACACTGGATCGGTCCATTACGGCTAAACAGAAATTGCTGGCGACCGACTGACGATCGGTGCTGGCTGCAGATGCTAGTTTGCGCTACTCCGCTAAAATAACATGGGTACTTTCACGAATAGACTTTTTTGTTCCGTGCTGTGTAGGTCCTGCAGGTTCATGCTTGACAGGTGAGCGCGGCCTTTTAATGTACATGTTACGCTCATAGACCGAAAACGCTCATTGAGCGAAAAAACAGCACACACCTGTTGTAGTAACTGTAAAACATCCACATCGCGAAATTCATGTTATGGCTCTTATGAAAACTCTTACGACGCGTTGTGGAAATCAAAGAAAGACCACATAACAAAATTCGTGTCGTGGCTATCATGCTAAACGACACGACCACAACGCGTTGCGGCAATGAAGAAAAGCCATGACGCGTTCTGAGCACTAGGTGCAGTCATATCACGATGGACAGAATTATTTGAAAGAATGATTAGTAATTTGTATTCAATAATTTATTAGTTAAAAAGTTGTTATTTTGTTAATATAAAGTAGTCCTAATAAATAATAAATGTCCTTTTATTTTAATGACACGATTTCTTTATATTGTGTTTAATAATGACAAACACTAAAATAATAGTAGTTTAAAATTTTAGCAACAGAAAGAGCATTAAGGACAGTGTCTGTCTGGTACTTATTACAGGATAAAAAATAAATCTCAAGGATATCTACCAACAAAATTCGAGACTAGTAGGACTGTTGTCAAAATATTCCAAAATTACCACCTGATATTTTCTATCAAATAATAAAAAATTAAAATCTGTTTGGAAGAACTATATACTTAGTATAAATTTTAATGAATTTTAAATTTTATTGTATATCAATTTAATATTTTTTTATGATGCAATATACACTGTACTGGCAATATTGGATAAAGAAAATATACTTTACTTACTTTACATATCGAAAATCACTGTGCGTCGTATTCTAATATGGTTCCATGTTGACTTTTCTTCATTGCCACAACGCGTTGTGGCCGTATAGCATGATAGCCACGCCACGAATTTCGCTATTTGGTTTTTCTGTGATTGCCACAACACGTTATGAGCGTTTTCATAAGAAACCATACCATGAATTTCGCGATTTAAGTTATCACAACGCGTTGTGAGCTGTTTTTTCGCTCAATGAGCATTTTCGGTCTTAGAGCGTAACATGCATATTGCAAAAAATATCTACAAATTGGCGAATTCGATCACTGCAATCGCCGTTTTTGCTTCAAGGAAAAATTTATTGTTGGCAACACTGCGCTATTAGTAACTTACCCCGTAAAAAAATACCTGTCTAAACAGAGAAAAGCAGGGGACTATGAATGAGTCTGATGTACAACGACAATATTGTATTGTGTTGGTGTAGTATGCTTTGGTATAGGTACCTACTGCTGTTATATTGTGTTGTATTGGTACGTCATTATACTGTAATATCCGCTCGCGCCATGTCGACAGTCGCTCAACTTCCGGTTGATGGCCGTTGTAATGTACAACTACAATATAAGTGTGCTGAAAATGACGTTTTCGTGTTTACTCTACTACTACAGCTTCGGTATTTACCAACGGTGTCCATTGTGCAATATACGAAATATAAAATATGATTTTATATAAAATGGAACATAAAAAATGTAGAGTTTCATTTTGGTAAATAATATACCACTGAGTGGATAAAAGTATTGCTCATTTATCCTCCCAGTTTGAAAGAATATTATTATTGTCTGACGATAGCTATAAATAATTAATTTGAATTTTAAGATACGGAAAATCGAAATAGTAGGTAGCAGGGTTAGTTTATGAACTTGTGTGCCTCTAGGCACTATGTTATTTATCATAATTAGGCTTTTGAAAAAAAAATAATTATCGATTTTTTTATTGTATTTTAAAACTTTATTATAAATAATATTGATAATCGATGCGAAAAACTTTCAAAAAACTTTTTTTAAATTAATTATAAGCAATTTAAAATTGATAAAATATTTAAAAAAATCACGTGACCGTAAACGCACTAAAATTGTTTTTGACAGTTGTGACGTCATATTGTTAAAATGTATATAAGCAGTCTATCAATGGCTTCTACATTATTGTGTATTGACTAAAACTATTCTAAATTTAGTATAAAAAAATATTGTTGACAAGTAATTCTATTTAATAATGTGTGACAAAGCTTTTATAAAAGCCAATTCTGCTAATATACTTACTGTAGATATTATTTATGATTGCAGATTTTCTAAAAAATGATACATTTTCGGTTCAATTCAGCTGAGGTTAAGTTTTTTTTTTTTTTAAATAATAATGTGACTGTAATTTATGAGAAACTAAATATTTTTCATTAAATATAATTAGGTAATTTATTATTTATTATTATTATTTGTAGGGTGTCACTCGAAAGATATATATATAAAGATTATATTTCTAGTTGAAACATACCTTTTAATATATATTTTTAATGACGCTCTGTTCTGAACTTACAGTCTTTACCACCTGGCAAATACTTAATCGTATGTACCACACACCATTTTCGTCATGTGTATGCGAGTTATGGTTCAAAAAATTCTGGTGCATCATAATGTAACTGAAATACACTATTTTATTTCATTGTTTGAAAATTTTTATTGTTGTCACATTGTTACTAATTTTTTCAATTGTTATCTTAATATGAGAAAAAACACAGCTCATACTATAGTCTAGGTACTACATTTCCTTGAATATCGATTTTTGTGAGTTTTTTTGTGACCTATGCAAAGCAAATATTATTGATTGAAATATTATACAAGACATTGCTAAGAAAAATACATCGATAAAATTGATATACCATATTATTCTTAAAAATGAGTGCCGAGAAATGACAATGGGTGAGTAAAATTACATCCGAAACGACAATATTTTAAAGGATCTAAAATAACGGCGGCAGATTTCAAAATGACGACCTACATAAATAATATTTACAAAGGGAACGACTGTTATTATAGAGAAAAATAGTTGGTAAAGTTGAATCTTGGATTTCTCGTTTAAAAAATACATAACATTGAAATTAATTCGTTTCGTAAAAAAAAAATAGTACAAAATCAACAAATCACAGCAAATTAATAATATGTTTATTGAACTATTCCAAGCAAAGTTCGGTCACCCAGATATTTAAATTTATACGTTGATATAAATTATTATTAATTACAGTATTATATTAAAATACTTACATCAAAATGATCCTTGCAACACAAAAAAATGGATGTTTCATGATGTTGACACCATTGTTTTCGACGTGTAACATCTTGTGGCACATTTAAAAACATTTTGTGGGGAGTTTTTTTATGTAATATTCGTACACCTTTGTACAAAGCAAGCACGATAACATTTAAGATTCGACATTTTTGATAAATTTCTTAATATATTGACTGTATTCAATCAATGAGAGGTTAAAACACTGTGTCAATTGCATGTGATGAGAATAGAAATTTACATTATGACGTCACATTATGCTCGGGAAATGTCGGCTCGTTCTCGGAACTGGGTACAAAAATGTATTTTTAATTTGATATAACTTTTGAATTATAACGAAAATAAAAAAAAGAAAAATAGTTTTGTTATAAAACTTATATACGATCTTTCCATTTATGACAAAAAAAAATTTCATTCAAAAGCCCAATTCTTTTTAAAACTGTTTAGTATGTATTTTAAGGACGCATCTTGCAAGTACATTTTGAACGACTTCCACATATCTGATGGATCTGAAATTATGAATAATAAAATACTTACATAAGTACGTGGTTTTTAGAACTTCAGAACTTAGTAATCAATAAATATCGACTGTTTTGAGATTACGATATTAATGCTTTCATAAAAATTAAAATAAATTAAAATTTTGATCTGAATCGAACTATTTTTAAAAAATATCTCATTCTCTACGAAACATCGCTAAAATAATATAGGGATTTTTGTAGACAAAGTTAATACTTGGTATTTAAGTAAAAGTAAATGAAATATTTAATGAAAACAATTTTAAATTATATTACGAAATTAAATTCGTTCCTGAGAAAATAGTACAAAATCAACATCTCTACCTATACGTACTATTAAAAAAAAGGCAAATGTGAGTCAAGGGTCCGTCAACATTTAATGGTTATCCAACGCCAAATCTTATACAATATAAAAAATTTGATTTCAATCCGCTCATCCGTTTGAACTGTATCGTGTATACAGACAGACAGAAGCACAGACTTTTTCCAAAAATATTTTTTTTAGATTCGGGTGACCTCAAAACGAAAAAATATTGTAAAATTTTGAAAAGTGAATTTTGACTGTAAAGGAAGGTTTTTTTTCTGAAAATGCCAAAAAGTACTATTTTCAAGTAGGTACTTTTTTCGTATAACTTATTTTCAATAATCATTTTTTTTATTATGAATATAGCGTAAAGCTACAGGCAGGACGTGTAATGTCTGGTTATGTATGTGCAATACGACAAAGTGCAATTTAAATAGTCCCAGCCGCTGAACACTGCTGTTTTTAATTATAAAAAGAAATGAAAAAAAAAAACCAGACTATCGAACCCGAAACTAGGCTCGATTACAACTCTAGTAGCCCTGGGGCCGGCCTGGTTTCTAATTATCTGGATTATCATACACATTTATATTTATAAAATATTTATAATTTTTTTAAAATTTTATTTTAAGAAAAACAAAATAAGCGAACCAGTAACTAAGGCCATAAATACATAATACGGTAAGTATAAATATTAAATAAATAACATATTCAGATTCAAATTTCAGGTAAGTACAATTTATATGTAGGTATGTATATTAATTTATTATTATCTATTTTCAATTTTCTATTATATTAATTCTTTATATTTAAATCTTTGATTAACGTCTGATTAGAATTCTTCAATAAATAAAACTATCGACCAATTTTTCAGACAATATATTAACAAACAATATAAAATTAATACATTAACGTTTCAATCCGGATTTGGACCTTCTTCAGAATTGATCTAAAAATATAAAAATAATTAATTAATTAATTATTTTTATATTTTTAGATCAATTCTGAAAATTCTAAAAATATAAAAATAATTAATTAATTAATTATTTTTATATTTTTAGATCAATTCTGAAGAAGGTCCAAATCCGGATTGAAACGTTAATGTATTAATTTTATATTGTTTGTTAATATATTGTCTGAAAAATTGGTCGATAATTTTATTTATTGAAGAATTCTTTATATTTGTTTATTTCTTTTAGATATTTAAATAAAGCTGTAATGTTCTGTGCTTCATTTTTAACCGACGAAAAACAAAAACGGAGGAGGTTCTCAAGTCGACGCGTATATTTTTTTTTTGTTTTTTTTTTTTATTTATGTATGACCACGCATAACTTTTTACAGAGTGGTCCGATTTTGATAATTATTTTTTTGTTTGAAAGGGTATACACCGAAGTTGGTCCCATATAAATTTGGTAAGAAAATTCCAACCCTAAGGGTAGGAAAACAGGGGATGATTGATTGTTCACTCACTGATTGTAATGTATGACCACACATAACTTTTTACAGAGTAGTCCAATTTTGATAATTCTTTTTTTATTGGAAAGGGTATACCCCGAAGCTGGTCACATATAAATTTGGAAAAAAAATTTCAACCCTAAGGGTAGGAAAACGGGATTGTAACGTATGACCACACATAACTTTTTACAGAGTAGTCCGATTTTGATAATTATTTTTTTATTGGATAGGGTATACCTCGAGGTTGGTCTCATATAAATTTGGAAAAAAATTCCTACCCTAAGGGTGGGAAAATAGGGTTGATTTATTGTTCACTCACAGATTTTCATGCTGAGTTGTGTATTACAATTATAAATTATATAGCCACAAAAAATTATAAAATAAAAACTTTTTAACAAAAAAATTAAACCGCCGAAAAACTGAAAAGCAAAAAATAATAAATCTTTTTATTTAACTAAGTTCTATCTAAGTAGTTGAACGTATGTGACAGTCTAGTATATTAGTAAGTTCGTATAAGTATAAGTGGTGAACTATTTTGAGTTAAGAAAGTGATATATTGCAGAAAGTGATTGTCCGCTGTTATCTCATCCAGAGTAACGGCCAATGGTACACTTAGTTTTTGACATTTTTTTAAATTGTGTTATTTATTTTTTTTTCAACATGTATTAACAAATTATTAAAAGTGGAATGTGCTTGTAATCAAGTAAACTTTTAATAAAATGACAGGATATGGTGTGCAATGTACAACCTGTGTCAAAAAAATTGGACGGTATGATGATACTTTGTACTGTACCGGAAGTTGTAAAGGTTGCTTTCATATCTTCTGTGTTGATCTAACAGTTGAAGCTTTTAATGATTTGAAAATTACCAAAAAACTTAATGATTGGATTTGTCCGAAATGTAAGGATACTGGAAGTAATTCTGTAAATTGTAACACCGTAGGTGTTGATAATGAACAGATGGAAAAAATGACTAATATAAGTATGGAAGCTAAAATTGATTTAATACTTCAGAATCAAGTTCTGTTGAAAAATACGATCGATATTTTGGTTAAGGAGATTTCTGAACTAAAACGTATTAACTTAGAAAAGGATAGGAAAATCGGTATGTTGGAAGGTATGATAAATAAGGATAGTTCGAAAAGTAATAATGATAAACCTGCAAATAAACAATATGCCAATGCTGTCAAGCAAGACAGAAAAAGTAATACCAAATCGGAATCTGAGCGTTCAAAATCTAATAATGATCGAGATGTTACTACAGAAACTGCCCTTAATTTAGAAAAGAATGATAATAATTATATGGTCCCGTTAGACGTGGCTCATGATGCCTTGAATGATGAAGATTTTCAGCCTGTTCGCAGGAATAAGCCTCGAAAGTTAATTATTGGTAATAATAACGAGAAATCAAATATTTTGTCTGTAGCTGAAAAAGAAGCATACCTTCATATTTGAAAATTATCACCGGAAACTTCCGAAGATGACATCTGCCATTTCATTAAGTCCACAAAACCAAACATTAAGCTGAATTGTGAAAAATTGAATGCTAAAGGCAACTATGCTTCTTTTAAAATTACAATTCCTTTTAGTGATCTAAAAGATCTTTCTGAGCCAGAATTTTGGCCACCAGGAGTTGCTGTCAACCGTTTTTTTCACAAACGACCCTCAAGAGTCAGAAAACCGTAATGTCTGGAATTAAACCAGCCTCTTATTTCAAGATTTTTCACCAGAACGTTCGATCGATTCGAGATAAAGTTGATCGTTTATCTTTAACTTTAGTAGAAGAATCACCTGATATTGTGTGCTTGTCAGAAACTTGGCTTAAGAAAGACAATATTGACTTGATTAACATACCTGATTTCTTCCTAGGTTCATATCACTGCAGATCTCACTATATCCATGGAGGTGTAGCTATCTATTTAAGAAGCAATATTGTTTCAAATAGTCTGGATTGGATTAGTAATCTATGTGTTGATAAGTGTTTTGAATGTTGTGGTGTAGAGTTTATTTTATCCAACACTAAATTTGTTGTTTTAACTATTTATAGGTCACCTCTGGGTGATTTTGAACTTTTTTATCATAGTCTCAACCAAGTTTTGAGTCGTATTTTTAACAATTCTACCAAAATTATTTTATGTGGTGACTTTAACACGGACTTTCAATGCGCTGTGTCAAATGACACTAAATTATTAAGTGAACTCTTTATAAGTTTTAATTTATCTCGGACCATTTTTAATGCAACGCGTGTAACCGATACGTCGTCTACAGTTATTGATAATATTATTTTGAACTGTGAATTTGAGTCGGCTTCAAATATTGAGTCACACATTTCTGATCATTTTGGGCAAGTTGTGTCGATTCCATATGGTCCACATCAAAATATTCCAACTCGCAAAATGAGGAGACGTTTTAATAATTTTGACAACTACTGCTACTTTAACTACTTAATTTTAACTACGGACTGGAATGATGTGATAAATTCGACCGATTTGAATCAATCTTTCGGTCTTTTTTACGAATCTTTTTTATATTGTTTTAATTGTGCTTTCCCCTTGACTTGTAACTCTAAACAAAACTATAATTCTAAAGTGAAATGTCCTTGGATAACTCCTGAAATTATTGAATATAAGCAGCGACTGAATAATCTGTTCTGTCTATCTAAAGATTTTCCTTTGTTCAGACAACAATATCTATCAATGAAAAATGCATACAAAATGCCATTAAGGTTGCCAAAGACAAATATGTCATTCAAAAAATAAACGACTCTGATAATAAAATGAAATCAATTTGGTCTTTTATTACTAATCAGCTAAAAGAGTCGAAGTCAGCTTCAAAACAGCTACGTTTGTTATCAAATGGCACTATAACTAATGATCCGTCTGATCTGGTTAACATTTTTAATGAATATTTTAAAAATATTGTTACTAGTATGCAGCTCAGCAAACACTCTAATACCAGTAATGATTTTAATGCTAATTATAACCAAAATTCTGTGTTTTTAACGCCATTTACTGAAACTGAAATTTCAGTCTTATTACTAAAATTGAAAAATAGTTTCTCTTGCGGGACTGATGATGTTCCGAATATTTTGATAAAAAATTGTTCTTCTTTAAAATCACTTTTATGTCATCTAGTTAATCTTTCTCTAGCTTCTGGTATCTTTCCAAATATTTTGAAAGAGGCAAAAGTTGTCCCTATTTTTAAAAAAGGTGACAGGCTTAATGTTGCTAACTATCGACCCATTTCTGTTCTATCTACCTTCTCTAAATTATTTGAATTAGCCTTTTGCACACGACTGATATCCTTCTTGCAAAAATACGATATAATTTGTCCTAATCAAAACGGGTTTTGTCGTGGAAAATCAACAGAGGATGCTATATTTGAATTAGTAACTGCAATTTCTTCTAGTTTAAACAACAAAAATTGTGCCGCAGCCGTCTTCTGTGACCTGAGTAAGGCATTTGACACCGTAGATCATAAGATACTCTTAAATAAAATTGAAAGTTATGGTATTCGAGGTACCAGCCATGCCTGGATAAAATCATTTCTGTCTAACAGAACTCAGAGAGTTTGCATTAATAATATTAAGTCCGATCCTTCGAACATCTCTTGGGGTGTACCCCAAGGTTCTGTTATTGGTCCGATTTTATTTATATTGTATATAAATGATTTGCCAACTAAAGTCCGTTCTGACAAGCTTATTATGTATGCAGATGATACTAGTTCAGTATCTGTCGCTCATAAACTCGATAATTTAGCATTATCTGTCCAAACTTCTCTTAATGATATTTTTACTTGGTGTCACGAAAATTCTTTGTTCCTGAATCCCGACAAAACTGTTTATATGTCTTTTCATACCAAACAGAATAAGAGCAATGTTGACCTTAATCTAGCTTTAAATAATAAAAATTTAAATAGACAAGCAGAAGTTAATTTTTTAGGTGTCATACTTAGTGAAACTCTTTCTTGGACTGCCCACGTTGAGAACCTAAACATTAAATTATCAAAAAGTATCTTTGCTCTCCGTGTCATAAAAAATAGCTGCACGGATTCTTCAGTAGCTTTATCCGCATATTATGCTTATTTTTACCAGCTTGTAAAATATGGAATTGTTTGTTGGGGTTGTTGTGCTGATATGCAAAAAGTATTTGTACTTCAAAAAAAAGCAATCCGCGTAATTTTTAATCTAAATTTTCGTGCCAGCTGTAAACAAATATTTACAGAAAAATGTATTTTAACTGTGCCGTCTATGTACGTCTATTTTACCTTATGTTTTATAAAACGACGTATTCATAATTATGATACGTTTCAGGCTATCCATGGACATGACACAAGGAATAATTCGAATGTTATTTTACCGAAATCTACAATGATGTTGTTTAATAAGAGCGCCGAATATAATGCATTGAAAATATTCAATAAATTGCCAGACAGTTTAAAAAATTTAAAAATTTCGAAATTCAAAAGAGTACTGAAGACTGCTCTTATTAAACAATGTCTATATAAGGTAGACGATTTTATGATTAATGAGTTGTAAATAAGATTTATCTTCGTTCGACGAATCCTATACATAATTGTATGTCTTTGGATAAATAAATTCTAATTCTAATTCTAATTCTAATTCTAAGTAATTTTGAGTCGGCGTCAAACAATCAATGAACAAAGATCACTAAAAGAAATAACCAAATCAAATTAACAAAAATCTCCAGCGATAAACATTACCATTCCAAATATGCGCTCTCCACACGACCACTGGCCCCAGTGTGTGCCCGTTCGGGTTGCTCTGTCGCTGACATTAACTTCGTGAACGCTCAGAGATTTCCGGCAAAGGATTGTTGACGCCGACTCAAAATTACTTAGATATACTAGACTGTCACATACGTTCAACTACTTAGATAGAACTTAGTTAAATAAAAAGATTTATTATTTTTTGCATTTCAGTTTTTCGGCGGTTTAATTTTTTTGTTAAAAAGTTTTTATTTAAGATATTCTTCAGATCCTCAGGAAGATTAGCAGACATCCGATGAACATCGAATAATGGATAGGAAACGAGAAGGTGTTCAACAGACAATCGCTCACTACAGATTTCACATTCAGGTGGAGGGTTTCGTTGCAAAAGGTAAGCATGTGTAAGTTTGGTATGTCCTAATCTTAATCTCGCTAAGATAATTTCTTCTCTTCTGGTTAGTGTGACTGGTGCTTTCCATCTTTCTATAGTTGGCTTTATTTTTTTTAATTTGTTTTCTTCACATTGGCTCCAAATACTCTTCCATTTGTCTTTGACTATACTGTTGGAGAATGTTTTCAAATCATTGTACGTGATTACGTTTTCTGTTACCGGTGTTCCTGATTCCGCAGCGTCCTTTGCGTTTTTGTCTGCAAGTTCATTTCCAGATATTTCTGTGTCACACAAAGGAGATTTATAAATTACATATATCATTTAATTTCAAACATTTATAATACATAGCGGTTCAGCCAGGTTTCACTCGGGTGCAAAAGAACGAATGGCGGGGGGAGGTACATGAGTACGCACGTTCATCTTAGTTTACCGAGATGAATGTTGTATCCAAATTTTATGATGATCGGAGTTACCGTTCAAAAGTTTTTGTCGAACGGACAAATTTTGAGTTACATTTTGCAACATTTTTCATTGATGCTCCGCTCCAATTGATCGTAGCGTGATATTATATGGCCTGTAGCCTTCCTCGATAAATGGGCTATCCAACAAAAAAAATTTCAATTCGAACCAGTAGTTCCTGAGATTAGCGCGTCCAACCAAACAAACAAACAAACTCTTCAGCTTTATATATTAGTAAGTATATAGATAGTACATAAATACATATGAGTAGCCCGTATAAAACAAATTTTTGTAAAACGCATAATCAAACAATTTTTTTTGAACCAGTTAATGTTGAACAATAAAAGAGATCTTACTATTCAAAATCTCTCTTAAAGAAAATAAAAAATAAAGTAGAAAATATTGGAAAGAACATCATGAATAAAAATATCATGTTACTCCTTTGTTTGAAATAAAAGCAATTTATACATACATATTTTTATTGACAACGTAATGGCTGTCCCCTTTCTAATGCGGAAATACAAACTTTACTTGTATATTCTTTCTCATGAAACTGAAATAAACATAGAGAAGTATGTGTGCAAACAAAAAACTCGAGAAGTTTAATAAATAGAAATAATTTTGAAAATTAGATGTTTACAAACGGTTAAAAAAACATTGAGTTCACTCTCAGGAGAATATGAAATATTATATTCAAATATCATATACATCTACATATAATCTCAACAAATAACAGTTGATTTTCCCCAAAAACAATTATTATAGACCTTTAGATATTTACGTCAAACATGTTAGCAAAATTAGTTTCGGTCCGATCAGCCGTTTAACCTGTATCGTGCTCAAAGACAAATAGAAAAGCAAACAGATTTTTTTCAAAAATATGTTTTTAAATTTGCAAAACCGAAAAAAGATTGTAAATTTTTTTAAAGTTAATTTTGTACTAAATTAGTAGGTACCATTCCCTACATAGCCATCTTAGTTTAAAACTATGTACAGCCGGTTTTTATAGTATATGGTATACGTACATTTGCAACGTTTCAATACACTTTCAATCTCATGAATCGATTTTACCGTACCGTGCCATAAGAAGTTTTACTTCAAAAAATACTAGATCGGTCGTGTGTGTTATTCGTATAGCAGGGAACAGAATAGGTACCACTAATAAAAAAATCCCGAAATTCGTAAAGCTTTAATGTTTTTAGTTCTAAAATAAAATAATTTTTAAGTTAGTTATATAAATGGTATTTAAATCCTCTGAGACTGTCTGGAGGCTAACGAATATCCTCTCCGAATGGAGAAAAAATGTTTGTTAGGAATGATATTGTAACAAAACTGTTCTAGTTCGTGATGGAAAATATTTATTTACAATAGTGAAACGCTAACAAAACAATTAAACGAACAAAAGTACTTCTCTATAACGTAACAGACACAAAACAACAATTCTAACTAATAAAATAAAATAATAAGTAATAATGAATACAAAGTTACTATTTATGTACACAAAATATTTACAACACATAAACACCCCAAAGTTTATTTAGCACACTTATTTATTAACTATACAGTGTATCCTCGGATTGAGTTCACAATAGGTGAGATTGACAAAAAATTTTCGAATTGGAATTTCATATTTTGGGATTCTGCCCTTCTTGATCTGAAACTTATTTTTAGTTTACTTTCGATTTTTTTTTAAATCAAGTAAGCCTTTACAGTTGAGCAAAACCTCTTTTCGTTTCAGGTAAAGTACCTTTTCCGTTCATAGTACGCAAAAGTGTCACTAAGAAAAGTTGTTCACAATGAAAAATTATGGCGTTATGTAAGTTTTCAGAATGATACCTACTTTGCCTACTTTGATAATAGAAGTAGAAAATAGGAGAAAAATATTTATTATTAATGATTACATAAATCTTAGATGAGAAAACAGGGTGATTAGAAATGTTAAAATTAAAATTCATATAAATTCATATAATAATTTTTCATTGTGAACAACTTTTTTTAGTGACACTTTTGCGTACTATAAACGGAAAAGGTACTTTACCTGAAACGAAAAGAATTTTGCTCAACTGTAAAGGCGTACTTGATTTAAAAAAAAAATCGAAAGTAAACTAAAAATGAGTTTCAGACCAAGCAGGGCGGAATACCAAAATATGAAATTCCAATTCGAAAATTTTTGGTCAATCTTACCTATTGTGAACTCAATCCGGGGACACTGTATACAAGAGATTATTTATGTTAAACTATTTATTTCGTGAACTGTTTATTTACAGCGTTCACTTATCTATTTATCTAAGCAGCTACCTCAGTACTGTTCACGGTACTCACTGTCAATTTATGTCACAATTATTTGTCGATTGTCAACTCGATGAAGCCCAATGTATGACTTCCTGTCCACTGAGCTATTCCGTGGTATATATATGCGCTGGACAGTTCTTTCTTTTTCTTGCATTCATTGTTGTCTGGAATTTGACAACAAAACCTTTTTACCCACGACGGAACAGAGCAGGTATATTATGTGTTTAGGGTGAGAGATTGTTTGTTTGTTTGTGCACTCGAATGTCGCCGTTTATCTCGAAAAATTGATATTTTCCTATTCTTAATTCAGTTAAGCGAATGGCAGCCCCCGACGGATTTTCTTTGATTAATTACCTCCTTTTAGTCGGGGGGGTTTCAAAATTTTAATAAATCCTTTTTCAATTACAATTTTTGCATCCGTCGTTAGTTTTTTCAAAATTTTTAATTTTGTTTTTTATTTTTACCTACGCATATTGTGTTTGTTTGAACAATCAAGCTAATTGTTGTCCACAACAATCCGTGTGTCAATTTTAGAATGACGAGCCGATTGTTGTCACGAAATCCTTTGTAAATCCGTGTAACAATATGTAACGTTAACATTTTTGGTCTGACTCTAGGTCACATCATTCGAACGACCTCAGTAGGTAGTGTATTAGTCTAGTTCGCATGTCCCTTTTTAATGAATTCCAGTTCTCCTTCACCGAAAATTATGATCATGGTGTCATTAGATTCGGAATGACATCTAGAAACTTTTTGAAAAAGTTGAAGTGGGGACAAAAAAATTTCAAAAGTTATAAGAATTTTAGTAAAAGAAAGAGGAGTTTGTTTTTGCGAATATCTCAAGAACTATTGTAGATATCTAAAAGAGCAGGAAATTTCCTACAAAAAAGTTCCACCTTCCGAAACTCTACCACCAATATTTCTAATTTTAATTTGGAGGTCAAAACATAAAGTTAAAAAACGTTTTTTTTCTATTTTTTATACAAGCTAAAAAACGCGAAAAAATTGAAAATTATATAAGAAAAAAGAAAAACCAATTTTAGCCCTATTTTCACCTCTAAATTAAAATTAGAAACATTGGTGGTAGAGTTCCGGGAGATGAGACTTTTTTGTAGGAAATATCCTGCTCTTTCAGAGTCTTTTTTGTGGATTCAGATATCTGCGATAGTTAGATATTCGCAAAAAACCAAACCCCTCTTTTTTTTACTAAAATGTTTATAACTTATGCAATATTTTCGTCCCACACTTTAATTTTTTCAAAAAATTTCTAGATGTCATTCCGAATCGAGCGACACCATGATCATAATTTTGAGTGAAGGAGGACTGGAATTCATGAAAAAGGGACATGTGAACTCGACTTGTATATATAGCACAGACAAATGCACTAATAATAATGCGTGAAACCCCAATTATTAATAAACATAAAAGTACCACTTTGTATTCACGTACAAAATGCAAACACTTAAAATTCACAATGCATTTCTCCGTACAAAATTGGCTAGCATACGGGCGCATTGGATAAGTGCGAATTCACAGGAGTTAACAAACTAAAACTATTTAAAACTCGTTCTATATTATCTCAGTTTAGATTCCAAACAAATTTAATTTAACTTTTTTACTTTCTTCTTGAAAAATACATAAGGGTGCATGTATAACTAATAAGATGAGTAAAAAATAAAAAAAAAACTGTTTGCAGTACCAAACTCTGTCGACAATATAACGTATTTCCCAATTTATTCATTTAGATAAAAAAATCCCTTAATACATCCCTTAAAATAATTTACCATTCATACCCACAAGTGGGGAATAGTCCCTACCTACTAGTTTAGGTCAAAAATCAGTTTACAAAATTTTACAATATCTTTTCGTTTTAAGGTCCCCCAAAACCAAAAAACATATTTTTGGAAAAACTTTGTGTGTGGTTAGTCTGTGAGCAGGATACAGGTCAAACGGATGAGCGCGAGCGGATTGAAACCAAATTTTAGGAGGATGTTTGGTAATAATAATAATAATAATAATAATAATATTTCTTTATTTCTTTTGATGAGAAAAACTCATATAGAAAACGTCATAGGTACATATAAATTACAAATTAAAAAATTCAGACAAATTATAAAATGTGTTCCCCAGAAGGAACGTTTTCAACAAACGAGAAAAAATATTTAATTTGTTACAATTCTTAATTTGACTTGGAAGTCTATTAAAAATTTTTACACCTATGTTGAGAGGAGAATTTTTGCTTACATCAAGTTTGCTAAAGGGAGAACTCAGGTCATGCCTAAAACGCGTATTGTAAGAATGATAGTCACCATTCGTGACAAACTGATTATAGTTTTTAAAAACAAACAAAGAAATTTCATAAACGAAAATTTGACAAAGAGTCATAAGTTTGAGATTATAGAAAGAATGGCGACAAGACACTTTAGAAGAAATGCCAGCAATGGCACGGATTATTCTTTTCTGAGAAATAAAGACGTCATTAGACAAAGTTGAGTTACCCCAGAAGCATATGCCATATCTTAACCTAGAAACAACTTGAGCATTGTAAAAATTAATTAGTTGAATGTTTGTAAGTACATTTTTTAGGTATCTAATAAGATAACAGATAGAATTAAGTTTGGAGGATAGTTGAGTACAATGTACTTTCCAATTAAGATGGTCATCCAAATATAAACCAAGAAATTTGGTAGATGTGACTCTTTCCAGAGACTCACCATTACACTGAATGTTTAAATCCATCAAGTTAGTATTTTGATAATTATGAAACCTAATGTAATGTGTCTTGGATTTATTTAAATAAAGCGAGTTGCTGTTAAACCATTCAACTAATTTGTCTAAATTAAGATTACATTTAGTAGTAAGCAAAGAAGAATCTTTATCACTGAGAATGATCGATGTGTCATCAGCATACAAAGTGCACGATAATTCATTATTAATATACATTTCCAAGTCATTAATATACAATAGGAATAGCACAGGGCCCAAAACAGAACCCTGCGGTACTCCCAAATCAATGTCTAAGCAATTCGACCTGCGAGTATAAATAGTATTATTATAAAGTGTATTAATGGATACAAACTGCTGGCGACCAATTAGAAAAGACTGTAACCAGTCCAAAGCATTACCTCTAATACCATATCTCTCTGCTTTCAATAACAAAGTATTATGACTGACACAGTCGAATGCGCGACTGAGATCACAGAATATACCGGCCGGACACTCACCATTTTCTAAATGATAAATAATTTTACTATAGAAAGAATTAACAGCTGTCATGGTAGAATGATTTGAACGGAAACCATGTTGGTTGTCAGACAAAGTTTTACAAACATTTAGAAAAGATTCGATGCGATTCAAATATGTATATTCAAAAATTTTTGAAAAACCAGATGTTAAAGTAATAGGTCTGTAATTAACTGTAATTAACTGTATTAGATATATATTTGCAAATATAAAGAGCCGTATTGTTTTTGGGGCAAATCGGCGCATGCGCAGGAGAGATATATGGTATACCTAACGGTGTTTTTTATATAATAATTGTATAATTTTCATAGCGGCTTATTATTCTATTTGTTTTTAAGAAAGTTTTGATAAAAAAATTCTAAACTTTATGGTTTCGGAAATATTTTGAAAAAAAAAATTGTATAGGGATCCTTTATATGGACTACTCTCTCTCGCGGCGAAACTTAAAACTATAATCAGAGAAACATGATTATGAATCGTACTGTGAATCGGTACTGATAATTGCGATTTTTTTTGTTATAATAATAAAAAGCTTCGAATAAATTAATAATGAGTTATTATGGAACCTGCGAAGTTTTCACCTCGTGCAAACACAAATAAAAAGTCAGTAAAAGGTTGTTATAGTACCGTCATTTCAATGCAGATGATTAGTTATTTTACCAAGTACCTAAGTAGATATTGTACTTAGTCTTAATATTGAAAACTTAATTCATTAATTGAAAAGTTATTATTATTAAATAACATTAAGAATATTGATAGAAAAAATTGGTTGTCTGTAAAGTCGGTTTACGGACGATAGTTTTACGTGATAACGTATTCCGCTCGAATATCATATTTAATAATACCTACATTACTGCGCTCTCGCTTGCACGCACAGGGTCAGGCGGAACGTTACGGAACGTTACACTATTTCGTGCGTGCAGCTGGTGTTTCATCAATTTATAAGACGCTATCACGTCAAAAACTTAGTCCGCCATCTTTAGAAGTCCGCCATATTGGATTTAGAGTTACATCACTTTATTTTTCGAGTTATTCTCAGCAAGCCCTTTCATTTGATACCCATATTGTAGGAAAGCATAATAAAATTAGTCCGCCATCTTTAGAAGTCCGCCATATTGGATTTAGAGTGACGTCACTTTATTTTTCGAGTTATTTTCAGCAAGCCCTTTCATTTGATACCCATATTGTAGGAAAGCATAAAAAACTTAGTCCGCCATCTTTAGAAGTCCGCCATATTGGTTTTAGACTGACGTCACTTTGTTTTTCGAGTTATTCTCAGCAAGTCCTTTCATTTGATACCCATATTGTAGGAAAGCATAATAAAATTAGTCCGCCTTCTTTAGAAGTCTGCCATATTGGATTTAGAGTGACGTCACTTTATTTTTCGAGTTATTCTCAGCAAGCCCTTTCATTTGATACCTATATTGTAGGAAAGCATAATAAAATTAGTCCGCCATCTTTAGAAGTCCGCCATATTGGATTTAGAGTGACGTCACACAGCTAACCATGCATTGTCATTCAAACTAAACGTATACAAATTTTCATTTCAATCGGTTGATGATATCTGCTTCAAAATTACCGAAGGCATTTCCGCCATCTTTAGAAGTCCGCCATATTGGATTTAGAGTGACGTCACACAGCTAACCATGCATTGTCATTCAAACTAAACGTGTATACAAATTTTCATCTCAATCGGTTGATGATATCTGCTTCAAAATTACCGAAGGCATTCTAATCGCTCACTTAGTAACGTTAGGAACGTTACACTTTTTCTTGCATGCAGCCAGTGTTTCATCTTTTTATTTTGACGTGATTCATCAATTTATAAGACGTTATCACGTCAAAAAAGTAAAGTTGAAAATACATTTTGACAGATGACTATTTTTTGGTTGGGAACTTACCTGTTGCAATAAAGTAATGTTTGCAACGTTCCTCAACACTGCATTGTTATAATATATCTATTTACCCCTTTTAGTTCATGTGGATTACTCTTTAAATCGGAAGTTTGTAAACAGAAAGCATTAAAACTCACCTTACTTGAAGATTCTGTTTCAGTTGAATTTTTGAATAATTATATGATGATATGCCCGGCATTAAATATACGTTCCCCTTCAAGGGTGAAAAAAAGAAGATTTTTGTACCTTCTATCTAAAAAGACTCCAAAACTGTCTTAAATGCATTTATCTTACAGTTCCCAGAAAAAAAAATCGCGGACTTAGGTAAACACTAGCACATCGTTATTTTGAGTTCGATTATTAATTATTATCGATCATCTCTGTATAGTCACCGATGTTGACATTCATGATTTATCAACATCCCTCATCCTTAACGTTCAAACGTTTACGATTTTCTGTTTCAAAATGTACAGCTGTGTGCACGTTACTGGACACAGTACCAGACAGTACATAGACATACAGTTCCTTGGTACAAGAGAATTATATTATCTGAGCCATAACGCACTGGATAAACTCCTTGAATGCCTGTACCTTCCACTTCGTTGGCAAACAATGTCATTCCCTCAACGCGGATGGATACGAGAAGAGAGGGCCGAGGTCTCTTTGTCAGCGGACTGACCTGAAGAGAGAGATTTAAAAAAACACACTGGCGTTCATCGTTCATGAAACCAACAAAAGCTTGAGATATTCTTCAATTTCTAACGTGAAATGTAATATGTATACGAGTTTCTGGTTTTTATTATAAGTTACTATTATAATAAATTTGCAGTTAATCTTTATTTAAGACCTATAGGGAATATTATTAATCTACATTTTTGACTGCAGGCATTTATAATTGCATTTTGAATTCATTTTGTCGGTCTATATATTTTTACAAAATTTTAGACAAACATACACACCGAGGTCTATCGTCTTTAATTAACAACATAGCAAATGTTCATTAAGGCAGAATTAATAACCACGCTAAGAGGCTACGACGGATTTTCTTAAGACAAAATAGTAATAATAATCCCTGTACAACTGTTCCTTATTTGAGTATCTCTAATTTTAACAGCCTTTCTCCATTATGTTTTAGGTGACAGGTAGAAATCTAATTGCTATTTTGCCTTACGTATAGGTACTTAACAAAATTCGTCGCTGCCTCGCCGTCTATTTCTTTGTAAAATGGTAGATATGATTGTTATTTGTCAATATTTACAAATAGTCCCTAACACAACAAGTACGTGATCTATTTTTTATATTTTAAAATTTAAAACTTGCCTTTTTATGTAATTGAAAGTTTGATTAGATTTATTTTAAAGCGACTAAACTTTAACAGCTTTGAAAATAACATCTTTAAAATTATGAACAATTAAAAAATTACACAACAGAATTTGTAAAGAATAGAACAGTTTTATACTTTGTAAATTTACTTTTTTCCATATGTATTATTGTAATATTTAGGTTTCTTCGCTTTCACGTCAAGTTGGTGCTCTAAGGAGATCCTTTTACAGACTAGCTAATTGTGATTTGTTTTGAATACCTTGTCCTCAGCCAGGAATAAAGGCACTTTTAAATCTGTTGTTCTTGTTAACATACAATAAAAAAGTCTAATTTCAACGCTTGAAAACAATCCAATTAGTAAAACCTTTGACTAATACGGTCTAGTTGTAGAAAATTACACGAGCTTTAACAATAATATACTACAATATAATAAATTGTAGTCTGTACCACATGAATGGATTTTTTACCGTTAGATAGGTAGATATTATTATTATGCACCGTTAAAAATTAGAGATAAAAAAGATAAATTATTTAATATAAAGAACTTTCATTTTCACAAATTATGCAGGCAGGTACAATATAATTAATAAATACATAAATTATTCCAATACAGATTACCTGTGCAACATAAATGCAATAAAAATTCATTTTAAAAAAATACCTAGATACGCAGAACATGATAAAATTGATAACTTCTTTCACCAAAAGATTATCATCAGGTAATTTCTTTAGAAATATATTCATGTTTCAATAAATTATTGCTTTCAACGAACCATTCAATGTTTCTCAGATTTCAGAATTTATTATGCTCAAATTAACATATAATATTTTCGTGATATGTAACAAATATCTGATAAAAAATCTTTGCGGCTTCCTTATCAGTTTTGCTTTGATAATAAAGAAACACCACCACTTTCAGCTTTAGGATATTAGTGCATTAGATCTTTTATGTTCAGGATTTTTTTCCCTAATTTTTTTGCTAATAATTTAAAACTCGATGTTCAACTTTTTTTGTTTTTATCTAAGTAAAAATATTACAAATTTGCCCATTTAACTGAAATCGTAGCTTCAGTATTACCACAGTTAGCAATTAACTTAGGATATCTTGTATACTATACACATTTACACAATAAAGAATCGATGAATTTTATTTGGAACTAGCTGCTCCCCGCGGCTCCGCCCGCGATTGAGATGAAACTCGACAAAATGTTTGTTCAGTTCGCAGAGTTTATTAAAAGAATTCCGTGTTTTCTTATTTTATTTTTTTTTTAGTCGAATTTACTTCTTATAACATTAGCTATTGGCGAGTGAAAGTCCCGTCAAAATCGGTTCAGTCGTTTCGGAGATTAGCCGGAACAAACAGACAGACACACAGACAAAACTTTAAAAATTGTTTTTTTTGTTATAAGTGCCGTATATATACTTTCATATGCACTTAGTAAAAAGCTGTAATTTTGACATTACAAACAGACACTTCAGTTTTATTTATCTGTATAGATGTATAGATGACTATGTATAAAATACCGCGGGTAGATACTATTCCTGCACAGTAAGAATCTGCAACTTGCATGATTTCGCACTCTATGCCTGCACGGATCTTTTTAGTGCAGCTTTCGTGTGCGACAGACATTTTGCAGTTTTCAAGTAATGAGTGCAGAATGAACGTGTGTAGCTCGATGGAATAGTTTTTATTTTGACGATATTGTGTTAAGTGGAGGTAGAGGAAGAAGCCAGAAAAAAGAAAGTTTTAGGTTCCTCCTGTCAATGAAGAAAGAAAGCGATATGGTGAATTTCATCACTAATTTCTTGAAATATAGGGAGAGATCAACAAAAATTCTTTCAATATCTTCGAATGTCACAAAACAATTTGACATGAGTTCTTGGATATCATTCCTCCTCACTTACAGTACCAAAACACAAGATTAAGTCGGTCCAACACGGCCAGATATACAAAGTACCCCGATCAACATGATTAATTCATTTCACCCTCGTTACTGGCTGCAGATGCTTGTCGAATGTGCGCTACTTCATTAAATAACATCAGTATCTTCAGAGACAGCCTTTTTTATTACGTGCTTTGTTGGTTTGTGCAGGTATAGTGTGCGTGGTCTTTTAGTTGAATATTTTATAATTGTATTCACATTTACCTGTCAATTTGGACAATGCGCATTTTTGAACTTATTCGTAAAATGTTTACATTCCTCAAATCCACACTGTTGCCGCAACGGTTGCCAAACACTGGGTACCTAACAATAGGTTTTAATTGTGTGAATTCATCTACTGTACATAATATGGAGTAGAATAATACGGGTGGGGTGAAAAGTTTCCGGCCTGACCAAGAGAAGGCGCCACTAGGACTACTGTTGGAGTGGTGTCCTACAGTACCATCCCTAACTAGCTTGTATGTACAGTTTCAGCCCGATCGCTATGTTAGTTTACGTTTGAGAGCACACTTAGCGACAAGCCTCTGTTGTTTTCGTGAAAATGGAAAAATCGGAAAATCGTGCTGTCGTCAAATACCTCTTTTTGAAGGGTTTTACACCAACACAAATAAAGGTAGAGATGGATTCAACACTAGGACCCACCTCCCCATCATATTCAACTATTAAGCAGTGGGTTTCTGAATTTAAAATAGGTCGTGTGAGCACCTCTGACGAGCCACGCTCAGGACGGCCCGTTGAGGTCAAACTCCAGAAATGATCGAAAAAATCCATAAAATAGTGTAGGAAGACCGCAGGTTGAAAGTGGATGAGATAGCTGAGACCTGTAAGATGTCAGCTGAACATGTGCGAAATATTTTACACAACCATTTGGGCATGGAAAAGCTGTGCGCAAGATGGGTGCCGCGTTGGCTAACAGTCGATCAAAAACGCACGATAACGCGCCAGCGCATTCGTCGATTGTTGCCATGGCTAAAATCATCGACTTGATGCCGCATCCTCCCTATTCTCCAGACCTAGCCCCCAGCGACTATTATCTGTTTCCTAACCTCAAAAAATGGTTTGGCGGTAAGAGATTTGGGAGCAATGAAAAAGTGATCGAATCTGTAAATCAGTATTTTGAGGAGCTTGACGAATCAACGTTTAAAACTGGTATAACTAAATTAGAACACCGTTTTGAGAAATGTATCAGTCTTAATGGAGATTATGTTGAGAAATAAAGCAAAAAAAAAAATTAAAAACATCGTTTTTCCTGGTCAGGCCGGAAACTTTTCACCCCGCCCTTAATCTGATATTGTTGTAATGACGGTCTCGAGACTTTGCGTCTTTCGAAAATATTATTATTATTGTCTTTTTTTTTTTAAATACACACAAACTGTCTAATAAATTGGGATTCTATTCAGAAGGGCCGTACCGACAATGGGGCAATCGGGGCGGTTCCCCGGGCCCCCCGACGAAAAGGAGTCTCGAAGAACTAAACAAACTCGTATATTTTTCCGATTTTCGTGTACACTTATTCTTCGTTCACCGAAGAAATTATCTACTTTATCTACCTACCTATCATTCGAATATGTTTAATAGTTCCATCACGATTATAAATCAAACAAGCACCGCGACTAAAGCAATGTAAGACACGAATGACAATCTTATGTCACAATTTTGAACATAATAATAAGTAATGAACTTTTTTAAGCATTTTTTAAATTCTACGTAGGGGGGCCCGATTTTACTTCTTGCCCCGGGGCCCCCGAGGTTCTAGTTACGGCCCTAGTATTCAGTATATCAGTGTAGGTTGTCTGAAACGCGTCAAACAAAGCTGCACACTATCAAATGGTTTGACAAATACGTAAAATTTGACAAACAATTTAATCGTTTACAGGACTGCAGAGTGTACGTTAGGTTTACCATAAGTATCAATTGGTTCTAGAAATTGTCAAATTTAGACATCTATCACGTGATTTACACTACTCTACATTGTCAATGTCATACGGAGTAGCGCACAGTAGACCAGCACCTGCACGTACTGTCACCAGCAACGACCGTCAGAGTAAATCGTGTCGGTCGGTGCACAATTCTGATTTGCAATTTCTATGTCCGACCGTGCTGGACCCGATTTAGTCTTGTGGTTTGGTGATGTTTTTGTACCAATAGCTCATAAGAATTTGTGTTGTGACACTTTTTTAATTCAGTATAGAAGGTATTCGTAGCACGTGTCAAAAAAACATTGTTGTGAGTTATGACAAAAATGTTACATTGCAATATAATGGTTATTAACCGTACGTAAACAATCGCATTATAAACCCTTTTTATACACCGGTCCCGTTTTTGATTCACTTTTTTAGACACGGCTGTTACCTTTTACGCACACCCGTTTAGGTGTCCTCATTAAAAAAAGTATCGTGCGCATGGATCGTGCGTCACAAGTGTAAGAAGGTACCTACTTTTCAAAAGTCGTGCATGATGTTTCATAAAAAGTACCTTCTTAATCTTGTATCATTTTTTTATAATTCACTAAAATTTGTAGGTATCACAAACAGATAAATTTTCAACCTTTTTATAGGAGGTTTTTCATGTGAAACATCTAATGGCGCGTTTGTTGGGAGTAAAACCGTGCAATTGGAGCGACACTTTTATTGGCTGTGAGAATGAGTTGGGAGGGGATACAAAAAAGTTTTGCAGCGCCCGTAGTGAGCGAGTCGAGAAATAAAGTGAAAAAAACTTTCGTTGCTAAACACTGGTGACATTTATTATTTTTCAATTTAATAATAAATAATCAATAGGTAAATTAATAAAAATGAGAAGTGCAACTTGTTGTGTTGTTACTTGTAAAAATAAATCGTATAACAGTGACTGTGCGTTTTATAAATTTCCAACTTCTAATTCAAACAGACATTTTTGAAGGTACTATTATACCTATTCCGAGTCAGAAAGTGATAAAAACTAAAGGGTGTAATACGCCGCAAAAATAATTTACAAATGAAGCTGTTGGACTTAATTTTGAGTTAATTGTGAAAATAAATTTGATCTTAAAAACTGTTTTTTTAGAGGGTACGAGTCTATAAAAGATGATGAACAATAATTTATCAGACTTGGCAGGTATAACTAGAGAAAATTTTGATATTTTATTAGAATTTATGAAACCTACGTCAGATAAGAGTAAAATCAATCAGAGAAATAGGCTACTTATTTTTTTAATTAAATTAAAGACTGGATTAACTTTTTCTGCCATAAGTGTTCTGTTCTCAATACATAGAGCTTTAGTGTCAAACATTTTTCTTTCCACTTTGCAAGAACTTTGTGCCGCAACAGCAAATTTTGTATTTTGGTCAGATAAAGACACTTTTCAAGGATGCATGCCAGAGTGTTTTCATCAACTGTACAGTAAGTACAAGAGTGTACTGAATTTAGGATGAAAGTGCCTGCCAGTATTAAAAATAGAATATTTTGTTTCTCGCATTACAAGAAAACTTTCACAGCAATATTGCTTGTAGGAATTACTCCCTCCGGATTTATTAGTTTCAAGTCTAAAGTTGCAGGTGGAAGAAAAAGCGATTGTATGTAAATATCCATCTAGGCTGAAAATTGATTTTAATAATAAATTGAACATTTCTAAATAAGAAAACTTATAATTAGAAAAAACTCATTGCTATAAAACCAGGTAAATATTAACGTCAAAATATGTCACACTACTAGAACATTCTTTTTTTTTTTTATTATTTTAAAAACAAAATAAGCGAATCAGCAACTAAGGCCATTATCGCAAAAACAAATACATAATATGGTAAGAAATAAGTATAAATATTAAATAAGTAACATATTCAGATTTCAGGTAAGTACAATTTATATGTAGGTAAGTATGTATATTAATTTATTATTATCTATTTTCAAACGGATTTGTGTAGGGGGGCTCAAACTACACGAAAAAGAGCGTTTCTGCCACCGAGTGCTCCTTGACCGTTTCTGTCGCCATATTCCAACTATTAGTTGACAAGGAGAAATTTAGTTACTATAGAATTTCACTTAAATTTATGTTTCACATCTGCTTGGCGTTCCACGACGGTTCACAGTCGATGGTTTCTCGAAAGAGTTTACGATCCATCAATATCGGTATTCAGTATAGACATATTTGTAAGGTATTTGTATGTAAAAATGTTATTATTCTGCGTATGGTTTGTAATATGAGATTTCCTTTTAAGATAAACAATGTGCATTTTTATATTTTATAGAATTTCATTCACCCACGCATTTCATACATGAAGGCTGTCATACTGGGGATGACGACGGGTGTCTGAGTAGGTACCTACCTACTACCTGATTTTAAAATTCAATAATTTCCAGTTAGTTATACTATATATTTTACCTGATTCCTAAGAACTACCAGATAGCAGTACGGTAGTGCCTATGAAAAGCTCATTGAGATGAAGAAAATTCATATAAAACAATTCCTGTGTAAGTGTGAAAACTGACTGACAAACACAAATGAGAAATGATATTGTAACAAAACTGCTGTAGTCCGTGGCGGAAATTATTTATTTGCAATAATTAAATGTTTAACAAACAGTAAAACACACAAACAAAAGCGTACTTCTTTAACTTAACAGAAATAATAACGTTAACAGAAATAAAACGAATAGTTCTAAATTATAAAATAAAGACTAAGTAACAGAGAATAAAGAGTCACTAAATTATGTAGTATTCAAAATATTTACAACACAGAAACACAACACAAAGTTTATCAGCACACTTGTCTATTAACTATAAATCATTTAGGTATGTAAAACCACTCACTAAAGTTATAATTTATTTCCACAGTATAATTTATGTCGTAATAATTATGTCGTAATGCCAGAGCACTGTATCACGAACAGCTCGAATACTGACTGACTGCCTTGCTCACTCTGCTCGCCTTATATAGTTTCGGCCCACGTTTCTATCGAATGTTCTAGAATCTAGACGAATCGAGATTTCTTCCTTTACGTCTATTGTTCTCTCCACGCGATTCTAAGAAATCGGGTCTAACTTCGCTACCTGCTTTCCGCACCGAGATCCCTTTCTTTACATGGATGTGTGTCTCCAAGGTCGGGTGTTCTTTACTTGTTTCCATTGTTGTTGGTTCTAGTAGTTTCTACCGAATTCCATAGGCGTCCCATCAAGAGGCACGCAACAATATCAGTTTAGGTCATAATTCATTTTTCAAAATTTTACAATATTTTTTGATTCGAGGTTCTCCGAATAAAATAAAAACATATTTTTGGAAAAAGTGTGTGCGTCTGCTTGTCTTTATACATAATACGGGTCAAATGGATGGGTGGATTGAAACCAAATTTTGGGAGGATGTTTGATATGCAAATATGAAGGCCTTATTGTTTTTGGGGGAAATCGACGCATGCGCAAGAGAATTATATGTTTAACGTTGTTTTTTATTGGAACGAATTTCCTAATGGGACGTTATAGATATGAATAGAGAGGGCTGGAAAAAAACGTAAGAAAAATGTGTAAAGAAAATCTGTAACAAAAATCTAATCTAATTAGATACCTATTGTATGCCTGTCCGTAGACAGAAAATTGAAATTTGGCACACATATAATATAGGGCACGGGACATATCCTAACGGACTCGAATTTTTGAATTTTGGTCCCAGAAGGGAGCAAATTGAAAACAAAAAAGTTTTTCGCTTATAATTCGCTCAATTTAAATAAGATCGGTTCGAAACCTGTTTTAAACGAAAGAGGAGAACATTTTACGTATAACAGAATTTGTATAATAGTTTTTTGCACATAAAAAAGCAGAAATAAACAATGTATATAAATTCGATTTTGCCTAATACATCGCGCACGCGGATCGGCTATCCTTTTCACTTACACAGTGTATTATGGACATTTAAAGACTGCGTATATGTTCTGTTTTAAAGATTGCATTTGTTCAAAAACGGATGCCATATAAATATTAGTTAGTTTTTTGGCATTAATATTCTGTGAAATGCAACGCCTTCTAACTTCACGATATGTATTAAACCTATATAAATAGCGATATCTAAGCAATGTTAATGGTTCAGTGGTAGAATACTCATCTGCCATACGGGTGGCTCGGGTTCGATTCCCGACAGATGCGCAACAATTGTCATTTTTATATTTTTAGGGTAGCAAATCACACGATTAATTTTTGTTTAATAATCTTATTATAGTATAAATAAAATTTTCGAATAATTTATAGACAAATTAGTAAAAAAAATATATGATACATAATAATTAGCAAGAAGAACTTCGTTCCAACCGGGTGTTCCACGACACCTGTTGTCTTTTTCAATAATGGTATACTTTTCACAACGGTTTATTAGTCTATTTTTATAAGAAACTTTTGTTATTTGTTTGAGAGAAGAACGGCTCATGCACAAAAAGATATAAGCTATAACTTTGTTTTTTATTATATAATAATGTTATACTTTTCATAACGGTTTATTATTCTATCTGTTTTTACAAGAATATTTTGGAATTTATTTTCTAAACTTTAAAGTTTTGGAAATTTTTTGAAAATAAAAAAAATGTTGTTTTGTTCAGTAGATCTGTTAGATAATTGACAAGCATGTTTTGTGTAATTTTTACATGACGTAACAGCATATTAGATAGATAACTCTGATAACTAATAGCAAATATATCATATTTAATACTAGCCGTAACTCACACACCGCATGCGTTAACAGAAATATTATTTTCTTTATTATAAAATGTCAATATTTTTGAAGTTGGAATGGTCCCGTTGCCCAATTGGCTGGATTTTTTTTCATAGAATTAGCGGGAAATAATTATTGAAGACAGAGTGACTGGTTATATGTTCGTTCATTTGGGGTACCTATTCGAAAAGTTAACAAGTTCCTGGCATCATTATGATGCATTCATAAAGTTATACGTAGTTCATAACGTACAATATAATTTAATACCATAATTTTGTGTATAATCAACTCTAGATATTGAATTTAGTACGCATGAAAGACGTATTAATAGGAGTCGTTTCAACTTTCAAATGTCGCGCAAATTAACATCTCTTGTGAACAAATAGGTACCATATTTTGTAAAAAAAATATTAATACAAACAGGTCACGGTTAGAAAACAAATTTGAATCTCTTAATATTGCGTTGGTTGATTTATCAACTAGTCTACAGTAATCGATGGACATTAGAAAGGACTTCTATAAAATAATCAGCTCTGATATAAATGTTACAATTCAAATCAAAATATACTTTCACGGGTTATCATGATGAAGAAGAGACCTATTTTGCACAAAAAAAAAAAAAAAAACAAAATACAAATGAGTAATGACATACCTACATGTAGGTAGATACCTACACAAAATCCGTTTTGTTCTTATTCAGTCGATATTTTGCACTCACATTATAAAACTGTAGGTATATGTTATTAAGAAAATAGCTTCGGATAGTGCAATTTTGTTTGTCTTTTCCTAATGTACAATATTTTTATTTATAAAATAGAAATCATTTTATCACTTAACGGAATCTTTAAGACCATTAATCCAGTTGCAAGGATTATGGTCGGAAATAAATGCTGTACTACATTTTTTTGCTCTAGTTGTCATTTGATGTTTAATAAGCATGATCCTAATGTTTTTTTCTCCTTCGAAGGGTCACAAATGGTCTAAAAATCAACTATTTGCAGATAATTCGAAAACAATTCGTTTTAAAAATAAAAAGGAGGATTATCTATTTGAAAGCTGACAAATTACATAATATTAAAACAAACTGAGAGGTCGAGAAATCTAGCCAGACAATTAAATCGATTAAATTTTTCAACATCAAAAAAATGGCGCTGTTCTATTGACAACCGCCTCATTTTGTCAACTGTCAACAATTAGGGTCCACAATCCCAAGCATATTCCTTCAGCAAAAAATGTTATTCTAGCAAATTGTTGAATAGTTTTGATCCCCTTAATTTGCCGCAATTTTTAAAAATTGTGCCAAATGCAGAATGATATGAAACGCTGAGTTTTTATGATAGGACGCTATTCGTGCATGTGCTATATTAAATACAAATTTTAAAATCCATTACGAAATTATCTAATTTTAGCGATAATCTCTGATATACACGAGAGTATATTTAAATACATATTATTTTGACTCGCTCTGTATAAATGCATCAACGATTTATTATGTGCCAACTTTGTCGAGTTCATATTCCTTTGTATATTAAATTTCAGCGTCATAACTTGCGAGATTTGAGAAATGACAAACAAAATATAATAACGTAACGCATACCTTGCGCGTACCTATGTGAAACAAATCATTGTCGACTGTGCTCCATACGTATATCCGTGGCCACAAGGCAAACGAGGCAAAATAGTTCCTGTAAAATTTTTATGTACCTTCAAATGGGATTTTTTAGCTTTTTTCTGTCTTATTTCTACAATAGTTCTTTAATAAAATGCGAACTGCTTTTCAGAACATTTTTTTCTTCTTCTTAAGTGTTATCTAGTAATAAATTTATTTTTCTTTATAACTCGATCGAAAGTACATACTTTCGGCAGAAAGTCTAACATTTACGCATTGGCATGGGATTACACACACTGATGCGGGAAGTACGTACGTTTGGGCGGCAGGTTTACAAATAAAAATAAATAAAATAAAAAATAACCTAGCAACTGTTGTTTAGATGTCGTTTCGATAGTAACCCTATTACATTTTAGTGCCCGACATGGACAACTCAGTCCAGAATAACTCCGATCAAAACAACTCGCTCAAAATAACTTAGGTTAAAATAACTTTTGTCCAAATCGACTCGGCGGAAAAAGAACTCGGCTCAAAACAACTCCAGGCAAAAACAACTTCGGACGAAATAACCCCGGGGGCAAATGTGGAGTTTTTAAAAAAACAACTCCGGGGTGAGCGATAAACGGGTATGCGAATTGTAATGTAAATGAAAATAATTTGAAATTCGATTGAATGTAATATTGTATAATAATGTGTAATGAGTTGAAATTATTATTGAGGTGTTTGTGCTCTGAGTTGGTTCATCTGAAGATGTTTTGCCTGGAGTTGTTTTGGTACTGAGTTGTTTTGGTTCTGAGTCGTTTCGTCCTGAGTTGTTTTGTTCAGAGTTGTAAAAATCAAAGTTGTTTCGTCCGAGTTATTATGACCTAGCACCTTACATTTTAGCTAAAAGTGGCGAGCAGCTATTATTCGTGTTTTTACGTATAACCTCAAAGCTGCTTGCTTGGAATTTATCTGTGTTATTACGTAATTAATAGGTAATTCATTATTTATTAAAGTATTTATTAAGCGACTTATGACCGAGGTATGAAGAAAAATAGTATACATCACACTGGCCGAAAGTTTGATATCTTGCACTGGGCGCCATGATTGCAGAGGGTCATGGTGCGCAGTGCAAGGTTATAAAACTTCGGCCCTTGTGGTGTAATATACTATTTTGTAATAAACTTTGAAAATAATAACGCTGTCGTCCGTTAACTTATACACAATCATCACAAACACTAAATTGAAATAAATTCTTTCTCCAGTAATTCATATTTTGAATCTAAATAAAATCGTAAGAAAACGATGAGAATCCATTTGAATCTCAACGTTTTCGATTTATTTAGATTTAAAATCTAGTGAACATAAGTCTCTTGAATGACGCGTTGAACTTCATTTACAAATGTCGATTTCACAGTTTAGCTGTTTATATGTCTTAAGTCACTTTCCAGTAGAGAAATGTCTTGGGAAACCAAACATAAAACCAGTGTACGCCGAAGTGAAATCATCATTAATCTTCCTTAGCAAGAATTTAAAATAATTCTTTTTGTTGGTTTTGGAATAAACGAGTTGTTTATTGTAAAATAAGAAAAATTAATAAACTTTTTGAACAGCTTTGTTTTCTTCGAAGTTTGCGTCCCATGAACCGTAATAACTGAATTTTCTCGTCTCCTTCGTAGTCGTTGAATATAGTTATAATATTGAATTTTATTTCTCAAACGAGTCATGATTCACAGCTTTTTAATATAGAAAGAAAGTGAGACGAAGTGTGCGAAATAATAAATTTCTGGGAACTCCAAAAAAATGTAGATTGCTAATATAAGCAGTTTTATAAAAAAAATGTATCAAGAAACTTGGCAAAATTACAATTCATTTTATGAAGAGCACTTTATGTGAAACGCACTTTACTTAGGAAGAAAATGATATAACATAAGGTGAATAACCAACGTAAATATTTAAATTTTCAGAATATATAATATGTCGACAGAAAGAATGTAGAAATTCCATCCAAAAAGGATTACACACAAGTTGAAACAGAGTCGAACTCTATACTAGAAGCCGAATAACTTAACTTTTTTGAATACACAAAAAATAGAACATTTGTAAATATAACATCTATATGTGAATTTAAATTGACCAAACAATTGAAAAATTGATATGATCCAGGCCAATTTACCTCGCTAGCGCACCTAAAAAGTTTCACTTCAAAAACTTGTTTTGTTCGTTTTGTCTCTGGGATTATATTTTGATCCTAATATCGCCCGATTTTTTAATTTTTGTCTCAAGAGGGAGTATTAAAAAGAACGATGATTTCTGATTATATCTCGCTCAATTTAAATCAGAACGATTGGAAACCTGTCTTAAACGAAAAATGGGAAATTTTTACATAAATTTCGCTTAATAAAATACGCTCAAACACATTTTTTTACATAAAAAAAACTAGAATAAATACTGTATAAACTTGATTTGCCTAATAAACCGCGTAACTTATTTCGGTTGTCTTTGTCTGTTGCACAGTATAAGAAAATTTTTGAAGATTTGAATAAAAACAAATGCAATAGGTATCATGAGAGGGCGGAATATTTTCAACTATAAATTAACTGACCATACTACAAGTTATATTTTTGAAGTGAAACAATAATTGGGAATCCTTGGGAAAATTAATGTTATATTATACCCTATAAAAAATTAAAAGTACGTTAAATAGCCCAATATGTTAATTTACTGCACCCAATAGTTTTAGAGACATAAAGGGGTGAAAGATAGGTAAACTTTTTCACTCAGCATTTTTGAACGTATTTTGAAATATATAAGTGACCGGTAATTGCTTGCATTCCTCTCGGGAGAAGAAACTATTCCTAATTTGGAATTATTTAATCTTATCACTTGGGGGTCGGAAAGCGTCAATTTTTTATGATAATGACACTTCTGTGAAGAATTTTTATTTTATATTTTTATTTATTGTAAGTTTAAACACACAAAATAAAATCTAATTGTAAATTTCGTGGTTTTTAGCTTTAGGAAGATTGGCCAATTAGTAAGCTATCAGATCATGAAAAAATTCGTGCCAAAAAGAGTGAATATTTTTTTTAATTTTTAACTCCCAAACTTTGATTTTTTGTAAAAAGAAAACATACGTAGATTTTCTCGAAAATGACGCATTTCCGACCCCCAAGTGATACAGTTAAATTATTCCAAATTAGTCATAGTTTTTTCTCTCGAGAGAAATACGAGCAATTATCGGCCAACCGATATAGCTATATTATAGAGGTACATGTACCTATATGTACCTCTATTATATAGTAAGTATATTGTATAATGTAATTAGCTATTACTCCGTAAATAATTAATTAGAATTTTGAACATTCCTTTGGAGGATATATTTTTGAAGGTTTAAACTTTGAAAATATGCAAGAAAAAATCGTGTTTCTAAAAATTCTAGACTAGAATATCCCCTTAAACAATTTGTGCACTTAAACCTTCGTTTTTTGAATTGTACGGTTTGTTTTTTTTTTTTTAATTTGACTGTACCATAAGAAATAAACAAAAATTAAAATCACATTGTTTGCCAGCATTTCTTTCAGTAACATTGATTGTAGAAAAATCATATTATGATCGTATCTATTTGTGAGTAAAATGTGGATATATTGATGTGCAAACGATAGGATTCAATTTATGGAATTGTTTTAGTCTAGAAAACAAGCGTATATTTTGTGTTTGGTGTTATCGTATATAATACATGAAGATATCTAGCCTCATATATTTTCACTTGGAAAATCGATTACATGCGAATTTCCATACAGAACAGAGAGTGTGAAAAGTGAGTGACAGACGCACGCACATATTCCCAGCTCATTCTTTACTTTTTATCAAGGAGTAGAGAACTAAGCTATTCAAATGCACAGTGCCTACATCGCCAAAATTACTTTTATTGCAAGATCGCCTATAAAATAGCTGCTATTCGTGCTTGTACAGCGGTAGTAAAATGATACATTTCGCACTTGTGCATAGAGTAAAACAAAAAGAAGTGTGATTTTGCCAATCCAGTATAGTAATTTAAATCCATATGAACAGCAGAGATAGCAAAATAGACGTTGGCTTCGTCAACAATCCAAATAGATTTTAATATGACCGAGCATGAACTGTCAAATATATAAATACATACTTTTTATAAAGTGAAAATCAGCTATATTATAGGAGGTCCTTGCAAAAAATATGGTATGTGTTTTGTATGGAGAAATAGAAAAATATATTTTTTATAAGTTATTTTTATAATAAATTAAGAATATTTTATGTATTAAATTCTGTGTAATTAACATACGAATGAATCGTAAAATAATAGTTATTGGCGTAACTAGTAGTCTAAGTCATTCATCGCGCTGACAGGTCATGACTTAGCCTACAAGTTGCGCCCATAATTTTATTCAACAATTGCGCGTTATTCATGGTTTATTCATTGCCTAAAAAACGAAGCCTATAATATCTATTTATTTCTTTGTAAAAAAAATTGTCAATACTAACAGCACCAAACAGCACGATTCAATGTTTTGGTTTGAGGTTAGCCGGTTATGAATAAACTCCATGTCGAAAACATTCGGCCTCTCAATTTTAGCCTCAATGGGTAACAACAGGGAGTTGTTGTTACCTACTATTTCGTTACGACTCAGAAAATAGTTACGTTTATTTTCATTACTCCACAATGGCCGAGCTAGTAGGAATTTTCATTGAGTTATGACAAGTAATTGTCACTAGTCGGTAAATGGCTATTTAGGGTTCGGTTTTTAGGCATGATAAAACATGAATAGCGCGCATGAGTTGAATAAACTATTTTTATTCTCAATTCCAAAATAGGAAAAATAATTACGTACGTAAGCAAATAGAGAATATTTTATATTAGAGTTAATTAAATAAACTAACGTACACTGTGTTAGAAAGAAATTAAATTATTTTTTAATGCATGTGGGTGAATGTAAACACATTTTTGTCGTACGATATCTTTAAAACGATTCGACCGATTAAGATTGGGTTAGATCTAATTTTGGAGTCAATCGGTCGAAAGTAGTTTCAAAGTTATTCAGAGAAAAATCATATTTTTTATCGCATGACTTCTATCAACAATTTTTTCTTATAATTTATGTTTTGGAAAAAAAAGTCTAATTTAAAGAAAAAAATTAATGTATTATAAACACAGTTGTATCAATTGATCCTAACGTATTTAACATATTGCGGGAAGTTTTAGGGTTGGCCCACAAGTCGGTTTCTAAACTGTGTTTGCTTATAGATCGGTTCGAAACCTTTTTTAAACGAAACTAGAGAAATTTCCAGATAGATTTGACGTATTAGAATCTGTCAAAACAGTTTTTTTGTTATAGGATCATAAGCAATTTGTTTCAATTGTTCTTGTTGAGCGTCTATAATCTATAATTCAGCTATCCTTATCTAAAGGGGGGCGGAGAATGCTGAAAACAATGAAACTCTAGTCATTTTGCTCCAAGTTGTCACATTCCGCCCCTATTTATGTTTGAAAGTGATCGAATTAAAATTTAAATTGAAAAGGAAAGTATAACCTGCAAGCAATTGACTTTTAGATCCTTTGTAACACTCTGGAAATATATTCACCCCCCCCTCTTCAAAAAGTTAAGGTCGTGTTTCACAGCAAGGTACAGCTGTAGAAAAAATATTTATTTCTAAGCAGATTTCTTGGCAACTGGACTAGATGAAATGCTTAAAAAAAGTCTGAGTAGATCGTTTTTAAAACTGATTTAAAAATCAGGTTCGAGAATTATTAATTATATTTATCGAGGAAGGCTATAGGCTATATAATATTACGCTACGACCATTAGGAGCGGAGCATTAATGAAAAATGTTGCAAAATGTATCTCAAAAATAAGCTTCTATTCATGTGAAATGCACTAACTAGATATACTCATATTAGCGTTCTGAGTACACAACTCCAGGTGGCTCATTCGGTAGAGCATGCGACTGTCAATATCAGGGTCGTAGGTTCGAGCCCCACGTTGGGTGTATATATTTTTATTTATTTTTTTTTTTTATTTTATACATTGCTTTCTTCTAAGGCTTACATTTTAATTTATATTAATTTTATTTAATTAATTAAAAAAAATATTAGTTAAAAAAAGTATAAATACTGCTTTTCATCGACAAAAACTTTTGAGCAGTAACTCCGATCATCATGAAATTTGGACACAACATTCATCTCGGTAAACTAAGATGAATGTGTGTACTCATGTTCCTCCCTACCCATTCGTTCTTTTACACCCGGGTGAAACCACTAGTAATATATAGTCACGATGTAGCTCTATAGTGCAAAAATGAAGTGAAATAGTAGTTCAATTATTATTCAAAAGCCCTAGTGGAAACATCAGCAACTATCGTTACTGAAGACTACTTTGAAATTGCATTGGTCGCTTCATATAGTACTGTAGGACATCCTCCTTGGATGTACACGGTGCAGTAGTTATGTAACTGCGTACGTCGCATGAACGCGTTTACAGAATGGGAACATGTCAGGATAATATAAAAAGGCTGTGCGGAAGCTGAAGCGTGTAGAGGTTCGACTCCGGCAGTCTGGTTTGCCTGCTCTAACTCTACACGGAGCTGCACAGAACACGCGTGTGTGTTTGTCTGAACCGAAGAGCGGCAATGATAAATGGTGCTTTCATTAATCCCTCTTTCAGATCTGCAATGTTTACAAAATACTGAGTTTGCACAAACATTTTTTTAATATTTTCAATCCTTTTATGGAACGCACAGATAATAAGTATTGGGTTCCTTGCTTGAAACTGACGGTTGTATTATTTTAATAACATAATTAAATGCCGGCAAGCAAGTAGGATCCGTTTAAGATTGGAAACATGTCCGCTTATTTTTTTCATTTTAACAGGTGAAACGTGATTTATTTTGAAAAAAGTAAATAATAATTCAATAAGAAATATTTTTAGCCGTATTCTAATATTTGTGTTCTAATTATTACTGTTTTTACGTAACTACAGTGATAACAAAATTGTTAGCCACTAATATTTATCGTTCTATTTCTGTAGTCACTTTTTCCTTAAAAAAAGCAAACAATATAGTGATTACAAAGTGCTTATTTTGTTAAACACCGCGGTTATGGTTAGTAGATGAAACCAGATTATTCTAAAATAAAATATTAGCACTGGAAAATGTATGAAATCCAAAAGTATTTGATAAAAGTATATACGACAAACGGAGTGATCATGCCCATTGGAGTTGATGTATAATGAGGGCATAACTAAATAGTAATCGCTTTAGTTTAGACAGATCTGCTCAGGCAGTGACGTCGCGTGATAGTTTTAGTATTTTTAAGCATAGATGCGTGCCGCCACTTCTGTGTCCGTATTTCCATGGCAGAAAATGATCGTAATAGATAAAATCTATTTAGCATTAAGCTTTTAGTTGAAAATTATTTGTGAAGAATCTAAAAGTATTTTTGACGTGATAACGTCTTATAAATTGGTGAAACACCAGCTGCACACACGAAAAAGTGTAACGTTCCGCCTGAGCCTGAGAGTGCAAGCGAGAGCGCGATATAAGCGATAGAGAGGCACGATCGGTAATGGCAATATGGCGCTAATAATAATTAATAAATGTCATTTTATTTTGTTAAAAATAACTAATCGCCGTCATTATGGATAAAATATGATATTATTCACAACGAATGGAAATGTATTGATCAATTGATAGTTTGTACACAAACGCAGCTACATTTTGTATCAAAAACAAATCTTGGGAGATATCTGCATTTCATAACAGCAGATAAATTATACGGTTTGTTAACAAATATATAATATGTATACATTCTTTTAAATGTCTTTTATAATTGCTTAAAAATATGTATTTTGCTTTGGTTGATCAAATTATTAGTCGGTAAAAATATAGTTTGACAGCTACTAAAATTTAGGTTATGTATTATTAAATATGATATTCGAGCGGAATACGTAAAACTATCGTCCGTAAACCGACTTTACAGACAACCAATTTTTTTTTAGTTTTTTTTTTTTTGATAAATTTATATAGATTAGTTCCAAAAAAGTATATCCGGATATTATGTCTGAAAGTATTACTTTTATTATTTTGGAAATAAAAACAAAATATGACGAAAATCAGTTTTTTTTAATTTTTGAGATTTAGTTCAAAATAACGGTAAAAGTGATGCATCGTTCATAAATGAAACGTTCAGCATGAATGATTCCCTCTAATGTGCCGCTAATAACGTCTTCTTTTATTTTAAGCGGATTAAATTTTTATTTTTAATTATTTTATGCGTCAAATTTTTCTCAGAAATAATGTACCGAAAGTCAGCGCATCAGCATGAAATGCGTTTATGTTTGGCCGTCTTTTTCTCTCAATCATTTCAGTCAAATGTAGCAGTTGACGGTCTTCACAAAAAAAGACATGATAAGTTTTGCACTCAGTTTAGTGTTTCAATGTTGTACTACACTGCATTATGTTTGGTAAAAGTTTCGGTCTGCAGTTTTCGGTTATTAAACGGAAAAATTACCCTTACACCATTAATTTAAGAGTATTCGTCCCTGCAAATTCCCCCTGCACCCTTCATCTCAAATCATTTCCCATCGCCTAAAAACGGTTCGCGCTCTACCGACGCTATTTTTAAAGCTAGAGGGTTTTGGTAAACGCCAAATGAAAGACAAAGAATCAGACTACAGATCCTTCAGGCGAATTTTTTGAAAAACAGTTTCGCCTACGTGTGAAATATTACGTAACTTATTATTTTTTTCAAAAAGTTTTAAGTTTTTTCAGGATTTTTTTTTTCAAAAAATTCGCCTGAAGGATCTGTAGTCTGATTCTTTGTCTTTCATTTGGCGTTTACCAGAACCCTCTAGCTTTAAAAATAGCGTCGGGAGAGCGCGAACCGTTTTTAGGCGAGGGGAAAAGATTTGAGATGAAGGGTGCAGGGGGTATTTGCAGGGACGAATACTCTTAAGGTGTACATAGATACTTTTATAATAAAGGAAGGGCCATTTCTTTCGTGAATAGATGCTAAGCAAGTGAAATGTTTTTGGGGGTGAAACGTTTTTAGACGCGCTAGGGGATTAAATTGGTCTGGATCAGACGAAAAGTGAAACGCTTCCATTTGTCCGACATCAACTGGCAATTGAGAAGTAAGATTGGGAGAATCGTTTCTACTCTCTTTGTCAAAACGTCATGGGCACTCACACGCATACGCAGTGCGTACTGTGTGTATTACGTAGCATTTTCTCTAGCCACGGTAATAAATTTTCACATAACCATTTCCAAATCCTGAAATAATAAAATCATCAAGAAATGCTAGAAGTTTCACGCATACTATCTGACTGTAGTAGTGCACTTTAGCGTAGAGAGGGGAACATTGTTTAACTTAATTGTAATTCGCTTGGAAAGTCAATCTTAATAATTTATTTTAGTTTGTTTGTATGAAATTGATGGCTAATTAAAACAGACAAAATTATACTATAATTAAATAGTTTTTGTTTTGACCTATGTGGTGACCTTTTTCAGGATCCGAATGTTAATTTTGAATAAGTGTTCTTACACAGACGTTAAACTATTAAAATTATCTGATACGTTTTTGATGAAGTTATATTCTAAAATTGAAACAGTGATTCTGTGTTTACAATGGCTAAGGTAGCAGTGAGTCGTCAGCACCATGTGTCATTTTTTTACGTTAACCGTCATGCTCTTTTTTTATAAAAATGAAATGCAAATCGTAACTGAGTGGCACATTAAGGCAAGAGAGAGAGAGAGAGAGAGAGAGAGAGCACATCAGCTTATATTAAATGCTTCCAGAGTAGAAAAAATGAACGCAGCCACCGAAAATATTTAAACACGGCAACTTTGGATGAAATAATGGGGTCAGAATGGATGCCATCAACCACAAAATGTACTACATATAATGAAATATGAAAATGACGTTTTTTTTGTTAGATGTTTTTTTTTCTGAAATGCGTTTAAATATGTACGGTATTTGAATAAAAATGTTTCACAAAACAGAATATAAATACACTGTATGTTGCTTTAATGACGACAAAAATTAATTACGCAATATATTTTCTACGATCAAATCGTCACGCTGTTTTGAGGAAAAATATATTCCTATATTGTATTTTCATAAGCGACGGAGTCACTGTTTTTTCTAAAGTTATTTTCTTTTCTGATCCTCGTTGTCCTTAACTTGTTTACACTCACTAATAACAAACTTTTTGGGACCGTTATCACTTTTTGTGCGTGAGTAAGTATTTTTTCAAATTACTGTAATATTTTAAAACTTCTTGCAGATCAATAATAAAATAATATTATTCCGATTACATATACAAACTTATTATATTTAGTTACGATTTTTTATGTGTGAAAATATAAAATATGGCATATAAAAGAAATAAAAAGCAAAGTATATATTATAAAATTCATATATTATACTACCATCAAAATAATTAATATTTTACGATGTTTTAATTATTACCACACTTCCGGCAAATAAATGTAGAACCGGAAATTGGATTCCACTTCCGTTTTGTATGATATTGAAAGTACCTACCTACCAGAATTAAATCTCCACCTGTGTAGCAAAGTTTTTTAAAATTTATTGAAGCATTCTTAAAACACAGGTTTTAAAAATGTATCGCAGATTGCATTTGTTGTAAGAGAATGAAGGTTTTAGACGCTCGACAACTGAGACCATTAGCGGTATATTGTTATTGCGTGAAGATTTTCTCTACAAAATTCATCCAGTACATTTCCAATTTGTTTTTATTATACCTTCTATAAGTATATGGGCGCAAATTATGTAGGTCCAAATATTTTTTTCAGTTATATAATTTTATAAATTGGACGAATTATTTTCACTTTTGTGACAAAAATGAAAAAGCGAAAATAGAAATGTAGACATAATGAAAATCAAATCAGGCGACTAAATATATAGGTATTCATAAAATAATCTATACCTATATTATATAGACGAAATATCAATCACGAGAACTCCAAAACTATACCCCCAATTGACTTGAAATTTGGCATAGTTACTCCTTTCTCGACGTAGACGCCCACTAATTCTATCCAAAACGGATTTTTCTCCTACCATACATATCGTATTTAGATCTGAGTTGTTACGTGGGTGTGTGTGGATGGTTGCATATATGGGAAGGTCAGTATAATATTTCCAGAGAAAGACAGGGATAGAGAGAGAGAGAGAGAGAATTATAGGAATATATATTACGTTACAAATCTATAATTTACTCTTTTACAAGCTCCCGATTGTATTTTTAATTCGACATTTTTTGCGTCAAATTGAAGCTAATTGTTCCTTTTTGGGGGCAGGCTGAATTTTAAAAATATTGTATTCAAGTCACACAACGACCTTCTGAATATTATATACCTATGGTTTTTCAACAGCCTTACCAAAAAAGATTTTTAATATTTTTAAAACGTGTCCGATGGCGCGCCTAGGCAGATTCTTTATCTTAAATTTAGGATCAAAATGGACACTCTAAATTTGAAAATAATGTCGGGAGAGTGCAAACACTTAAAATGGATGTTTTACACTTTTTTAGTTACAAGTGACGAACAAGAATATTTTTTGTCCTTGTCGGTCGTATTTAAAGCCAACAATAGTAGTTCATATATCTAGATTGTAATGTAATATTTTATATGCGTACTGTGACGAGGGGCAGCGAGTTTTAACACTAACACGAGTCATTACAACATTACATTTGAGATACAAAGGTACTACATTTTTTGCACGTACCTCCTATTAAATAGCGGATTTTCACTTCATAATAATATATCTGACAGTTGTCATATTATGCGTGCGCAGCCATATTGCATTTCAATTGAGTCGTTTACGAAAACTACGCTTGCTTTGTATCGCTTTGATATCTCTGTTATCTTCATCGAGCTTATGTAAGCTCGATGATTATTTTAGAGAATTAAACTCTATTTCACATGTCGCTTTTGGAAACTACTGTTGGATTGGTAAGATCGCATTTTTTGTTTTACTTTACAGACTAGTGCAAAATGGGTCATTTTACTAATGTTACACAGGCATGAATGAAAAGCAGCTATTTTATAGGAGGGGTGTATATCATTGGTATTTTGTGAAATGTTAATTAAAAATATATCAATTAAATAGCACCTTAAATAAATATATCATTACATCTACACTCGGAACTATCTTTCAAGGAACGCTTCATAATAAAATAGAACATCAATGGATTCCATGCCTTAAAGAATCAGGGACCGATTTTATTTATTTAAATACACATTTCACGTTTCACAAAAATATTTTTAGTTATGTTTATTATATTCTTTTTATATTAAAAAATAAAATTATTCCGTATTTTATATAGAAACTAACAGTTTCTGTTAAATAATCTGCAGTTAACTATTTAATAAAAAATATTTTTATTCGTCAACCATGTTTTAAGAAACGCTGACTATTATATTATCTAAGAAATACGATAAACTTCCGTAAATAGACTAATTGAGGACATAATAATATAAACCATATGTTAGAGCAATAAACAAACATAATACCGCCCTAAAACACTCCACTTCGTAGGTACCTATATAGTATAGGTACGTAAGTCAAGAACCATTTATGCTGGATTAGATATGGTCCAGCTGCTTATACTTCCCCTTCTTATATTATATTCCAGACCTTTTATTTTTTATAGGCTTTGGCCTACGCAGTTCTGGTTTTATTTAATATCTTATTTGTACAGTGCTATCAAATTATGTTGAAATTTACTTTGTAGGTACATGCTACTTCTTGAAAATTTTAACACTAACTAATAACTTGTAAGTTACACGGAAAAAGAGTGTAATTTATGGAATTAAAGAAAAAACTACCTTAAGTAGATAATGAAAAAAATAAAGTTTAAAAAACTGAAAAAACACGCTTTTATCGCAAGTGGACTAAAATGTAAATAATAATTTTCAAATATAAAGATTTTGTTCAATATCAATAGGATGCCTCCTAACTCAGTATAATTTAATTTTTATAATAACCTTAAGATCAGAATGACTTATTAAAAAACAACGGACATGTGCGAGTTGAATTCGAGCCATGGGGGTTCTTTACAAACGATCTGTAGCATGGTTCATACCAAAATTGGATATCAAAGTTATTTTGTTCTTTAAGTATTAAATTTGCACCAGATTTGTAAGTGGTGACTTAAAAAGGAATGAATAGTACTGCATTGTACATAGAAGTTGCAAATAAGTTTATAATCTCAAAAAAATGTGATATACAAATTAACGGTTTTCAGATTTTTCTTTTTACTTGTGCTATAAGACATTGATTCTAAGTCAACAGGAAGTACCCTATAGGTTTTGATTTCATTGCGAGTGTTAAAATATGCGGCATAAACGGCCGTATCTTTTGATTGCGTTGAATTAGAAGCTTGTTTTTTTAACAGCTCCAAGCGATTGCAGATCTGAGTATTTGATATTAATTTCAACTTGATACCTCCGCGCGTTCCTGAGAAAAGGGGTCTTGACAGACATGCAAACAGGCAAACAGCCGGGTAAGGAAGTGATCCTATAAGGGTTCCTTGTTTCCTTTTGAGGTACGGAATCCTAAAAATTCAATTAGATCGACTGTGGGACATACTATCATTGTTGAACAAAAATCTTTATACATTTAAAGATTATTTTGAATGTTTTAGTCCACATTGCTATAACTATAAAAGCATGTTTTTTTTAATCTCTACTTTTAATTATGTGACTAAAAAATAACGTTTCATATTTCTACGGAGTAGACAATGCAACGTATGTAGCTATACGGATTGTTAGCTGCTTACAGTAATTTTTCAAGCTATATAATTAATTATTATAAATTATTTATATGCTTATAAATATTTGTTATTTATATAAATTATTGTATTGTTATGGGTTCTTTATATGTGTGCAAAATTACAAATTATTCAGACGCCTGGAAGTGGGTAAAAATTAATTTGAAAGATTTATAACTCCATACAAACAGGTAAAGCTAATATAAGCATGTTAAAAATATTTTTATTTAATATTGAACATCCATAAAAATTATATATTTCCTTACAGCTTATCTTTTATTGAATAAATAAATTACTTGCAGCTGCAATTTTAATATTTTGTCAGTAAAATTGACACATTTATTGATCACAAAAGCACTGTAAAAATCGGGTGACAGTTATGTGAACAAAGAGTTGTTTCGGGACAAAATAAAAAGTTTAATCTTTTTCCACAAACTAGTGTTTTCATAATTTTTATCAGTCCCCGTCGATTCGATTTTGATTAAATATTAGAAACTCATTTCGTTGTGGCTGGGAGTTTTCCCTACTGCCTCTCGCCGAGAAACGGTAATTCCTGTACCGGCCATCTTGTTGCCATCTTACAAGTTGAAGTTCAGTGGAATATAACGGGAAGTGTGGTAGATGGAATTATTATTTTTTTTGACGTGATAACGTCTTATAAATTGATGAATCACCAATCTTATAAATTGATAAAACACCGACTGCATGTACGAAAAAGTGTAACGTAACGTTCCTAACGTTCCTAACGCGTAACGTTCCGCCTGACCCTGTGCGTGCTTTTTGCTAATTTCTCGCTCAATTTAAATCAGATCGGTTTGAAACCAGTCTTAAACGAAAGAGGAGAACATTTTACATAGATTTCGCATAACAGAATTTGCCTAAACAGTTTTTTTATACAAATTTATATAGAAAAATATTTTATACAAATTTATATAGAAAAATAGCTGTATAAATGCAATGTTGTCTAATGCATGGCGCGACGCGGTCGGTTGTCTTTGTTTGCCGTACATGAAAACGGCTGCATTTCTAATGTTTAATTCAATTTTTTGACATTAGTATTTTGAGAATTGCAACGCCTTCTAAGTTAAGTATTGGAATAACTAATTATTATTAGAACATAATACTTTGTAAGTTGCAAACGTCACTTTTGACATTTCTTATCATTCCGACACCAAGGATAAGCGGATTGAAACCAAATTTTGGGAGGTTTAGGTTATGTATTACGGAATACGTTATAACGTAAAACTATCGTCCGTAAACCGACTTTACAGACAACCAATTTTTTTTTAAGTATTATATTACCACACGACATTTTGTTCCAGTTTTCGGTTAAATGTTGAGTATTGTAAAATAAATTCATAATATAAAAATAACTAAACGTACTAACATCGAGGCATTCTAGGAACGGCTCGGCGGAGCAATTGTGGTAATTAAGATTACGAGTCGAGCGCCAAGGTGAGTGTTTGTGTAAATAAAGCACGACAGGATACGGCAGAAAAAAGCTTACGTTGGCTCGGTTTAAAGGTCTATATACACATTAATGGGAAAAAATGGTTCGTATTTAGATTACAGTTAAAATAATAATTCTGTAAAAACTTAAATTTGATATTAACACGCAATTTGCACCTGATTTTTACTGAATTTGGAAAAGTTGGAAAAATTTCGTTATAATTCATCGACTTCGAGAACATAAATAGTTTCGAATGAAACGCGTTTTATTCGAAACTATGTTCTCAAAGTCGATGGATTTAAATGAAATTTTTACAGCTTATTGGAAGCATAAAAAACTAGGACTTGATCGAAGGATTTTGGTTTTTGTTGAAAACTTCGACTTTTTTAACAATTTGTCCTTGCAAATTCGGGTATAAGCTTTTGGAAGCCGCCATTTTATTTTCAAAAAAAAATCTTCGATTGAGTCATAAGCTATGTACCGATTTCGCGCGGCAGCCTCGCGCGGCGGTCTTGCGAAGCATGCTTCGCGAAATGTATACCTGCCTCGCACCTAAAGCTGCCTCGACATGAGGCAGCCTCAGAGTGAGCCACCGGCTGTCGGTTTTTGGTCCACTTCAAAGGCGCCTCGCGACTAAATACTCGCTCTGTTTGTATCAGTTTTTGTTGTGTGTTTGGACAACGAAAAGTGTACACTTTTAATGAATTTATAATAGATTTATTTAATGTAAGGGCTAATCTTTTCCTAACAGTAATCGCTTGTCTCGCATGTGTATCCATTTTTTCCACTTTAGGATTTATTAATGTAATTAAGTATTCGAAGTCGGCCAATGACATGCGCGTAAAATGTTTGATGGTATCTTCAACTACTTCAAATAGGTACCATATCTTCCAATAGTCTATTCCTATACTGTAGTCGATTTTTGAATAACTTTTTCAACCACCAACGCGACTTTTGTCGTCGTTTCTTCCTATCTGCTAAAATTTGATGTATCACAATGAAAAAAGCCGCAACAGCTGTACGTGACGGTACCATTCGAACGCCTCGCACTGACTGACGGCTCGCTTTGCTTCGCGAGCTTGCCTCATTCCGATCAGAAAAATTTCCTGTGAGGCAGCTTCGGGAGGAAGCCTCGCGAGGACGCTGCGCGAGGCTGCCGCGCGAAATCGGTACATAGCTTAGATTTACTACTAAACTAAAGACTTTTCTTTGTTTTATCGATTTGGATAAACCAGCTCAAAGTTATGATGGTCACCGCAAAGCACTACCTACTTGTAAGAGGGGTCCGCAACAGATGGCTATAACTTCGTACAAAATTATTATTTTTTTTTAATTTAGTCAAGTTGAAATATTATTAGCTTTATAAAATAAATTAAATTTTTTCGAAAAAAAATATTAAAATTTTTTCATGCCTCTGGCTACGTCTAGCCCCTTAAACAATATAAATAATTCGTTCTCCGCACCAAAAGGTTTCTGATTTTCAATAATATAAAAAAATTAAGTTTAAAAAAAAATCATCGGAATCGAAGCTGTTCTTGCGGACTTCGAAGTAAAAGGCTTCATTGACGCGACTAGGATCATGGAATCGCGGACAATCAAACAACTATTACATAACTGTATATTTTGTTTCACAAAGGTTGTGAGTCATAATATAAGATCTTCAATAACTCCAAAGAAATAAAAAGGGTGCGTCGGGTGGTGGACATACAACGGAAACTCTGCTCCTTAGGATGTGCCGTTTTCATTAATCAATTTACATTGTTAAAATTACTTGAAAACTGCAAAATGTCTACCGCACATTACGAAACCTGTACTATTTGCTGGCTTATGCAGGTTTGTTAGTCAATGCTGGGGTCTAGTGTTCGACATCGTGCAGATCGCAGGTTTGTGCTGCGCAGGTCGTGCAGGTTTATGCTTGACAAGTATGCGCGGTATTCAAAACTAGAATGTACATTAGATGTTTTGAAAGTCGTTAGTGTTTCACTTATCTTTTTCTTTTAATCAATTGGAAATTACTTTCGATGGTTTTAAGATTGAAATAACTGATGTTCACTCGATTGTATCTAGTAAAAAACAATGCTCCGATTGACGGGATGATTGGTCTTGAACACCGGTATTTTTAAACATGCAATTCCAAATCTTCAATTAATTAACCATTGTTTGAATTATTTTGTACACTTTTCACGCTTTGAAACGCTTTTTGTTAAATCATACATATAGTGAGAACATTTTTATTTTTGTCAGAAATGTATCCAAATATTTAATCGACTTCAGAAAGGAGGAGGTTCAATATTCGATGTGTATGTGTTTTATATTATATTCAGCTATAACTTTTCGAGGGGTTAACCGATTTGAAAAATTTCGATCCATTTTGTTCAGAATGCTAACTGATTAGTACCATTATTTAAAAAAAAATCGCTTTAGTTGTTTTTAACTGACTTCAAAAAAGGAGATTATCTTTATATATGTTATTTCATATCTCCAGCATTTGTGAATAAATTTTGATGAATATTGTTCTATTTAATAGAGTGTTCTCACATAAATTTAACTGAAAACTATTCACCAGTTTTTTTTAATATACCTATAGTTTTAAAATATTAAGAGTATTCGTCCCTGCAAATACCCCCTGCACCCTTCATCTTTAATCTTTTACCCTCGCCTAAAAATGGTTCGCGCTCTCCCGACGCTATTTTTAAAGCTAGAAGGTTCTGGTAAACGCCAAATGAAAGACAAAGAATCAGACTACAGATCCTTCAGGCGAATTTTTTGAAAAAAAATTCCTGAAAAAACTCACAACCGTTTGAAAAAAAATAATAAGTTACGTAATATTTCACAGGTAGGCGAAACTGTTTTTCAAAAAATTCGCCTGAAGGATCTGTAGTCTGATTCTTTGTCTTTCATTTGGTGTTTACCAGAACCCTCTAGCTTTAAAAATAGCGTCGGGAGAGCGCGAACCGTTTTTAGGCGAATAGAAAAGATTTGAGATGAAGGGTGCAGGGGGTATTTGCAGGGACGAATACTCTTAAGGAAAAAGGAAAACCTTGCAAACTATATATTGCAAAGCCACCAAAAAATAAAGAAAATAAAAAAACAACCTCCTTCAAAAATGACTGCAAAAATGCTTAAAATAATAAAGTTGAGGTCGACGCCAATTTAATAAAATTTCATTTGAAAGTCAAGTTTAAAATTGACGCCGACCTGAACTTTATTATTTTAAACTTTTTAGTGACCATTTTTGAAGAATTGTTCTTTTTTATATTTTTGATATTATAGCAAATTTTACATATACCTAAATAAAGCATTTGTTTACGAAAAAAAATGTACGTTAAACATTTGATTTGTAAAATTTAGTTGAATCTGTGGTGCATATTAAAGTGTAAATATACCTTGAAGCAATAAACTGAGTAAACGCGTGATCGTCATCAGTAGGATGCTGGGGTTACCCTCAGTGGGGTGCAATAAGATTCGAGAACCATGAATATAATGGCATGGCGATTTAACCAAAGCACGTATGTAAAGTCAGTTCCATTTTTTAACAGGTCGCAAAAGAAGCTACACCTATTATAAAGAGGTAAAGAGATTATAAGTTTGGATGGGAGAGGTAATCTCCGAAAGTACCTTTCCGATCTCAAAAAATGTTTGACCAATATTTAGAATGGACCTTCAGGATGGCCATAGGCTATATATTATTGCGTTAAAATAAAAGCGATTTTTGTGGAGACCAATTTTGCAAGACCTACTAACCAGAAAGTGTTTAACTGTGCTATCCACAAGACACAAATTTCCAAATTATAAATATACTTACCCTCTTAAAAGTCCACAACAAAAGAACGCTCGTTTACTAAAACCGCGTCTATTTTGAAAACGATTTACTATATTCAAATTAATTATAATAATGCGATTAACGTCCGTTTCTCGACTTGATGTTTTCATCCAAACAATTTTTGACGTGATAACGTCTTACAAATTGATGAATCACCAATCTTATAAATTGATGAAATACCGGCTGCATGCACGAAAAAGTGTAACGTTCCTAACGTTCCGCCTGACCCTGTGCGTGCTTTTCTTGAAAACGGCCCTAACGATTTGGATGAAATTTACTGAAAAGGGATTTTGGGGGGCAAAAAATCGTTTTAGCTAGGTCTCATCTCTCGAAAAAATCGTTCTCTTACAAATTTTATCATTATAAAAATCATTTTTTTGACGTATGAAAATACTTAAATATTGTAAGTAGGTTTTGGAATTTTATATAAACAATGAAACAATTGTTTTCAAAATATTATGACAGTTAATCTTTGAGACTTAAAATAAATACGAAAGAAAGAAAGTTAAAAAAAACAATTATTATTATAGGTGGTGAGTAATTTTAATAAATAAAATTAACCTAAATTTAAAGCGAAAGATGCAATATCATAGATTCGAATTATTATAAGTATTATATTATGTAGAAAATAGGAGAAATAGAACATAAATTATTGACGTGATAACGTCTTATAAATTGATGAATCACGTCAATATAAAAAGATGAAACACCGGCTGCATGCACGAAAAAGTGTAACGTTCCTAACGTTCCGCCTGACCCTGTGCGTGATTATTAAATATGATATTCGAGCGGAATACGTTATCACGTAAAACTATCGTCCGTAAACCGACTTTACAGACAACCAATTTTTTTTTCTATAATATGATCTCGCAAATTTGTTATAATTTGGCTGCCATTTTGAAATATACCGCCATTATTTTTATTGCTTGCCTTCAAAAAAACTTGCAGAAACTGATTTTAAAATAAATCTGATATCTTTTAAAAACGTTCGATTCGGATCAAATTTTTAAGCGTATAGTTATTAAGTGCTTATTACCATTCCAACGTGTAGGTAGGTACTAATTTAGGCCAAAATTTACTTTTCAAAACTTTACAATATTTTTCGTTTTGAGGTCACCCGAGTCCAAAAAACATATTTTTGAAAAAAGTCTGTCTGCCTGTGTATACGATATAGGTCAAAGAGATGAGCGGATTGTAACCAAATTTTAGAAGGATGTTTGATATTCAAATATAAAGAGCCCATATAGTTTTACCTTTATCGTGAAGCATGATTATCGTAATATCAAACCCCTCAATATTCTTATGTAGTTCTATCTGGGACAAGGAAGTCCTGTATTGTTTTCCTTACTGATTTTTTTAATTTTCATACGTATGTGTGTCATTTTATGAACCGACTTTAGGCATACAAGTTACCAACTTACGTAGCATGTAATTTGGGCCATAACAGTGTCCAATAACAACAGAACTGTACACAGTGGCGACAATATTGTGAAATAAAAATGCCTTAAAGGCCTCTCCAATGGTACCGTATATACAGTCGATAAAATACAGAACGAAGGCTTGGAATGAAAGTGAGGCCAAGAGGTACCTTAAGTGCCCATTTCCTCAGTGCATTATTTCTTTCTTGCAGCTTCAATAGCGTGTCGTAACGAGAAAACTGTACCCTGTAAAGACTATAAGTCTGTGGTAAAACAAAAAGCAGATGAGATTAAATTGTCGAATACTGAAACATTTAATTATGGTATCTAAAATCAAACACAAACAGTGTGTGCAGAAAGATAAATGAATTGAAATAAATTATGAAAAAAACATACAGATTTAAATTGATTCGTTAATTCACATAGTTGCCAAAAATCGATAGAAAAGACTTTCTTGCTCTAAACATTTTTTTAATCGGTCAATTCGATCAAGTGGAGTAAATGAAACACAATTATGTGGCGATTCAAAAAATGTGTGACGCTAATGACCTTTGATGTCGATGCGTCCATAAATAACTATACAGTGTGTCCCCGGATTGAGTTCAGAACAGGTAAGATTGACCAAAAATTTTCGAATTGGAATTTCATATTTTGGGATTCCGACTTGCTTGGTCTGAAACTTATTTTTAGTTTACTTTCGATTTTTTAAATCAAGTAGTCCTTTACAGTTGAGTAAAACCTCTTTTCGTTTCAAGTAAAGTACCTTTTCCGTTCATAGTACGCAAAAATGCCACTAAGAAAAGTTGTTCACAATGAAAAATTATGGCGTTATGCAAATTTTCAGAATGATCGACCTACTTTCATAAAATCCGCCTTAGTTTTGTTTTGTTTGAAAAACAATCGCGTGGAGGAAGCCAAATAGAGTACCTAATCGGAGTTTAATTTATTTTTTTGATAAACTGTACAAATTTGAATTTTAATTTGTACATTTCTAATCACCCTGTTTTCTCATCTAAGATTTATCATGTAATCGTTAATAATAAATATTTTTCTTCAATTTTCTACTTCTATTATCAAAGTAGGCCTATTATTCTGAAAATTTGCATAACATCATAATTTTTCATTGTAAACAACTTTTCTTAGTGACACTTTTGCGTACTATGAACGGAAAAGGTACTTTATCTGAAACGAGAAGAGGTTTTGCTCAACTCTAAAGGCCAACTTAATTTAAAAAAATCGAAAGTAAACTAAAAATAAGTTTCAGACCAAGCAGGGCGGAATCCCAAAATATGAAATTCCAATTCGAAAATTTTTGGTCAATCTCACCTATTGTGAACTCAATCCGGGGACACACTGTATATAAAAAAGAAAAAAATGTGTTCGTTTTATAAGCTACCTACAAATATCCCTCAATTCTGTCGTCGTTCAAAAAACGGTTACAGCCCTCCCGACGTTAATTTTAACACTAGATTCACAATACCGACCTTATGGGCGATTTTTTGGAACACAGTTTTGGCTACGTATGAAAGATTAAGGATTTATAATTGTTTTTTTGCACTTTTTTCCAGTTTTTTTTTCAAATTTTTGACTTGCGCCGTTAAATTGTTTTAAAAACAATTTGCGCCATTATTTTGTACCGCTGTTAGCATTATGTAACAGTACAGGTTGAAAAGGCGTTGCTGTTGCTAAAATCAGGCAGTTCGTCGAAAATATTAAAAGAGGCTTCAACTATAAATAAATATATTTTTTGTTTGTAATGTTTTTATTGTTAAATTCTCGTGAGATTGTAAAATGTATTTTTGTTAAATGTTTATAGAATATGCACTGTGAATTGTGAACTTTTATATTTATATAGTGTTTAAAATAAAAATTAAAAGAAACCTACTTACCTTGTTTTAATCAATAAATAAAATATATACAAAGAAAAAAAAATAATAAAAACTGATTCCACTACCACAATGCTACAGCCTCTAATATCTGCATTGTGATTCTTCTTTCTTCATTTCGAGTTTACCCGAATTATTTAGCTGTAAAAATAATGTTAGGAGAGCTGTAACGGTTTTCATGAGAGGGGAAAGGATTTGATGTGAATGGTACAGAGGATATTAATTGTACTCTGAAACTAGAAACCAGAAATCAAATTGTTTTTAGTTATTACCGATGTCTCGAACTAATGATTACCAGTTTTTGTGTCATTTTTATGTAATAAATTACGTACAAGTTCTTGAAATTTCAGTAGCATCATTGCGTAACAAATGACAGCGCACAGGATTAATTTCAGTCTAGATGTGGACATAGCCCACAAGGTTTAGAGTAGCGTTGTTTGTTGTATCGGTTGTTTCAACTTGCTGTTTCAATAAATAACTAAGCCAGAGGCTCTATACGAAGGTTGTATATTGATGTACAAATAAACGCACACACCGCCAGAGATACCTGTAACGATACAGTGTTTGCTAAAGTGTTTTATTTTTATTTTTAAAACAATAAAATTGGAATTTTAATTACACAAACAGATTCTTCTTTCGTTACAAACTTTTACTTCGAGTTTGAATTAATTTTGATCACTGTTTTCGGTTTTTACGGGCAAAACTCAATATGGATTGTTTTAAATGAAAATCATTTATTCAACTCAGTGTTTGAAACGATTTAGGCTTAACTCACACGTACCACTTTCCGACTACAAAAAAGTGGTCCTAATGTGGTGGAACTCGACCAATTTCCATCAGCAGTTTTGTGGGCACGCAGACGTTGGTGAAACCACAAATGAACCACAAAGAACAAACAGTAAAGCGATGGATTTATTAATAGAATTTATTGGGCTCATCCAATTTTTGAAGATAGAAACGAGAGTCAATTTCAACAACTTTATCATTAGTCCAGTGCACTTAGAAATATTTTATAGGTGTGACCCAAAAATTTCAGATACATTTTTTCTTTTGTTGCTTATTCGAAAGGGTCTTCGATGGAGACCTTAACCCTGAATTTGCGCATTCCCCAAATTGCCCCGTCCACCGCCATCTTGGATTCTGTTTTTTATTTTCAATTGCTCATATCTCGCGTTCTAATTATCCCACAGCAATCGTTCTAGGGTCGTTGGACTCGTCAGGATTTACTCTTTAATTGAATATCTATCAAGTAAAACTCTCCAATGTACTGGAAAAAAGTTATTAGCGTCCAAAGTTAAAGTTTTTTGTTAAAAGTTCTTGCGCCCGGTTTTTCCGCGCGCAGCTCTTTCCAGTGCATCTGAGACCCCCACCGACAGTTTACTATTTAAACTAGACTCAGTTTCCAGTATTTCAAAAAAAAAAAAACATCCCGATCGGTTGATTCCTGACCCGCCAATCCACGCTCGAAGTAGCGCTGTTCATTATCGTGCTATTTTGAAGTCTCTAATACTCGCGTTTCGCGCTGCATTTCTCACTTTTGTAATTAATATAATGCAAATTAATTAAGATCAACGACATATTCGTTAAATCTGTGCTAAGAATACGCGTTTTACATTAATTTTTTATTTAAATTTATAACTCAGATCAATAGTGACGTGTAGGAGTCGGACGAACATGTAAATATTTTGAGCCGGAACGAAATTACCTACCCCCCCCCTATTTTCGAGGATGCGGCATATGGTGAAAATATTAAAGTTTCGTTTTGGGGTTACGAAACCCCCCAAAACGGCCAAAAACCACCCCCAAACGGGGTTAAACCCGCATTCCTTTTCCGAAAAAATGTTTTTTCCCTGTTTTTGAGGATGCTGAGCACGTTGATGGTATTAAATTGCCGTCGACTCTCACCAACCCCTCCACCGGCCAAATCTCAACCCCGAAACGGGTGAATTTTTTTCATATCACCAGCAAAACTGGGTTAACTCTCCGTTTCAGGATTCCGAGATTTGGGCGGTGGAGGGATTGGTGAGAGTCGGCGGCAATTTTCAACACCACCACAGTGCTTAGCATCCTCGAAAACGCAGAAATCATCTAATTCTACCGACGATATAAAAAAAAATAACTCACTCGTTTCGGGGGTGAGATTTGTCCGGTGGAGGGGTTGGTGAGAGTCGGTGGCAATTTTCAACACCACCATCGTGCTCAGCATCCTCAACCTCAGGGAAATTTTTTTTTCGGAAAGGGAATAAGTAATGCGCGTTTAACCCCTTTTGGGGGTGTGATTTTTGGCCATTTTGGGGGATTGCGTAACCCCAAAACAAAATTTTAATATTTCCATCGTATGCCGCATCCTCGAAAACGGGGGGGAGTAGGTAATTTCGTTCCGGCTCAAAATATTTACATGTTCGTCCGACTCCTACACGTCACTATTGATCTGAGTTATAAATTTAAATAAAAAATTAATGTAAAACGCGTATTCTTAGCACAAATTTAACGAATATGTCGTTGATCTTAATTAATTTGCGTTATATTAGTTACAAAAGTGAGAAATGCAGCGCGAAACGCGAGTATTAGAGACTTCAAAATAGCACGATAATGAACAGCGCTACTTCGAGCGTGGATTGGCGGGCGAGGAATCAACCGATCGGGATGATTTTTTTTTTTAAATACTGGAAATTGAGTCTAGTTTAAATAGTAAACTGTCGGTGTGGGTCTCAGATGCACTGGAAAGATCTGCGCGCGGAAAAACCGGGCGCAAGAACTTTTAACAAAAAACTTTAACTTTGGACGCTAATAACTTTTTTCCAGTACATTGGAGAGTTTTACTTGATAGACATTCAATTAAAGAGTAAATCCTGACGAGTCCAACGACCCTAGAACGATTGCTGTGGGATAATTAGAACGCGAGATATGAGCAATTGAAAATAAAAAACAGAATCCAAGATGGCGGCGGACGGGGCAATTTGGGGAATGCGCAAATTCAGGGTTAAGGTCTCCATCGAAGACCCTTCCGAATAAGCAACAAAAGAAAAAATGTATCTGAAATTTTTGGGACAATTCCTAAATGCACCGGACTACATCGTTTAAGACTGTACGATGATAAAGTTTTTAATTATTTTCGAATGAGCAAGAGTACTTTCGATTATTTGTACGTCTGTTCAGTCTGTGGTCGGTTAGTGGTCGGCGAGTTGCACATGTGAGCGGAGATGACCAACATCGGCCTGTTTGTTTGTGGGCAATATTACCAACACACGACGACTGTTGTTGACACCGACCACAATTACATTACATACTAATGCCGTACTCTCAACCATTGACCACTTTTTTGTGGTTCTAAAGTAGTCAGAAAGTGGTACGTGCGAGATAGGCTTTATATTCAAATATTCCTTAAATTCTTAAATGGATAATGTTTCCATATATAAATATGCCTTCGTCAGGACCTGTATCCCATTATCCTAAAGTAAAAAAAAAACGGTGCTTTAAAAATATTTATATCAAAACAAGTCGTGAGATGGGTCGTGAATTAGAACTAGAGATGGGAAAACGGATCTTTTTAGTAAGTTGCATCTTTCATTTGGATCCTTCATAGAATCCAACTCTCTGACCCGGCTCAAAAAGATCTGAATATGCTACTGTATCTGATATTCATTAATTTTAACTGATAAATATGAGACGCTGTTTTGCTGAAGAAAAAAAATTTTTTTTTATTTGAAATCAGATTTAAATACGCGGCGATTGGCACCCTAACGTAAACTATATCATTTTTCATTTTTCGGGATTTCATACTTAAAAGAAATATTTAAATACGTGACGTATACGTACGTACATATACTTCTTTTCAAAAAGAGTGTAAAAATAGTGTAGTGACCATGAAGCATTTTGATTTTTATTTTAATTTCCAAATGTACTGGGAAGCTACAAATAATATTAATTCATTATCAATATTAAGAATGTATAAGGGACATCTCAAATCACCGAGAAATTAATGAAATTTTATCAACTTACCTATTTGTTAATATATCTGCAATAAGTATTCAAAATAACAAAACGGTTTACTAACTCGTTTAAAAAAATTTAAATTATGAAATAAACATTAGCTCTTATGGAAAAATCGTGCTTGCATAGTTTGAAACCGGTAAAACACATAATAATGTCACCGAGAAAAATTCGTAATTTTGAGAACATGCTCATCGCATATCTTAGGAACTGTTTTCAAAATTTTATGTATTGTCACTGTTAAAAATAATCATAAAAAATAATTATTGCTGAAAAGTATCAAATAAACAGAGTATTTTACAAAACGTGTGTTCCAACTTACTCTTGACAACAGCGCACTCATGGATCGTAGAGTTTATAAACATTTTTACCATAACTACCGATAACTTTTGACAACTAACCAATGAAATTGAAATATTTAAGTATTGTTCAACTGCGACGCTGTCACGATATTGCTAATTTCTCACTCACGCTACATGTATAAAGGTGTGTTGCTATTTAACGAAATATAATTTTTTGTACAATTTGACCTTGTTGCTACCATCTTGTATTATGCCCGATTATTGTCGTCTGAACTGTATACCTCATGCACCCTTAAAAGTAAAAGTGTGTCGAAAGATTTTTTTAAATTGTTAGAAATAAAAGTGGACCCTTCAAGCACATGGCAGGCTAATTTACAGTTTCGTAAAATCGCGTCAGTAAAAATTTAACAGAGGAAGGATACTTCTGACAAGCACTGTATATAAGTCTGTGGTAAGGAAGACATATGACCCGTGCGCAGGACATACATATGTGCGAGGGAGGTAATGCGCCATCATTCTTTGTCTGTCATTCCAGAACAAGCAGAAGGGACCGGGAATCAACACGGGCGGACTCTTCAGTTTACAAAAATAGATGAACCCCTTTACTTCTTCTGTTAGGCTGATTTAATGCGTAACGCCTGCATTGATTTTTTTATGATATCATTTATTATTTTAATCGTTTGGTTTCAAATGCCATGTCATCTACGATTATATGCACTCGCTTTGACTGTGAGCCTGTAAGGCTGTGAGTTACGATATTTTGTTACCAAAGCTTATTTTGAAAAAAGTTGTATTTGTTCACCGCTCAGTCCGATTTTTCTTTTTTTTTTGTGTCTCAGAGGGAAGCAAATTAAAAGGAAAAACGGTGTTTTTTGTTTAGACGATGTAGAAAAGGAGTCGGCAAGTATTTTTAGTAGTGTTCGGATGTTTCCACAAAATGTTATCGTTAATAAAAATTACAACAGACTACATTTATTAATACTTTTTATAATTTAAAAACTATAAATAAAACCGATCATGGGTGGTTCGGATGTTAATTCTTGCTATAAAACGTTAAAATTAAAAAAAAAATATCAATCAATAATAAATAAGCATCGATTGTAAACTGTATAGGCGTGTCACTTCTTGTAATTTTATGTAGAATAGTAGTTAACGTATTAAGTGCGTGAAATACTGTCTTATGACGCAGCGCGACATTATGGTAAAACGAATGGCCAGCGAGTTTTAACATCGTACAAGTAGGGTTGCCAGACTCAAAAATAGAAAAGCCGGACTCGGCATTATATTTTGCCGGACATTTAACCATAAAAGCCAGACTGTCTTAAAAATACTCAACTAGATATTTTCAATTGTTTACTACTACTCATTCACAGTTTTCATCACAAAATTAACTTTACATTATATGTAAAACAGCCTTATCATTTAGCAGTTGTGAAACCAACTAAGTGAAGAAATTCTACAAAATAGATAAATAAATAAATACAAGTCATCTTTTGGCACAATAAACAAAAATTCTTTATTAAACAAATAAAAACACAAAATTTACCATTCTTCTGGTACGAAAAACAGATAGATCATAAAAATTAAAATAATACCTACGTAGGTACTACTTATTGACTTCGGCATTTAAAAAATACGGAAATAAAAAAAATTTTAGACATAAAAAACAAAAATCAATAAATATGAATATCTTGAATTTAAACTATTTATAAAAAACGTCGAAAGCTTGACAAAAGCCGGACTTGTAAATATTTGGCCGAACACGATCTTAAAAAGCCAAACATGTCCGGCTAAAGCCCAACGCCTGGCAACCCTACACACAAGTCATAAAATAACAGTGTTCTACTATATTAAAATTTGGATTGGTTACGAAGACAAAGTCTAGTTTGATTTTCTCTCGCTCATTTGGATTTAAATGACAAATAACAGTAAGTTATAAATTGGTAAAATCGCATTATATACTTTTGTTCTACTTTGCATACTAGTGTAAAAAAGCGTCATTTTACTACCGCTATACAGGCATGAAAAGCAGCTATTTTATAGAAGGTAGTGCAAAAAAAAATATTTTCTTCCGTATGCGCATGTGGTTTGATTAATATTTTGTTTCAATTCCCCTGCTAAGAAATAAATGATGAAATAAACGGGATACAAGGCTAAATATAAAAAAAATTGGTTGTCTGTAAAGTCGGTTTACGGACGATAGTTTTACGTGATAACGTATTCCGTAATACATAACCTAAACCTCCCAAAATTTGGTTTCAATCCGCTTATCCTTGGTGTCGGAATGATAAGAAATGTCAAAAGTGACGTTTGCAACTGTCAAAGTATTATGTTCTAATAATAATTAGTTATTCCAATAGTTAACTTAGAAGGCGTTGCATTTCACAAAATACTAATGTCAAAAAATTGAATTAAACATTAGAAATGCAGCCGTTTTCATGACAAGACATACGTTATCTTCTAATTTCCATGTACGGCAAACAAAGACGACCGACCGCGTCGCGCCATGCATTAGACAAAATTGCATTTATACAGCTATTTTTCTATATAAATTTGCATAAAAAAAAAAATTGGTTGTCTGTAAAGTCGGTTTACGGACGATAGTTTTACGTGATAACGTATTCCGTAATACATAACCTAAATTTATATAATAATTATAATAATTCGAATCTATGATATTGCATCTTTCGCTTCAAATTTAGGTAAATTTTATTAAGTAGAATAATAAAACACTATAAAAAGTACACTATTATTATATAAAAAACAACTATGGCATGTATCTCTTTTGCGCATGCGCCGATTTTCCCCAAAAAATTTACAAAAATTTCTAGTAAAAATAGATAGAGTAAAAACCGTTTTAAAAACTATATTATTATTATATAAAACATCATTATAAGAGATATATTCTTTTACGCATGCGCCGATGTTCCCCAAAAACAATAGGCCACTTCATATTTGCATATCAAACATCCTCCCAAAATTTGGTTTCAATCCGCTTATCCTTGGTGTCGGAATGATAAGAAATGTCAAAAGTGACGTTTGCAACTGTAATAATTAGTTATTCCAATAGTTTACTTAGAAGGCGTTGCATTTCACAAAATACTAATGTCAAAAAATTGAATTAAACATTAGAAATGCAGCCGTTTTCATGTTAAGACAAGACATACGTTATTTTCTAATTTCCATGTACGGCAAACAAAGACGACCGACCGCGTCGCGCCATGCATTAGACAACATTGCATTTATACAGCTATTTTTCTATATAAATTTGTATAAAAAAACTGTTTAGGCAAATTCTGTTATACGAAATCTATGTAAAATGTTCTCCTCTTTCGTTTAAGACTGGTTTCAAACAGATCTGATTTAAATTGAGCGAGAAATTAGCAAAAAGCACGCACAGGGTCAGGCGGAACGTTACGCGTTATGCGTTACGAACGTTAGGAACGTTACGTTACACTTTTTCGTGCATGCAGTCGGTGTTTTATCAATTTATAAGATTGGTGATTCATCAATTTATAAGACGTTATCACGTCAAAAACTGTTTAGGCAAATTCTGTTATACGAAATCTATGTAAAATGTTCTCCTCTTTCGTTTAAGACTGGTTTCAAACAGATCTGATTTAAATTGAGCGAGAAATTAGCAAAAAGCACGCACAGGGTCAGGCGGAACGTTACGCGTTACGCGTTACGAACGTTAGGAACGTTACACTTTTTCGTGCATGCAGCCGGTGTTTTATCAATTTATAAGATTGGTGATTCATCAATTTATAAGACGTTATCACGTCAAAAAACAATTTTTATTCACTAGAACTTCATTTAATGTCAACGTTTCGGAAAAAATTATTGTCTTCTTCAGGACCTTAAAAATGTCCTGAAGAAGGAAATAATTTTTGCCGAAACGTTGACATTAAACGAAGTTCTAGTGAATAAAAATTGTTTTTTTTATATTTAGCCTTGTATCCAGTTTATTTCATCAGTACCTGGGTGACCGAGCTTTGCTCGGAAAGTTAAATAAAATACTGATATGCTGATATCGCCAAAACTTTGAGAACCGTAGGTTCTCTGTCGCTTCCCTTTGTGGAGCCTACGTCTCCACCTTTGTTACAGTCTCACCTCGCGGGGCTGCGCCCCGCTCGGTTGTAAACCACACTAGTCGAGCCTTCGGCTCTCCATATAAGAACCGTAGGTTCTCTGGGGAAGCTTCGCTTCCTTTTGTGGAGCAATAAGATAATATTGCTGAAACAGTTTGACTCCTTTGTGGAGAGGATTGTCGGCCCTTATGGCAATCCGGTACTTGTAAAACTGATTCGCCGTCATCTTGATCTATGATATTGCATCTTTCGCTTCAAATTTAGGTTAAAAATTTATTTATTAAAATTACTCACCTATTGGGCTTTGACATGCTCACTCCTGACATCTGGTGGCTAACATAAAAAATAAAATGTGACTGCATTTAGATAGATAGATATTTAGATAGATTATTTATTTGAGAATCACAATACGTGGGTACAAAAACGTCAAGTAGTCAATTATAAAGAAAAATTAAAAAAGTCGTTAATACTGTAAAAACAGTTTTGCTTAAAAATTGTATTTAATTTACTCTTAAAATTTTTTAAAGGTAAAACTTGTATGTCTCTTGGCAGCATGTTATAAAGCTTTTTGGCCATGTAATCTGGGGCAGCCTGGGACAGATTTAGCCTTCTTTGAGGTAAGCATATTTCATTTTTTGATCTAGTGTTGCAACTATGAAAGTCAGAATGGCTTTCAAAACGGTTGATGTTGACTTTTGCATATATAAGACATTGATAAATATATAGTGACGGTAACGACATTATTCCATGTTTTATAAATAAGGGATAGCAATGTTCATTGTATTTGACCTTACTTATAATTCTCACAACTTTTTTTTGAAGTGTTAGGATCTTATATGCGTGGGGGGAATTACCCCATAATATAATCCCATACGCCATGACGCTATGGAACATACCGTAGTATGCCGAGATGGCAGCCTCAGTAGACGCCACCTCTGCGATCTTTCGTATAGCAAATATCGTGCGTGATAACTTATCACAGACCCATTGAACGTGAAACGACCAGTTGAGTGAGCTGTTGAGGTATATACCTAAAAATTTTATATTTTTTGCATCACTTATCGTTCTTTTATCTAATGAAAATTTGATCTGCTCTGTTTTATCTTTATTTAGTTTTAGGTTATTTGCATTGAACCAATTTTCCGCCTTCGACAGTGCATCGCACGTCGTGGTGGAGCTCTTCAGAATTGTCGTATCATCCGCATAAAGAACCATGTTAATAGTTTTGTCATTAATACTGACTGGCAGGTCATTTGTATAAATTATGAATAGTATGGGACCCAGGACTTTAGTCGATCTATCATCAGCTGTGAACAGTACTCCATTCGTACTTTTAAATTCTTATAAAATGAAATAAATAAAAAGCTTTGAAAATAACTGAACTTAAAAAATCAATGAACGTTTGCTTAAAAAGATGATTTTATGTTATCAAGTAAGTATACAAGTGTAACGTTACTATTATACTATATAACCTCATATAGTTTTAATATAATAATTTATTGTCTATAATTAATTTTTTTATCTACAGATACTGCTAAAAAACAGGATTTGAAAGAAAATGCTATACCTTCAGTCAATTTGTCTGACCAGAACCATAGGATTCAATTATTGTATGAATTAGGCAATAAAGAAAATGATGATAGTCTTATTGTTGAAAACTAAGATAATAATGAAGTTTATGATGATGATCATAACGACAACCAAAGTAATTATTTCACTAAAAAATTAGTTTTAGTTACAATTTATTATAATTTTCATTGATGTTTGATGTACTGAATCTTTATTTTCCAAATTAAATTTTTTGTTCTTCTTTTCTCTTGTTCCTCTGTATCCTACGGTTCTCATCAGTAGCTGTGTTTTTTTTCCCAGGTAAATTGACTGAAGGTACTTATAGCATTTATTTTCTTTCAAATGCTGTTTTTTAGCAGTATCTGTAGATAAAAATATTAATAATAAACAAACTGTATATTATAACTATGAGGTTATAATATAATAGTAACGTTACAGTTGTATAGTACTTACTTGAAAACATCAAATCATCTTTTAAAATGTGCAGAGCAAACTTTCATTGATTTTTTAACTGTAGTTATTTTCAAAACTTTTTATTTATTTCATTTTTTAAGAATTTAAAAGTACGAATGGAATACTGTTCACAGATGATAGATCGACTAAATGCATTTACATTTTATTTTTTATGTTAGCCACCAGATGTCAGGAGTGAGCATGTCAAAGCCCAATAATAATAATTGTTTATAACTTTCTTTCAAATACGTATTTATTTTAATTAGCCGCTGGTCTGCAATAAACGCCGTAGGTCGCATACAGCGTCACGCCATACGCCGCGTCTGTATGCTTACTATGGAAATGTATACATACGGTCTCTTTTTCACGTTAAACGCAGCGTCCAAATGCCATCCGTCGTACCTAAATGTTGTAGGCAGCGTCTTTAGTTATTTTCGAGCATTGTAGCGTCACGGACGCTGTGAAATACGCCGCGCAATGAGTAGATTTGATAAAGACAAGGACGAGTTGTACCTATTGATATGTCATTTTTAACTAGTTTCAACACGCTCATGAACTGTTCCCTTGACAAACGAAGATATTCCACAAACTTGATATTTTTGTTATTTATGTGTTTCAGCAACATGTTAAAACACCCTTCAGTATCCCTCCTCACAAATAATTCGTGTTTTCTTCGTCCCTTTTTGGGCAGTGACATTCTTAGGAGGTCATCGTCATCTTCCTCGAGTAAAAGAAGCGTTAAAATTGTTTTAGCATCCATTTTTTAACAAAACTAGTTGAAAGATCGAACTATACCTACTGACGACGAGCGATCTCCGCGCATGACGTTCTCTTTTTATAGTGACCACTAAGTCGCGAGTGACGTACTAACGTTGTACGCTACGTCAGCGAACGCTGGACGCAGCGCATGGCGTAAAAATTGCAGACCAGCGGCTTAAATCTCACTTGGATAGTAATTAAAGATTAACTGTCATAATATTTTGAAAACAATTGTTTCATTGTATAAAATTCCAAAACCTACTTACAATATTTAAGTATTTTCATACGTCAAAAAATTGATTTTTATAATGACAAAATTTGTAAGAAAACGATTTTTTCGAGAGATGAGACCTAGCTAAAACGATTTTTTGCCCCCCAAAATCCCTTTTCAGTAAATTTCATCCAAATCGTTAGGGCCGTTTTCGAGAAAATATTTAGGGACATAGGTACATAGATAGGTACATAGATACAAGATTAGCTCGTTTAATAATATAGGGATAACATAATACCAAGGTGTCTTATTTTATTTTATAACTAAGAAATAAAGTTAATTTTTAAACGGTAGGTATAAGATTGATTTTCAGCTACAATGAAATTCGTACCAACATTTTTATAAATCGAAAGACAAAGTATATATGAAAAACAAAGCAAAATAGCAGTTGAAACATTCCAATTTAACAGTTGAATCTTGCGAGGTCGTAATTCAATCATCATCATATCATTGAGAATGTCAATAACAGTAGACGCTAGCATCTTGTAATTTTATGGTTTGCTGCCCCCTTTCAGACAAATTACGCACGTGGAGTAATAGCTCGCACGTGGAACATTTTGTTTAGAAGCTGCTTATGTGTTACATTCCTATCTGGAGAAAATAATCTCATAACACAAATTAGTTACACGTGGTAAACCTGAAATAGAGCAATCGGAAATGTTAGGTATTTACTTTGAAACTTATATGTTATGGTTAAAGCAATCATCAGGAAGTTCAAAGACTTCCTTGAATTCCTTAAATTCCACTGTTGAATTAAAAGCCAACCTTTACGATTACGAGCTGTATCTACTCTTCAATTAGAAATAGATACAATATATTTTCTGTGTTTTTTGGAAAATGCTTTTTTTCCCCTTTTTGTTGGTTTCTTTAATATTGAGAGCTCGCAATGCAGATACAGTCTGCTTTTGCATAAACACTTGTGAAATATATAATGGTCCAAGGATATGTCGTTTAATAAACCTACTGTTTATAAAAATGATTAAAATAGATAAACAAGCCGTTTACAAGACCTCATAAGTGCGATCCTTGAGATCCACACGACTTTCTTCCCATTATAATCCATATTGAACATTAAATATGTATTAAATAAATAAAATTATCTAAACGTTAATGTATTAATTATATATTTTTTGTTAATATATTGTCTGAAAAATTGGTCGATAATTTTATTTATTGAAGAGTTCTAATCAGACGTTAATCAATTTAAATATATATTAACTTATGAATATTGTGATCTGGTAAAATGATATTAATGCTCTCTGATATTTAAAAATATTGATTGTCACCAGAACCATGTAGACCCGATAAATATTTTTCAAGAAATCATTTTTACATTATTTCTGTTCAATCTAAAAAAAAAACGGTTGGACCGAATTTGATAAATTTTTTTCGGATCATAATATTGACGTGTATAAAGCTTCTATTGGAACTTAAACAAAGTTGGCGTCATTATTTCGTGTAAAATTTTTGTAAGATCCACGGTTACGGAGATAGAGGTACATCCTTCTGTTCAATATGACGACCGAATGGAGACAACCCCCTCCGGAAAACTTAGTTTTAAATTCACCAACAAACCCCCAACGGAACCCAAAAATAAAATCCAGAATGGACGGTTGAATGACAAATTAACTGCTAGATAATAAAAGTCTAATTATATTGAGTTCACAACGTTAGGTACCTACATCAGAATTATTTAAACATGCACCTATGTTTGCTTCACCTTTACAGTATCTTCCTAGAAGAAAATTATGTCCTGTCTCTATATATATATATATATATATATATATATATATAATTACTAGCGGCCTTGTATGTGCTTCGCTACGTATAAAGTGAAATAATAAAACAATTTAATTGGAACATCTATCTATCTATTTTATTTATTTTAAAATATACATGGACGTATATGTGTGTATGTCGAGCACTCCGGCTGCGCCGTCGTGCCCGGTGCAAAAGAACGAATGGGGAAGGAAGAAAAAAAATTTAGGGGTGGAGTACCCCTAACATTTAGGGGGATGAAAAATAGATGTTGGCGAAGTGACACCTGTAGACATCTGGCGGGGATAACTAATTAAATGACGATTGATCAGTTGACCGGAGAGGAAAAATGATTAAATTACTAAAATGGCTAGTAAAAAATAAGGGTTGATCGTAGAAGGGTGAAAATTGAGGATTGTATGTATTTTTGTATGTTGTATCATAAAAAAATAGAAATTAAAAATTTTGTCTAAAAAATAAAAAAAAATATTTAGGGGTGGACTACCCCTAACATTTAGGGGGATGAAAAATAGATGTTGGCCGATTCTCATAGATACCGGATAAGCAAAAAAATTTCATCAAAATCGGTCAAGCCGTTTCGGAGGAGTATGGCAACGAAAACTGTGACACGAGAATTTTATATATTAGATACCTATTTTTATTTTTTAGAAAGTTATAACGACTCTATATTGTTCAATAAAACGCGTCGCATGAATAGGTCGAAGTGAGTGGCCAGTTGTCTACAACCTAGTCTAATAGTATAGTATATTTTATTTGTCAATGGAAACGTGAAATACATTTATTTCAATAATATTGTAAAATTCAGATTCAATTAAAAATTGTTTTATTTAATTTTTATATGCCGTTAGAGAAGTCAAATTTCTATATAATGTAGGCAATTTAGTGGGCAATATAGTGCTTACGATAGAAAGTGTACTTATCAGTTATCAGTTCTGATTTCATCAAAGATTTGTTAAAGTTTTCCTTAGTATCTCACGACGATTATGAGTTACCGTGACATATATAATAAAGATTGTAATACATGCGTGAAAGTAAGTACATGCGATAGGGTATCAGTGCGTACAACTATACAGATATGATGATACAGATACTTGAGCTCACGTCGTCTGTTGGAGTCTGTAGATATGAGTGGAACAGTCACCGTGTGTAAGGGGAGACGACACATTATGCGAAGCCGTGAACCGCCACAACCGGGAAACGGTAGTATCCACCAGTGCAGTGTTGACATTATCTGGGGGTTTGTGGAACCACTGGCGAAACCCAAGTAAAAATGCCTGTTCGTGAAGGTACCCATGTTATTTAACGGAGCAGTGCACATTAGATCAGTACGTGCAATCAACAATCTGCAACTAGCAGCAAATAACGACCGTTAGTCGGTCGGTTGCAACTAACCGTGCTGGACCGATCTAGTGTGGTAGTGATCTGATGATTTCATTAATTAATTTGCATTGATAAAACTTACTTGAAAACAGTAAAATGTTTATTGCACATTACGAAATCTGCAGTAAAATTTGCTGGGTTGTCCAAATTTATTCTGGTTCGTCGTACAAATTACATGTTTGTGCTGTGCTAGTCATACAGGTTGTGGGTTTGTGCTGTGGCGTTAAATTTTGTCAAGCATAAACCTACATTTAGGTTTATGCTTGACAAATTTTCAAGAATCTCAATATTGTTCACTTCTTTAATGAAAACTTGTCAAGTTTGGCTTGTTCAGTTTACACTATATTTTTACGCTTATCAAAACACTGCTAAAACGTCTAGGAACTTGGCGTATTTTCTACATTTCAGTTATTTTTTTAAGAAACACAGTTTTGACGAGAACTTGGTCCCTTTTTCGATTTTATATTTTTGGTGGGTTTTCAGTACTTTTTGAAAAGTTATATTCTCATTTATTCTACTTAAATATTAATTAGACACATAATTTTAGTTATACACCATACTTCATTATATTATAGTTATGTATCATAATTTATTATATCACACACCATATCCCAGCACCCAGTAGACGCGAGTAGACTTCGGACGACCGATTGATGCATTCAGGATCGATACTACACCCCGACCTGGCTAGATGTTTGTGAATTGAAATAGGTTATTTTAGCCGGTTTGCAACTTTCAACTCCAAGAAAAATTTTAGTCTGGAATCCCATGTGTTTACCCCTACCGGTGACGCCACACGTGACGCGCGTAAACGATCGCAAACCGTCTAGCCCCGTCCCGCCCCTAGAGCATTCTTCCCTAAGCGACTCTCTAAGTCACCCCTCTAAACCATCCCAGAAATTAACTCCCTAGACCACCCCTAAACCACTCTCCTAGACGATCCCCTTAGACCACCGTCTCAATCCCTAGCTATCAGCACTTACCTCTAACCCCTTACATTCAATCCCAGCTCTAACCTCTAGCTTTAACCTCTATAGCTTCAACGCTAGCCTTCAACCCTAGCTTTAAACCCTGGCCTTCAACCATAAGATTTCAGGCTAAAAATTTTGCTGGTCGGAAGCTGCGAAATTATGCAAATTATACTACAATACTACATTATAATGATCTATGGCAGTCAGTCAGTCATTGAATGCCCAAAATCGTAATTTTTTAACAATCATATATCTTGGAAACTAATCCACTAAGGTATATGATATTTCGAATACTGCTTCTTTGTGGTAACCTTAACCCCTCTGAAAAAAATCATTTCTATAACGTAACTAGCCCCGGAGATAGAGAGAGGTCGAAAAGGGCTCGAAATGATTCGTGTAAATACAGAAGAGTGCTTTCTGAGACCTTAGCCGGCGCACTCCGTGCACTATAATAATTCTAATATTTCAGTATCACCTTCGTTTATAAACATTTCAGAATAAACGTGCACGAGTTACCACTGAAAGATAGCGGTAGAAGGAAGGAAGGTGAGAAACACATAACTGTCGAGACATGTCACTGTGAACGGCAGTCATTTTGAAGAGATCGCACATACGCAACATGAAATAAGGAAATAATCATACATCTATGTATGAAGATACCTACAGTGTATTCAAAATAGGTTGTTTTGCTGTTTTTTTTTTTTTATTTTCAGACTGTAATAACCTGAATTGTCGAGCGTCTGTAATTATAATCGTACTAATTTCAATTGAGAAAATAAATTTTACAAGTGCGACCCTTGTCCTTGAGGTCTACGTTTAAAACTTCTTTACATAATTAATATTAAATACTAAATAATATGTATTTTACAAATTAGGACCGAGAAATATTTTTAACAAAATTCGAAAATAAAATTTTTTCGCAATATTTTTGTTTAAACATAAAAAAGCGGTTGAACTGATTTTAAAAACAATCAAAATGACGCTTCGGTTGACACCTTAACGATCGATATAAGTTTTTATTTGAGATTAGCAAATCAAATCAAAATTTAAATCCGTGATGCACGCGCGCATGTGGATTCGTCAAAGACACACATACTTAAAAAAATAGTAGTGATATAAAATTTCATTTCTATTTGCGATCCCATTACAGTAATTTCCCAATGTAAAGTTCATAAAGCAAAAAATAGGTAAATAAATAAAAATATTATCGACCAATTTTTCACACAAATATATTACATAACAAAAAAGATATAAATTCAATACATTAACGTTTCGGTCCGGATTTGGATTTTCTTCAGAACTGATCAAAAAAAAATATAAAAATTAATTAATAATAATTAGTTTCTAATTGGTTTTTGATAAAAATTCGCTTTAAGTTTTTTAAATATCGAAACATTGAAAAAATAATAACAAGCCTATTATTTATTGAAGAGTTCTAATCAGACGTTAATCAAAGATTTAAATATAACATGCTTAGATCAAAAAGTTGCAATTTTAAAAAAACAATTTTCTTTTCTTCCTTGTTGATTGCAAACATCAAACTCAAAAATTCTCACTTGTTCCTAAATTTAATTCCCATACACAATAAGTTCCCTCCCTAACTTCTTCCCTTGAACGCACATTCCTGCCGTTTTGGTTAAACAATTTTATTAACATGAACTGAAACTTTTCTTAAAAAGCGTTCATTGAATCAACTGGAGATTTTACACAGTAATCAATACAGTATTAGAATTAATTTCGTTTTAAGCTCACACATCCATAATTTGTTAATTATAAGTCGCTTTATGTTTTGCTGTTCCACAATTATCTTGTTTGAAGCTAAGTTTCTGTAGTCGCGGTAGGTACAAGTAATTCCAAGGGGATATGATAAAAATGTGGTGGAGATAAACACAGAAAAAAACATGTCGCAAAATTTAAAGATGTTAATATTATGATGTCCTTAAGAAAAATCAAAATTCATGTGAATATTTTAAAATCCGGTGAGTATAAAAATTTAAACGAGCTTATACAAATGTTTAAAGACATTTTTAGATATAAACCAGTTTGTGTGTCTCGAAAAACTTATTTGATTTGAGCCAAATTTGGAACATACATATATATAATATTTGAATTCATCGTTGCAAAAAGTATATTTAAAATGAGCACACTCGGATTTTGAGCGTTTTATTTAGGGTTTGAAAAATGTTTTTGGGTACATAGGGAATCACATACATATTTTTAGACGCCGCAATGTATGTATTATCAAATATGTACACTGTTTTATAACCAGGCGGCGACTGTGAATAGGGATTCCAAATCGAACTTTCGAGATTTCATTATTTCGAACAAAATTTTTTAACATATCAAATATCAATTCTGAACCGAAATTAATGAAAAGATTGCCTAATCTATAAATATAAAAATAGCAAATTTTTACTTCATTGTTCGGCCAGAAAGTAGGCCTTAAAGTAGTTTTTAGTCAGGTTGATAATTTCTTTAAAGTTATAATGAGATGTGACGGCATTATTAAGTACCGCGACTGAAAACCGAAACAGTGTAGAGAATTTGTATTTTTTTTTGTAATTTATTATTTTGATGCCAGCACCGAGAAATAAACTGTTTAGTCTATAAATATCAAAATGCAGTTTACTGTTTTATCATTTTATTAAAATAGGTTATACTTAATTGCTTTTGAACCATCATAGAGTAGTCGTTTTTTCTGTCGACAAAGCTTTTTTGTTTGATAAGTATACCGACTACTGTCTCCTGAAACTACACTTTTCGCCTGCTTTGTTTCCGGCCACTACTTGCAGTTCAGTACACCGTATCGGGGTGCGGTTGCAAAAGCAATTGTTGCCTCCGCTATCTGCAGCTACACTGTGTTGGGGTGCGGCTGCAAAAGCAAATATTGCCTCCGCTACCTGCAGTTCAGTACACCGTGTTGGAGTGCGGTTGTGAAAGCAACAACTGCCTCCGCTACCTGCAGTTCAGTACCATGTGTTTGGTGCGGTTTCGATAGCAATAACTGCCTCCGCTGCCTGCAGCTCAGTACACCCTGTTGGGGTGCGGTTGCGAAAACGATAGCTGCTTCCGCTACCTGCAGCTCAGTATACCGTGCTGGGGCACGGTTCTCAACTACCTGCAATTCAGTACACCGTGTTGAGGTCCAATTGTTAATAAATATATTTTAATTTAACAAAAGATATGTTTCTTCAGCTTGTAGAATTTTGAGGACGTTAATCGATATCGAAAATAACTTCCAAATTCCGAGTCTGAGAACCAAATATTGAAATCGGTCACGGAATTAAAGGTAGATCGATATAGAAGGCACTAACTGTCACCATAGGATTTTTAATTATAACTATTTACTAGATTTATATTTTCACTGATGTTTTGAGAGTATTTCAAATAAGAATTAGCTCTTGAATAAAGGATCCTTCGCACGATGCAGGAGCAGGACTTCCTGCTTGCTAACTTGCTTGGAGTCTTGCAGGCAGCTTTGCACAATACGCTGTTGGATGGGACGTCACTGATTGGTCCGCTGCTCGCTATCTTGCAATATTTGGGTGATAGGTTCAGTGCTATTTTTTCATGCAGCGCTGCCTGCTAGTTTGAGAATTTGACCAATTATTACTATGGAGTCGTATTTTATCACGTGATATCGTCTGACATTCGTTAAATATAGTGTTTAAAAGTTTAAAAAAAGTTTCAAGTGAACAGCGATGGGGCCAACGGTTATAAAATCAAAATGTAAATGGACTCGACAAGAAATAAGTGTATTAATTGACGCGTACAAAAATGAACTTTCTTTATACAACATTTCTTCAGTAAATTATCGCAATAAACATTTAAGAAATGAAGCTTTAAATATTAATCAATTAATGTATCTGATTCTTTATATTTCAATTTTATTAGAGTATTTCTAAATTTTAGAAAAAGCGAAGAAACATTTTATAGTTAAATGATTTTCTTTTAAAAACGATTATTTTTTTATTAAAATAAATTCTTTACATTAATGAACTTCATTCAGTAAATTGCACTAAAGCATATTTTCAATCATTATTAAAGTCATAGTAGCAATTCGTCTACGACGAATTATTTCTTGCACAATCATTGCATCCATATTTAAATTTCAAATATAACTGTCAAGTGTCAACCTAGCAAAACAGCAAGCAAACAAGCGAGCTGCGTGTGAAGCGAAACTAGCAGTGCTCCCTACCAGCCACCAAGCAGGATACCATGCATGGCAGCCTGCAAGACTTCAAGCAAGTTAGCGAGCACGAAATCCTGCATCGTGTGAAGGGGCCTTAAGTGCTAATCGATCTCAGTTCATCTCAGAATAAGATATAATTGTGTATTTGCTTTAAGTAAACACTTGAATCAAATCCTAGTATGTCGCTGTGCTCATACATGAATAGTACTCTATGTATAAATACGTGCGTTGTTGTCAACAATCTAGTTCAATTATACGTAACTCCGTGAACTTCCTTTCTCTTATGTGTACGAGAATCCCACGCAGTCTCATTCTTAGAATATCCGTTACAATTCACCTCTATTTATCTTCCTTTATTCATTCGACACCGTCCTTGGAAGTTGGTATGGCAATCAAATCCGACCGACACGGTGGTCTCACTTGCTCTATTTCAGAGTAAGTGGCAACTTTTCTATTCTAGATCCAGATTAATTATCAACTAACTGAGGAAATTTCCGAAAACAATAGTAATTTCGCACATAAACGTCTATTTATAAAATATATATAATGTCTATAAGACTATTAAATCCCTTCACAGGAGTAGTCGAGAATACAATTCTATGAGGATAATCAATATTATTCAGTGCCGAAATTTTAGAGAACATATTCCCTAACTGAAATTTATATAACAAACACAGTTATATTAGGCCATGAAAATGTGCCGCACAGCTTCTGTTCACTAATTTGTAATTTCATTACCTTTCACACTTTGATCTTAAAGATAACGCTATAATAAAGCTAAACACAATATTATTATATTATTTTGTGTTTTAAAAATCTAAAATGCACAAAAAAAAAGTATACAAATGGATCATGTCAGTATCATATTGTTATAAATTACTATAAACTGATGAGCCCTTATCTGACAACCTTTACAGTGGACTGAATCATGGAATTATAAGTACAGCGCCATTTGGTGAAGGTTTGTTGTTAAGCACAAAGGGCAGGCAAAAGGGCATAGTGTGCTGGATGTTGCGGACCTTTAAACAGATAGAGAACCATACCTGCTATAACAAATAACAACCGAGGCTAAAGGTGAACTGTCTACGCATTCAGGTGATGATCTGTAGTTAAACGCAGTGGCGTGCTACTATTAATAATATTTAAATATTTTACAAATTATTATTATAAATAATAACGCTTTGATGACCAGCTAAACATTTAAAAGTCGTGAAAATAAACGACGATTAAACAATGCAATTCAAATATTGTTTGATCTACAATATTTTCTTTCATTTTCTATACGCCAATGACAAAAAGAATAACCAAACAATGACTACGATAAATCGGTGTTAGAAAGTTTGTTTGGGTACACAACAGTTTAGATTATTGCAAAACATTAAAATTTATTTGCTAATACAGATACAGATTGTTAAACATTGTTGTACTCTGAAACACAATTCACTCGAATTTTGTTATGTATGTATAGGCATAATATTGCATTGGTGTCTATCGGCTTGTTTGCGCATCACAGTTTGGTTGGATGCATTTTTATAAAACAATTAATCAATATAACTTTGATACATCAAATCTTCAATAAATAAATAGAATAGGCCTTTTATATTTTAAACTGAACCAAGTGTTTCATGGAATATTATTAAATTATTAAAATTTTACATACTTTAAATATTCCGGATAGTTAGTTATATTTTGAAATAGGAATATTTTTATCACTATGAGACGATCCGCTCAAATAAAATTTGGAGATATCTACCAAATATGATCATTAAGTGTCTTGATCCAAATCTTTTTGGTTTCCGGGCTTGTATGCCGTCGTTCATTGGTATTTCTACCTAACTTTTCGTCTACAACTGCGGTAGACATTTTCAAAGGCGATGTGGTAGCGAGCGAAATGCCCTTCTAGGCTGCTAATGATAATAACTATCGCAGTTGTAGACGAAACGTCAGGTAGAAATACCAATGGACTACGGCATACAAGCCCGGAAACCAAGAAGATTTATGATCGTTAAAATCAAATTTATATATAGATACCTACAATAAATTCGTGCTGTTTCTCGAGAAAATATGTAAATTTTTTGAGTCTTAGAAAAATGTCGTCAGTTATAATGTTATACATATTTTCTGATTGTTGTATCTACAAAAATGAAAGCTGATTATGCAATGATTTTCTTTGCACGCTGCTAAGTATATTGTTTTATTCTGTATTCTCTTTAGAAACTGAAGCATAAGGAGAATAACATGTATACTACCTACTATTATGTACCGTAACGGCAAGGATAGGTATATCGGGATAGGCATTCATTTAGATGAGTAATCTTTGCTAATGAAAAGGTTCACACGTTGTTAACGTGGGAGGCTGGGTTATGGGGTAGGCTCACACAATGCAAAACTGTTGTACCTTACTATCCTGTGTACACTACTGGACAAATAGAATATTGGTATTAAAATTATTGTTATTATTTCTTGAGGGACAGTTTGGTTGAGGAACAATTTAAAGAGATACTCGTTATCAAACGATTTAATTGATTATTTTAATTAGAATATTAATGCTGGGATGCAGAAAGGATTGTGAAAAAATCTGATTTGACAATGAAATTGCACGCATAATTCTCCATAAGAAAAGCATTGTAGAATTTTAAATCAATTGATCGATTGAAATGATGTTTTCTTAAACTATGTATACAAGTATTTAACATAGTTTTACCATTCCAATTCACAAGTGGGGAATGGTACATACTAGTTTAGGTCAAAAATCAATTTTTCAAAATTTTACAATATTTTTCGTTTTGATGTCCCCCGAATCCAAAAAAAAACATATTTTTAGAAAAACTTTGTGCGTCTGTTTGTTTGTTTGTGAGTACGATACCGGTAAACGGATGAGCAAATTGAATCCAAATTTTGGGAGGATATTTGATATGCAAATTTGAAGAGCCCTATTGTTTTTAGGGAAAATCGGCACATGTGCAGAAGAGATAATATATACTATAACGTTGTTTTTTTTATATAATAATGGTATACTTTTCATAACGACTTATTGTTCTGCTTATTTTTTTAAGTTTCGTAAAAATTTTTTAACGTGATAACGTCTTATAAATTGATGAATCACGTCAATATAAAAAGCTGCATGAACGAAAAAGTGTAACGTTCCGCCTGAACCTGTGCGTGATTATTAAATATGATATTCGAGCGGAATACGTTATCACGTAAAACTATCGTTCGTAAGCCGACTTTACAGACAACCATTTTTTTCTAAACTTTATAGTTTTGGAAATATTTTGAAAATAAAAAAAAAAAACAGTTATTCTTTTGTTTTGTAGATCTTTCAGAAATAAACTAGTTAAGCAATAAGCATGCTTGATTAATTTTTACATGACGTTGAATATATTATGTAGGAAACCATGGCCATGAATAGCAAATATCATATTGAATACTAGCCATTACCCGCGTCAGCTCACGCGATATCAGAAATTTTATTTTCTTTATTATACTATATCAAATGTCAACATTTTGAAGTCGGAATGGTCCCGTCTTCTACTCCTACTTTTCTTTTTTTTTAATTAAAAGTATAAAGGTGTTTCGACATTCTCCTACTTTTGTCTCGCTAATCCATTATTCATCGTTCCTTCGGTGTTTAGTTGTTTAGTACAAGTTGCGCACGATAATCTAAACACACTTAATCGATTTAAACAAAATTTGGTCCATATCTTGGATTCCATCACCGTACGAAGTCTATTAAAAATGGGCTTGATCAGGCCATTTTAAGGGTGGTATTTAGGGGTTGAAAAAAGTTTTTAGGCTCGAAAATACCGAAAAAATTAAATCGTTTCAAATTTAAAATTTAACCTTTTAGTACCTATAGATTAAAATGTGTTGCTATAATTTAAACAAAATCGGCCCAACAGGACCGAACTTACAAATTTTTAGAAATACACTAGTTTGCGGGTATGAATTTACTTACTGAAGGGTGTATTTAATTTGCATTTAATTTGGTGCAGATGTTGGATTGATATACGTATTGAAATTAAGTATAAACATATTATTTTAAGGGATGTATTAAGGGGTTATTTTTTATTTTGTCCAAAAAGAACGTTTAAGTTCACATAATAAAACCACACTGCCTGTATTAGCAAATACACTATATTGTCGGCAGGGTTTGGCACTGCGATCTGAGTTCTGTATTTGTTTGGCAAGAGTAGGTAGGTACCTACATAATGTCTATTGGTATTTTTTTTTTTTTTAAATAGCCCAAATCTTGTTTTCTATAGCCGTAGCTGTACACGGCAGCTATATCCTGTACATATAAGTATAACAGACAGAGTTTTGCTTTTGAAAAACAGTTTTGAGATCGTATCTGCACCGCTCACTGAAAAGCTCTTTACATCGCTGACGACGATTTTCAGGTTGAACGCTATCATCGCTGAATCACCGTGTGAAATTAATGGAAGAAGATACGAGGTTTTAAAAGTTGTTCTTTTTGTTTGGAAGCTCTCTACGGGATTACATTGGCACTAGTATCACACGGTACACACGAGGTGAGAAAGAAAGTTTACAGTTCTATAATTCGTCAAAATAAAGTTGTAAACAGTGCGAAAAAAAACATTTTCATTCAAATCCCGTTGGAATTTTTGAAAAAAATTAATTCTAACCGATTTTATAACGATTGAATATTGAAAAAGTTATATGGTTTTATACGTTTGTCTAAAATTTGTATCGCTAAAGAAATCGGTTAGAATTATTTTTTTCCAAAAATCCCAACGGGATACTAAAGTTGAATGGATTTGTGATTTTTCTGGCTTGGTCCACCAGATAAAACCCGTTTTTGAAAAAAATGGCGCAATTTGCAATTTAGGAAACAAAAAAAAAGTGATCGTTAATTACTCGAGAAGTAATTGACCGATGACGCTAAAATTATTCATGCATGTTTGGGTCAACATAGACATCATTTTTGAGAATTTTCAGCCATCTATGTGCGGTCATTTTTCAGTAAAAAAATAGTGAAAAAACGTGTTTTTTTAACTTTCGGGGCTATTTGCAAGTTAACAATTGCACTTAGCGACCTCTGTCAGTGCTCATTTTTTAGGAAATTTCATAAGGAACAACTTTCTCGATGCATATGCTATACTAAAAGTCAAGAGGAACGGAGATATTAAAGGAAATAGAGAAAAAAGCACTATTTTCGTCACTAATTGTTAATTATAAAATCAAGCGCACCAACAATTTGTAAGCAAACTTAGGGGGTTAAACTACACCCTAAAACGAAGCAATTCCAACAATAATCTCGCCTGTGCCCGAATAATGCACTTTTTAATGTTTTTACGTTCTCGCCGTCTAGCCTAATAATATATCCGCAAAACACGAAAACTCGCGTTTTCACATTAATTATAACAAAGACAATTCATAATATAGACACATCATTACAGTTTACTAAAAATAAAATATATAAAATAGTTTATTGTCGAATTCTGTTTTATCTTAAGAAGCTTATAGGTACGGTTTATACATGAAGGGAAGTTCCTGTTGTGAATTTTAGAAAACAAATTATTGCATTGAACTGTCACAATAATATAAATTTTATATACACAATAACATATTATGCTGTTACTGTGAGTGAGTAACGTATTCATTAATTATTATTAATTCGAACGAATGAGTGAAGCGACTGGGCATTAAGTGAATTTAAAATGTAATAAAAACTGATTCAAAAGAAAAACATAGTATCTATTTTGTATCAATTGATTAAAATGTGAAAGAGAAAAGATTATACGGTGGAGCCGAAGGCTTTACTATTGTTGTTGCTGCCGAGAGGAGCACAACCCCAGGAGTGAAGTCACAACCAATATCAGTATTCAAAATTTTAAATAAGGTTGAAATAATTTACGGTGTGTTCACCGTAAGTGCAGTAACAGTCAATAGATACTAGATACAAAAAACAATTTAAATAACCAGAAGTGTACATGCATTATTTTTTCAAATGGCAACATATTATATTTTTTTACATTTTCGAAATCTCCATTTTTTGTCTATAAATTCATATAAAATTTTCAAAATGTTTCATAAGAGAATATTTGATAAAAACGTTATTAATTTATTAATTAAATACACAGTAATAAATAATAATTATTTTTAAAGCACTCCCCGCATATGTAAATTATATATTAATAATAATTATTACTGTACCTATATTTATTAAATAAAAGGACGTTTTCCTTGAATATTTTCTTATGTAACCTTAGTTATATAAATTTATAGAAAAAAATGGAGATTTCGAAAATGTAAAAAAATATATGTTGTCATTAGAAAAAAAAAACATGCATGTAGGTACACTTCCGGTAGAGTTTGAAGTACAAAAAAAAAACAGCGGTTTCCGATAGTATAACAAAAAATATAAAAATTAATACAGTGACGTCCAAATTTGGACCGAAACGTCGATGTATTAATTTTTATATTTTTTGTTAATATGTATATTTGTCTGAAAAATTGGTCGATAATTTTATTTATTGTAGAGTTCTAATCAGACGTTAATGAAAGATTTGAACGAAAAACTATATTTAATCTTTTTTGAATCTAGTAGGATACACGAATTATTCACATTTGTGTAAATAGCACTTTCGGTAAACGCACTGTATAAGACTTAAAAATTATATCCGCAAGAAAAACTATATAATCTCATTTGCGTGCAAGGGTAGCAAATAGTTATATTACGTTTTAGTGATTTGTTTGACAGCATGATCATTCGGAGTGAATTTTGGTGTGTATGAAAATTTACATTCTAAAGATTATTATTAAACATGATAGTTTAAAAGTTTGGGAGAACTTGGCAATCTACCCCACGCGTGATAAATCTAAATCAAATATTATCTACATCCAATTTCAATTAAATGTTATACTATTATACCTTCCAAATGTGGGAGTGTCGCACCAACCAATTTAGATACGAAGCAATACAGCGGCGAGAAAGAACGTACATATGTAGTTTGCAGCAGTTATTTCTCATTTATTGAGTCTGCTGCTAGAGCAAAGTGTCAAATTGTCGCAAGATATTTACGGATGGTTGCTGAAAACGTCAAAAATATCAGTAACGAATACATAAGTCGCTATTTTATAAATGTGAAACAAAAAACACAGCGTGTTTCAAGGGTGGAATGCGATTTTGAATCGTGAGTGCTGCCCACGCAGCGCTCGAGCAGTAAACTTTACCCTCGTCAAATCGCCTTCATTCCGCCCTTGATAATAAATTAATTATTGCGATTAAACATAGTGAACTAAACTGTTTTCTTTGAAGAAATGGTGATAACAGTATGTGTATATGTATTTGAGAAAGTTGTTCGACAAATTATTGTTTCATAAATCAGCTAAATTCACTTTTCAACAAACTTGTTTCTTCCGTATAAACGCGATCTTCGTACCTGAAACAAAAGTAGATTTCTATTTTAAATAAAGAGGCGTTTAATATAGTGTAAGAAAGGCGTAGTGCACCTACTGTACAGCGTACACAAGCTGTGGTATTCCTTTCTGTCCATGAGAGTTGCTGTGCCTTTCCACGTGACATGCGTCTGACCAATGACACGAGGGGACGCGTGGAACCAGCCAACACGGGAAAGACATGGACACACGCGGTTGTTAGTAGCAATCAGACAATGAATAGACAAAGCGGATGACGCTTGTAATAAAAGATGTGAAGAAGTGTGAAAGAATTAAATAAAATATATTACAAATTGAATGATAATTTATTAATAATTGTTGTGTCTTATCTAGTCGCTAACAAATCAGAAGTGAGGATTGGCCTACGTGCCGTAATTTTGTTTTTTTTTTTGTGTGCTGTTGTGTTTTATCACAATATGTTTTATGGTTCCGTTGTCCGCCATATTGTGCTGTGTGTATATTGCGTTCTTTGTGTGCTGAGGCAGCGACAGTAATGTTGAAACGAAACTGTTTTTATAGTGTTGTCATTATTGCTGGTTATTGGAAAAAAAAATAATAATAATAATTTATTTGATACAATTACGTCGGTCTACGTAATGTTTTAATATTGACTATTTTTTTTATGTGTGCTGTTAATATTGTCAATTATTGCTAAATGGAGGAGATCTGAATTTGTTTGCTTGCTCATCGAAATGTTCGAATAGAAATATAGTTTTTTTTTATCACGCGACTTATTGAAATACCACTGATTTTTGTATTGTTCGAATAGAAGTATTGCTTATTTATCATGTAACTTGCTGAAATTTGTTGATAACGTCCACCGAGATTTTTACTGAAATATTGCTTTTTTTTGTTGTTTGAATAGAATGATCATTGATCGTGTGATTTATTAAAATAGTAATGCCTTGTTGTGTTGTTTGATAGAAATATGAATAGTGTTGCTTCTCCGCATTGATTTGTTGAAAATTGAATTGTTGTTACATGTCAAATTGCCTTGTTGTAATAATGTCCAGTGAACAACTTAATTGGTCAAAGTAGTATTTGTTTGCAAAATGTTATTCACCTGACGCGAAAACACAGTTTTGCTAAAATATTGAGATAATACTTGAATTGAATTGACAGGTTTGGCAGGCCTGTGTTGTATCAGACGCCAGTTCGTATTGGCGGCACGCATTGATCATTGCTATTATGTAATAGAATGTTTTATTCCAGAGAAATAGAGCTTCTCTTTGTTGACTTTGGTTTGGTAGACCTGTGTTCTACTAAATGGTTGTTTGTATCAGGAGAATGAGCTTCTCCTTATTGGATTTGTTTGAATTGGTCAGTACTCATGGGCCCTGAGACTGACAAAGGAGTGAAGGACTTGTGTTTCTTTACTTCTGGTCTTGTGAACCGTTACATAGTCCTGTGTACTATGGTTGTTTGATAGTCCTGTGAACTATCGAGTCCTGTGAAGTCAATGGCGAACAAATGCGAGAGAATTGGATGGTGAACTCCACAACGTGGTGCTGATGCTGGTTGAACGCGCTGCCAAGTCAAGCAGACGCAGATCGAGTGTGCTGACACAAGTCGAGCGTGCGGGCACAAGACGAGCGTGCTGACGCGGGTCCAGTGTGCTGCCGCAGGTCGAGCGTGCTGACACAGGCCGAGCATGCAGACACAAGACGAGCGTGCTGACGCGGGTCCAGTGTGCTGCCGCAGGTCGAGCGTGCTGACACATGTCGAGTATGCAGACACAAGACGAGCGTGCTGACGCGGGTCCAGTGTGCTGCCGCAGGTCGAGAGTGCTGACGCGGGTCCAGTGTGCTGCCGCAGGTCGAGCGTGCTGACACAGGCCGAGCATGCAGACACAAGACGAACGTGCTGACGCAGGTCCAGTGTGCTGCCGCAGGTCGAGCGTGCTGACACATGTCGAGCATGCAGACACAAGATGAGCGTGCTGACGCGGGTCCAGTGTGCTGCCGCAGGTCGAGCGTGCTGACACATGTCGAGCATGCAGACACAAGACGAGCGTGCTGACGCGGGTCCAGTGTGCTGCCGCAGGTCGAGCGAGCTGACGTAGGGCAAGCGTGCTGACGCAGGTCCAGCGTGCTGACAGGTCGAGCATGCAGACACAGGTCGAGCGTGCTGACGCAGGTCCAGCGTGCTAACAGGGCGAGCATGCAGATACAAGTCGAGCACACCGACACCGATCCAGTGAACCTGTATGATGGGGCTCAGTTCGATTGGCTGCGTCAACTCAGAGTGCCGAAACGTTGAAGAAGCTCAGGTGGTATTGCGACGGTGGTCCACGAAGAATAGACAAATGTGCTATTCATTACCACGCGGAAGTTTTGTTTATTATTTTCGCGGTCTAAAGTATCGTGATGTGGTTCGTCGAACCGCAACAGAAATTTATGCAAAATTGGTAAAATGCTTTTGTTTTCAGTAGGGTGCTCCTGTTACCACTGAAGTAGAGTTCGCGGGGACGCTCCTATTGTCAGGAAGGGCCGATTGTAAGAAAGGCGTAGTGCACCTACTGTACAGCGTACACAAGCTGTGGTATTCCTTTCTGTCCATGAGAGTTGCTGTGCCTTTCCACGTGACATGCGTCTGACCAATGACACGAGGGGACGCGTGGAACCAGCCAACACGGGAAAGACATGGACACACGCGGTTGTTAGTAGCAATCAGACAATGAATAGACAAAGCGGATGACGCTTGTAATAAAAGATGTGAAGAAGTGTGAAAGAATTAAATAAAATATATTACAAATTGAATGATAATTTATTAATAATTGTTGTGTCTTATCTAGTCGCTAACAATAGATATAATGTGAAATGTCAACTATGGAGTTAAACCGAAAAAACGTTGCGTGTGAACTAAAAATACTATCAAATTCCCAGGGATTACCATACGATTGACTAAGATGGTTTATTTAAGTTGTTAGCACTAACACAATAGCTATACATATATAGTTAGTATATGTGTTAACAAATTTATTTTTGAAAAGTTGTAAATATTTAATTTATAAATAAGACAAATCGAATGATTTTTTAACCGACGAAAAACAAAAACGGAATAGGTTCTCAAGTCGACGCGTATATTTTTTTTTTTTTTTATTTATGTATGACCACGCATAACTTTTTACAGAGCAGTCCGATTTTGATAATTTTTTTTTGTTTGAAAGGGTATACCCCGAAGTTGGTCCCATATAAATTTGGTAAAAAAATTCCAACCCTAAGGGTAGGAAAACAGGGGATAATTGATTGTTCACTCACTGATTGTAATGTATGACCACACATAACTTTTTACCGAGTAGTCCAATTTTGATAATTCTTTTTTTATTGGAAAGGGTATACCCCGAAGTTAGTCCCATATAAATTTGGAAAAAAACTTTCAACTCTAAGGGTAGGAAAACGGGATTATTGATTGTTCACTCACAGATTGTAATGTATGACTTCGCATAACTTTTTACAGAGTAGTCCGATTTTGATAATTATTTTTTTATTGAATAGGGTATACCTCGAGGCTGGTCTCATATAAATTTGGAAAAAAATCCTACCCTAGGATGGGAAAATAGGGGTGATTTATTGTTCACTCACAGATTTTCATGCTGAGTTGTGTATTACAATTATAAATTATATAGCCACAAAAAATTATAAAATAAAAACTTTTTAACAAAAAAATTAAACCGCCGAAAAACTGAAAAGCAAAAAATAATAAATCTTTTTATTTAACTAAGTTCTATCTAAGTAGTTGAACGTATGTGACAGTCTAGTATATCTAAGTAATTTTGAGTCGGCGTCAAACAATCAATGAACAAAGATCACTAAAAGAAATAGCCAAATCAAATTAACAATGATACGTGAAATCTCCAGCGATAAACATTAACATTCCAAACATGCGCTCTCCACACGACCACTCGCAAAGACGTGTGCCCTCAGTGTGTGCCCGTTCGGGTTGCTCTGTCGCTGACATTAATTTCGTGAACGCTCAGAGATTTTCGGCGAAGGATTGTTGACGCCGACTCAAAATTACTTAGATATACTAGACTGTCACATACGTTCAACTACTTAGATAGAACTTAAATAAAAAGATTTATTATTTTGAGCTTTTCAGTTTTTCGGCGGTTAAATTTTTTTGTTAAAAAGTTTTTTTAACGTGTAAAAAATAAAAATACAACATTTATTATGTTGAAAACAATATCTGCACAATTCTAAGAACGTGTGTTACCGTATATTGATAATTTTATTAAATTGTAAAGTTTTTAAATCTCTAATAGGTACCTATTTATTTAGTGTTACCAAAATGGATATAAAGGATTATTTTAGATGCCATATTAAAAAGCAAGACGAGCTCGCAAACGTGCCGTCAGTATCCAAGCCTAATATGTTATAAACGTAAAAATTAACTTATGGCGTCGGTTCTCTTGCGGCCATGTTTAAATTAGTTGTGAGCTGTCTAAAACTACCCACTGATTTTTAAATTTCTGCTTGACTGTTTGTATATTAGTTCCCATTATTTGAACGCATAAAATATAAATCATTCATTCATTCCCAATATTATTTTGCTATTGTTGTTAAGACATTGTGTCTTCATTCAAAATACTTAATTGAATTTCAATAGAAGATCAGAAAGTACATGAATGTAAACAGCGAAATGAAATAGAAACAAAACAATAGTAAACAAAAGAAAAATGAACCATTCATTAGCACAAACGATTAATTAATCAAGTAACCTTTGCCATAAAACATGACACGCTACGATCTTCCTTTTTCATTCTCTTTAGTGACTGGTCTGTAGTCTGTACTCTGTAGTGCCTACTGTTTACGAAAGCTGTGTACTTAGTGTGTACTTTTAATTATATATTATGTATTTTGTTTACGAAGACTTTTTAGTATTTTATCAACTTCTAAAAAACCATTCTAACTTCAAAAATGTTGACATTTGATTATAATAAAGAAAATAAAATGTCTGATATCGCGTGAGGTGACGCGGGTAATGGCTAGTATTCAATATTATATTTTTTGCTATTCGTTGCCATGGTTTTAATAATGGTTTATTATTCTATTTTAAAGTTTTGAAAAATGTTTTTTGAGGGAAAGTCGGCACATGCGCAGAAGAGGTATAAGTTATAAAGTTGTTTGTATATTACAATAGTATATTTTTAACACGGTTTATTATTCTATCTATTTTTACAAGTTTTGTACATTTTTTGGGGGGGAAATCGGCGCATGCGCAAAAGAGATACATACCATCGTTGTTTTTTATATAATAATGGTTGACCTACTTTTTATAATGTTAAAATTATTCTATTTTACAAGAAAGTTTATAAAAAATTCTTTGGGGGAAAGTCGATGCATGCGTAAAAGAGATATATGCTATAAAGTTGTTTTTATATAATAATGGTGTACTTTTCACAACGGTTTATTATTCTATCTGTTTTACAAGAAAGCTATGAAATTTTTGACGTGATAACGTCTTATAAATTGATGAAACACCGGCTGCACGCACGAAAAACAGTAACGTTCCGCAAGCGAGAGCGCGATATAAGCGATAGTCTCTCTCTTCTCGCGTGACGTCAGAGAGTAGTGTGCGTTCAACATTTTTTTCGGCTGTTCCAGCGAAAGCTACATCTGACAGATGGCCAGATAAATTATACGGTTTGTTAACAAATATATAATATATATACATTCTTTAAAATGTCTTTTATAATTGCTTAAAAATATGTATTTTGCTTTGGTTGATCAAATTATTAGTCGGTAAAAATATAGTTTGACAGCTACTAAAATTTAGGTTATGTATTATTAAATATGCTATTCGAGCGGAATACGTTATCACGTAAAACTATCGTCCGTAAACCGACTTTACAGACAACCAATTTTTTTGTGAGAAATTTATTTTTCTACGAAACGCTGCTATCAAAAACAAAAAAAATATTTTCTACCAGGCAGTAAGTTATAGTCAAAGTGCCCGTCGGCAAAAATTTTACTGACAAATATTCTCCCCAAACTTTGTATATGGCTTCGCTAGGCCTAATCTGACACATATTTCCTCTATGACTTTTTTTGATTTTGGAGCGTTTTCCCTCTTAGCTTTCCGAAACATGTCGTTTTGACGACATGTAAAAATTTATAGATACTGTTTGTTTTTTTAATTGGATAGCTTAAAAACTTCAACCAAAACGTTAAAATAATGTTCTCTGACAAATAACATGAACAATTTAAAATGTCTGACACCTCGAATATGGTCGACATATTCGAGGTGTCAGAAATTTTAAATGGTTCACGACGTGAACTATGACTATTAGTGTACAAACATCGTTTCTCCCATTTAATGGGAATCACTCGGTTAGCACCGTTCACAGGTTTGATCTAGGAAACTGTATATTTGGGATATTTTTTTAGGTCCAATGTTAAAACATTAGCCAATTTTTTTCTAAACATAGAATTTTAGAAATATTTGGAAATTGAAAAATCTTTTGTTATGAAGATGTTTGTTTGGTAGTTGACAAGCATTCTTTGTTTAATTTTTACATGACGTGATAACATATATAGAGAACCATGCAATTATTAAAATTATTTTTTCCTTTCTGTGTTTCAATATTTTCAACTGTTATTTTTTTCTCAAAGTGTCGTTTAAAATATTCATTTATTTCCTAACACCACGCTAGGGTATATTATGTAAAATTTCGCGCCTTGTAATTCTTGAATTACTTGCGCATATACTCTCACTGGTTAGATATTATCATAACGTGCTAGGTATGCACTAGGTCATCAGGTTTCTCTATTTAAGAGGTGCAGATAAAGTTTCTAGAACTTAATCTATGGGAACATAATCATTTGTTAACATTTGTTGGCTATTAGATAGGCAATTATTGTTAATTGTTTTTAGGGTTCCGTACCCCAGAAAGAAAAAAGGAACCCTTATAGGATCACTTTGTTGCCCGTCTATCTGTCTGTCAAGACTGTTGGCAATCAAAACCTATAGGGTACTTCCCGCTGACCTAGAATCATGAAATTTGGCAAGAAACAATGTCTTATATCACAAGTACCTAAAGGGAAAAATTAAAAAACAGTAAATTTGTAGTTACATCACAAAAAAATGTTTTTAAACATGCTACGCACGTACACAGTATAACGGTTCTAATACGAAACAAGTGTCCGCTACCGGTGCGTTTATACAGCACAATATGATAGCTCTCGCATACAACACGGTACGACAACTAGACTATCAGAATATATAGCTACGAGTTACAATACAGTTCAGTAGTCCATCTGAACTCATTGCAACTACACGCTTAGTTGGCACTTGGAAAACTGACCGCGACGTTTGGCGATGTATGAAGACAACAGTTTTTTAAGGGCTAAGCGCTAAAAAATGTTCGAGACTCGATTCCCGTGATGGACGAACTATTTACATACCTACAAGTTTGTACGGAACTCTCGGTGCTCGAGTCCAACTCGCACTTGACCGTTTTTTTTTATTTAGTTATCAACAACTTTACTGTATATACCTCAGTAAGCCGCACGTTTGTTTCAATTTGATAAATAATAATAATTACATTTTGTAGTTTCTTTTAAAATGTGTTTCGTTGGACTTTGTTACTGTTGTATATATATAGAAATAAGTTTTATATCTCTTATGTTTCTCAATAAATAGAGAATATGAACTGTAAAATAATAAAATCTAACCGTTTTTCATACTGAAATCATTTAAAAAAATCTTATACATTGATGGTAAACAAAATGTCTCTATAATAAAATAAGGAAAAAAAACTATTTATCTTATGAAGTGAAAAAGAAAATAACAGAAAACTTCGACGGTATTGTCAATTGCTTTTCAAACTTGCAATATGAAAAGAGCTAACGGATCGGCAAAGAAAAACAACAAAACTCTATACATTCTATCTGTATCCTTTTTAATTTTACGTCCTTTTCAAGCTTCAATAATCCTTTCAATATTATCCTCATAGGTACATACATTAATATAACTCTTATAGTCGTAGAACACAACCAAGAGACTGTGTAGTAAAAAACATCCATCAAGCATTATATCTTTTTATCCAATTCCAGACCATTTACTAACAAATAAAAAACGGAATAAGGCCGATCGAAGAAATAGTCAAGGATGAGAAAACTGCGCTAATAATAGGGCGTATTCCCTAGTGATATAACGAACATTCATCATCGCAAGGAAACACGCGAATATTTTATACTAGAAAAAAATATAATTTGAATAATTAATTAATCGATTAAAAGAGATAATTTTAAAGAAAGCCACGTTTATTATTTCCAAGTATTAGTAGTTTGCTTTTATTTCTTTCCTTTTTTACATTATTTAAAATAGAAATTCAGTTCTGAACCGGTTCAAAGATCCGACGATTTTACACAGAGATGATGCATTCTCTATGCATATGACACTTCTGTAGCAGAGTCAGAACAGTTCTATAGCGTTCTGATGAACCAGTTATTACTTTGTTGCATCTTTTTCTCTGTAGTCTCGGATCCAGTACATAAATATGCTTTGTAATTAGGGTTACCAACTTGGAAAATTGTTTTTTCAGGATTCTATGGGAAAAATCGGGATTGGCAATGAACATTCGAGACTACTAAAAATAGAATTTAATATATTCATAATAATAATACTTACCATTTTACTTTGTTAAGTAATTTACGAACATAAGAATTTTACCATTCCTAAACCACAACTATGGGGAGTGGTACTAATTTAGTACAAAATTCACTTTTCAAAATTTTTGTATTATTTTTTCGTTTTGAGGTTCCTCGAATCCAAAAAACATAGTTTTGAAAAAACTCTGTGCGTCTGTTAGTCTGTGAACACGATACAGGTCAAACGGATGAGCGGATTGAAACCAAATTTTGGGAAGATTTTTGGTACGGGTGTCTGTTAGACTGTGAACACGATCCAGGATTGAAACCAAATTTTGGGAGAATATGTTTGATATGCAAATATAAAAAGCCCTATTGTATTTGGGAAAAATTGGCGTATGCGTAGAAGAGATATAATATGCTGGAATTTTTTTCATTGTGCTTGTGCGGATGTGATTAAATTAATAGTTTTACTATTCCAAACCACAAGTGGGGAATGGTACTAGTTTAGGTCAAAATAACTTCAAAAAGTTACCATATTTTTTAGTTTTGAAGTCCCCCGAATCCAAAGAACATATTTTTGGAAAAACTCTGTGCGTAGATGTTTGTTTGTTAGTCTATTTGTTTGTAAGTACGATACAGGTCAAACGGATGAGCAGATTAAAACGAAATTTTGGAAGGATGTTTGGTATGCAAATATGAAGAGCCCTATTGTTTTTGTGGAAAATCGGCGCATGCGTAGAAGAGATATATGCTATAACGGTGTTTTTTATATAATAATGGTATACTTTTCATAATGGTTTATTATTCTATTAATTTTTTTAAGAAAGTTTCGTTAAATTTTTTAAAACTTTATAGTTTCGGAGATATTTTGAAATTAAGATGTTTTTACACGCTTTATATTAGCTTCACCTGTATGTATGTAAACACGCTTATGGGCTCAATTTTGACCCACTTTAAACGGACAGATTTAATTTAAACTGTGTACACTTATCAAGAACCGGTGACAATACAATAATTTGATAAGTTTATCTCATTATCCTGATCAGGATCGTTAGAATTAAATAATTAAGTTTGTATGCATGTTTTAATCGACTCTTTTGGGCTTGATTTTGACCCACTTTAAACAGACAGATTTAATTTAAACTTTGTACACTTATCAAGAACCTCTCTATAACCGTTAGTTAAACCATCTTTACTCAAAAATAATCAAGCCTTTTATAGCACATCGAACTAAAAAGTGAAAAATAATTCTTAATATAAGCAGAAAATAATAATGAATAAAAAATATTAGTATTATTGTGAAAAAAGCGTGAGGCGCTCGATATACGAAAAATATGGCACAAAGCGCCTCACGCTTTTTTCACAATACTACTAATATTTTTTGTTCATTATTATTTTCTGCTTATATTAAGAATTATTTTTCACTTTTTAGTTCGACGTGCTATAAAAGCGTGTTTTTTAGTTTTTTTAAACTATATTTTACGTAGGTATCAATTCCGCTCACCTTAACGTTACAGAAATTTTCAAATAGATACGTCGCTAAAGAAGTTTCACTTCAATAAAATAATATAAATAAGAAAAACATGTTGGGGACATTGCAACGGTAACTTTTAGTTGTGCCTACTCTGAAAAGGAATGACTTAATCGGTATGTCACGTTTTATGAAGAGTGTAAGTTGCACGGTCATGTTTTGCCTTAATTTAATGGCCCATAAAACGAGTTCCTTTTTCATCCTTGATCAAATTCTATGCTTATATAGAATATAACGCTGCTGGCAAGGCTCGCATAGTATCAGTATGGACTATACTATGTTAGACTTGAAAGCAGGATATATAGTGTGTTCACTGACCGCAGGATTCATTCATCTATAAATTTCAGTCTTGACCACTGAATTTCTTATGAAATTTTGCACTCTTGTTGCGATTGTGATCTAGTTTTTTTTTCGTATAAAAATAGTTATTGCCTATAGGTACCATTTTAAACACTGATCCATATGGTAGAAGAAAAAATTAATTTTTTTCCCAACGTCAACAAATTAATTACTACAGAACTCAATTAGTGACCAAATTAAATAATATGACTGGACTACACAACATGTTTAACGGTTTTTAAATTTGTATACGCTGTTCATGCTTTAACTTTAACTGTTTTTGTGAGAAATCGTTGTGTGATCTGTACTTCAATACTAATATTATAAAGAGAAAAGGTTTGCTTGTTTGTCAGGAATAAAATCAGAAATTACTGGACTGATTTAAAAAAAATTTCACTGTTCGATAGGTGATATTTTGTTATAAAACATATACGCTTTAACAACTGACCAGTTCGGCTTAGCCCGGGTGAAAATCGGAAGTAATATCAAAAACTTCTGAATATATTTTAAATTTTTTGTCATTGTTCGAGAGGTGATATTTTGCTTTAGAAAATAAGCTATAATAACCAGCGATGGGATGAAAATTCAGTTTGTAATATTTGACCGCTTAATTACTTGGAAGGTTTATGTGCATAGGCCCGGATTCACCCGAGTGCAAATAGAATTGAGCGCAAGTTGGAAAGCAAGCGAACGAAACGAATGAGTATAATGTATTAAAAAATTTTACTTCAGCGAACGAGCGAAGCGAGTGGTAATGTGTTAATAAATCATGAAAATTAATGAACGAGCGAAGCTAGTGGGTAATGCATTATTTAATTTTACATTTGAGCGTACGAGTGAAACGAGTTGGTGGTGTATTAAAAAAATCATAATTTTGTGCTAGTAATATAAAAATATAAAAAAAACAGTTGTGTGGTTTTAAGAAACCACGACGCAATTGAAACTTTTATTGGATTGTAGGCGTTGGATTGTAGACACTTATCCATCACGATTAATTATAAACAACAATATTCACATGAATACTTACACGAATAAAAACATGTAAACACTGTACAGCACTTGCCCGCATGACAGACTGACTATGTGTTATACATAATACACGGTCAGCTGATGCTAACCATGGGCGCCGCCAAATTGGCCTTGGCTGCTCTACCGAGGCCTACTCCGAGCGCCTTTCACTTTACCCCTACTCCGCGGCCGCCTGTAATGCGACATGCAACAGACGGCCAGAAAAATTCGGGGCGATAGAATAAAAGTTTCACTTTAAAATAAAATAAAATACAGCTATAATATATATTTTTGCAGAACCCCTTTTCGTGCTTGGATACCGGTCGTAAATTAACCCATTTCGTACTAATTCGAAAATAAAAACAAAAGTAATTCGGTTTTACCAATCCGATGGGTATATCGTTGTTAGTTGCTATTTAAACCTATATGAACAAGAGAGACAAGCACGGTAGGACATTCAATATGGTTGATTTGAAGAGCCAATAATATTACAAATATATGACTGTTAAAACTCGTTAATATTTCGTTTTAACACAAGATCACAATTCGTAAATAAAAACTGCATTCATTATTGTGTACCTACTAAAGTAAACCATTACACACTAGTACGGTAAAGTAAAAAAAAACTGATTGTGCTATACCAAATCCAAAGTCACTGTTATTTATTAGTTGTTTTTTATAACCTACTATTAGAAGTGACTTTTGTTAAAAAAACTGTCAATAATTTTGATGAAGAATTAAAAAGCAGCTTTTTTTACAGGAGGTATATCTATCTATCATATATCTCTCGCGCATAATAGTATTATCCAATCTACTATATTTCCCACATCTTTTAGAAAATAGCAATATAGGTCGTATACTGTAAATATAATAACACGATTTCTATTTTCGAATTGGTCGGTAAAGTTGCATTACGTACTGACCTATATATTCCATTATGTAAGTTCCTTGGATGAGCTTAAATACTACAGTGCATATAGTGCAGGGTAGTACATTATGTGGTACACTTATGTTCGGACTTAATTCACTTCCGGCGACCTAAACTCCTCAGGAAGCAGGGCTACCAACCAACTTGATATACCATTACTGATAACGATCTCTTAACTCTTTAGTAGAGTCCATACTACAGCACCATTATACAACAGAATACGTGTATACATACATGCATGCATGTATACGTTACGTACAATGGTTGAGAAAGCTTTAAATTCAAAGCTTTAAGTTAACGTACTACATAAATGCGACATTAGAGCTTTGTGTTTCATAAATTACGGACTTAAATTTAAACCATAGAACTGACACAAACCGGTTAAATTAACAATGTCATTATGAAAATAATGTTGTAAATGTTGTACGGAATATTGAATACATGTATAATAACCAGAAAATTTACTATGAGTTTCTCGGCAAGTATTAATAAGTAAATCTCTAAAAAATGCAAACAGAGTGACGGACATAAGGGAGGAAGCGGTGGGGACGATCGCTTACCTCAGAGTCAGAGAATTTAAAAATGTTCTCGGATTTCGTTCTTTTGAATATAGTGTATATATGTGTAGGCCTCACTTGAGTTTTTCAGCCAACTGCAATCTCTAGAACTTCAATATTGTAAAAATTAAAGGGAATTATAACCAGAGGTTATAACTAAATTATTGAATAAAAATAAAATTGTTCCTTTTGGCTTTGCCATAGTCGGGATAAACAGTGTATTAATTTTGCGTAGATTTATCATTGAATTTCTATTTCTATTATATTCGGAATCCTCATTTTTTTTTCTAAAATAAAAGCAGCCTTACTTACTCTTTAAAACATCAGCTATCTGCCAGTGAAAGTCCTGTCAAAATCAGTCCAGTCGTTTCGGAGATTAGCCGGAACAAACATATTTTATTTGAAAATTAAAAAATTCGCTCTAGGAATCTTTAAAACTGTTCAATTACAGACTAAGTTACGATTTTATTGATTTGAATTAATTGAGCTAAAGTCTGTAGATAATTAATTAAAAAAGTAACTCTCGCAGTATGTGGATTGTGTAATCCGTTACTATAATATATACAGACACAGGAAAATCTTACTATATTATATGTAATATTACAATATTATTACAAACAGACAATTCAATTTTATACATTTGTATAGATAAATAAAAAATAATTGTTTGTCTGTTTGTTTGTTTGTGTCCTATGCATTCCTATACCATTCATTTGATTATGATGAAAATTTGGAGAGTTGTTGCGGGCTAAGGTTTCTGATAAAAAATAATTTCAAAGCATATTTAAACATTACGTTTTAAAGTGGTACTGCAATATGGTGGAATCAAAAACTCCACTACTGTTCTCCTCGCCGAGGGAAGCATCGCCCTAAAAAAATTGCTGTGACCGCTGAGAGCCCTCCCTCAAAATAAAAACCTGTATCCGACTCTGTACAAACTAACACTTTTCCGTTTTAAATTGTATAGACTCTAGCGACTAGCACATATTGCGGGTTTTGTGGTTCCTCACTTGTGGTGTTGGAATGGCAAAAGAAAAACTTTTCTTTGAAACATACAATCACTTTTCCACAAATATAGGCAATAGTTGGCGTCCAACCCTAAATATATAAATGAATTACATAAAAAATATGGGTGACCCTAAAAGTGTTTCTTTAAGCATTAGGGCGAAGAACTGATTGATAAAGATTAATCGAAGGATCATCAATCAACGGCTAGAATATACGAAGATCACAGAAAACATTTGATATTTACTATTACTATATTAATGTAGAAACCCTATAACAAAGCAAATTCATTGCATGAAAGAAAATAATTAAAAGTTTGTAAATGATAGCGGGAAAGTGGACAGGTACATAATAGCTTAAGCAACGAATAATTCTAGATGGAAAAGTCGAAAGCAGAACATTTGACTTAAGAACTTTGTTTGGACTAGTTAGGAGATAAACATACTAAAAGTCCTTACCCCTCGGAGGTACGCCCGAAGGGGGGGAGCACAAAGAAGGTCCCGTTTTTTGGTATTTTGCTTTCATATCGAAAACGGTACGTCGTACGAAATTTTGTTGGAATACATAATGAAAGCTGATAAAATTCTCTACAACTTTAGCTTTCACACTTTTTATCTATCTCCAATCTTTGCCTAGCTATGAGCTCCGAAAAATGGTCGATTTTCAAAAATGTGTTAAATTCTCTGTAGCACATTGTAACAATACGAATTTGTCAAAATCATTTCGTATTGCTCATCCACACTATTAAAAACACCCACACACTATTAAAAAATAACATAAGCTGGGAGTACCTCCACGCAGGGCCCTCTTTCCCACTGGGCACTCTGGCACGTGCCCAGGGCCCCGCGATCGATAGGGACCCCCTAGTTTAATGGTATACTAAGTACCTAAACTGTTTTAAACAAAAATCATCAGTGAACTATTTTTCATATACTTATTTTTTTGGTGTCCTTCATGTTAAAATTGGGAACGTGATCCTTTTAAATATATGCATTTTATATCACATTCCTCGACTTAGAATCTAGAACCTTGTTTGTCTATTTTCTTTGTCTATTCTAACAAAATAGTGCTCTGTTAAGCTCATAGGGGCCCCATAATCCTAATGTGCCCAGGGCCTTCAATAGGTTAAAGCTTATGTTATTTTTTAATAGTGTGTGGGTGTTTTTAATAGTGTGGATGAGCGATACGAAATGATTTTGACAAATTCGTATTGTTACAATGTGCTACAGAGAATTTAACACATTTTTGAAAATCGACCATTTTTCGGAGCTCATAGCTAGGCAAAGATTGGAGATAGATAAAAAGTGTGAAAGCTAAAGTTGTAGAGAATTTTATCAGCTTTCATTATGTATTACAACAAAATTTCGTACGACGTACCGTTTTCGAGATGAAAGCAAAAAACCAAAAAACGGGACCTTCTTTGTGCTCCCCCCCTTCGGGCGTACCTCAGAGGGGCAAGGACTTTTAGTATGTTTATCTCCTAACTAGTCCAAACAAAGTTCCTAAGGCAAATGTTCTGCTTTCGACTTTTCCATCTAGATGCCCCTTATGAGCACTCATTGACCAAACTATAAAATCAAACACCTTATTTGGCTTTGTACCTATGACGTTTCGCTGGAGATCCCAGCTTCTTCAGATACTGAAAATATGTTTTCAGCATCTGAAGAAGCTGGGATCTCCAGCGAAACGTCATACAAAGCCAAATAAGGTGTTTGATTTTTTGCACCTTTCCACTTTCCCGCTATCATTTACAAACATCAATATAATGGACGTGAAACCAGAAAATAATTAAAAGTGTTATAGTAAGCAAGGCACTGATACTAAAGCCTCAGTGATATATTAGAAAGTTAGTTGACGAATCTAACTGAGCGGGGTGGCGTAGCGGTGAGAGCACTAGACTCGCATTCGGGAGGTACCGGGTTCGAATCCAGGCGGGGGCAGATGTGTCTGGGAGTTTTTTCCACTGCCTCTCGCCGAGAAATGGTAATTCCTGTACCGGCCATCTTGTTGAGATTTTCCATGGTTTCCTTGAACAATTCCAGATAAATATCGAGATGGTTCCTTATTCAAGGCCATGGCCAATTACCTGTCAAGCTCCTGTACTCAAAATTTGCCTACATTATCCTAATTTCCTAAAAATTCCTTCATTTGCCCATTGCTATTTATTAAGTTGAAGTTTAAAAATTGTAGAAAATAACGGGAAGTGTGGTAGAAAAAAAAAATAGTAATGGTGCGAATAGCGTCTGTTATGACATAAAGTCGAGAAACGGACGTTAAACGCATTATTATTATTAGTTGACGAATCTAAGGTAGACTGTCATTGGTCAACAGAAAATGTATGGGTTGTCGGGCCTAGGTTTGCAGGGCCGGATAAAAAATACAATTTACACCCTCCTTAAAAAAGCTTTGTCGATCTTGCGTTAGAAGTAATTTTTTTTTAATTGAAAGATGAGTTTTTTGATGTCAATCACGAAAGGTTGGCGGACATATCCTTACCCTTATCAGTCGCCCTTGAAAATATTATTAACGATTTTAGGAGATTATGTCTAGGGAAACAAAAATACAAATTTTCACTCCTCAGTTCTATGTGTGGAAAGTTACATCTAAACTATTTTTTTTTATAGTTATAATCATTACGCAGTCGTATGACGGTTCACATAAGATAATTTCTTCCGAATCGTCGGAAAGGTAGCGAAGTTATAACGCTGTGATATACGAACACACAAACGAACGGACGTTATGCAATTAGAAAGGTTCCGTGAAAATATTTCACGGGTTAGAAGAACAAAACAAGGTGTGAGGTGGATCGTTTATTGGAACTCTACAAGTGTGTCCTTTGAGGTCCACATGACCAACTTCCCACTATGACGAATATTAAATTATATGCAGTGCACAAATTAGATCTGAAAAATATTTGAAAATACGTTTCGGAGTTTTTTGTTTAAACAAAAAAAAAAAAACGACTAGACCTATGTATATAAAATTTCTCTTGGATTACATTGATGTTAATAAGATTCGATTGCTACTCTAATAAAGTCAATATCGTTTTTTATTTACAAAATTTCGTGAAAAATTCATATTTTTTGCACTATTAAACAAAAACGGCTGGACTGATTTTTATCAAATTTCTTTTTGATTATACAGACGTTAATACGCTTCCCAATGTACTGGGAAGTTAACAAAATGAAAATGAAATTTTCACTTGTGCGATTTTGTGTTAGGTTGGCAGTTGGTTGACGGTCTATTTTTAATGTAAAAATAGAATACCACCGCACCAGGAGTGACCCTCTTTTCTCGTTATGGACAGTTTTCCTCTCATTTATCATGCGTTGACAGAAATTTTATTTTTTTTATTTAATGCAATAATAAGTTATGACTAATCTGAATCTGTCGCAATTTTCTATGAAACTAAAGAGGACGAATGGACATTCACTGGTTAATTTTGAGTTCAGAATAAACCTTTTCATCAATCTATCTCTCATAGTGAGAGAAGAAGACCACTCCTGATGCAGTAGTAAAATATTTTTACATTAAAAATAGGCCGCCGACTAATTGCCAACCAAATGAAAAATCGGACAAAAAGCCCGCTTGTGAAGCTGTATTTTCTAGGTACCAAGTTTTACCCCTCTTTTCACAATAATGTTTTTGACGGTATAGAATATACAAATAATCACACATTTCTTATCCAAATATTTTTGCTTAGTTTTGGAATTCTTACTTCAAAAGAACCATATTTAAATAATATTTTTCTTATTTTCAAAGCGAATTTCAACCAAACAACACAAACAATTTTTTGTTATATTGATTTCATAAAATGTAATTCATTGCAATCTAGATTGAAAGAAAACATTAATGTATATTTAGAAACACATACCTATGTGCTTTAGATTTTAAATATAGAATCTAATCCGGGTTCACACAAATCTGAATAGTGAATATAATTTATTGTATCGACACTCGTCTATTAACCACATACAGTGTTTATTAGCCATTTATTTTTTTACGCTAAAATGAAATCAAATTCATTTAGCCAACAGAATATAGCGTGTCGCCGCTGTGTGAATTATAGTGTAACAAAACTGTTCTAGTTCGTGGTGGAAAATATTTATTTACAATAGTGAAACGTTAACAAAACAGTTAAATACACTAACAAAAGTACTTCTTTATAACGTAACAGAAACAAAACAACAATTCTAACTTATAAAATAAAATAATACAAAGTGACTATTTATGTACCAGTACCTACCCAAAATATTTACAACACAAGAACAGACCAAAACTTATTTAGCACACTGATTTATTAACTATAGACACACGATTATTTACACAGTTCATTTATTTATTTGTCTCAGCAGTTACCTCAGTACTGTCAACGGTACTGTAAATTTATGCCGATTAATCACTCGATGAAACACCATATATGACTGTATGTCCACTGAGTTATCCCGTGGTATATATAAGCGCTGGATAGTTCTTTTTTTTCCTTGCATTCATTGTTGTCTGGAATTTGGCAATAAAGCCTTTTTACCTAAGCATTTGTTATTGTTCGAACAATCAAGCCGATTGCTGTTCCACAACAATCCGTGTGTCATTGTTAGAATGACGAGTCGATTGTTGTCTCACTAAATTCTGTCTCGTCCCAACGGGGAGTGTGTAACAATAGGAAAAGTAACAGCGTTGATTCTAGAAGTTTTCCAAGGTAGTGCATAAATCCAATAATGGCTTCCACTCCTTATGCCACACTGATAATGCACTATTACTTAATGTTTGAACCATTTTTTTTTGGCACAGTAATGTCATGGAATAAAGTACATATATGTTCTTTATAGTATGCCTATGATAGGGTAAAATGAGATTGAGAGCGTAACGAAGTACTACGGAGTACTACAAAAACTGGCAGTACGACGACAGCTAGGTGGCTGCGAGCTAAAACGGATGTCTTCTACGCAAGAGATCGTTTATTCAAATACGGCGGTTGACGCCTAAAGTTTTTTTTTTGCAATTGTTCCATATTCCACCTATATTTATTTACATATTTTTTTCTATTTTACCATTCTTATATCTATTTATTTATATATTTTTTTCAATTTTACAATTCCAACGTCACAAGCGGGGAGTATGATACAGGTCAAACGGCTGTTGGGATCGAACCGTAATTTTGGTAAGATATTTGGCATGTAAATATGACAAGCCCTATTGTTTTTGTAAAAATCGTCGAATACGCAGAAGAGATATGTGCTACAACGTTATTTTTTTATTATATTGATAGACTTGTCAAAGCTATTTATTATTCGATTGATTTTTGCACGAGGGTTTTATTATAAAATGTGTTAATTCTGCAATATGTATTGTAACATTTCAACACATCCCTCCTTAAACGACACCTGATAAGGTCACACCGCTCATATCGCTCAAGAGTTGATTCTAATTACTAAAAGAAAATATGTCAATTTAGACTGCTATTTTCAGAGATAATTTTAAGGACAGCATTAATATTGCTTAAAAAGGTGCAGAACCTTGGTGACAAAATAGTCTATATTTTGCTAATATGTATGCATTATGGCTTTCAAATGTTTTATTCTATGATCTGAAATTTGTTTTTGGGCAAATAAAAAATATTAGGTATCCCTTAAAATAATAATTTTTTTCTGTGTCCATATTTGACATGTATTCTGTCAGTCTAACATCAGCACCTTTCCTACCATTTAGTAATAATTCCGCAAACTATATAGGTATACTTCGTAATTTTAATCCTATCCTGTTTAGCCTATTGTGTTATACTTTTATGGACAAATTTTAATGTTTACTATTTAATTTTCGATTTTGAAACAATTTCAATAACTTTGTTGGTGTTTTTGGCTCCAAAATTATATATAGACATAAGTATTTTCATATTTTTCAGAGCAATGTGAAACTCATCTCTAAATCTCAGCATCCGACTGATGCCAATAGAGTAATATGCTTTACTTGTACAATGTACAAACAAATGCACTTAAAAAAATTAGAAGACATATTTACTCAAAGTAAAAGACATTAAAACACTAATTAGAGTTTATAAAAATAAATGCAATTTTTCTTGTTAAAGCTTAAAATGAAAGAAAGAAACACTATACGTAAAATAATTAAATTTACTATAAAAGTTTCGAAGAAAAACTCAACAAACTAATGTAAAGAAAGAAACTTCACAACGCCTGCTGTAGAAGTAAAATCCGCGCATTTGATTATTTTTTGAATTCCCGTGACGCACTCGTGAACAACTGACTTATTATAGCAGATAGATAACTTATGAAAAGCGTCCAAAAAATCTAGAATCACTCGAATAAAAAACCAAATTGACAGTTGTGTGGAAAAGTCCTGAAATACGTAAAACAATTTTTGTTTAAAGCTACCTTTAGATGCTATTCAATTTTTGAAAAGTTATATTTGTGTGCACGAAAAGTTGCTCGTCCGTGCTGGTTTGTGCTGATATAGGGTGCGGAATCGTGCAGGGTACAGGTTCGTGCTGTGCTGATCGTGCTGGTTCGTGGTGGTATAGTATGCGCGCGCATTTAACATTTTTTAATATCATTATGTTCTGTACCTATTTTTGGAACGAAGCTCCTTATGGGACGTTATAGATATGAATGAAGAGGGCTGGAAAAAAAACGTAAGAAAAAAGCGTAAAGAAAATCTGTATAGAAAATTTAATCTAATTACCAATTGTAGGTCTGTCCGTAGACATAGAAAGTTGAAATTTGGCACACTTATAATATAGGGCACGGGATAGTTCCTAACGGAGTTGGATTTTTGAATTTTGGCCCCAGAGGGGATTAAATTGAAAACAAAAAAATTATTCGCTTATAATTCGTTCAATTTAAATCAGATCGGTTCGAAACCCGTCTTAAACGAAAGAGGAGAACATTTTCATAGATTTCGTATAACAGAATTCGCGCAAATAGTTTTTTAGAATTTTGACATCAATATTGAAAATTAATTATTAGAATAATGCTGTGATTTTATTTGTCAATATTTAATGACCCACACTGCCGTCACAACATTTTGTTTGAATTTCTGGAACTCCTCATTGGATAAATATTGATTTAAAATTTAAATTTCGTTATGAATATGCGTACATTTATCTTGATTTAATTAAACATGAATAATATTGTGTTATGGTTTCATTATCGCTCAATACTAGGCATTGTCGTTACAACCATACAAACGTTATTTATAATATTATAAGTTTTGTATATTATATTATTTAAGTATCATGTAGTAGGTATATTTACATTAGTTTTTCAAAATTATATAAACAAATGATAATAATTTTTGGCTCCGAATGAAAAAACATTACTATAACAAAACTAAAAATTTCCTACATAATATAAATTAAACACTAAAGGACTGAAAGCGAGAAAAAGACACAAAAAATCATTTTAAAAACGCCGTTTCGGTAAGTTTCGCGGCAATAATTTTTGGATAATTGAATAATTTTGCCGTCACAAACAACGTTGTACGCTTAATAGATAATATATATATCGATAATAGATAATATTTCGTATTTGACGTTACGGCGATTCAACGAAACTTGATACTTGTAATGCAATTTGTAGAAACCAAAACCCGTAATACGAAAGGAGCATCAGCAGTCGCAAAGAATCATTCAATCAGTGAAAGGCGGCAGTTCAATAGGTTGGCTAATGATTTCCAATGTACAGACTAGTGATGTAACGAACATTCGCATTCGCGAATAATCGCATTTTTTTGACATTCACATTCGCAAAATACATGCGAATATTTAATATCAGAAAAATCATATACTTACCTATATGTTTTTATCTGAAAATAATATTAAATAGTTGGCAAAACCAAAAGTGCACATCCCGCAAGTTTTCCACTGTATGATAAAAAAAAACAAAATTGAAAAGATATTTTTAAAAAATTTAAAGAAATAAATAATTAAAATTGAAAAAATATTTTTTTAAATTTGAAAAAAATAAATTAAGAACTATAGGTGCATAATATAGTATATAATTATATTAATATGGAATAAAATGGAATAGAAAAAAAAATTAAAATTGAAAATTCTTTTTCGGAAGGAAACGAACCCAGGACCTTGCCGTTGCGGGTCTAATGACATACCCATTACGTTACGAAGCTTGCTAAGCATTCCACTGTTATTACGGTATACAAGGGTAGCACTTGTTTTATGGACATTTACACAGTAATTATTACCTATATTGTTTTTTCAAACTATTGACTGTCAAAAAATAATAAAATAAAACTGCAGTTTATAAAAATTAAACTACTGAACACATTTTAGTGAATTTAAATATAGGGTTCTGGTCTGACAGTAAATAAAGTGAATAAAATATAACCCAAGGCAATCTGACCAAAAATGCGATCTGTAGAGTCGTGACGTACATACGTACAGACCAACCGACAACTGCTGTTCGTGATTCTCAATTACAATTTTAGTAGTATTTATGACCTCGAATTGATTTAAAAATGGTTCTGTTTTATATATCAGAATCTCCTCTTTTCAAAAAGCTTCAATTTTAATAGATTTCGTGCGAAATTAACTTAGATATAACTTCTTATGTGAACGAAAGTCAGCTCTGACGCGCAAAGCGATAATAAAGCACATACCGCTAGGATAGCGGTATGTGCAATAAGACAAAAAATATTAACTTCATAAGATTTTTAAGAGAAAAGTACTTTCTTATACCTTTTTTAAAAAATTACTTTAGTTTTTTCGTTAAAGTAACTCTTTTATCAGCCTGTACTTTAACATTAAGTGATAAAGCTTTAGACTTAGTACCTACTAATAATTAACCTTGTATCCAGAACTACTACAAATGTGTACCAGTGTGCGGCTAATCAGCTGTCAAATTTTAATCTTGGACAAATGACGCCAGTTTGAAAATTAAATATTCGCATTCGCGAACATCTAAATATTAACATTCGTTACATCACTAGTACAGACGTCTAATAAAGGGTCAAGTAAAGGCCATTACATACTCGAATATGCTGAGAAAAATTATTTGCCATAAAAAAGCTATATTAGGGTGTTTTTTATTTTTTTTTTCAATCCCATTGGCTAATGTTTTAGCATTGGACCTAAAAAAATATCCCAAATATACAAACTCCTAGATCAAACCTGTGAACGGTGCTAACCGAGTGTTTCCCATTAAAATGGGAGAAACGATGTTTGTACACTAATAGTCATAGTGCCCGTCGTGAACCATTTAAAATTTCTGACACCTCGAATATGTCGACCATATTCGAGGTGTCAGACATTTTAAATGGTTCATGTTATTTGTCAGAGAACATTATTTTAGCGTTTTGGTTGAAGTTTTTAAGCTATCCAATTAAAAAAACAAACAGTAATTTTTACATGTCGTCAAAACGACATGTTTCGGAAAGCTTAGAGGAAAACCGCCCCAAAATCAAAAAAGTCATAGAAGAAATAGGTGTCAGATTAGACCTAACAAAGCCATATACAAAGTTTGGGGAGAGTGTTTGTCAGTAATTTTTTTTCCGACGGGCACTTTGACTATAGTTTACTGCCTGGTAGAAATTATTTTTTTTTGTTTTTGATAGCAGCGTTTCGTAGAAAAATAAATTTCTCACAAAAAAGTCCTTAGTACTAAATCGGTGAATTTATTATTTTCAAATATTCGTTTAAACAATAATTAATTAAATGAAATCTGATTTTTATGAGAATGTTTAAATGAACATATCTCTGAAAATAATTAATTCACTGATTTAGTACCTACTAAGGACCTTCTTCGTGGGAAATTGAATTATCTACAAAATGTTGCTATCAAAAATTAAAAAAAAGACATTTCAACCAGTTAAAAACGTCGTTTTTTAATTCAATGGGAAACAAACTGGGTTTGCGCTGTTCACAGGTTAAATTTGATCTAGGAGGCTAACATTTTGGGAGAATTGTTTTAGAGTTCAATGCTAAAACATTAGCTAATGGGACCGAAGAAAAAAAAGTAAACAAAAAACCTTAATACCTATAATATGGTGATCAATTTTAAACTATTTATATGGGACATTTTTAACACAAGGCAACATTTTCGGAAAAAAAGTTTCAGACAAAAGTTGTTTAGTTTGAAGAGACAAATACTACACCCCACCACCAACCCCTGCGCGAGGATGAGGGTGGCTTTGACATTTTTAACAGGAACACCTATTTTTTAACACAAAATATTTGACTGAAGCATTTCTTTACCCGATGCCTCCCTCAACCCATAAAATGCATGTCAAAAATCGATTTCCCGCAACTACATTAAATAAAGCCTAAACAACGACCTTGCGCAGAAAATTACGAGAAATAAAAGTTGTTTGTTTGGGAAGGATCATCGATTAAATATAAAAAAAACACCGCCCACTGTGCCGGGGTGGGGGGTGGGGACTGAAATGAAGTTTTGGGAAACCGATTTTTGACATGCATTTTAGGGGTTGAGGGAGGTATCGGGTAAAAAATGTTTTAGAAAATTGTTGCATATTTTTTTCTCGAAAAATCATAGTTTGTGATAAAAAATAGGCATTGCTATTAAAAATGTCAAAATCACTCTCATCCCTGAGCAGGGGTTGGGGGTGGAAGGTAGGATTTGTCTCCAAACGATGTCCGCCTTAAAACTAAACAACTTTTGTCTGAAAGTTTTTTTTTCGAAAATGTGGACCTGTCTCAATACTTTCCTATATAATTAAAATAGAACACCCAGTATATATGTAGTACATCTTTATTCAGTCAATGTTATCTGAATCTTACTTACAAATCTTTCTTTTCAGTTCAATAACCAATATTATTTTTCGCTAACATATTGTATAAGAGATAATCTGACACGTGCAGATTCACTAAAAGTTCACTTTTATAATAGTACCTACCTGTATTTTTACGTAAAATTGCATTTTTAGAGTAAGCAGACAGAAGAAACGTGTTTGACCTTTTCTCGACGTTAGAACTGAACTTTGAATTCACTGCGTGAAATATATAACTGAGGCAGTATTTGTGATTTATCGGGGCTGTGATGCACTTTAAATCACAATTACTGTCTGTCCCGAGAAACAATTCTGGAGCAATGCCAAAGTGGTAAGCGGAAGTGTCGGGATTTACGACCCTCTTTCTGCGTTGGCATTAAATGAAGACAAAGGTATCAGATTTGCAATGGCGACTGACACATTGCTCTTATCTTCTTATATTAACGTCACTAATGTATTATTAGTTTTTCAATATTAAATAAGGAAGGGTTCGCAATATTAAATTTATTTATGAAATATTTTTCGCACAATAATATTTTCACTACACCGACTGATATATTAATCACTTATTAAATGTTTACCTATACACAATGAATCTCTTTTCATTGTTACATGCGTCATACCACAACTTATTCATTTTTAATGGGAAAATAAGGTGCAATTTGACATCGATACCCTAGAAAATAATTAGATATTTTTTCTATTAAAATATATTTTTTTAAAGATATATCCAATTGTATGTACATTGTACATGTTACGCTCAAAGATCGAAAACGCTCAGTGAGTGGAAAAATAGCTCACAACGCGTTGTGGTCACAGTAAAACATCCACATTGCGAAATTCGTGTTATGGCTCTAATGAAAACGCGCACGACGCGTTGTGGCAATCACAGAAAGACCAAATAACGAAATTCGTGTCGTGGCTGACATGCTTTTCGATCTCAACGCGTTGTGGCAATGAAAAAAAGCCATGACGCGTTCTGAGCATTCATTGTTATAACCATATCACATTTAGTAGTGAAACCTATTCTATCCGACTGCATGAATTTTAGATGTCAAGTTGATTTAATCGATATGCAATCTGAACCAGATAAAGATTATAAATTTATAATGAATTATCAAGATCACTTGACTAAATTTACTATTCTAAGACCAAAATGAAATGATGTTCAAAACAACAAGAAGAATATAGAAAATGACGAACAGTTAAACAAATTACAGAATTTAAACGTGACAGTTATTAGTGACGTTATAGAAGAATCAAGAAACATGGGCAATGATGAAAAAATACAGGAAAGTAGTGTGCGTCGTAATCAAATAATATTCCATACGTCATGGCTTTTCTTCATTGCCACAACGCGTTGAGATCGAATAGCATGTCAGCCACGACACGAATTTTGCTATTTGGTCTTTCTGTGATTGCCACAACGCGTTGTGTGCGTTTTCATTAGAGCCATAACACGAATTTCGCAATGTGGATGTTTTACTGTGACCACAACGCGTTGTGAGCTATTTTTCCGCTCACTGGGCGTTTTCGATCTTTGAGCGTAACATACACACTTATAAGGCACTAGTGGTTCGGTTGGCATCTTCCGGATTTGTGCAGTATTGTGAGATGCTGGTAGGCTGAAAATGTATTTTTTTTAACAAAAAAAAAAAAAAAAACAGTGGGCAGCAGCTAAGGCTATTTTCACTGTGATAGAAAATTGTATTTATTCATTTTTATAATTATATGTTTTTTAATGTGAGAAATCCAAAAAAAAATATATTAAAAAATATTGGTCGCAAAATTAAAAAAAAATCATGATCTCAGCAACAGCGCACTACCGGGTCCAACTATAACAAACCATCCAGGTGACCCTACAAGTACAAAAAAAATTATTAAAATCCGGCAAGCCGCTTAGGAGGAGAATAATTACGAACACAGGGACACCGAAATTTTATGTACATATACAGTGTGGTCACTTAAGTGTGCAATATATGGGAAAATTTTTAATTAAATGCACAACCAAAATACAAATATTGCCAAAAGTTGGTGCATGTCCGATAATCATTTTAGGTGCTCTTAGAATTGTTGAAACTCAAACAGCATACAGGGTGTTTAATATCGTTGCAACAAACATAAAGTTTGTGATTCCATAAAAAATTAAAAATCTAAGTTAATTTTACAAATATGCCTGAATTTGAACAAAGTTATGCGAAATTGATTTGATTTTGAATAATTTATTAGTGTGTTTAAGGTAAGTATAAAAAAAATTTTTCAAAAAAATTATACTTAATTTTGCATTTTCAAAAAAAAAAAAAAAATTTTTTTCTTAGAAGGCCATGTTTTGGTATTTAGGCATAACTTTTAATTCTAAACAACTTTTTCTTATAACATTTTGCTGAATTTTTTGAAATAAGGGCACTTTACTCTTGTACAATTTTTATATTTTTTGACCCACCCTGTAGGCTGTTTGAGTTTCAACAATTCTAAGAGCACTTAAAATGATTTATCGGACATGCACCAACTTTTTGGCAATATTTGTATTTTGGTTGTGCATTTAATTAAAAATTTTCCCATATGTTGCACACTTAAGTGACCACACTGTATATGCATAATATACAAGAGAATTCACTTGGAGGGTGACACCACCACATAAGGCATCCGGCCAGCATCATTAATTATCAAACTACATCATAAAATATCCCTGAGAAGAGGTGGGATTTGAACCCACGACAGTCTGATCCAAAGGTCAGTACGCTGATCAGTACATCACACTGCCCTCTAAAATAAATGCATTTGCAGGTGCTTAATTTAGTAAATTATTTTCTTCCGAAACTTAGGCAACCAAAATACCGATACCAAAAATATTTTCCTTTTTATTCAGCTTCCAATGTGACTTATCCTTTTTTTTATTAGTTACTATATAATTCATGGCTAGAAACATAAACGTTAAATATAAAAAAATTTTAGCGTAAGCATAGTTCAAGGTTTCGTTTTATTTACTAACTAATTGTTAAACTTTATTATTGTAGCCAACCATAAATCTAATAATAACGCTGCGAATTGGCATAAAATTTGTCAACACAAAACATCATTAATATCGATTTCGTCTAGACCGAACAATTTGTACTTTTTGAACGTGGTACAACAATTGAAAACAATGCATGACGATCATAAATATTTCAAGCATGGAACAGTTGTTTTATGATGAAAACTGTTAGACTTAATGTAAAAATTTCTAGTTCGAGGATCTCACATACCCTTGCACGTGCTGAAAACATTGTTAATTTGAAAAATTATTATAAACTTTATATGGCGAAAAAAATAATTAAATGATTTAACATTGGTTATTAACTGTTTAACTATAAGAAAAAAAATAGGATTTTTTTATATTAACATTATTTTTTACATATATAAATGTATTACTGATGAAAACCATGGCGCCTCCTTGTCGACATCATAACTTAGCCAAAAATTATCCAATCTGCAAAAATAAGAAAAGAATCTTGTAAAATAATGGTGTAGTAATAGTCTGACTAAAGGATTTTTTTCTTCAAAAATAAAGAAATTACAATATTTCAAACTTAGTATGCAATAAAAAAATAAATAAATGTAGTGTTTAATAATTAATTTATAAAAAATTGTTCATCCTAAAAAATTAAAAAAAACGTCTCGTCAGACTATAGGGATCCTTTATATGGACCACTCTATCTGGCGGCGAAACTTACAACTATAATCAGATAAACATGATTATAAATCGTACTGTGAATCGGTACTGATAATCGTGATTTTTTTTATTACAACAATAAAAAGCGTTTAATAAATTAATAAATGACTTATTATAGAACCTGCAAAGTTTTCACCTCGTGCAAACACAAATAAAAAGTTAGTAGAATGTTGTAATAGTAGGTACCACGTCATTTCAATGCAGATGATTAGATATTTTACTAAGTAAGTAGATATTATACTTAGTCTTAATATTGAAAACTTAATTTATTAATTGGATAGTTATTATTATTAAATAAAATTAAGAATTTTGATAGAAAAAAAATAAAGTTGAAAATACATTTTAACAGATGACTATTTTTAGGTTGGGAACTTACCTGTTGCAACAAAGTAATGTTTCAATAATATGTTTGTAACGTTCATCAACACTGCATTGATATAATATCTCTATTTACCATTTTTATTTCATGTGGATTACTCTTTAAATCGGAAGTTTGTAAACAGAAATAGTTTGGTCAATGAGTGCTCATAAGGGGCATCTAGATGGAAAAGTCGAAAGCAGAACATTTGACTTAGGAACTTTGTTTGGACTAGTTAGGAGATAAACATACTAAAAGTCCTTGCCCCTCTGAGGTACGCCCGAAGGGGGGGAGCACAAAGAAGGTCCCGTTTTTTGGTTTTTTGCTTTCATCTCGAAAACGGTACGTCGTTCGAAATTTTGTTGTAATACATAATGAAAGCTGATAAAATTCTCTACAACTTTAGCTTTCACACTTTTTATCTATCTCCAATCTTTGCCTAGCTATGAGCTCCGAAAAATGGTCGATTTTCAAAAATGTGTTAAATTCTCTGTAGCACATTGTAACAATACGAATTTGTCAAAATCATTTCGTATCGCTCATCCAAACTATTAAAAACACCCACACACTATTAAAAAATAACATAAGCTTTAACCTATTGAAGGCCCTGGGCACATTAGGATTACGGGGCCCCTATGACCTTAACAGAGTACTATTTTGTTAGAATAGACAAAGAAAATAGATAAACAAGGTTCTAGATTCTAAGTCGAGGAATGTGATATAAAATGCATATATTTAAAAGGATCACGTTCCCAATTTTAACATGAAGGACACAAAAAAAATAAGTATATAAAAATAGTTCACTGATGATTTTTGTTTAAAACAGTTTAGGTACTTAGTATACCATTAAACTGGGGGGTCCCTATCGATCGGGGGGCCTGGGCACGTGCCAGAGTGCCCAGTGGGAAAGAGGGCCCTGTGTGGAGGTACTCCCAGCTTATGTTATTTTTTAATAGTGTGTGGGTGTTTTTAATAGTGTGGATGAGCGATACGAAATGATTTTGACAAATTCGTATTGTTACAATGTGCTACAGAGAATTTAACACATTTTTGAAAATCGACCATTTTTCGGAGCTCATAGCTAGGCAAAGATTGGAGATAGATAAAAAGTGTGAAAACTAAAGTTGTAGAGAATTTTATCAGCTTTCATTATGTATTCCAACAAAATTTCGTACGACGTACCGTTTTCGAGATGAAAGCAAAATGCCAAAAAACGGGACCTTCTTTGTGCTGCTCCCCCTTCGGGCGTACCTCGGAGGGGTAAGGACTTTTAGTATGTTTATCTCCTAACTAGTCCAAACAAAGTTCCTAAGTCAAATGTTCTGCTTTCGACTTTTCCATCTAGAATTATTCGTTGCTTAAGCTAAAAGCATTTAAAATTCACTTTATTTGAAGGTTTTGTTTCAGTTGAATTTTTGAATAATTTTATAATATGGCCGGCATTAATACATGTCCCCCTTCAAGAAAATTCCTTTTTCGATGATTTGTATCAGCCCAATCACATATTCTGCTGATAATTTAATTCATTTTATTGCATTTCAAAAAATTCACAATTGTATTGTATACAATAGGGACTATAGGAAATTACACCACAACGTTGCCATGTTTTTAAAGCTCCGCCCATATAACGGAACACCATAGAGAAAATAATTTTTAAAATTTAAAAAAAAGTTAAAAAAACATTGAAAATTGGTCGAGTTATCGTGCCACAACTGTCTAAAAACATAGCTTTGAGAAAAACGCGTTTAAAGTTTCTATCAGTTATTTTGCTTTAGAGAAAAAAAGAAGATAGAATTTTCTTTAAAATGCTGGGTCGAAAAATTTTCTGGGTTAAAAATTGACAGAAATATTATGGCTACTAGGGTAATTTTTTTTATTTTTTATTTTTCGGTTCCATTGGCTAATATTTTAGCATTTTCTCGAAAAATCACAATTTGTGATAAAAATTAGGTGTTCCTATTAAAAATGTCAAAGTCACCCTCATCCTCGTGCAGGGGTCGGTGGTAGGGGTAGTATTTGTCTCCAAGCGATGTCTCTCTTCAAACTAGACAACTTTTGTCTGAAACTTTTTTTCCGAAAATGTCTTGTTTCAAAAATTTCCCATATAGATTAAAATGAATCACCATATAGGTATTATGGCGTTTTTTAAAATTTTTTTTTCATCGATCCCATTGGCTAATGTTTTAGCATTGGACCCTAAAAAAATTCCCTTAAAATTTCAGCTTCCTAGATCAAACCTGTCAACGGCGCAAACCGAGTTTGTTTCCCATTTAATTAACATGGGAAAAACGAAGTTTTTACTCAAAAATGGATAGCTGGTAGATTTTTTTTTAAATTTTTTAATCATTTTGTAGAGAATTAAATTTCCTACAAAATAGGTTCTTTGTACTAAATTCGTGAATTCAATATTCTCAAAGTTGTTTTATTTTCATAAAAGTCGGATTTCGACTTTTATGAGAATGTTTAAATGAACATATCTTTGAAAATAATTAAATTTTTTCTTGCAAAAATCAGTAGAATAGTAAACCATTGTAATAGATCATACTTCTTTTGCGCATGCGCCAATTTTTCCTAAAAACAATTTCCTTCTGGCATGTCAAACGTTCTCTCAAAATTTGCTTTAGATCCGCTCAGCGATTTGACCTTTATCGTGCTCAAAGACTAACAAAATATGTTTTTTCAACTCAGAGGACCTCAAAACAAAAAATATTGTGAAATTTTGAAAACTGAATTTGACAACAACGTTACCACGATTTTTATGAACTGAACTATTGTTGACACGGATTCAAATGGAGATTTAATGAAACATAAAGTTTGGAACGCCAGGGCATTTATCGGTTTTTTGCCATAAATTAGATTATTCAATAGTTTTGATCGATTGGTTTTTCCCATAAAATCTGTTATATTACATTAAATTAATATGGGATATCTTAAAACGATTTAATGATAATAATGAAATTTGACTGCACATAATAATAACTAGACGACATAGTGATAACGGACTCCCACCAATTCCAGCAGGAAGCACGAGGCAACGGAAGGCAACGAAGCTACAAGCATTTCGTATAACGTTGCGCGAATATAGCACAGCAGGAATACCAAGTTTAGTCTGTTATCATACGCGTATGAGGTAGCGTCACAACGCCGCTGAAACAGTTACACGACGTCGCTATAAACGTATGCTCGTATGAAATTGGATGTAATTTTAAACGTGTGCGTTTTTGTTTTCTTCTAAACAAATCAATGACGCGGAATATTTGAAAACACGTCTGTCTGAAAGACGATAAGAGGACAAATCAGCGTGTTATGTTTCCTTGCACTTTTTGTTAGAATAAAAATATTTTAAGAAGATAGTTTTTAGTAAAAAGAAAGACATCAATAAAAGAACGATTTGTAAAAAAAAAATGATTTTCCATGCATAATTAATTCATAGTAATGAATAATAAAATTCTAGTTATTTACTTGTGACGTTGCGTAATTTAAAATTCCCATATGTGTAAAAATAAACTGAGACGTGTATAATTATAATGAACAAATTAAAATATATATAATTATAAAGTTCAGTGTACATAAAATTCGAGTACATAATATACATTTTAGTCTGATCGGATTAAATGTTCATAAAGTAATATTCGCTTTGCGGAAAGGATTTAATCCCGGTATAATGAATTTTGTTCACAATTCATGTGTATTATAATTGAGAATTAATACATTTCAGGTTTTTACTGCTGGATATATAAAGGTAAATACATATAATTATAATTAATCGTTTATTATATTATTCAAGTATATTGTTTAGCAAACAAATCAAAGTATTGACCTTTTGTTTCGCTGATCATCCAAAATAAATTTTATTCTCAGTGCGATAACATATTTTGATTCAGCCTTGTAATTTACAATATTATCTGGAGATGTATTTCAACGTATTTTGAGAAAATTAAATTATCAAAGTCGGGGGTTATACGCAGTTGCAAGGCCAAAAACAGTAGTTTATTTACGATTTTTTTTCTGAAGAGGGGTTTTCTTTGACAAATACAAGATAATTAATAAATGTATTGGTAACTTTTAGCCTTATTTCGGCATTTTTTATTTTTAAAAATATTGATTTACGCTGGTCGTGTAGACGGTCTCCTGGAGGTCTTTCAAAAAAAGGTGTCCGGCGGTGTGCAAGATATCTCCGGTTTGGATTATCTAATTTTAAAAAAACCAGAGGATTCTATTAGTGGATAGATAAATATAGGTATTAATCGAAGGAACAGACGAAGTTTTGATTTTTGACAAAATGGCAGTTCCGAAAAGAAAAAAATCCGATTATCGGAAATCTTATTCCTTCGATAAGTACCTGAAGAATATATCTGAAAAGGTTGTGTTAAAATTTCGGACCGATCGGTTGAGTCATTTTTGAGAAATCGAGCACACCGACTTTGAAAACACCGTTTTGAAAAAAACGCATTCAAAGTTTCAAAAGACGTTTACACATTGTTAAACTTTTTTGTTTTCAACTCACATGGAGTCATCTATGCCTGGGTCATAAGATGAACCTCTGCATCATCAGCAGCTTCTAATATTCTGAGTTGTTGCAAATACAATGAAAAGGGTCAACGTCAACCCAGGTATTGCGCGCCATAACTGCTACTCTGGTCTTTACGGCGCCTACTTTGTAACGCTCCGAACGTCTTTACAAATAAGCGTGTATCTCCAAGAATATTTGCCAGATCGATTTGAATTTTTCAGAGAGTATGCTCAAATATATGTACATTCCGAAAATATAATAAAAAAAAAAATTTTTTAATTTCTAACTGCGAATAACCCCTTAAGACGTCGCTTATGATATACTAATCTTGCTGTTTTTTTTTTGAGATATTTTATATAAAGGAGAGCTGGGGGGGCTAGTAGTTAGGTTCGATAGATTGTAGATTATTATAGACGCTCAACAACTGAGGTTATCAGCGTGACTAGTTAAGGATTACAATGACATGATTTTTAGAATGAATTTGAAACCCGTGCCGCTTATTTCCGACTTAATTTGAAAATAAGTTGCATTATGTAAATACAAAAAAGAGACTGTGTATTTTACACTACACACTACAGAAGTATAACTGGTATAATTGTAAAAAACAAAACAAAAATAAAATAATGGCAGATACTTCCGAAATCAGTGTTACGACTTTTAGGTTAAGATACGAGCGTTTTACCTCGACGCTACGTTAGTTTACGTTTTACCGTCGGTTTTGTAGTATATGTAATAAATGCATTGCGACACGTTCGTTACATTCTCAATGTCAAAAATCAATTTTACGTTTACCCTACCATGCCAAAAGCAGTTTTACTTCAATAAAGTGTACCGCTGAACTTTACACGGAGGAGTGGCCAGTGCGTGCCCGTTTTTGACAATATTTTGTCAAAAAAGTATTTACGTTCACTTTGATTTTCGAAATGTACGGCTACTGGCCAAAGACAAGAGTCAGGCCACAAACTATTAAAAAAAAAAAAAATTTCGAAATGTTATTTTATTCTATTTGTATAGTAAGAGAGAGAAACTTCCTAGTTATGAACTTTTATTATTAATATCCTCATTTAAATCCATCAGTCATAATAACTGTAGGTATATTTTAAAACTATATTTTAAAATCTATATTTCGTCATAAAAATTTAAAAAAATCATATTTTTTAAAGGTCCGCCAGCTGATATCATTCCCGCACCTACGCTGATTGGTCATTTTGAACGAGGCAATCTGTATAACCTTGGTTCGATCCTATTGTATTATTGCCACGTTTATATTAACTTGCTTTTCGTGTATGTCGGGCGAAACTTTGTAATTGATTTTAAACTAACTTCCTGATGAGATAAAGACTTGAAATTTTTAACATAATTCAGAATTGGATGACAACATGAGAAAATACTAAAATAAAGAAGAAAATAATAAAAGAAATAGAGAAATTTTAATAAATACATATAATTCATTCTTACTTATTTACCGTTGAACGACACCTAGAGCAATAATTGGTCGTAGCTCAATTGGTTAGAGCGTCGTGTTAACAACGCAAAGGTTGCGTGTTCGACCCCCATGGCCCACATAATATTTTTATTTTGTACGATGTATTTTTGTTTTTACCACGTTTTTAATAGTAAAAAAATAAAATAATTAAATAAAAAAAATTTGCAATATACCACTTTTTTAAAACGAACTTAAACGTATAAAATAATTTTTTTAACTTGTAGATTTGAAACGAAAAACTAGGGCCCATGCGACAGTTATACAGGGTGAGGCACATAGTGTTACAGAGCAATAGCACTCAAACTATTGATCATATCCAAAAATGTTTCAGACAAAAGTTTTAGTGTTCGAGAAGGCCGTCATACTGGACCACCCTATTTTTTTATCGGTGGAGGCGCTGAAGCTACGTCAAGGTCAACTTCACTTTTTTAAACGAAACCATATATTTTTTTTTCGATAACATTATTAGCAATTTTAAGACGAATTCAGCAACCTACAACACAAGGTCATTCTATTCACGCAAAATCGTAGTCAAAAATCTAAACATATCGGAATATTCACTTTTAAAGGATTCCACTAACCTAGGCTGGGGTCTACCTACGGAAGATGCTCGAAATGATGACCCTCGACTTGTAAGCACTTGTTAATTCGCTGATGAAAAGTCAAAAAAAAAAATGAAAAACAGCGTTCAAACAAGTGTTTACATCTTCTATCTGACTATTTTGAATATTCTGAATATTGAACATAATATTGTTAGTGTTAGTGTTAAAGTTAATGTTAGTAAAAATAATACGAATAGAGAGTGTTTTTCAAACTGGAAAGAGTGCGTAAGAGGTATCCCTCAGGGTAGTATAATCGCACCACTTCTTTTTCTATTATTCATCAACGATTTACCCTTATCTACCCATGAGAAATTATCACTATTTGCTGATGACACGGCCGTTATATATGGGGCAAAAGATCGAGAATCTCTTATTAATAATATGCAAACCTCTTTACATTCACTTAATACATGGTTCACAAAAAATAGTATAAATTTAAATAAAAATAAAACAGAAGTTATGAAATTTGGAAATTACTTCGATTTCCCGCAGCAAATTGAAATATTAGATAACAATGTAGCGTTGCAAGACACTGTCAAATTTCTTGGCATTACTATAGATAAGAATCTGAACTGGAAAGCCCATATAAATTCAATTATACCCAAGCTAAATAAAGCAATATATATACTCAGAGTTTTAAAAAACTGTGTAACGACTGAAATATTAATATCTGTATATTATGCTTACTTTCATTCGGTTATGCAGTTTGGAATCGTTTTTTGGGGCAATTCGGTGCATACCATCAAAATTTTAAAACTTCAAAAGAAATGTATCCGTATCATAGCGAACGTGGGTCCTCGTACTAGCTGTCGTAATTTATTCCCAGAATTATCAGTACTTACAGTCTACAGTTTATATATCTTAGAATCTGCAAAGTTTGTCAGGCAGTTTCCGCATTTATTCCGTTCAAATCAAATACAACATACATACACTACCCGTAATAAATTAAATCATTTAAAAACTAATTTTTCACACCTTTCTGTGACATATAAAGGAACCCGTAACGCTATGATACGGATACATAATAAAATCCCTGAAGATATTAAAACTATAGAAAACAATATAAAATTCAAAAATAAGTTAAAAACACATTTAATAAAAAAAACTTACTATTCCCTGGAAGAATTCTGTAATTAATGCAACTGGTGACGCTATTTACACATGTATACATGTTTTTTAAATAAAGTTTGTTATTATTATTATTATTATTATTCTAAAAATGAATATTTTGAATTTTTCCTAAATAAATAAAAATAAAATAATTTGAATGACCTTGTGTTGTAGGTTGCTGAATTCGTCTTAAGATCGCTAATGTCATCGAAAAAAAATACATGGTTTCGTTTAAAAAAGAGGAGTTGACCTTGACGTAGCTTCAGCGTCTCCACCGATAAAAAAATAGGGTGGTCCAGTATGACGGCCTTCTCGAACACTAATACTTTTGTCTGAAACATTTTTGGATATGATCAATAGTTTGAGTGCTATTGCTCTGTAACACTTTATGTGCCTCACCCTGTATAAGCTAAGCGTAGAGAGTAGCTATCAATGAAAAAATCCATTTATAAGATAAAACGAATACCTAATACGCAACGATTTCGTTTCAAATCCTACAAGTTATAAAAAAAATATTTTATACTTTTTAGTTCGTTTAAAAACGTGGTATATTAAAAAAAAAATTGGACGATAGTTTTACGTGATAACGTATTCCGTAATACATAACCTAAACCTCCCAAAATTTGGTTTCAATCCGCTTATCCTTGGTGTCGGAATGATAAGAAATGTCAAAAGTGACGTTTGCAACTGTCAAAGTATTATGTTCTAATAATAATTAGTTATTCCAATACTTAACTTAGAAGGCGTTGCATTTCACAAAATACTAATGTCAAAAAATTGAATTAAACATTAGAAATGCAGCCGTTTTCATGTTGCATTTATACAGCTATTTTTCTATATAAATTTGTATAAAAAAAACTGTTTAGGCAAATTCTGTTATACGAAATCTATGTAAAATGTTCTCCTCTTTCGTTTAAGACTGGTTTCAAACCGATCTGATTTAAATTGAGCGAGAAATTAGCAAAAAGCACGCACAGGGTCAGGCGGAACGTTACGCGTTACGCGTTACAACGTTAGGAACGTTAGGATTTAGGAACGTTACACTTTGTCGTGCATGCAGCCGGTGTTTTATCAATTTATAAGATTGGTGATTCATCAATTTATAAGACGTTATCACGTCAAAAATATTTATTTTATTTTTAATATAGATCGATTAATGACATTGAGTCTTGTGCAAATAGTTTGTGTGCTGGGGTTATATTAATTAATAATAATCAATTCTTTCACTGGTATATAAATTAACACTATTTCATTTGATGATGATGATAAAAAATATAGTCGCGTGTGAAACTTGAATAATTGGCCATATTAGGCTGCATATGGAAAATTATTAATTTCAAGGATTATCTAATCTGGGAAGTTGGGGACATATTTTTTTTTCTATTTTGTAGCCGACAATATAAATAATTGGCGCGCAAAGCAATAACAGAGCACAGTACCGGTGTAGCGGTGAGTGCAATATGTATCTGACAAGTTTTTATCGAAACTTAGTATTTGTACTAGATATATTAAACATCGTTATCAGCGGGCGAGGTGTAACTGTATCAATCGTAAGAAGTTGGGTTTGTAACTCGGAGTTGGGAATTATTCCCGAATAATTAATACGGTTTTTCATAGATAGACCTCTTAACTCTGGCAAATATTATGGATTTATTCTTTGAATTTGGTCGGTGTTTATTAAAATATACAATATTTTGTTATTTCACTGCATAATTTCAATCAGTTTTGTTATTAAACAACATTCTTTTCATATATTCACGCGATGAGTGGGAAGAGTTCTGAGAAGTAAAACTATTGATTATGATGACGAGTCGAGTTTGTATCACAAATTAATTATTATAAATAGACTGACCCTGTCGAAATTCGACGGAGTGAGGATATTTAGAAAAGAAATATACAATATACTGCTTTATAAAATTCTTTGTATGTATATGTACGGATATATGTTTAGATATCGTCAAAGTTAAAAATTAAAAAAAGAATTCGGTGTAAGTATGTTAAATCAATTTTAATACTCGATTAAGGTTCTTAGGTTGTATTCTAGTGACCAATATTGGGTGAATTATTTTTTTTATTAAAATTTTATTTTTAACACTCTTGTATACTAAAATGTAAGATATTTACACGTGTATATATTCACAAGAAGTAATTGATTCTGATTTCAATACAGTCTATTTATAACAAGCCTGTATAACGTATGGCTCTAAAAATGAGGACAAACTTTTACGAACCATTAAACACTTGATTTAGATGTTTTATAGCGAAAACCCATTCACTTGAGTCGGTAACAAAAGAATATTCAGAAGCGATCTAAAGAAAATCTTCTTGTGTTATGTTGTGTTTATGTTTGGAGCGTTTGAAACGAAGCAACACATCATTTTACAGCCATTTCACTGTTTGCAAACTTTATCTTATCATAACTATAATAGAGCTGTGACTATTCCGGTTCACACATGCGCTTTTTAAATGTGCGGTGACACAGCGTTGCCGCTGATAATAAGTGCTTCTAGCAAACCGATACACACAATATATTGTTGAAACAACGCAAAAGCAAAATATAACAATATTCTGTATCATCATCTGTCATTATAGGTACCGTATTTATATTTTTAGGGTGTTGTGCCCAAAGGGTCCAAACGTAGCTCTATTGTTGGGATGGTATCTGTTTGTTTGTCCGTTTGTCTTCTAACTCAAAAACGGAATACGTCAGAAAGTTTTTCATAGATTATGTATTGATTTGACCCAAAATAGAAAATCATGTTATAATTTTGAAAATTTTATTCCTAGGAATGAGGCAATTGTTTTTTTAGAGCTAGTTAGGTAAAACACGGCTGCATTTTCAATTTTTTTAAATTAAAAAGTTGGCAAATCCAAAAGTGCACATGCCGCAAGTTTTCCACTGAATGATAAAAATTAAAAAAAAAAACAATTGAAAAAGTACCTATTTTAAAAAATTAAAGAAAGATTAAAAAATTTAAAGAAATAAATAATTAAAAATTGAGAAAAAACTTGCAATTTTTTTTTTAAATAACGGACGCACGTACATAAAGATCAACCGACAACTGTTGTTTATGATTGTCAATTACAATTTTAGTAGTAATTATGAACTCAAATCGATTTAAAAATGGTTCTGTTTTATAAAACAAATTCAAAAAACTACAATTTGAATGAATTTCGTGTGAAATTAACTTAGATATAACTTCTTGTATGAACGAAAGTCAGCTCTGACGCGCAAAGCGATAATAGAGCTAGTGAAGCGGTATGTGCAATATAAGGATATAAGAGGTCGTTAAAGTTACCAAGTTTAGCTTGTTTTTGTTAAGACTCGAAAACGACAAAACACTGGAATACAAAATGTATGTATGACATAAACAGATTCTATATTTAAAAAAAAATAATACTCAGATTACTTCCATTTAACATATTAGGTACTTTTACAGAAAGATATAAATAAATATTTATCAAAAGGGCTGTCATCATTAATTAGTTTCATTTACTCTAAAGTTAAATTTGAATTTATGCAGCAAAAAAGCAAACGCTGTATAAACAGTATTTTTCCAAATCCGTATAATCTCGAATCAACACGTTTCCTGCGTGATAAAGTTTTAATGAAATCGTTAAGGTTTCCGTAAATTCAGCCAAAAACATACGTAGTAGGTACATACGTAGGTAGGGAACAACCGACAACCGCTGTTCGAGATTTTCAACTACATTTTTTGAATCGATCTACAAATGATTCCGTTTTATAGAACAGAAATTGCCCTTTTCAAAAAGCTACAATTTGAACGGATTTCGTGCTAAATTAACATAACTTCTTGTGTGAACTAAACTCAGCTCTGACGCGCAAAGCGATAATAGAGTACGTATCGCTAGTGTAGTGCAATATTGACATTGTACACTAGCGACAACGGACGGTACTTTTTGAAACCTAAATTAGTCGCAGTTCTTTTCTCCACTATATCAATAAATTTAAGATAGACCTTATCAAAGTTAAGTGGGACTCAATGTGCGAGTCGTGCTCAATATACAGAATGCCCCTGCTGACCGGAGTTGCGTCCGCGGTAAGGTTGCAGTGCGTAAGGGAACGCATGGAAAAATGGCCCAAGGTGAACGGACGGTACTACAACGTCGACGGAGGTATATTGCCTCATCTATTATAACACATCGCACGTTTAAAAACGCATGTGTGTAATCGGCCCTATGCGGCTACAAAGCACGTAACTAATGTTGACTTTTTGGATATTTTTTTTACAGAGACCAAAACCGAAATTCATTTCGGTTCGCTTATCGGTTTCTAAAAAAAACCAAATTCAATTTCGGTTAGCTAAAATGAGTAATTAAGGTGCGGTTTTCGATTTCGGTTCGGTTTTGGTTCTTGCTTTTAACTATAAGTATATTTTTTATCTCTTCAGAAGGATACACTACGAGCGTTTTCCGAATGGAGACACCTAGAAGCCTTCAACATCAAAAAAACTTGGGTTGCAGTGAAAAATTCCGTTGACAAAATAGTGTATTTGCGAATATAAGCGTTGTGACTTTATTACTTGAAGTTTGTTTTTGGTAAAAATAAAAATTTTAACTCACATCTTCTCAATTTGTTTTTCTTAATTATTAATCCAACTTCTGTACCAAATTAAATACACCCTTTAGTATCCACAAATTAGTGCAGTTTTCATAAACATAAGTCCAGTCCTGTCGGGCCGATCTTATTAAAATTTTAGCAACAGTCAGCCGCCATTTTGATAAACGCGTTTTTTTAATATCTCTAGAGCAGCTGGTCATAAAGAAGATTATGTAGAAAAATGAACGATCTATCTTTTTAGCTGACACATTATTTTTGACCTTTACTATTCTTAACAATAATATTGTGATATCCCTTTCTTTACGCATCCATTCTATGGGTAGCTGTATTTTATGTGTGCTGCAATACGCGTAATATTGTTTATTGACAAAATTAATTTAAGAAGCAAGAATATAGAATAATTATTGACAAAACGCTAAAACAGTTTGACTCATAATAATCAATAAGAAAGCAGCAATCGGAATTTCCAGCAATATAATTACTACACAGATGAGAATGCTATCTAAATAGTAAAAAAATATTACACTTGTGTCCACTTATTTCTCATTCAATATTATGTGATTAAATGTATTAAAAATATAATATGGCGATACCGCAAATGGAATTACCGTGAATTTTTATTGTCATATGATGAATATTTGCAAATAAAGCATGCAATGATCAGGTTCATTCTGTCATTTTTTCTGAAGCAGTTTGATTACGTTGTGTAATGTATTTACCATCACTCGACATTAATTATGACAAAAAATTCGAAATCCCAACCGCGAACTATAAATTCGGCACATCAGGCGATTTAATATTTATATTTTGTAAATAAATTTAATTGGCATTTGGCAATAATTGATCTGTCAGATGTATAGATACAGGTTGCCTTTGACCATTTTTTAAGTAAAACTTCTCTTGATACTGTGGGGTAAAATCGATTCATGAGCATGAAAGTTTTACAAAACGCTACAAATAAAATGGGTCAATGGATCAAAGCATGAAGAACTTGACAATATCGAACATTGACTCTATATAGTGTCAACACTACTCGTATGTTTGTCTGCAATTGCTAGTGATGCGAATTTGCAGTTGGGGCGAGTGTTTACCATTTTGCATTCAGTATTTGAAAATTTGTACGAGTAAGTGTGAGTTTTTGCGAATTTTCGCGAGTGTTTGTGAGTTTTTGCGAGTGTGTATGAGAATATGTGCATGTGCGAGTGTAAGTTTGTAGTGTCTATAGTGAGTAGTGTAATTCCCTCTTTTTACCCGACTATAGTATAGCAGTCTATCAAAGTCTGTAGTTACGTATGTTCCACCGTAGCGCCTAAACTATTCATCCGATTTTAATAAATAAGGTGTCAATCGATTCGTTATTATGGTCTTGCTAACATAGGTTACATATATTTGAATTTTGGTCCCAGGGGTGGCCAAATTGGAAACAAATAAAAAATAATTTAAATAAAAAATAAGTTCAAAAACTAAAACTCGACTATGGTTCGGGTAACATAGATTACATTTATTTTTGAATTTTGGTCCCAGGGGTGAGCAAATTGGAAACAAATAAAAAATAATAGTAATAAAAAAAAAACAATTTAAATAAAAAATAAGTTCAAAAACTAAAACCCGACTATGGTCCGGGTAATGTAGGCTACATTTATTTTTGGAATACAACCACGGCTATCCTCAGATGAGAATATTTTCTTGTTTCATACTTTTCAGTAGTCGGGTTTTAGTTTTTGAACTTAATTTTTATTCAAATTTTTTTTTTAACTTACTCGCTTTTTTTTGTTTTTAATTTGCTCACCCCTGGGACCATTACGCATTTGAATTTTTGGTGCCTGTATTTCTGACGGCAGTTTCTTCTCTTCCTCATCATTCGTTTTCTGTTATTAATTTTTTTGCTTTTTTGCTTGATTTTGGGCTAACTGCACTGGTCTATAGGTAAAGTAGGGCGGTTTTTCATATGGAATTCTGTTAGTAAAAAGTTTAAAGAAAAAAGTTACAAGGTAAAACGCCCTTGTTCCCCTTAAAAGCGACGCCCCTGATTTTAATACCGAAAAGTGAACTAACGCATCTTATTCAGCATAAAAAATTACATATAATTCCAGAAAATCTATTTATCTTTTACCGTTCTTCAAATAATCGAAGAAACAATTTTATCTGAATTTCGTTAAGGGCCTATGCTTCCCTAAGGGTACGTTTTAGGCCATAAGTTTATAGGAACTTTTTGATGAATACAATACATGCTGCAGAAATAATATGGAAACCTATTTTAGAAACATTCTCTATTTACGCTATTTACGAAGGAAATAAATTAAAAAACTGCATAATATTAAGTGACATTTTTGCTATGACGCAACGATATTGACCCCCGTTTAAAACCGTTTAAAAGCGATATTTTGGAATTGGACCCCTAGGTTATAGTCGGATACTAAGGAAAACAAAATAAACAAAAACGACATAACTGAATACGGAAGCTCTGCATTCGTCGCATTTACCTATTGTCATTCCGTTGGGTGTGGCCGTAAATAAAAGAAGAACAAATGAAATTTTAAAAACATAAAAAAGTGTATATTATTCAGAATTTGTTGTTTGCAGAAACACTATGAATATATAATAAAAAGTTGTGGGTGCCAATAAATGTAAATAGAGTGAGAATTCACATAGCATAAACACAAGAGAGATTACTGTGGGTTACAGTTAAAAAGACATTTACGTCACTCATTTTTGTGTGGGTCTTTTATTTCTAATCTTATAATAGGCACCACCTTAGTGCTTTAACGAGGCTAAACTTATCTTTTTGATACTTGCAAAATCCCTATTTACACATGAGACGTTCAGCACCCTGTGTAGTATATAATATAACTTTTTTATCGTAAATTGTGTCGTTTTAAATTGAAAAAATAAATTAATTCTTAGATAATTCTTTAATGAGATAATTCAAATAGGTCACATTTCGAAAATAATAAAATCTACGTTATTTTTACAATTAAACTGGGCAATAAGCGTCATCATTACAAATGTAGGTATGTATCTTATAATATACCGGTTGATTTTTAAGTTCATTCTTTTTTTTAACCGCGTGCAGAAGTCAAATAGACGAACAAATATTTCAAGTAACTTTTTTATCAAAACTCAAAAATGAAAGAGCAAGGGACTTTCAAAGTTTTATTAAATTTTATCAAATTTTGAGGTCGGTCCTGGCGTTATGTTATGTCACTATGGAAATATGTTTTCATTATCAAATATTAACAGAAATTGTTCGAAGTTGTGCCCGTTTTGTTGGACATAAATATGCGTGCGCCGTAGCCATACTTCTGTACATGCTTGTAGTAGCGATAAGGGCTTTCCGCGAATTATTTGGGATGAATTTCTGATTCGTGCTATCATTTCTTAACCTAGTTTAAGCTCCCATGACACAAAAAGTTACCCCAAAGAACACCTCAAAATTATAAAGTGAAAATGGCTGAAAAACATGTCAGAAACATGTTACGCCCGCCAGACAAGTAAAAATTTGTTAATTGTTATTTTTTATGAATTTTTGAATTTTAAAAAAAAACATGATTTAACTTTCCAAAACACCTGCTTGAAATTTATACAATTTGTAGTAAATAATGTACCATTTTTTGAAAAAATTGGTCTGGCTGACAATTTTTGTTAATAAAGTAGCCAGACTTCATTTGTTATAAACTATTTTTTTTATGAAAATACATTTCATAACACCTCCTTAAATTTTTTTTTTAAATAAAGTTTAAGATCTCTTCTATCTAATACAACTGGTCTGGCTGACAATTTTTGTTAATAAATTGGTCAGACTTCATTTGTTATAAAATTTTTTGTTCATGAAGTCTGTCATAGTAAAAAACATTTTTTCGCTGACAGACCAATTATTTTTATGCATAAAATAGATGTCAAACCTTCTTTCAGAAAAAAATTAAGGTGGTGTTTTGACACGGCCCTTGTAAAAGCTAATTTGTTTATAAAAAAAACGCTGTCACGGCGCTTAAAAATTGAATCTGGCATGGTAAAAAACAATATTTTGATGAAAAATGTATTAAAGTATATAAAAGGGATCTACCGTATTAATTTAGAATCAAAAAATATTTTTTTTCTAGTTAGCAACGATTATACCATATTTGTTCATTAAACTTTGAAAGGCTGTTTCTCTATTATTTTCGAGTTTTTATAAAAAAAGTTACTTACTTAAAATATTTGTTAGTCTATTTGATGTCTACACGCCGTTAAAAAGAAAAGTCAACTTAAAAATCTTTCTTACAGTTTAATTAATTAACGTCGTTAATACATAATTCGTGCTTTATGTAACGCCAATTAGAATTCTTCAACACTATTTTTTTAATTTGTGTAATTTTTTTTAGTAGGTAAATCCTAAGCGTTGTAGAAAGCGATACCTAGGCAAGGTGAGAGATGGCCTCCCGTCAGAGTACGCTCCCCTTCAGCCACATTCTTTTTAGTGTGTGCTATATTTTAAATTAAGACTAAAATTTTATTCCGTTACTCCTTCCTGTTTATAAATATTTAGTCGTGTTTAGTGTCAACGAAACACTTATGGAATCACTTCGGTCTGTCCGTTCGTCCGTCCGTATCTCACAGGTGATTTTTTCTGAAACTATTTGACGTGAAAATTTTAATTTTTGGAACAGAGATATAGTGTGGTGGCCCAGTCACAAACGTGGAGTATGAAAAGTTGAATTTTGATTCTGGCGGTTAATTTCAGAAGGTGAAATGAGAAAAAACTTTTTCAAGGGCATCGTGTAGGGCGTCAAATGGAAGCACGAATTCAACAATATATTAATAGGTCATATGCATGATTTTTTTTTATATTTTTAATAGATTATTTGGTCAACCATAATACGGAAAAAAATTGATAATCATTTAAAAATGTAATATTATCATAAGAAAAAAAATATTAAATTCCACATTCAAAAATAGACAGTTTAAACAATCGGCCATGTTCGCGGGCTTATGTGACGTCATGATATACGATGCATGCCAACCTTGACGTCAAATTGTCAATGTTCTAAATGAAGTTTATTTGTTGTTTTCTCTAAATACTGACATAATCTTACTGTGAGACGACACAGTCGTCATGAAAACTGTTGTTGATATATACTCTGACCGTCTGACGTCACGATGCGTTTTGAAAATTCGAAAGTAGCGCTTATTTTCTACATTTCTTTTTTATTATTTGTATTTTTTTCAGTGATTAGATTAATAAAATAACCATTACGTTATGATCAAGAACTAAAATATATTTCGAAATAAAAATTTTAACCAATTTGGAGTTTTATGTATATGACTTATTGTTGCATTTTTATTTCTTTACTTTTTTGTATAAACAGCAAAGCACGCATCCCCATAAAAAACGTTTATGACCGTAACTTCAGAAAATTGATGTGACGAAAAACCGAACGGATATACGTCATGCGTAGCAGTCAGCTTTTTCTACTAATCGAACTGACAAGGTTTTTTAAAGTTAAATCCGTCCTTTGTGATACCTAAATTCATTTATATCCTGACCCCATTAAAATTACAAAAAATAAAGATTCATTGTACATGAGAAAACTGAGAATATGTCCACGATTGCTGTCCTCTTGGGACTGATTGCGGTATCGAAAAATGGTTCACTGAATAATCAGCAAATTACGTGATGGACACAGTCATTGTGATCTAGTACGTACATCATATTACATTTGTATTCGTGTAACGAAGAATATTTCGTTTGCATTACCAACCCCAGATCTGATATAATAATGTGCTCGTACTTCGACGGAAATCGTTTTGACTGTGCCGTAGCATTGACTCTATTACATAACTTTATTTGTATAATATAAGCTTTATAGTCGTTATTGTCGCAGCGCTGTTTTTTACCATTTTTTGTTGGTTTTTTCCCTCTCTTAATGTAGATGTTCTGGTCATATCGTTCGTACATTTCAGTCACATGAAATAATATACTGGTTAAGTACTGATTTTTATTATTCGTTTCAAGCCATTACAGCCAGTAGATAATTTAAATATTTTGATGAAATTTCACGTACAGTACACGAGTTTTATGTATCCTTTGTTAAATGCTGATTATTGGTGACTATTTGTTATTAATATAAAATGTAATTGTTGTGAAAACAGTCAATATTAATTAGCCACGTTTTGTGTTTACTATTTAATTGTGACTATACAATCTATCTATACTATAAAGAGATAAAGTTTGTAAGTGTGAATGTACGAGGTAATCTCCGAAAATATTCATCCGATTTCAAAAAAAATTTCACCAATATTAAGAATGGACCTTCAGGATGGACATAGGCTATAAATATTATCGCGTTAGAATAAAAGCGCTTTTCGTGGGGACCAATTTTTCAATGTAAATCGACGAAAAAACGGCGGCTATTTACAAATTCGGGCAAAGCCAGCTCGGTCTATAATAAACTTGTATTAAAATCTTTAATAAAAAATAAAGAATAGTTACTTCTTTCCACAATAGTTTTATTAGCGAATGTACATAGTTAGGGAGCTATATGCTCTCATCTTCAGCAAACACTAAACTAAGTTACTAAACAAAAATCTTAACTTAATTACATGTATAGAACAAATGTTAAACTAGATACTATAACTAATCAAAAGACAAAATATCAGGTAACAAACTGGAGATCTATTGTAACTTGACAAACTGTCAACAACGCGACACAAACCTTTGCGTTGTTGACTACACAGTAAGACAATGGATTTTGATTCGATTTTAATCACCATTTAGAGAATATCTTTCGAGAGGTTTAAGTGTTTAATACAATAGTACCTGGGTGACCGAGCTTTGCTCGGAAAGTTGAATATTTAAAATTAAATTTAAAATAAAAAAATTAAATATTTAAAGATTAACTGTCATAATATTTAGAAAACAATTGTTTCATTGTTTGTGTAAAATTCCAAAACCTACTTACAATATTTAAGTATTTTCATACATCAAAAAATTGATTTTTATAATGATAAAATTTGTAAGAAAACGATTTTTTCGAGAGATGAGACCTAGCTAAAACGATTTTTGCCCCCCAAAATCCCTTTTCAGTAAATTTCATCCAAATCGTTAGGGCCGTTTTCGAGAAAATATTTAGGGACATAGGTAGATACAAGATTAGCTCGTTTAATAATATAGGGTTTACAATAAAGAATTCCTAAACATAATAAATGAATACAATGAATTTACTAAAATATATACGGATGGTTCAAAAAGGAACGATAAAGTGGCATGTGCCTATCGAATAGACGATGACTCCAAACAAAGCTACTCACTACCAGGACTCTACAGCATTTACTCGGCAGAACTTTATGCAATTTTGATGGCTCTAAACGAAATTCAGAGAAGACCGCCAAATAAATATATAGTATGTACCGATTCATGGAGTACTATCTGCGCTCTGAAGAAAAAAGATGACAAATGTAACCCAATATTAAAGAAAATACTTAATATGTTATATAACCTAACCTGTCCACTCAACAACACAATCATATTTTTTTGGATACCGAGCCACTGCGGAATTTTAGGAAATGAACTGGTCGACGAAGATGCTAAACTACGGACTTTGACCGAGGATACCGCCATAACTAATGAGATCCCACTAACAGACATGATAAATTTACATCTAACAAAGATAATAGAAGACTGGAACATCTGCTGGAATAATATTACGAACAACAAGCTGAGAGAAATTAAACCAGACACCAAAAAATGGAACACATCAACACAAACTCAACGGAAAAAGGAAGTAATACTTACCCGAATAAGGATTGGCCACACACCACTTACCCATTCATATCTATTAAAAGGCGAACAACCTCAAAAATGTCAAACATGCGACCAACAGATAACGATAAAGCATATATTAACAGAATGTTTGAATTATCAGAACGAAAGAAAAATAACAAACTTACCAAATACTATAGAAGAAATACTACAGGATGAAGACGCTAGCACTGCCAGAGTTCTAAACTTCCTGGAAATTACAAACCTAGAAAATAAAATTTGAAACTAATTAAAATCAACTTATATTATATTATATATATTATATATGTATGTATGGATATGTAGGAATGTATGCGTGAAGTATGAATGAGAGTGTGCATGTGTAAGTGTATATGCGTATTATGTATATAATCATACTTACCTATACCTACCACAAATTATTGCCCCATATTGAATATTTTGTTTTATAGTGCATATAGCCTGTGATGCTGAGCACTTATTGTATTAAAAAAAAAAAAATAATAATATAGGGGATATACATATATGTATAGTAGGTATACTAAAAATGGTGGCAATCTACAAATTCGAGCGAAGCCGGACCAGGCCGCTAGTATTATATAAAAATCAAACCTGATTGATTGACTGGCATATGTGAATACCCAGCACCTTCATCTGGCCCTAGATACATTACACTTGTAGGATGCATTCCTTTTATAATAACGTAGGAACAGTTTTTCAAAATTAAACCCGTAGTAGCCATATTCATCAAACACTATTAAAGATTCTAATTACCTAGGTACTAATCTTCGAACAAATGTATTTGTTAGATTAAAACTTATTTTCAATTCACAATTATCACGTAAAATAGTTAGTTGACTAATAAAAATACATACTGCACTACTTATACTACTGGGTATTTTTGTTGAATATTGTGACATTCACCCAAAAATCGAGCCGATGGCGTTAATGTAGACGTCAAAACAAATAATTTCATAAAATAATACCTAATGTTTTATTCTAACCCAATAGCACACAAAACTTCCACTAACATTATTGTTTTACAACTATACACTTCACAAAAGGTTAATAAATATAATTCACAAGAACAAACTGTAGATATTAAACTCCACGCTTATAGGTATAGGTATTATAATCTATGTGACGGCCATTATTATTTTATCAGCGAATAAAAATTTATACCCTAGAAGTAAGACAGAATATATTTATACCTGCAGTAAACATAATTATGCTTGGTGAATTGAAATATCGCTATTTATTCGGAGGATAAGAACAAATGAACCCAATAAATAACTACTTAGCTTCGGTGAATATGGCCATAAATGGTTGACAATGTGTTTATACGTTTTCCAGAGATAATTATTCCATCCATTCTATTTATTCCCACAATTCGAAGAAGTATGTAATTTGGAAGAAGTTTCCCTTTAAAAAAATATTTTAAAACTAAATACTAAATAGTACTTTTCAAAATGTTCTCTTCCATTTAGGTATATTATTACTCTATCAATCTAAAAATACTGTAAACATATTTTCTTGTTAATATTGTTGTTTTGCAGACAAATTATGAATATCTTCTGCTTTGAAATATTTAATTGATGTTCGGTGCCTTGTCAAGATTTGAGATTTTTGTATTCTCGTAATTTTCTCTGTAGTGACTTCATACAATAGAACAATGAGAATTTGAGCTCACCCGTTTTTGTGGAAACCAACTTGGCTAATTGGAAACAGGAGACCCCGGCTAGATATCGTAAGTTTCCTGGCAATGTTGTATTGTATTGTGTATTTGTGCCAATCCTGAGTTGATAAAGTCATGTTACATGAAAGAAACAATCATCTTACATATTATGTAGGTACTGTTTATAAAATGCATATAAAATTTAAATAATCAAAAAATATTTAATTACATTGTTTTTATAATTCTTAAATTGTCATTATATTACTTTAAAAGAATACTCACACTATATCTGCACGGATCAGCACGAACCAGAAAATCCTGTTCATAAAGGTATCCGTGCTATTTAACGGGGTAGTGCACATTAGACAAGTACCTTAAACAGCAACTAACAACGACTGTCAGAACAAATCGTTTCGGTAGGGGAAACAATTCTGACCTGCAATTTCTGTGTCTTTTTTTTGGGAGGTGAGGAAACCGTCATGGGCACCCGCTCACGGGTAGTGTCAGACTTCTACTGACTAAAACCTCAGCCCCTTTCTCTGAGCAGGCCACACCGGAAACCTCACTAGCTCTACTTCAGAGTGGGTGTTTGTCCTTCATCCAAGCTCAGCTAAGTTCCCTTCCTTCTTTTTCTTTAGTCTTTATGATAGTAGGGACGACTTTGTAGGCCTCTTGCCAACCCTCTTCTGATGCGAGTAAAGTGCAATTTCTGTGTCTGGCCGTGCTGGACCGACAAAATCTTGTGTTTTGCAGTTGTTTGGGTTGTGTAGGTAAGCATAGAATTTGTGTTGTGACATTCTTAAATATTTAAAGAGTATTTGTTAATCTCTCTCCGTATAATAAAATTAATAATAATTGATGTAATTCAGCATGTTACTTCCTCTTTTCATTGATAAGGTGCAGTTACAACCAATTCTTTTTTCCTACTTTCTTTCTTTTCCTCCTCTTCGCACAACATCCTCAAAATAAAAAGAACTTCTTCCATCGAACTACACACGTCCATATTGCACATTCATTACTTGGAAACTGCAAAATGTTTGTCGCGCACGGAACCTAATTAAAAAATGCTGGTTCGTGCAGGTATAGTGTGAAAAATTGTGCAGGTTGCAGATCCGTGCACGTATAGTGCGCGCGGTCTTTGATGAGCCTTTTCTGAATATATTATTTGTCATAATATTAATCTAGGAACAGACACGCAATGAAACAATGTGGTATGACTATATTTATTTAGCGAGTTAGTTTTATTTTGTCAAAAAACTGTGGATTCTCCACAAAAACCATTCGTAATTTTGAAATTTTTCAAGCATTCATGACGACATTTTGGGATTTTACAACGTATGCCTAGTTAAAAATTCGACTGGATGATCATGTACAGGCCGTCCAGTAAATTTTCTGTAAGACTTTAAATGGTGATTGTTCTGTCCATTTTGTCGTATCAATACGACCCCAGTAAAAAAATTACGGTTTAAGGAGATATTTAAACTTTTGAAATGCATTCAAATGTACGCTGTACCCATAATCTCAAAAACTTGTATATTTCATTAAAATATCACCAAGATAATGCGTTCGTCGTTTACTGCAGACAAACAAACGCATTGTACAGGGAAAAATTTTAGTTTTCATTTTAGATTGCACTTTTTCCTTAATTTTATGAGCATAAAAAATAATGATGATTTTCCTGTACAATGTATCTGTACTTAATGAGATTATACAAGAACCGTTTAGTTATCATATTGATTTTTTAACATTCATTTTTTTCTATTTCTGGATTTTTTCTGCTCTAAATTGCCACATCTAATATATAAAATTCTCGTGTCACAGTTTTCGTTGCCATACTCCTCCGAAACGGCTTGACCGATTTTGATGAAATTTTTTGTGCTTATCCGGTATCTATGAGAATCGGCCAACATCTATTTTTCATCCCCCTAAATGTTAGGGGTAGTCCACCCCTAAATTGTTTTTCTTCCTTCCCCATTCGTTCTTTTGCACCGGGCACGACGGCGCAGCCGGAGTGCTCGACATACACACATATACGTCCATGTATATTTTAAAATAAATAAAATAGATAGATAGATGTTCCAATTAAATTGTTTTATTATTTCACTTTATACGTAGCGAAGCACGTACAGGGCCGCTAGTTATGTAGTATAATTTTTATATGTTATATTTTTGTGGTCACATTATGTAACCAAAGTATGAGCACTGGCTTTTTGAAGTAAGACTTTTTAGGCGCGCTAGCTGGATAAATAGACCTGGGTCAAAGGAAAAGTGAAACACTTTCCTTTTAACTGATAACTGAAAGGAAAGAGTGGGAAAATCGTTTCTACTCTTTCTATCAAAGCGTCATACGCACTCTACCTGTAAGCGCAGTGCGTATTTTGCGTAAAGCGATTTCTCTAGCCACTGTAACAAATTCTGCATAACCGTTTCCTAGTTCTAAAATAATAAAATCGTCAACAAATGGTAAAAACTAAGAAGTTTCACTTCTAACACGCAAGAGTCTCCCGCATATTTTTTTTAATAACATTTAGTAATATTTTATTTCTTGCATTTTTTGTTGCGTTTTATCTTTATTCAGGTATCTAATTTGCCCATTTAATATTTAACACCACTTTTCGAATGCTGTTAACTTTTTAATTGTCTTCTATTTTAATGTCACAGTTTCATGTGCGTAAAATAATATGGCTACACATATGATTTTAAATTGCACTGTTAACTTTTTATTATACTTTGTGTTGCACAGTATTTTTTTTTAAGATCTTTAAACGCTGTTTTTGCTCGACTTATTTTTGATTTGAATTCCAATAAAATGATTAGAGAGATGGTGACAGAAATGGTCAAGGAGCACTTGGTGGCAGAAACGCTCTCTTTCGTGTAGACTGAGCCCCCCTCTACAAATCCGCTTAGTGGAGTAGAGGTCTAGCGCGTTGCGATACGCTGCTGAGGCGTTTAAACCAGTGGGAGGCACTTAAAAAAACGACAAAATTTAAAATTCCTCTACAAAATGGCAGAAAATGACTGAACAGCATCTGAGGGACCTCCTAGTTGCAGAAAAAATATTTTATGCCAATTAACCCCCTGCAGAGACTGTCGTTATATTAAGTAAATACAAAATAAATAAATTAAAAAAAAAAACCAGCTCGGTGAGTGAAACCCAGCTCAAACGATTCGTCCTCTTGTAGAGAATCTCGAGGTACAGTTTTCTGCCAAAATCGACCTTGCAAAATCGCGTCATGTTCGCGGAAAGTTTAACATGGTATTCAGATAAAACATTAATGACAAGTACATTAACTATAAGTGTTGTAGCTTACAAGATACGTCGTTTTAAAAATCTCACTTGAAATGTATCGTGCTCCATTGACATCTTCAACACGCGGTATTTAACTAACGTTCCAAACTAACAATTTCTAATTACATGAAAATCTTAAGATGACAAGGACAGCGCTACACTAAATACAATATATGGTGATATTGTTGTCTTGTTTTGTACTGGCCTTGTTTTGTTGCTTCAAATTAATTATTATCCGAAGTTAGCAATTGTCACACAATGCTGAGTATAAACCCATATTTGAAACTTTAAAGAGGTTCTCAAAATACGGAGCTAGTATTAATATTTGACTAAAATGAGACGACCTCCCTCCAGGGCCGGATTTAGAGGGGGGGGGGGCAACCGGGGTTGAAGCCCCGGGGCCTCCACAATAGAAATTTCTAGATAAAATTTTCTAACAAAATAATGTAAATAACGAATAATATGCAAAATTATATAAAACAAGAGGGTGCGTGAAAAGTCATGCGGTACAAGTGAAACTTCTATGTGATGTTTAAAAGATGTTTAAGACACTTAACTTGTCAATGTTAGTACGTAAAATCGAAATGGACAATTTTTTTGTTGATTGTTATGAAGGTAAGGTCTACTGTGGCATCTTCAGGACCACTGTTAAAAGAATAGAATTACTAATAAATGATTATAGCTTTGTTGTATAAAAACATTTTTGAATAACAATTAAAAAAAAAAAAAACAAAAAAGTTAATTTTAAAAATATTATAAAAAAGAGAAACTCACCAAATGCCGTCAATTGTGTAATATTGTCAAAACAATAAATAACCATTATGACAATATTACACAATAGACGGCATTTTTTTATAATAGTTGTAAAAATTAACCTTTTTTTAAAATTGTTATTCAAAAATGTTTCTACTTTACAACAAAGCTAAAATCATCTATTAGTAATCTGAAGATCATTCGAAACGTTAATAAATAAATGCAAATATCATATTAGCAATTTCGTTTTTTTTATCCTTTGACACTGAAGACCTAATTGCCTTCATAATAATCAATAACTAATTAAGATCGCTTGTTTTAATATTGTGTTTTTTAATTAATTTATCTTCTAGATATCTTTGTCTAAAAGACAACTAGCTGGAGTTATGGGGAAATCGGCCATTAGTTACAAATAACTTTTAATCTATGAAAATTAGATACTATACGGGTATACACGTTCAAGAAGATTTTATATCAGATATAATTTTCATTCCTTTTGCAAATTATTATTAAATTTTTCAAGTGTCTTCATTTCTTTGCGTGTTAGCTACAGCGATTTATTGCGCGTAAGAAATTTCTAATGGTTTTAGATGATATATTTGAAAAATTAAATAGTTTTTTCAAATATCAACAAAATTAAACAACATCGCACTAAATACATGGGAAAATGTCTTTCAGTGAAATTTTTTCTAATTGGGGTGAATGAATCAGTCATTTGATGCTGCACAAAGTTTCCAATACAACATGGGTTTGAAAATCCCATTATATACAGAATAGATCATTTTCATCTTTGTATGAGATTATCTTGTCAGGATAGGGTAAAATCGAAAAATAGTTCAGGGCAAAGTTGATTAGTTCGAAAGGAGACATTGAATGCCATGGACACTTTTGACCTTGGGTTGACGGTTTAAGGTCATTCAGGGTCAACTTTTCTTAATGAGAACTCTCATTTTTCACATCAGTATTCAAATGGCCGTGAAAGAACAACATTTTTCCCAAATATTTTTCTCCAAACTCCAAATTTTCCGGGATATCCACGGTTCTAAATTTGAATTTCCAAAAATTTATGATTTTTTTACTGCCGAATCGTAGATTTTTTGAAAAATCGTAAGAGACAAAAAGTTCTTGGAACTTTTCAAGGAATCAACTTCAATTTAAAAAAAATTTTTGCTCACTTTCTGTTATTTCGATGTCTCAATCAAATTTTCTTTCGCATTTTTAAAAACTGACATTGATTTCTTGAAAAATTCCGAGAACTTTTTGTGTCTTGCAATTTTCCAAAAAATCTACGATTCGGCACTAAAATAATCATAAAAATTTGGAAATTCATCTCATCCGAAGATTAAAATGACTCATCCTGTATATAATGAGATTTTCAAACCCAAAGTGTATTGAATATTTTGTTCAGCATCAAATGACTGATTCATTCCCCCCAGTTAGAAAAAAATTCACCGAAAGACATTTTCTCATGTATTTGGTGCGAGGTTCTTCTTTATATCCACAGTGATTTTCAACTTTTTATGTAAAAATATTGTGAACTAAATTATATAAAAATACCGGTTTATAATTTTCACATTTTATACGTGTTACCAACTTAAGTCATAAATAAATCAACTGTTGTGTACATGTCGATATTTATTAGAACTACTTAGTTTATGGAAAGTTATTTTAATAGTGCAGTTAATAATAACTCATGGATACTCGACTTCTTTTTAATTTAATTAATAATTTACAAAAGACGCAATGACGCACTTCTAGGTTAGGGTCTGATATTTGTCAAGCAATACACAAATAGTTCATAAACACGTCACACAAACGCTACAGAATCCTATTATGTGTGAACACAAGACGCGCTCGGCAGGAATGCAAATCCTATAGGCTAAAAAAGCTGTTTTAATGATCATAACAAAAAAGTAATTATTATACAAACCATTTCTCTTTCTTAACGAGGTTATTCTATTTATGGAGAAATCAATCATGTATTTATTTCACCCCTGTTTAGTTGCGCTTAACTGGCGACAGTTAGATTTATTGACATGACGTTCTTAACAAATATATGAATAGAAAGTACCTACATACATTTATGCAAAAAGGAAATTATAATTAATCCAACAAATTGCAATCATTTGTAACGGGTGTTGTTTATTTATAGTATTGCTGGAGACAAATCGTCAATACCTATCTAAATGTTTAAAAGGAAAAACCTATTATGTTGAATTTTAGGTAATATAATCCGCCCGGGTCTAATTTACTTTTTATATACCTAATAATCAGAGATATTTAATATAATAATAATATAATTATATTAAATATCTCTGATAATAATCACGTTATTACTTCATTTTTGTAATTTCTGAAACAAAAAACACACCTATAAAATTTATATTAGAGATCAGCGTGCTGTAATGATCAGCGTGCTAGCCTTTGGATCGCACTGTCGTGGGTTCGAATATTTTGTGTTTGTCGTTTAGACTCAGCTTTGATATTTAATGATACTGGCCAGATACCAAGAGGTAGTGCCACCCTCCAAGTGATATTCTTTTGCATATGCTCTATTTATGTGGATATATACAATTTAAAAAAAAAGTCGATGCGTGGTATAGAAACGCATACTTTCCAAACAGACGAACGAACGAATATTCATTTTAAATCTTTGATTAACGTCTGATTGGAACTCTTCAATAAATTAAATTATCGACCAATTTTTCACACAAATATATATACAAAAAAAAAAAATATAAATTCAATACATTACCGTCTCGGTCCGTATTTGGACCTTCTTTAGAACTGATTTAAAAAATATAAAAATTAATTAATACTTAGTTTCTAATTGGTTTTTAATAAAAATTCGCTTCAAGTTTTTATTAAATACCAATTAGAAACTAAGTATTAATGAATTTTTATATTTTTATATTTTTTAGATCAGTTCTGAAGAAGATTCAAATCCGGACCGAACGTTAATGTTTTGAATTTATATATTTTTAGTTAATATATTTGTCTGAAAAATTAGTCGATAATTTTATTTATTGAATATTCATTTTGATATATTAGATTTATTTAAAATAGTAGGTTATGAATCCAGTGGATGAATTATTAATTTATGACGCAATGTGATATTACCTATCGTAAACGAGTACGTATCAGGTTCTAAATGTTGTTATTTTCTCTCCCAATCTATACAATTTTGTGAATCGTAGAAAATACTAGTTTCAGTGCATATTAATATAAAGAAATATGTTCATTCTAAATAAAAAGATAAAAGTTTTCGGTCAATTACGACTTCTTCATGCCGAGTTCATCTTGATACTGCTCCTTTATACAGACGAGCTTATAAAATTCTGCACTCAACATCTTGCTGAATATACTTTAGACAACCCCCTGACAATATTTATTTAACTTTGAAAAGTTTTCTAATTAACAGAGAATTTTATTTTTTTTCACGATGAATTTTTCCTGTGTTGTTTTACGACACAAATTTTCATTACCATTCGTTTTATACTAAAAGAGAGGGACAGAGAAAGTTGTACTTTGAAAGTGAAACAAATACGATATAAATTTTAATGAAAATACGAATTTTTAAATTTATGTGTGCGCTTCACGAAATTTATACATAAAAATTGTATATTTTATTAAAATTAAGTGAATTCGTTGTTCTCTTAAATTGAATTATGCGAATACCCTGTGCAAATGAAATATGAAATAAATTTAAAAGTAGCATCAGAGCGAAAAATTATCATTTAAAGTGTTAATGCGTTCATATTTAAATACAATTAATTTTTTGTAGACCTTTTTACATCTTTGCTAATAAACTAGTTTACATCACAAAATATGTATTTATAATGGAATGTCATCTTAAAAACTTTGTCAATTATTAGCATTAAATATTTTCTGAAGACTATTTTAAATTAATATTTATTTGAGATAAAACCTTAGAAATCGAATACAATTTTGTGAATCGTATTAACATCATTAGAGCTAGTGGTTTCGAGAACATCCATTTACACACTACTGGAAATAGGCTAAAATGTTAATATAGATCTCCCTAAAGAAGGAATGGTCGAGTTGGCTAATGAACGTTGGTAGGGTGAGCCCCTAGGTATAAATAAAAAAAAAATGGGGAGGAAAATGTAAAATTTTATTTTGTCCTCATTTAATACGATAACCAATCATAAAACAATTGTAACATCACCGGTACCGACACGTAATCTGCCCTTTCCGAAAATATGCATAACTATCTCCCTTGAACACTACAGCTGCAAGGGAACCATTAATTAATTATACATCAGCCATATCGCATCGAAACTATACAATATCTGTGTCCTGCTAGCGCATTAATCAATTTTTCATTAATCCCTGTATCCATAGTTTCTAACCAACGTGGTTCGTAAATTAAATACTTTTAATGCGTTTTACCTATAGTTAATGGTTAGGTACGCGGTGACAAAAGTGCCTTGCAACTCCCAAACGGATGATAAGCACGTTTTTGTATAGTTCGAGTGTCGTTCTCGAAATCCGTGTTGTCGAGTAGGGGTCTGGCGTCCGGCGTTGAGCGGCTATAGTATTTTTTCCGAATTTTGCCCAGCGGTTCCAAAAATCATTTCCCAAACGGATGAAAATTACTGGAGGGCATCTACGCAAACCCCCAATTACCGGAAAAATATTTTCATCCGATTTGATCCTTGCCGTAGCCTGCAGTACAATTAAATGGACCCAGACTCCGAAATGAAAAAAATCATCAGCCGCATGCATGCAACCGGACTGATATGAATGGTTATTATTTATGTTATTAGAAAAAAAAGTTTTCATCCAAAATGCGCCTGGCTAAACTATGCCAAATAACAAAAAACCCCGCCAGCGCGCGTGATTTTGATCCCGGAGTTCTCCGTAAATTTTCTACGAGGTTTAGATGGAAGTTTCATAAACTTCCTTGTCTCTTTGGCGCTTGGATGTAAGCGCGACGAGAGTTGAAATTCCAATGAACCTGCAGCTAGAAGCAGAGTTACCATCGGAATGGCACCAAACAGGCTAAAAACCTTCTTCTGATATCCAGAAACATGATTCTAAAAGTTGATGTCATTTGGAGCAACCAGTTTTCATTTAGGATTTTTTTTCCGTCGATTTATGATCAATCAGTTGTGCGCTCAGCAGCACGTTTTCCGGCTGCCAATTTCACAGTTTCCATAGGAATGGTACCGAACTTCATCAGAACTTTCCTCTGATAACATGTGGCTATACATATATACTTTGGTATCAATCGGCCTATATAATAACCAAATTTAATTCACGAGCAAAGCGAGTCAAACTCTAGTAAAGAGATACTAGCTAATTTGTGGATGAAGTATGCGCTTGAAGCGTTCACACGGTCCAAAAGTCGGAGTGTTCCCTTCATAATCGTCAAATCAGAGGAAAATAGTCTCATCAATGTTTAGGACAATAATACACAATTTGATTGTAATCGGCCTTTCCACATTAAAGATTGAACATTCAGATCCTGCAGTTTCCCGTGATAATGAATATATCGGAGCATTATTATGGATGATCTGGACTTGACCGCAACAAATTTGGATGAAAATAATTTTTCGATGTTCTGTAGGTGTCAAAGAACCTGTGGGCAAATTTTCATCCATTTTGGAATTACTTTATCAAATTTGGCCCATTTAAATTTTGGAAAATTGTTACAAAGCGATCGCGATACATAGAGCAAACAAAATTTTTTTACATATTCTCAGACACGAACTATATCTCCCTGCCAAATTTCAAGTTCAAATGAGGAAATTTCCCCCCCCCCCCTTTTTTCCATTTTTGACGTGATAACGTCTTATAAATTGATGAATCACCAATCTTATAAATTGATAAAACACCGGCTGCATGCACGAAAAAGTGTAACGTAACGTTCCTAACGCGTAACGTTCCGCCTGACCCTGTGCGTGCTTTTTGCTAATTTCTCGCTCAATTTAAATCAGATCGGTTTGAAACCAGTCTTAAACGAAAGAGGAGAACATTTTACATAGATTTCGTATAACAGAATTTGCCTAAACAGTTTTTTTATACAAATTTATATAGAAAAATATTTTATACAAATTTATATAGAAAAATAGCTGTATAAATGCAATGTTGTCTAATGCATGGCGCGACGCGGTCGGTTGTCTTTGTTTGCCGTACATGGAAATTAGAAAATAACGTATGTCTTGTCTTAACACGAAAACGGCTGCATTTCTAATGTTTAATTCAATTTTTTGACATTAGTATTTTGTCAAATGCAACGCCTTCTAAGTTAAGTATTGGAATAACTAATTATTATTAGAACATAATACTTTGACAGTTGCAAACGTCACTTTTGACATTTCTTATCATTCCGACACCAAGGATAAGCGGATTGAAACCAAATTTTGGGAGGTTTAGGTTATGTATTACGGAATACGTTATCACGTAAAACTATCGTCCGTAAACCGACTTTACAGACAACCAATTTTTTTTTAGAGCTTCTGGAAGAGCTCTTTGCAAATATCAAATCGGATGAAAATATTTTTCCGGTAATTGGGGGTTTGCGTAGATGCCCTCCAGTAATTTTCATCCGTTTGGGAAATGATTTTTGGAACCGCTGGGCAAAATTCGGAAAAAATACTATAGCCGCTCAACGCCGAACGCCAGACCCCTACACGACAACACGGATTTCGAGAACGACACTCGAACTATACAAAAACGTGCTTATCATCCGTTTGGGAGTTGCAAGGCACTTTTGTCACCGCGGCCCTAACTACTACTGTTGTGTAAATTTTCAATTCTTTTCAACGTCGACTCCGAAGTAAGATATTATAATATTATGTGAAGACCCGAAATTCGAAAATTTTTGACACATACACTAAAATTGAAACTTTTTTTTAAATTTAATTAAACAAAATTATTTATGACACAAAATAGCGGAAATCCATGATTTACAATATTAACATTACTTTATGGATCAAATTTACAAATAATAGAATTAATAAATAGGTGTTTTAAAAATCACTGACATTCGTTCAGTGTACATAATATAATGCATAATCTAAATATCCACCACATTAATTTAAAGATTACGAATGTTCCACTAACCAAAAAAAATCATCAAAAAAATAATTATGCTAGCGTGATTAGCGAAACTCCCGTCGATTTATATAATAATAATAATAACAATAATATATATATTTATTCCATGAAGACCCTGTTACAGTTATTGGAAACGACAGAATACAAAAATAACACAGTATTAAAAAAATCATCTTGAGAATAAAAACAGCCATTATACAGAAATCTTTTAAATGTGAAATACTGATTTTTTTGATAACCTTACCCCCTCAAAAATTTAGTTCTGTAACGTAACAAGGCAATGGTTCTTGTAAATGTGGTGCACAGTGTTTTGCGAAGCGACATCGTTTACTGTTTGTTCACCTGGTTCTCCTAAACCGGTGATTCCAATTTCTTGTCGTGTTTTCAATAACAATGGTTGGAACTTTTTATTATTTTGACGGAACACTCTAAAGTGAATAAAAATTAGTTTAAATAATTATTATCTATTTAATGATACCTAAGGGTGTAGCGTACTGTTGAAGTTAGGCTTTCCGTCAAAAAGACATTAATGCAGACAAAATTGACGTTCACATTTTTTAACATCTCTGAACTAAAGAAATGGTAAATTGGTTATAGGGCGAACCACATCTAGAGAACATGTGGAAATTGTTAAAATATTCATGAATAGAACTCATGATATTGCTAAAGCAGCGAAACTGTTCTTTCAGACTTTTTATTTGTTTATATATTTTAAATGCCAGGCTCTCATAGACAAGCTTGTCCAATAGAGCACTTGAGATACAGAATTATTACATTCGAGATCTCCTGGTTAGACGGCACCTAATTTATTTTTATGGAATTGTTCAAAAGAAATGGTGTATATCGACAATCCTTAGACTCTAGGTCCTTAGAGAACATCAGTCACAAAATCAACAACTTAATGTCTAGTGTTGCAGAACGTTATGCTAAATGTCATAAAAAGTTATGATTTCTGTATTGCTGGAAATGCTTGCAATTTATAGATGTTTATCTTTTAACCAAGATGTAACATTTTTCCAAGAACTCAATAAAAAGATATTACTAAAGTTTTTTCATTGCTTCAAAAGTTATTAAAAGAACTTGTCGGCTGCTTTTATGAAGCGAGCGAAGTCACATGTTCAGGCTAGTTATTCTGTAAAATATATATTACACATATCAATTAAAATTAACAGGTCGGTGATTGAGAACAGACTTAAGTACCTTGATAATTCTCATCGTTCGAATTATAAAAAAAAACATTTTTATCCGTGTTTTATTCGTTTTAGTCATCAAATGGATGAAATTATCATTCCATAATATCGCTTTTAGTACATGTATAAAACATAATACTTTATTCTGATTCATGGTGATGATTCTGAATTTTTCGAAATTTTTGACGAAATCACACAACATTATTGTAGAATGTAGATGTATAATAAATAAGCAAAATGTTTAATTGTTTGTAAAATGTATTTAATAATTTTACTCATCTCCAAATTTGAGAGTTTGAAAACCGGCGCAAAGCATTCATTTTTGAGATGTTCTTTCAGTTCAACTCTGTTCTTTTGAATTTGACTCAGACGTTTAATAAACACTGAGATCAAGTTTTTATTGTAATAGCGCGGTACATCAAGGTCAGGCGCGGCTAAAAATATTGTACAATATATTAATATAATTTACTGTTTATATATTTTAATAGACACATTTTATGTAAAAAATATTATTATTACAACCATATTTTATTGAGCTTATATAGACAGTAATGCTAAAACACTCTTTTTTAATTTAGTTCTTATTCAAAACACATTTAAAAAAAATCTTATTTCTATAAAAGTCCACTTCAAAACGAATCGTGCAGAATTTAAACATTTCATTACTACGTTAACGTTACTACAAGGTTTTATAAATAAGTTTATTTCTATCAAGTTTTGCAGCTTTTGACCTGTTACTGTTTCTACCCGGCATCGCTCCGTAATGACAATACCCTGATAGCGTAATGAGATATAGCCTAAATCCACTTCTCTAGTTATTTTTGAAAACCGCATGAAAATTGGATTAATAGTTTCCAAGTTTATTGCGATCAGACTATCAGACATGTTAATATTTTTAGTTTATTTAAGTGTGTCTGAATCGTTATATTGTTTAGTCGTTTTCATATTCAAAAGACATGGAGATAACCATTATAGTAAAATTCTGTACAAATCTGCGGCAGACTTGTACAGAATTTTACTATTTAAAGTCCTTATTATAATGGTGATCTCCATGTCTTTTGACTGTTGGCAGACTGTCTGCCAACAGTTTTATCATTCCAACATCATAAATGTGAAATGGTACTAATCTAGGTCAAAATTCACTTTCCAAAATTTTACAATATTATTTCGTTTTGAGGTCTCCCGAATCCACAAAACATATTTTTGGAAAAAGTCTCTGTGTCTGTTTGTCTGGGAACACGATACAGGTCAAACGGATGAACGGATTGAAACCCTTTTTGAAGAATGTTTGGTATGCAAATATGAAGAGTCCTATTGTTTTTGGAGAAAATCGGCGCATGCGAAAAAGAGATATATGCTATAACGTTGTTTTTTAAGCTATAATAATGATATACCTTTTATAACGGTTTATTATTCTATTTATTTTTTCAAGAAAGTTTTGTTATAAAATTTTTTTCTGAACTTTATAGTTTCGGAAATAATTTAAAAATCATGTGTTCTTGTTACGTAGATGTATGAATGAAATTAATTAAGCATGCTTCGGTTAATTTTTCCGTGACGTAAAACATAATAAGCAGGTAACCATTCAAATTAATAGCAAATACCATAATATTTAATAGTAGGCGTTACCCGCGTCACCTCACGCCATAACAGAAGTTTTCTTTTCTTTATTTTACTATATCAAATGTCCCGTCGCCCAATTGGCTGGAATTATATGCACATCGCAAACGAACAGAGAAATATGGCAAGATATGCCTTGGCAAAGGATGGACATGGTTATGATACTTGAGGTAAAAACGTAATAAAACTATCGTTGGCAACAAAAGTATTGTCCAGAAAATTATTCAGCCTACATTTATATTAAACTACCCAAAATGTTTAAAAACAATCCCTTCTCAATTTTCTAAAAAAATATTAAATTTTTTATTAGCAGGGGCCTGTTATAGTCTTGGTGAATTTTTATGTTGCCGATAACTTTATAATTTCATTTTGTATTTCGTTGATTTGTCAAATAGATAAATTATGTTTCAACTGACTAAATAAATATCCAATCTTTGATTAACGTCTAATTAGAACTCTTTAATAAATAAAATCTTAATAATAAAATAAATAAATATTATATCGTATATAAGTAACTTTCAGAGTACTAATATGTTTTTCATAAAAAGAATAGACAATCTTTATAACAAACTGAAAATGTCTTTATTCTCGTGAATACAAAATTGTACTACTTTTAGTTTTAACAAAAAATGTTCAGATTGAAAAAAACAGTGTTAAGCATTACAAAACCAATCTTATGTAACCTAAGTTCAAAGTATAATAATTGTACAGTCAAATCTAAAAACGAATTAAATATACATATCATACCCTCTTTTTTAGATAACTCTCAAATATAAAAAAAATAACAAAATTAAAGATATTACATTTCATTTAAACTTAATATGCTTATTCTAAAATTTATCATATCGGAGTCGATCGGGTGGCTTTCTGTTCCTCGCCGACGACTGGCATTATTATCGTCAACTGTTGTAGGCAAAGTGGCATCGACGTGATATTTATCGGCCAGTTTCGACTCTCTTAACTGATTGCGATGAACAAATTTTATACCGCCGTTAAGACTAATATGATACGTTAAATTACTTACACGCTTAACAATTATTGCAGGTTTCCATTTTACATGCTCATTAAAATGGTACCTGTAAAGTACTTTATCACCCGGTGAAAAATAATTATATTGAATCAGATTTTTATTTTCATTCGGCTTTTTAAAATTATTTTTCGAATTATTATTTTCAAAGCTTTTCACCTCCGGGGTAGAATTATTTTTTAAATTATCCAACAATGTTTTTGGTTTAAATAAAAATATTATTTCAGACGGAGCTTTACCGGTAACAGTTGACGGAGTATTTCTATAGGAAATCAGAAAATTATCAATCTTAGCTTGTAGTGATAATCCTCTATATTTATGATCAATAAGAGTCTTTTTTAAACAGTTTTTAATTGTCTGCACACTCCTCTCAGCAGAACCGTTGCTTTGAGGATTGTAAATAGGTGACTTGGTCACTGTTATTCCGTTTAATTCACAAAATCTTATGAATTTCGCAGAGTTAAACGGAGGCCCGTTATCGGAAACTATCTCGGTCGGAAGACCTAAGCATGAAAAAATTATACGAAGTCTTCCTATAACAGAATCGGCATTAGATACATTTAAAATAGAAACTTCTAACCATTTGCTGAATGTATCTATAACAAGTAAGCAAAGTATGATTGTCGAAATAAAATAAATCAATGTGCACTCTATGCATAGGGTACTCACTGCTTGGCCAATGTGAACTTAAAGTGCGATTTCTCACATTTTGTGTACTTTGACAAACAAAACATTTTTGCAGAAAATTAGCTATGTCGGTATCGATATTATTCCACCAGACATAACTGCGTGCCAACATCTTCATGCGCACGATACCTGTGTGAGTTCCGTGCAACGTCTCCAAAACAGAGCTTTTTAATTTATCAGGTATGACTAATCTACTTCCGTAATAGATACACTCATCTTCAGTTGCTAAACAATTCTTTAGTTTTAAATAAGGTAACAAATTTTTGTCTAGTTTTGAAATCGGGGGCCAACCGTCTTTTGTAAACTTGTAAACTTTTGCTAGAGTAATATCTTTGCTAGTTTCTAAAGCGATCTGTTTTAAATTCAAAGGTTCGTCTTCAGACAAATTAATGAATTAATTGTACAAGGATCTACATTTGACGATTCCGATAATGGTAAACGCGAAAGTGCGTCCGCATTACTCATGTGGGCGCCTTTTCTATACCTTATCTCGTAATCATACATGGAAAGTATAATTGCCCACCTCTGTAGTCTAGCAGCCGCTACAGACGGTGTAGCTTTATTGGGGTTAAAAATTTCGCGCAGAGGCTGATGGTCAGTGTAAATAACAAATTTTTGCCCATAGATATATTTGTGGAATTTCTTTATTCCAAATATAATGGCAAGAGCCTCTTTATGTAGCTGGGAGTAGTTGCGTTCAGCAGGACTTAACGTACTGGACGCAAATAATACCGGCTTCTCTTCGTTATTTACTAAATGCGACATAATCGCTGCAACCCCATATGGACTCGCATCGCAAGATATTATTATTGGTTTGGAAGGATCATACAATTCCAATAAGTTATTATTTAAAAGTAATTTCTTACTTTTTTCAAAAACACTTTGGCATGATTTGCTCCATATAAATTTTGTATCTTTTCTTAAGAGTTCATAAAGAACTCTAAGTTCGCTAGAAATATTAGTTATGAAATGCCCGTAATAATTTAGCAAACCTAAATATGACTTAAGTTGTGTGACGTCTTTTGGCGCTGGTGCATTAACAACAGCTTCCACTTTTTTAGGATTAGGACTTATAGTACTGTTTGAAATTATGTGCCCCAAATACTCGACCTTGTTTGAATAAAATTTACATTTATTTAAATTTACTTTAACATTGTATTCATTCAGTCTGCCTAAAACTTCATACAACTTAAGTTCACAGTCCTCTGTAGAACTGCCGCCTATCAGTACATCGTCTAAATAACAGCAGACGTTACTCAAGCCCAACAAAATGCTGTCCATTACTGATTGAAAAATAGAAGCCGCGCTTGAAACTCCGTAAGGTAGACGCAAAAAATTATAAAGACCTTTATGAGTAATTATCGTGAGAAACTTGCGCGATTTTTCAGAAACCTCCAATTGCTGGTAGGCCCCTGTCAAATCTAATAAACAAAATACTTTACAATTAGACAACTTCGCAAAAATATCATCCGTTCTCGGAAGCGGATAATGTTCAGTTTTTATGTATTTGTTTATTGTGCGTTTAAAGTCACAACAAATTCTAAATGCGCCATTACTTTTTTTCACTATGACTATTGGACTTGCGTAATCACTATGCTGTACTGGTTCTATTATTTTATCTTTGCATAATCGTTCCAATTCCTCCTCAACTATCTCTTTTAATTTATAGGGAACAGCATATGCTTTGCAAAAAATAGGTTTTATGTCATCTTTAACATGAATTTCTGCTTTAAAATGTTTAATCGGTTCAGAAAGTTTGTTAGAAAAAACATTAGGAAATCTATTTCCCAAATCTCTGATTAATTTATCATTGTCATTAACGTCAAAACTAATATCATTAAAATTTACCAACTCGCTCGACGAAATCTTCTTGCGCCAGCTGGGATTCAGTGAGTCTAGCCAGGAACGTCCCATGAGTGGCACGAACTGCGCCTCGCTGTTGATTACGACCAACTCCATCCTTTGTTTGCTCGCTGTCTTGCCATGTAACCATTTAACTTCTACGTTGATCGCCCCGACTACGCTAATTTCTCGACCAGTGACAACCTTCAGTGAATGTTTGAAGATATTTAACGGAATATTTTCGAATTTCTCTTTATAATCTTGAAAAGAAATGACTGAACTGCAAGCTCCAGTGTCCACTTCCATCTGTATTACCTTCCCCTCAACTTCGATATCTGTATAAATGGGTTTATCTGATCTATTAGTGTAATTGATATTTGCCATCTTCAGCTCTTCATCATTGTTTTCATCTTCAATTTCATCTTCTTTTTGTTCTTCGTCTTCAGTGACCCCGTGTACGCGTTTCCTTCTATAACAATACTTGGCTATGTGCCCTTTCTTCTTGCAAATAACACAAAATAACACATGATGTCTTTTGAATTTCTACTTGTCGTAGCTTTATTTTCTTCTTCTTTATCCATCTTCTTTCTCCAATTTTGTTTTGTTACTGCATACTGATACTGTGGTTGCATCATTTCCGTTTGCGACTGTACCAATTCCCAATTCAAGGCCTTAGCACATGCATCATCAAACGACAAATCTTCATTATTCAGCAGTTTTGCTTGAACGTCCTTGTTATTGATACCTCAAACTAAACGATCTCTCAAGGCTGTCTTTAAAAAATCTCCAAAATCACACGACTGTGCTAACATTTTTAACTCTATTATATAATCTGCTATAGATTCACCGGTATTCTGATCACGTTTATAAAACTTAAGTCTTTCAGCTATGATGTTCTTTTTTGGTGCGAAATGCGTAGAAAGTATTTTTTCGATCTCAGAGAATTTTTTTTTACTAGGTTCTTCAGGAACTATCAACGATTTTAAAATTTTATACGTTTCTGCTCCAACAAGCGTAATAAATAACGGTACTTTAAATTTTTCTTCTACTTGATTTACATATAAATATTGCTTCATCCTTTCCATATAGCTTTCAAAATCTTCGCCTGGGACAAAATTTTCTATGGTCCCAATCAACGCCATAATGCCAACAGAATAGTTTTACACCTCTATGGTTTACACCTCTATGGTTTACACCTCGTCGCCAGTAATATGTTTTTCATAAAAAGAATAGACAATCTTTATAACAAACTGAAAATGTCTTTATTCTCGTGAATACAAAATTGTACTACTATTAGTTTTAACAAAAAATGTTCAGATTGAAAAAAACAGTGTTAAGCATTACAAAACCAATCTTATGTAACCTAAGTTCAAAGTATAATAATTGTACAGTCAAATCTAAAAACGAATTAAATATACATATCAAGTACTAATTACTCCTAACAGACTTATCAATAATAATCCACCGTGTATATATTAATATAAAAACTGTTTTCCAAAATAAATTGACTCACCTTCAAAAAGGCCTCTAAAAAGAGAAAAATAAAAAAAACGTTTTTGTAACTTAATTGGCGGCAATAGTTAAATTTTAATATTTTTCTCTTTTTAGTGGATTTTTATGAAGGAGGTTCAATTTTCTTTAAAGAAAGTGTAATTTCCAGTGAAAAATATCAAAACGACTTGAAGAAAAGAAATATTCAGTTTGAACGATCGATTATTCAAAGAGAAACAAAACACATCTGGCATACAATTTTATTGTGATTTATGAATTGTGAGTGACCAATGATTGATGTGTTTGGAACGGCAATATGATGTCATGTTGATGTGTTTTTCGAATTGCGGTCGCGTTTTGTTTCAATACATTTGTCATTATCGGACAACACAATATTTGTCTGCGGTGGAATGTTTTGCTTTTTTTATGTTTCTGAAATTTAAATACAATTACGTTACACGAATAAAATCAAATTATGCTGCTGAAATTTGTAACCTAATTTTAAATCAATTTGTGTTATTGGTGTATCTGATAAAAACAAAAGTGTGAGTCTGACCCATATACGCTCAAGAGGAAAGTGAAACTTTAGAATAATAAACTCGTTTCAATAATGCGTTATCCATTTTGCGTATAGGGATTCACGCCTTGACTTGATTTTCAAACTAACTTGACTTGAAATCAAGTCATGCTCAAATCAGGTAATTAAAATCCGAAAATTTATTAATGTCAAGTTGCTTGAAAAATCAAGTAGTTTCTCAAGACTACCTAACTGATTTTTCATTAATGTCATAAAAAAATGTATTGTAAATTATAGACGCTAGACAGCTAAGATTATTATAGTCAATATCAACATTTTTTAAAATTATTATTATTATTATACCATATTTTTAATTAATAATAGGTTATAATTATCATTAAAAAAATAAAAGTAGCATTTACGATTGGACGCTCTGTATATTTTCAGAACAATTGCACGTTACGGAAAATAATGAAACACATTTCTCAGATTTGTGTTCCCAGAACCCGTGTTATTAGTTCAATAAATCGCATTAATTCAACGGACTTAAAACTTCACAATGGAATAGCAATATTCATACTTTCCTGTTTCCAAAGGGTAAGCCTGCGTTAAAAGTTTTAATTATGTAAAGTACGTACCGATTGTCACAAAGAAAAAGAATTATAAATTCAGTTATATTATAGTTCACAAAACATGTTTCGCGTTTTATTTATTTTATCGAAAATTCAACGTAATAACGAGATTTACTTAGTTTAAAATATGTTTCAAAATATTTGATGTAAATATCCTCAGGGTCCAATTTTTCTTATAGATATATTATGTGGCTGTAAGTTTAATTTATATACGGTAGGGTCTCAGTAACGTGAAGTAATTATTGCACGTGGTATTTTTGTTTCCAAATACGTAGATAATATAATAACTGGTTAAAAATGTACACGGATTAAAAAATGTAAATAAAATAATCAAAAAACCTGACTGCGTAAAAAGTGAACCGAAAAGATAGGAACAATTTTGAATGATAATCGTCAAATAAATGAAATGAATATACTTTTGTGCACACCTCAGTTTTTATCAGTTAAATTTGATTAAACAAATCTAAAATATATTTTCATCGGTTAAAAAACTGCACACCTATATAATGTAATCGATATTTAAAAAAAACGTTTTAACAAAAAAATTAAACCGCCGAAAAACTGAAAAGCAAAAAATAATAAATCTTTAACTAAGTTCTATCTAAGTAGTTGAACGTATGTGACAGTCTAGTATATCTAAGTAATTTTGAGTCGGCGTCAACAATCCTTCGCCGGAAATCTATGAGCGTTCACGAAGTTAATGTCAGCGACAGAGCAACCCGAACGGGCACACACTGAGGGCACCGTCTTTGCGAGTGGTCGTGTGGAGAGCGCATGTTTGGAATGCTTGTCGCTTATCGCTGGAGATTTCACGTATCATTGTTAATTTGATTTGGTTATTTCTTTTAGTGATCTTTGTTCATTGATTGTTTGACGCCGACTCAAAATTACTTAGATATACTAGACTGTCACATACGTTCAACTACTTAGATAGAACTTAGTTAAAGATTTATTATTTTTTGCTTTTCAGTTTTTCGGCGGTTTAATTTTTTTGTTAAAAAGTTTTTATTTTATAATTTTTTGTGGCTATATAAATTATAATTGTAATACACAACTCAGCATAAAAATCTGTGAGTGAACAATAAATCACCCCTATTTTCCCACCCTTAGGGTAGGAATTTTTTTTCCAAATTTATATGGGACCAACTTCGGGGTATACCCTTTCCAATAAAAAAAGAATTATCAAAATTGGACTACTCTGTAAAAAGTTATGTTGTGTGGTCATACATTACAATCAGTGAGTGAACAATCAATCATCCCCCGTTTTCCTACCCTTAGGGTTGGAATTTTTTTACCAAATTTATATGGGACCAACTTCGGGGTATACCCTTTCAAACAAAAAAATAATTATCAAAATCGGACTACTCTGTAAAAAGTTATGTGTGGTCATACATTACAATCAGTGAGTGAACAATCAATCATCCCCCGTTTTCCTACCCTTAGGGTTGGAATTTTTTTACCAAATTTATATGGGACCAACTTCGGGGTATACCCTTTCAAACAAAAAAATAATTATCAAAATCGGACTACTCTGTAAAAAGTTATGCGTGGTCATACATAAAAAAAAAAAAAAAAATATATACGCGTCGACTTGAGAACCTCCTCCGTTTTTGTTTTTCGTCGGTTAAAAAAGGCTGGCGCTTCTCTTTCATATTGGATGTTAACATTATAACTAATAAAGAGAATCTTAAGTTCTTTTATATTTAAACATCTTTGGACGCATCAGATGTGTCTGTTCAACTCGTTACAACATTACCTTCGACTGCAAAAGTTATCGTTTGATGTGTCAAAACAGGAGCAGAACTCAAATAACTCTCGAATGCTTGAGCAGACTCATCTTTAGACGTTAAGCAATACACACTTTGGCGTATCGAGAATAGTCATCTACGAATACAATTATATATACCTTTTATGACCAGGCTATGAAATAGGCTTAATTGGCCCCATCACGTCTGAATGAATTATTTGGAGTGGTCTCTCAGTTCTCCTTCTATTTTGTTTAAATGGAAGTTTTTCCATTTTTGATAGTACCTATACAATATACATACTTCGCATTCTCTAATTGAGTCTTCAAACCTCACATGTTCTAATTTCTTTTCTTTCTTTTGTAACATTTTCAGATAATTCAAAGACGCATGCCCTAGTGACTAGTCTAATATGCCATAGCACAACTTCGCTCTGACTAGTTTCTGAAAACAAATTCTCTGATGGAATTAGGTGTTCCACGTCTTCTTGTTTTCCAATGTTGTTGCCGAGACTCTAGGTACTATAATATATCTTAAATTTTTCAATCATTTTCATTTTTTGAGATTCATTTCTAAAAATTTTGACATTCTTACGGATAAGCTTTTCCCGCCGCTGCATGTGCAAGAACGTCGATTTTTCCCTCAGCTTCGCTCTGCACAATGCCGGTTTTTTTAAGAGAGCTCTACTTACTCGAGCGCTGTCAGGTAAACGTAAAACTATAAACCAATACTTGGTTTACAACTCATACAATATCGATTGTTATTCGCTTTATTTTATTGTTTGTTTTTGTGATACCCTTACCAGTACATTCAAACTAGGGTTTGTAACGAACCTCCCTTCGCTTTTCCAATCTTATATTTACGACAAATTCGCAAATTTTAAACAACTTAAACATCTGAATTTGGTTTCGCAACTTTTTATGCGAATGTTTTTAGCGAATATTTTTACGCCAATGTATTAGTAGAGTTATGTATGTAATATTGAGTTCGTTCCAAGCAGCCAGCGACCGGTTACGAAACCGTCGCCCGCATGCGCAGTAGGGAGAACGAAGCTGTTAGTGGCGATTTTAGAACACGTTTTAACTACTGCGCATGCGGGTGACATTTTCGAAACCGTTCGCTGGCTGCTTGGAAAGAATCTATTAATATATAATATTGGGTAGTATTTAAACGAGTGACTGTAAATTACAATTTTGGGTGACAAAAATAATCAATTTGGGTTACTGTATTACTAAGTGAGCGACTGACTGCGCGTGACGAGAAAATAATAGTTGGGTGACTAAATTACTAAGTGAGCGACTAAATTACTAAGTTGTTAATAGTTAATTGTTTGAATAGAACTGCGTTTTCTAAAAAATATATATTTAATTGACTGTCAATTAAAACGCAGTTCCATTCAAACAATTAACTATTTAATTCGCATACCCCGTTATCATTCACCCCGGAATAGTTTTTTTAAAAACTCCACATGTGACATTTGCCCCTTCCCGTTTCACTGCGAGACAATTCGCATACCCCTTTATCGTTCACCCCGGAATTACAATTCGCATACCCGTTTATCGTTCACCCCGGAATTACAATTCGCATACCCGTGTATCGTTCACCCCGGAATTATTTTTTTAAAAACTCCACCTTTGCCCCATCGCGTTTCTCTGCGAGACAATTCGCATACAAAAAAAGCGGCGGTTTTCAATCTTCATGAAAATGTGAGTTTTAAGTTGTAGTCTCAAAGTGAAAAAAAAAAATAAAAAGTAAAAACAAAAGAAGATATCTGCTTCAAAATTACCGAAGGCATTCTAGTCGCTAACTTAGTAATTTAGTCGCTCACTTAGTAATTTAGTCACCCAACTATTATTTTAATATCTCAAGTTATTAAAACTATCTCATCACCAGTCACCATTTTTTTTTTATTCGACCGTTTTATAATTCCCCTATAATATTGATAAAGAGCACAAAGCTGAAAGCATCACACGCATTGGATTGACTCGGACCGGTCGACTCGACTCGGCACTGTCTACTGAAAACGGAATTTTGTCGATTCGGTTGCGTATTATACGCTGCCGTGTCGAGCCGAGTTGACCGGTCCGAGTCGGTACAGTGCATGTGGTGTTTTACTTGAACTATAATATTATTGATCATACATATTACATAACCATTAATTATTATGTTACTAAATTGCCTGATTTTTCGACAAATAATAGTACCTAATTTGAATTTTTTGTAATTTTAGATAATATAATTATCAATTGTAAAAATAATTTCAAAAAGTAAATATTCGTATTTGTAATCGCAATATGACCTTTTATCTCCCGAATTCGCATATTATTATACAGACAAAAAATGTAGAAACGCTTCCATCTCAATACCACAGAAAATTTGGAAGAAAACGAAATGACAAAACACACGTCTCGTTATAATTTTATAATATTATGTTAGTATGAATTTCAATTACTAAACGCTTGTTATGCACAAGCACAAACCGTAAATTCTTAACAAACTTTACAACTTTACATATTGTACTTTATGACCTTGGGAAACTTAGAAATTTTAAAATGCGTATGTTTTTGGAAGGCGAATTGGTGTGGATATAGGCGCAGTTAGTAACAGGTAAACTTAAAATAACTCAACTGGAAAGTGCAAAAATAAACCCGATGTGAAAAAACTCGGCACGAAATCGTTTTAACCTTTTGTACGTGGGATTGGATCACAAACTCAATCTCAGCTTAATATACCTTTCTCTGTTACACAAACTGAACGCATCATGTTTATTGGATATTGTTATTGTTTACCACAGTTATGAATACCAACTACTATAAGAAAGCAATTGTTCCAAAAGACTACACACGAATACCTAGGCAGTGTACGTAAAGATTATTTCCCAGAAAATCTTAATTACTTCTAATTTGTCACGTTCCTTCGAACTGCGACAAAAGATGGTGTGATAAAACTCAAGATCAAGTGGGTCAAATTGCTTTTAAAAGACATCTCTGTATAAAGGGACTATTTTTTTTCTCTGTGAATGTCCGGCTGTTAAAAGCACTCAGATCTAAAGTGCGGCCAAAATATGTCATTGTTTTTACTATATTTTTATTATATTTCGATGAAAATGTCACCTTATGAGAAAGATATGACAGATATATACACTTTCGTTTCGTTGTTGAGTGTTTACCGGTTTACCGTTAACATTGTGGTGAAGATTTTTTTCAAAATGGTTACAGTTTTTTGAATTTGTAACAGAAGCAAGGCCGTATACAGGGGGGGTTAGGGGTTCAACCTCCCCCCCGAAATGCTTTAGCCAATCCACCGTTTTATACATACTTATAAAATATTTTCGACTCTTTTTTCGGATCTGTGGATTCCACGTTTTTCGGCATCCATTTGAAATGTAACATTGAAGGATGAATGACAGAAATGCTCCATCTCTCTCACTCATCTTTCATTGTTACATTTCATATCATAATATTATGCCGCTTTGGGGTTGATCGCAAGTCAGTACAAGATTAAATAAGTTTTTTCGTAACTAACAATTACATTTATACAAATAATACGGATTCATGAAAATGTTTGGCAAACTTGTCATATTATCTCATATATGCTTAGCATATTATTTGTTGTTTTATTAGCATGTAGCATATTTTAGTAGCATAGGTATAAGAATATTTATGATATACATTCTAACACAGAAATTGAACGCATTTTCAGTCAAATTAATGTAGTTAAAACTAAGCTTCACAACTTTTTGTCGGTAAAAACTTTAAATACCCTTTTAAACATCCGATTCGGCCTAAGAGGGCAGGGAAAATACTACTATTCTTAAGGCCGCTGCACACGAGGCTAGAAACGCTGCTAGGAGTTCTGCTAGCCGGTAGGCTTGGTACGAAGCTGGGAATGACGTCACTGCGGGCTGCCTTGCTAGCTCAGAAGATAGGTTTTAAAATTAGGACAGGGACTACTTTCCCTGCTAGATCTGCTGCTAGGTATGAGCAAGAACCAATCAGGAGTATCTTGTCACGTGGGCGACTTGAACAAACACCCACATGGCGTCATTCTGCTCAGAGTGGGACACAACAGACACGTTTTGCTCTGTGTTTATATTCGGACTGTCACTGCGCGCGCACAAGATCTATTCACAAATCAAGCTTGAAAAGTAGACTCGTGTGAAGCGAGCACTTAACAGCAATCAAGAAAACCAGCGCTATAAAACTAGTACGCAAATCTAGCAAGGAATCTAGCCTCGTGTGCAGCGGCGTTTACACAGTTCCGGATAACGTACTGCGTTCTATAGGTGCCAAGAAGTGTTATAGTCTTGACATTGAGGCTTCCGCGTCTACATGCTCATCAGCTGCCAATGAAGACCAAGATATTAATATTTTGTTCGATAGCATAGTCGATTAAAAAACAAAATACAGTATAATCTCACTAATCCGGCACTTCGATAGATTGGCACGTCCAATAATCCGGCACCCTCCGCCCACGCCTCTCTATACCTGTGCGCTTCGGTTGCTGCGTCGTCGACTAGCAGTCTAACCTCAAAACTTATCACGTGCACGTGCTTACGTATTTGTTTTTTTCAAGTGAGAATAGTTTATAGTTAAAAATGTCAAATAAACGCGAACACAAGGACACTAGATTTGAATAATAAAATGGAGATTTTAAAGAAGTTAGATAGTGGAGAAAACATGTACAAATTGGCAAAAGAATATGGTGTTGGGCGTGCTAATATACACGATCTTAAGAAAAAAGGCAAAAGATAGTAGACCACGTCAAGACAATGGAATCTATCACTATAATCCAGTAATCCGAACATTCCAATAATCCGGCACCCTCCGGTTTTTAATAGTGCCGGATTAGTGAGATTACACTGTAGATCTTAATTTTGTTAACTAATAAACATTTAAAATTAAATGACGTTTTATTACACATTAAAAAATGTTAATAGCGTAGTTTTTAGCATTATTATAAAGCAATTAGCATAACTTTGGCAAAATTTTAACAACAGTTTAGCAAATTTTATGTTAGTCTTGTTGAAAACACTGATTGGAACAAGGAATTTTATTAGTATCAAATATTTAATTGAACAATTTGGAATAATAGATAATTGCATCCATGAAAAACTAAATTACAATATTCAAAAATTAAAAAATATATAACTATAACTATAAGATGAATAAAAGTGGGTGTAAACATGTAGTCCTCCGCAACTCAAAATTTGTCACGATAGTCAATACCTCGCAATTCGCAGTGCATTGGCCAAAAAACATTTTCTTACATTCCGTTAATATAGATGTATCAAACGAAGGTTAACCAGGCCTATGTTGATGTTTGGAATGTGCTCTGCTTTTATAGTGCTCTAAAATATGCGCAAAATGCTCATTTCTGTAATTCTTTGTCATCGTCACTGTTGAATTTAAAGGCATACGAACTGTTTACGCATTAATTAAAGTATTTAGTATGTATCTACAGTTGAAAATTTATGACTTTATTTTTTTAAATGATAATTTAAAGATACTGAGTAAGATGAAAGTTGTTTATTAATTTCAGTAATAATTTGTTCTTTGGTAATCTTGCAAAAATTTGAACGGATTTCGTTGTCTTAAAATGTGAGGTGTTTTTTTTTTGTGTAAGGTAGTGAAAATAGCATACATACGACATTTTAAAAAAATAAATAATAGGTTCGTTATATTATTTTGATATGTACCTACGTATTTATATATGATTAGTGATTATATCTCATGTTTCGCTCTCAAGATCACTTGTAGACATGTCTTTGTACACAGAGGGAGCCACAATTCAGAAAACACACACACACGTTACAAAACAACAAAAGTTGTTTTAAGCGGGTGGATATAACATCAAAAAGATATAGTATCGAAATTAGGTTTTCTTGTATTAATGGCGAGTACCTGGGTGACCGAGCTTTGCTCGGAAAGTTAAATAAAATACTGATATGCTGATATCGCCAAAACTTTGAGAACCGTAGGTTCTCTGTCGCTTCCCTTTGTGGAGCCTACGTCTCCACCTTTGTTACAGTCTTACCTCGCGGGGCTGCGCCCCGCTCGGTTGTAATCAACACTAGTCGAGCCTTCGGCTCTCCATATAAGAACCGTAGGTTCTCTGGGGAAGCTTCGCTTCCTTTTGTGGAGCACTAAGATAATATTGCTGAAACAGTTTGACTCCTTTGTGGAGAGGATTGTCGGCCCTTATCGCAATCCGGTACTTGTAAAACTGATTCGCCGTCATCTTGATCTATGATATTGCATCTTTCGCTTCAAATTTAGGTTAAAAATTTATTTATTAAAATTACTCACCTATTGGGCTTTGACATGCTCACTCCTGACATCTGGTGGCTAACATAAATAAAATGTGACTGCATTTAGTCGATCTCTCATCTGTGAACAGTACTCCATTCCGCATTCGTACTTTTAAATTCTTATAAAATGAAATAAATAAAAAGCTTTGAAAATAACTGAACTTAAAAAATCAATGAACGTTTGCTTAAAAAGATGATTTTATGTTATCAAGTAAGTATACAAGTGTAACGTTACTATTATACTATATAACCTCATATAGTTTTAATATAACAATTTATTGTCTATAATTAATTTTTTTATCTACAGATACTGCTAAAAAAACAGGATTTGAAAGAAAATGCTATACCTTCAATCAATTTGTCTGGGAAAAAAACACAGCTACTGATCAGAACCATAGGATTCAATTATTGTATGAATTAGGCAATAAAGAAAATGATGATAGTCTTATTGTTGAAAACTAAGATAATAATGAAGTTTATGATGATGATCATAACGACAATCAAAGTGAAAGTAATTATTTCACTAAAAAATTAGTTTTAGTTACAATTTATTATAATTTTCATTGATGTTTGATGTACTGAATCTTTATTTTCCAAATTAAATTTTTTGTTCTTCTTTTCTCTTGTTCCTCTGTAGGTATCCTACGGTTCTCATCAGTAGCTGTGTTTTTTTTCCCAGGTAAATTGACTGAAGGTACTTATAGCATTTATTTTCTTTCAAATGCTGTTTTTTAGCAGTATCTGTAGATAAAAATATTAATAATAAACAAACTGTATATTATAACTATGAGGTTATAATATAATAGTAACGTTACAGTTGTATAGTACTTACTTGAAAACATAAAATCATCTTTTAAAATGTGCAGAGCAAACTTTCATTGATTTTTTAACTGCAGTTATTTTCAAAACTTTTTATTTATTTCATTTTTTAAGAATTTAAAAGTACGAATGGGAGTACTGTTCACAGATGATAGATCGACTAAATGCATTCACATTTTATTTTTTATGTTAGCCACCAGATGTCAGGAGTGAGCATGTCAAAGCCCAATAACAATAATTGTTTATAACTTTCTTTCAAATACGTATTTATTTTAATTAAGTCTCACTTGGATAGTAATTAAAGATTAACTGTCATAATATTTTGAAAACAATTGTTTCATTGTATAAAATTCCAAAACCTACTTACAATATTTAAGTATTTTCATACGTCAAAAAATTGATTTTTATAATGATAAAATTTGTAAGAAAACGATTTTTTCAAGAGATGAGACCTAGCTAAAACGATTTTTTGCCCCCCAAAATCCCTTTTCAGTAAATTTCATCCAAATCGTTAGGGCCGTTTTCGAGAAAATATTTAGGGACATAGGTACATAGGTACATAGATACATAGGTACATAGGTACAAGATTAGCTCGTTTAATAATATAGGGATTAGATTGGTATTACAGCTAGCGTGCTGGCCCTTGGTTCAACTGTCGTGAATATTATTCTCACCTCCTTGGATGCCTTTTAACTTGATGTCTTTTGATGCAATTAGACACTACCGACCTTGTTGTCAAGTGTCTACAATTTAAAATACGTTTTTACAATTTGTTGTTGATGATTAATAGTCCTGTTTTGATATTGTCAAACATTGGTTTTCTCACATTGTGTTTTAGTCTAACTCTAAACATCCTGCATGTGATCTTGAGAGCGAAACATTAGATGTAATTGTATGATCGAGCGAGCCCGCAGAAGTCGGGCGAAGCTCGATCGTAATTATAACGATTGTTTCGCTCGAAGAGATCACCCCCAACCCAAGCCTTGTTCCATTAAATGGTAAAGGGAAGTAGAATCAGGATCACCCACCCGTGATCTCTTCAATTCGTCTTCACTTTGAACTTTATGACATAATCTGAAGTGAGATGGCACTGGGCTGTCTCTTTCTTAGTTTTTCTGGATTGTGGCTCCCTCTGTATACAAAGGCATGTATTACATGTGATCTCTTCGAACTAAACAATCGATATAATTAACATCGAGCTTCGCCCACCTTCGGCGGGCTCGCTTGATCATATAATTTAGATACTGTCTATCAGTCAATTTTTAGACATTTGCGAATGCGAATATCTGTCACCGATATTCGCAAATGCAAATGTGAATATGCAGTTTTCAATACTGGCACCATTTGTTCAAGACTAAAATTTGGCAACTTATTATTGGCGCGCAAGTAGCAAGTACACATCTGCAGTGGTTCTATAGGTTGATTATATTAATTCTTAGTCTAAAGCTTTATTACCTAATGTAAAAGTCAAGGCTGATAAAAGATATAATTTATTGCAAGGTTACCTTAGCGAAAGAACTAAAGTTATTTTTAAAAAAAGCAGTAAGTAAAAAATTTCCCTAATAGCAATACTAAGAAATTAGTTTGTCTTATTTAATATTATTGACGTAAAAACGTCTATTCGCTCATTAAGTACAGTGATAGCCGGTCGAACTAAAAAATTTTTAAGACATATTGTTTTGTTTAAAATTTATATAAAAAATATGATAATTGGAAAAATTTCAAATCGATGATAACACTATCAAAAATAGTTCCGAAACTCCTTAATGTTTATGGGCCGCTTTAATGATTACACATTTTTTTCTTTTCTTGTAGTTAATGGCAGACTTTCAAATGAATTTGCTGGATCCCTTTTGAAATATTGAGAATCGTGAAATATACCTACCATAAAACATACACAGTTTACGAATTGAACTTTGAACAAACTGTACGAATGTTAATGCAATAACTGTTCAAATATAAAAAAAACTTGTTGATTAAACCATGTGTCTGCAAAGTCAAGGCTACTTAATCTTCTCTTTACCTTCTTTTTTATGCAGTATACTGTACCACTGGTACAGTGACCATAAAATTTTGTCGTAATTTGTCTGTTTATTCAAAATGTTTAAAAATAGTATTAGTAAAGAAAAATTATTATTATTTGAGCACATTTGTTATCTTATTTTTTAAAAAGGTTTCATATAAGTATTCATATAATATACTCAAACAGCTGTTTTATGTTACCGGCTAGGTGCCCCACCGATACCTAACACTGTTATATTGTAATACGGAGGTACATTATATTATTATATCGTATCGCTACCGGATCAGACGTCACAAATGATGTTTCAAAATATCATTTTTAACTTCACTCTATTGTAAATTTCCAAGAAAAGGGAAGTTATTGGTTTCGGTCCGATTTTTCAAAATCGAATTTTCATGAGATCTCGACGTTTCGGTCCTAGGAAACTATTCTGACTATTTTTGAATTGACGTCCGTATATGTGTGGGTGTGTTAAAAAATGTTTGTCGTACGATACCTTTAGAATGAATCAATTGATTTAGATTAAGTTTGCGACATTCGAAAATATTTATTGAGATTTAGATCTGATTAAATTTGGGAGTTAATCGGTCAAGTAATTTGAAAGTTATTCCAAGATAAAAATTGAAAATAACTTTTTTTCACATATTTGTCTCATAACTTCTAATCTACTTGTTTATGTGGTGATCAGAAAAGTTCTTTAAAACTTAAATTAGCTATATATAAAAAAGCCTATCATATATTTACAGAACTTTAAAATAATTCTAAAAAAAAGTACTAAAATAAACAACAATTTTTTTCCTGACAGAAATTCTTAACCATTTTTTTAAACCTTCCTTAAAATACCTAATCTAGATCACAATTGTATCAATTTATTGAAATATAACGGAACGTTTTAGAGCTAGCCCATAGATCAATCGGTTTCCATATTTTTTTATAAGAGAACAAGTGCCGTAGTAAAAAAACGGCCGTAGATTTCCCTTTGACCATTTTTATAGAATAATTTTGAGTTTCAATAGATGAAAAATTGTTCTCATTTTTCATTACAAACGTAAATTTTAAATATATAGTATATTGGTAAACGAAACGGAACGTTTGTGCTATAAGCATGATGGTCAGGATTCAATTTTATAACATACCTATCTGTTTATCGCACAGAACTGGCAATAATATATAATTTTTTTAGCAGAAGTAGCCTATTTTTGTTAAACATTGTGTGAACATGTACGTTTTTAACATGTGTATGTAATAAAATTTGAAATTCGATTTTCACCCTCAATGTCTGCTAGACTCTCATCCAAATGTCTAATAAACGTGAAACTTTACAGTCGTATGTAGTTTTGACGACAATACAGTATTCTGATATTTTGGGTATAGCAGCATTATATAAGCTAAACAGGAAAATAAAAAAGATACAAGTGTTAGAAGCGACGGTGTTGACGGTGGGAAAACGTATATTAAGTCATTTAAAATTTAACTATGACATAGGTATAATGACTAAAAATTTGAAAATAAAATAAAAAAAAACATCTTTATATCAATACACCAAAACAGAAAATAAAATTTATTTTGCTTCTATAATATTTTAAAGCGTGAGACGGTTACTTTGTCTTTATTTGATTTTATTTATCGAATGCCCCACGCCTTTAAACGTTAGAAAACAGAGAAATGTTTTTACGACTTTTAAGTTTGTTGGCATAAGGATGCTTTTAATTTTTTCCTTTATATTATTACATGATGTTTTCATTGCAACTAAAATTAGTGTACAGTTCTATGCGAGCGTGAATCACTCAATATCCACGCGCGTATTGAAGGGTTAACGATTAAAAATTGCACCCCTCAATTTGCTCCCGGCTGCAGTTTAGTGTGAGCGAATGCAAAACCGAAAGCATATTCATTTAAAGTTCGATAAAAGTGCGAGAGTAGAATGAGTATTCCCTTTGTGTAAATACGAGCACGTAGGGCAATATGGACATTGAAAGGGCCTTTAATGGACATATATCCCCATACACTTGCGTTTGTGTGTACTGACAAAAGAACCCTCTCTGTTTATATGCTCGCATGTTTGCATAATGACGTACAATGTACAAGGCCACCCAATATACAAATCCTCGAGGTCTGCTGTCCTGGTTTCGCCAGATTTCAAATGCTCATCCTGCCCGACCGAGCGACCATAATAAAAAAAAAGTTAGGGTGCACATTTCAGTAAATATTTATGTTTATCGAGTTTCAATGAAAATGTACACATTTTTATTAACAGAATAGTCTAGAGCAGGGTTGTCAGATTTATTTTTCTGAAAGGACATTTATAAGATTTAGGGATGTTGGCGGGCAAGACTCTAAATTAAAAACTAAAACACATACTAAATTAAAACAATTTACATATAAAGGTAATATAAAAAAATAATTATCTTAAGCTTGGAGATCTAGACACCTGAGGTTTTTGATAAGCTGATTGATGCCAGGTGTCTAAAATCCTCACTGGATAGATTCTGGTCCCGGGCCGTATTGAGATGTCTTGAGGGCAAAGCGAAAATAGAGCACATAACGCTAGTGAAGCGGTATATGCGTGCAATAGATAAATGAAATATTTAGAAACAATTCGGGGGGGTTTGAACCCTGTTTACAACCTTCTTCTTAATTGAAGATCCGTAAGGATCGATCAGTGTAAAACTGAAATAATATACTTCAATTTCTTTTAATAAGAAAAAATACGTGCTGAATTGTACTTTTTGAACTTATTCACTGGTCGTAGAGGGTCGAACAGTATAATGTAAGTAATTCCACAACCCCATTGAAGTGTGTAATAGAAGCTATTTCGTTCTCCCAACAGATCAATTAGTTGGCAGCACTGGGCTCAGGTGCTTGTTTATGTCTGCCAACTGTGCGCGCACAAAAATCACTATAAAGCCCCCGTTTCAATCTGTCCACTGTTTTTCACATTTTATGACTTTAAATGCTAGAGTTATTTTTACTGTTCTGGAACCCTTGATTTCTATTTTAAATTAAACGAAAACTTTATTTATATTGTGTTTATTTGAAAAGATACCACTAGAAAGTAATAGCAGATCGTATATCTAGTGGCGTAATGAGGTATATTTCAGCTGTTTTTTGCTTACAAAATGTAAATATTATTGATTTCAAGCTACTCTTTTACAAACCCTCTGTCTCCTACAGTAACATGTTTTCTACTTAATAAAACTCCAACATTAACTGACTGACAGACAACGCGGAGTCTAAGGCGGTGGGTCTAGAAGCCTGATTTGCACAGGAGTTTCTCATATGACGTACGTGAGCACTAAGAAAGGACTTTGGAAAATTCATCTCTTAAGGGGGTTAATCTTCTTAATTAAAACTCTAACACCCACTGACTGACGACAACCTATAACCTAAATTGGTGGGTCTACAAGCATGAAATTTTGCACAGGAGTCCTTATATAACGTAGGTGAGCACTAAAATAGAATTTTTGAAAATGTATCTCCTAAGGGGGTTAAAATTGAATCCGTAAATTAAAAAAAATGTCAAATGTCGACTAATTTTAGAAGATACCAAAAATTGCAGACATCCGATAAATAGCCAACAAATACTACAATAATATACGAGTACGTTGGATAAAAAATTGTTTTCAATCGAGTGCGGAGCTGCGAGTAGCGGCTAGTACCTAAATAAAGGTCTTAATTGTGAGTTTTGAAATGAAAATAGAACAGAATTGTATAGCACACTTTCCTACGATTTTAAAATATATGAAATGTTCTGCAGATTCCCAGAAACAAATTTGTTGACCATTTTTTCGTGAAAATTTCAAAGAACAAGGTTCAAACATATTTCATTTCAATTCGAAATTCTACAAGTTTAATGAATACTCTTTAACTCTAATATCTTCTCAAAGTTCGTTGCAGTCTTTGTTTAGGTTATTCTGTTGGTAACTTTTATGTCACGGTCAATTCTCAGGCATGAATTGCACAATAAAATAGATAAGAAAATTGCAGGGTCCGTTATTGTGAAGGGCCCATAACATGATTGTGTACAAATAGACGTAGGTATGGTTAGTTGTGTCGAAGCCGGGAGCAGTATCCCTGGAGACCACTAAACTGTCATAATGTCTACCCGACTTACAAGTATTTTATTCTCAGAAGAAACATCAATTTACTTTGTCGAGAAGACATAAATTCGCCAACAAAGATATGCGCCAACCCCTTTTTAACAATAGAGTGTCCAATCAAAATGTAATTTCTTATTGCAGTGAAACTTCTTATTTCTGTCACGGAAGTTGATAATAATCTAGGAATCAAAGGATGAGAAAAGCCCACGGAGAAGTCTGAATATTAACATTATAAAGGGTATTTGATTTATACAATTATACTGACTTTGCGTGTTTTTCTTCATGTGAATTACACTGAATGCAACATTATATCAAGTTACGCGGGGTGTGTTTGTGCAATCGTGCATCTTCGGAACTCTTTACCCTTATCACTAGACTCTTATTGGAACTTGATGAAACAAGCGACAGTAGCATATGCTTAAAAAACTAATGATGTGTAAAATAATCATGTAACATCACTGACTGAGCAGATTTGCCTAATGCAGGGGTCGGAAGAGCCAGTAAGTTACAATTTACAAAATTTCCCAGTTTTTAAAGATCCACTAAACATTTTCGTTTCAGTATTATAGAGGACGACACGTCGCGACGGGGGCGGTGCGGGTGAGACGCGAATGGAAATGGCTGAGAGATAGACATGGTACTCAATCATGGATCTATTGGACGATTTTTTAGGGTTTACCTATATAATAAAATAATTATCTTTTGCGTATGGACCTGGAGAGCCACAATTTTCAATCAAAAGAGCCGCAGGTTGCCGACCCCTGGCCTAATGGGTAGTATCTACTTATCGCTCCATTCATACCAGTTTCAAAAATTTACTCCAAACGGGCGTTCGTTTACTACAACCGTGTGTATTTTGAAAATAGTTCATTATAGAGAGTTATTATAGAGATTCTTTCTACTCTTTAGGGATGTATGAGGTATACAGTCATAGACAAAAGTAGGTTATCTATACTAATATATAAAGCTGAAGAGTTTGTTTGTTTGTTTGGTTGAACGCGCTAATCTCAGGAACTACTGGTTCGAGTTAAAAACATTTTTTTTGTTGGATAGTCCATTTGTCGAGGAAAGCTATAGGCTATGTAATATAGGAATAGGAACAGAGCACCAATGAAAAATGTTGCAAAATATAACTCAAAATTTGTCCGTCCGACAAATTACAAAAACTTTTGAATGGTAACTCCGATCATCATGAAATTTTGACACAACAGTCATCTCGTTAAACTAAGATGAGCGTGCGTACTCATGTCCCTCCCCCCCATTCGTTCTTTTGCACCCGGATGAAACTGGGCAGGACCGCTAGTATATTACAAGATAGTAGCGACAACGTCTGCAGATTGTACCAAAACTCCTATTTCGGTACAGTTTGTTATACAGCATCTAATTAGCATATGTAGGAGTGAGTAACTAGCATAGAAGATACTGTGCCAGCATCTCACTTGAACAGTAATTAAATCTTTCAATTTCATTGGCTAGTTGTCAAAAGTAAGCTGTATCAGTAATAAATAGATGAATTAATTTTGAACAGAGAGCTTCTTATATGTGACAACATATCCTAAAAATTACATTTTCTCGGTGATATTAAACTATAAATGCCCGGTTTTCCCAAAACAGCTTATGTTAATTTAATATATTTAGTAGTGTTCTGAAGTTTTGAATACATGTCACAAATATATTAAAAAATAACTTGACAAAGTTCCATTCATTTCTCGATGATTTGAGATACGGCTTACACATCCTTAAATTGTAATACATATTCAATTTTAGCACAAAAGTTGAGATATCTTTCAAAAATCGCGTCGTGAGAACCCTGTATTTATTTATGACTTTTATCGAGAACTATTATTTATTTTTACTGTTTATATTACGTAGATTGATTGTCCTAGATAATAGAAAACTATTAAGCGTCATTCATAATGTCATTTAATGTATATATTTTTCTACATAGAAAATAAACACGCAAAAAATAAATGCTTCCCCACACGCATTAGTTATTTCAGATTCAATTAGTTGAAATTAATAAAGCTATTAACTTGTTGTACGATTAGTTTTTTTTTATTGTTTCTTTACATAGGTTTAGTAGGTCATTGCCAGAGGTCAATGAATTAATTATGTTAAACTTTTCCACTATTGGAAATTTCAAACCGATGTGTTTCGACTCGAAAACTGTTTCCTACAAAAACTGTAGAGTCGAGCTCCCGACATTTTGGTATACTTTGTGACCGCATGTCGGAGGGGGCGGCGGGGGATATACCGCTTTAAAGTTCCGGAAAACCCGTTTTTGCCCCATAACTCGGCCATTATTATCGGGGAAAAAAATGTTCCAACAAAAGTTGTAGATAAAAAGAATCCGCGTAAGCTCGTTCCAGACCGGGTCTGATCAAACAACTCGTTCGTGAGATATCGCCATTTTAGTGCGCGAAATTTTGAAAAATTGAATGCCGTTCTAAAAAAAACATTGCAGCTATGAGCTTAATTTTCTTTTTATAGCAAAGGTACTAACGACCCATTCTTTTCACTGGAAGCTGGTGTAACGACCCGAACAGGGTTAAATAAAATCTTTATCAGGAAAGTGAACAATCGGCAATAGTAATAATTTATAAAACAAAGTAATGCTTAGTGATACAAAAAAGAAACGGATCCATGCATAAGTAAGTAAGAGGACCGGCTAAGGCAGTAGGGTGATAGCATTCATTTGAGAAACATTACGCCTGCTCAGAAAAAGAATAGAAGTGCACAATATTTCGTGTTAAATTGATTTTTGCATTTACATTGAAAGTTTTTTATGTGCTATTCTTTCGTAAATACGTTAATAAATATTATATTACGTTTTTGTTGAATTTTATATTCATTTTATTTTATTTTTGTACCCGTCAACACATTATTAAAGTCTTGGTGGTGTTGCACTGGACGCGGTGGGTCGAGTAGAACCGACAGGAGAGGGGGAAAACGAATTTTGTTAAATCTCCCATAAATTGGTTCTAATTGACGTATCGACCTAAGCCAGAAGCTATTTTTAGGGTTCCGTACCCGAAGGTCAAAAGGGACCCTATTACTAAGCCTCCGCTGTCCGTCTGTCTGTCCGTCTGTCTGTCTGTCTGTCAGCGGGCTGTATCTCAAAAACCGTAATAGGTAGAGAGTTGAAATTTTCACAGAGTATGTATTTCTATTGCCGCTAGAACAACAAATCATTAAAAAAAAACCCAAAACTCCCCAAAGAGGAGCAAATTCAGTTTTTTGCTTATAATTCGCTCAATTTAAATCAGATCGTTTCGAGACCTGTCTTAAACGAAAGAGCAGAAAATTTTACATAGATTTTGTATAACAAAATTCGTCGAAACACTTTTTTTTATACAGCTTTATATAGAAATAAAATGTATAAATTCAATTTTGTCTAATCCATAGCATACACGGGGGTCGTCTGTCTTCGTTTGTTGCATACTGTACTATGGGAATATAAAAATTGCGTATGTTTTGTCTTAAATAAAAAAAGATTGCATTTGTTCAAAAACGAATGTCATTTCAAATCTTTTGACATTATTATTTTGTGAAATGCAACGCCTTCTGAGTTAACGATTTGAATAACTAATTTTAATTATTAGAACATATTGCTTTGACAGATGCAAACGTCATTTTTGACATTTTTTACCATTCCAACACCATGGATGAGCGGAATGAAACCAAATTTTGGGAGGATATTTGATATGCAAATATGAAGAGGCCTATTGTTTTTGAGAGACGTCGGCGCAAGCGCAAAAGAAATATATATTATAATGTTGTTTTTATAAGATAATAGTATACTTTTCATAACGGCTTATTATTTTGTTTTACAGGAGTTTTGTAAAATAAATTTTTGAAAAAAATCGGCGCATGCGTAGAAGAAATATATACTATAAGGCTGTTTTTTTATATAATAACGGCATACTTTTCATAACGGTTTATTATTCTATCTATGTTTACAAAAGTTTTGAAAATTTTTTGGGAAAAATTGGCGCATGCGCAAAAGAAATATATGCAATAAAGTTGTTTTATATAATAATAGTATATATTTCATAATGGTTTAAAAGAAAGTTTTGTAAAAAGTTTTAGGGGGAAAGGCGGCGCATGCGCAGGAGAGATATGTGCTATAACATTGTTTTTATATAATAATGGTATATTTTTCATAATGGTTTAATATTCTAAAGTTTGAATTTTTTTTTGGGGGAAATCGGCGTTTGCGCAACAGAGATATTTGCCATAACGTTGTTATTTGATATAATGGTATATTTATCAAAAGTTTATATTATTTTATTCTACAAGAAATTTTTGTAAAAAAAGTGTTTATAATATAAAAACGCCGGGGTGTATTATGTAAAATTTCACGCCTTGAAATTCTTGAACTACTTGCATACTCCCACTGGTTACATATTGTTATAGCGCCTCTCTTGTTTCTTTCACAAAAGTATTTAAAAAGTACATAGTGTACGGAACCCTTCGTGTGCGAGTCCGACTCACACTTGACCGGTTTTTTCATTTTTTATCTACAATTAAATGTGACAAGTGAAAAAAAAATTTCAAACTCAACTGATGGTGAACGAAATAAAGTATTGTTACATAAACTGTCTCTCTTTTATGTTATGTCTGATCAGACTCGGTCTAGAACGAGCTTACACGGCTTCTTTTTCTCTACAACTTTTGTTGGAACATTTTTTTCCCCGATAGTAATGACCAAGTTATGGAGCAAAAACGGGTTTTCCGGAACTTTAAGGCGGCATATCCCCCGCCGCCCCTCCGACATGCGGTCAAAACTATACCAAAATGTCGGGGGAGCTCAACTCTATAGTTTTTGTAGGAAATTTTTTTCGATTCGAGACACCGGATTCAAGGCTTTTTTTCCCAATCCACTCCACTACAGTGAATTGATGATAGTTTTATTTGTTTTAAAATTTCTGCATAAATATTACTAATTTACATTTGGATAATAATTTTAATTTCGTATTTGTCATTATTGTGTTTCATTTTTTTATTTTGTTGATATGGTTTTCAAACAAAATAAAATTACAAAAGTAGACTGATCTTAAAAACAATTTAATGATGGAAAGCCATACGGCATAAAATTTTATTGCTAGTTTGTTTTGGAGCATAGATCTTTCAGTTTTATAACATAGATAAAGGATAAGATTCGGAACTTATAATAACAATAATTCATTGCGTGTTTTCTTTTCTCTGTTACATCCTACATTTAAGCATGTTAACAATTTATTGCTATTATTAACAATAAATATTTTTATACTATAAAATATATCGAATACTGACATTTTTTGTGTTTCATTTATGAATACAACATCCTGTCATGAATTTGTTAATTCGTTTTTAAGATAATTTCAAACCGGAAAAAACAACATGAATTATCATAAATAATTAAAAATGTATTTGTTTTCTAAAATGGTATAATATTATAAACTTTCAAAATTTGTCTGTGATGTATGTTATTAATATCCAGGGTCGTAACCAGGCAGAGGTAACAGAGGAACGTGCCCAGAGCCGAGACGCAATGGGGGGGGGGGCTGAAAAAGCCCCGGAAAAATCGAAAAAATTCTCATTACGTTAAAAAAACTGTACGCCTTTCAACAACTTATACAAGACCTCTTCGAAAATAGCAGACCACCTCCCCGCTCCCTACTACTCTTCTTAGGCTAAGGCCACACTGAAGTGGTTCGCTTGGTGCTAATCTAGGTGCTACGCTGGGTGGTAAGATAACAAGGGGCCACAGTGACGCTGCTTGCTTTGCTACAAATTCATTTGCTACTTCCTTGTATAGCAGTGAACACGTCGTGATGGCTCTTTCAAAATTAACAAGAAAACTACTTCTTGTAGAGAATTCAAATTTAAAATTGAAAGTACAGCATTCTCGATTGTATTGGGTACATGACATCAACATTTCGGGAGCTTCTCAAGGGGAATTTAAAATACTATTTAAACGATTGCGTAAATTCAACGAAAAGTTCTTCTCTTATATACGTATGAAACAACAAACATTTGACTTGTTATTAAGTAAAATAGAAAAGCAGATACAAAAAATGGATACCTACACATTATAGATGCTGCATATCACCTGAAGAACGACTTGTCATAACATTGATGGATTCCACAGTGGCTCCCTTTTAAAGACTGCCGCAATTAAAAGTGTCTCCATTTTGGAATAAAACACTTGGTGGCACGTTAAAATTAACCAACACGTCGGTTCGCTACAATACACGTTAGGCGACTAATACTAATACTGGCGCCAATCTTACCACTTACCGCCTAGCGAACCACTTACCTGTGTGGCCTTAGCCTAACAGCATAGTAGTTAAAAAAAACATGAAAATACACGTAAATTTGAAAATTTGTAGAAATCAGTGGAAACATATCTTTTAACTAAACATTTTTTAGCTCCCTCCAAATTTCTTTTAATAGTTGTAGGTACTACTGGTTAAAACTATTATTTTTTATATTTTAGAAAAATATGAATAGCGCCATTGGAAAGAACGAAAAATTTTACGATGGAAACATGTACAACATGTATTTTTCACATGAAATACGAGCAAGCAGAAACTTGTTAACTTAGGTCATAAATTGACACGCGTCGATCGCCTGCTCACATTGCAATAGGTCTGTGGGAGCGTGCGCACTGTACGGAAATGACTAACTTTTGACTGGGATAAGCAAATGATATGAAACCAATTGCAGATGAAGCAGTATCATTTTCTTGAAGTATTACGTGTGCTCCAAAAAATTTTTAAGTTCAATGACAAAAAAACTCAATTTTGAAAAATCAATTAGAACTGCATTTTGAATAGATTTTTTAAGGCCAACAGTCAAGTACAAATTATTGGTAGTCGTGGCCGTTAGGTCGACTGTTTATCAATTATTGGCACAAATCTCGTTATATACTACAACTTTTTAACTTCCCGCTTTAAAAAAAAAAAAAAAATTTTTTTTTTTTTAAAATCAGGGGAGTTATTGGTTTCACCCCGATTTTCGAAAATCGAGTTTTCGCCAGATCTCGACGTGTTGAGGTCCTAGGAAGCTATTAAAACTATTTTGGCGATGATGTCCGTAGGGCTGTATGTATGTGTGTGTATGTATGTATGTAAACCTTTTATATCTTTTGAAGGGAGTGTCCGACTGAAACGCGGTTTGCGGCATCTGACGTGATCTTGGTGAACTTAGACTTCCTGAAAATTTGAAACGATTCGGCCCAAAAAATTTTGAGAAATCTTAAAAAAACAAGTTTCAAAATTTTTTTAAAATTTGTTTTTGTAAAATATTTTCTAAACTACTAAACCGAATAATTCCAAAATCTAATCAGCTCTTCTCCTTAACAAACTGCGTCGATTTCCGCAAACCGCATCAAAATCGGTTCATTTGTTCACGAGATACCGTGAACGAAAAAATCGTAAAAAAGTGTTTTTTTAAAATGATTCTTAAAATTGTTATCAAATCGATTTTTTTGTAATAAATTACTTTCTTAGGCTAAAAAAACTGCGTCGATCGACGCAAACCGCATTAAAATCGGCTCATTTGTTCACGAGATATCGTGAACGAAAAATTTGTAAAAAAGTGTTTTTTTAAATTGCTCGTAAAATTCCTATGAGATCGATTTTTCTGTAATAAATTACTTTTTTAGGATAAAAAATTGAGTCGACTGCCGCAAATCGCATCAAAATCGGTTCATTTGTTCATGAGATATAGTGAACGAAAATTTCGTAACAAAGTGTTTTTTTTTTGAGTTCGAAGAGCTAAAAAATAAACTTCTTGCTATATTTTATATATTTTTGAGCGTTTTGAACTCGAAAATAGCGGGAAGTTACAGGGATGGCCTTCAGGGTCAAACTTCTTTTCAAATTTTTTTATAAGTAATGTAAAAAATTCGAAACTTTTAAATCAAGAAGTTAACTAATAAAAAAAATTTTTTAGCTTTTTGTAGATTTGTATTTATAATTGTTTTTTTTTTTTTAATACAACTGTCAAACAATTAGCAATCTTTTGCTTTCATATAATATTAAAGGAAAATTATCAAAATATTATCAAAAAAGTCATGCTATGGCCATAATATATTTATGTGTTATTGTGTAGGCAAATATGCCAAAAACATTCAAACATCAAACTTACATAATAAATGTTCGGAGTCGCCGGTGTATGATTTTATTTTAGATGAGAACAACGCGTCTTTTGTTCGAGCAATCAATTAAATTCAATTTGACAGGTATTGGATAAAGATTATACTGTCAATATTCATTTGCAAACTTGACATCGCGTCCGTTTCTCGTTCTCTCGTGCTCTACAGTCTACACAGTCTACAGCGATAAGATAATCACTAAACACATTTGGGGATTAAGGGTGGCAAAACAAACTTTATAAACCCGTATAACGTCCACAGAGACACATAGCCTCCTGCATATTATCAGAGACAACTCGTCAGTTGGGAGGATGGTTAATCTATGCAATTAACGTTGAGTTTCTAAAGCCCTTACAGTTAAAACCGCTGCACACGAGGCTAGAATCGCTGCTAGGAGTTCTGCTAGCCGGTAAGCTAGGTGCGAAGCTGGAAATGACGTCACTGCGGACTGGCCTGCTAGCTCACAAAATTAGAACAGGGGCTATATTCCCTGCTAGATCTGCTGCTTGGTATGAGCAAGAACTGATCAGTAAGCAGTATCTTGTCTCGTGGGCACTTGAACAAACGCCCACAAACCAACATGGCGTCATATTGTACCATTTTGAAAAGTGATTTTTGACCTAAACTAGTACCATTCCCCACTTGTTATTGCGATATAAGCCTAGTGAGTCATGTTTGGGACATTCTGTACATGTAGTCTTTTTTGATATCATAAAGAGGAAGTGATCTCTCTACACTACATATTTACTTTCTTTGATTCAATAATGCTCGGAGTTTTCTGAGATCGTCTTTTCTTTAAGTAGTCCCATAGGAAGAAGTCTGAAGTAGATAAATATAGTGAGTTGGTTGGTCAAACTGCCCGAAATTAGTTTGCTAGAAAAGTCGTGCTTGCTGTACTTCCTGTAATTTTTTATACTTTATAGTTTTTTATGGCCAGTGTCTGAAGTGTAATTTATTGAAGTGAGAGAAGTGCTGTGCGTATTACATGACTTACCAAATAGAAACGAGACCATTCCAACTCCAAAAATATTGACATTTGACATACTTATTATGGTTAGAGTACGGTAACTTGATGTGCAAAATATCCGTTGGAAATACACAATTATTATTTAGGCGTTTTCAAGTGCGGAAAATTGATTTTTAAAAATTATTTTTTTTACGCTGTAAGGGGAGTATGTATCGATGCGATGACGTTTTTTTTTGCGCAGTGAAAAGAGGAGCGCGTCTGGGAAGAGTTCTTTAAAAACAATTACGGAGTCGTGTATAAAAAACAATTACGGGGTCGTGTCGATGCGATGGTGTCTTTTTGCCTAGTGAAAAGGGGAGGGCGTTTGGGGGGAGTACTTTAAAAAAGAATTACGAATTCTACACCTGTTGCTATGACGTGTATATTATGTGATTTCAGATTGGTTAAATTAAAAAATAACAGTGAAAGACGAAAATTTTTTACATATTTTTGAGAAAATTTGTGAATAATCTGCGAATTTTTTTTTTGTAACGTCAAAATTTAGCGTTTTCTATGACTTAAAAAAGAGAACAAAAATTTGGGCACATCCAGTTATCGTACTGGATTATAATAAAGAAAAGAAAATTTCTGTTAACGCGTGCGATGGCGCGAGGGACGGCTAGTATTAAATATTATGATATTCGCTATTCGTTAGCATGGTTTACATAATTTATGTTATGACGTCATGTAAAAATTAATCAAAGAATGCTTGTTGACGAATAGTTGACGAATATCATCATATCTTTAGCAAATTTGCACATATATCCATAATATATTTTAGCCTTTGTTGATCTGAATTCTGAAGTAATGTACTTTTCAAATGTTGAAAGAATTTTTCAAATATGTGCAATGGTTCCGTAGATTACCCTCCGCATTCTCACAAAATTCGCACTCTCTCTTTATAATATTAGTATAGATTAAGTTGACTAAAAACTATTTCAATTGGAAAGTTTAATCACGATACTTTCAGTAAGGGTATACAAGCATCTTACTGTATATTTCTGTGTTCACATGAAATAATTAGGAGTACATTGTAAAAAATGAAGTAATTATCTCTATAGCATAATATATCAAATATTTATAACCATTTTTGTCGTTCTTAAAGCATTTAACGAAGTCTTTAATTTGATCATTCTTCTCGTGTTGAATGGTTACCTCCGTGTTTATGTAGGTAAATGAGAAACAGAGGTAACTATGCACGTAAAATAAGTCGAATAGCAGAAAATTTCACTGAGCAAAGCTGTGAATACGAGAATTTTTAAAAATACCAATTTATACTAAAAATTACGACTACTGTTTCTTACGCACATCCTAAAAGATTGTAACGTTATCGTTTTACTTTTAATGATAAATTGTCATTTTTAGCCACGAAGTGACATATTTTGGTGCCAGAGTAACCAGATTTTCGATACCTTCATTAAAGAAGGAAGAAATACCATTCGACATAGTTTTAGTTTTTATCAAATTGCTTATAGAAAAAGTTCATTGGTTCAGAAACACAAAAGAATTTTTAAATTTTTAAAGCTAATGGACTTATTTTACATGACATGTTCTGCTGTTTGCAATACGAACAACAAATAGGTATATTATTATTATTATTATTATAAAAAATGTGCTTTGGCGAATTCTGTTATCCGAAATATATCTAAAATTTTCTCCTTTTTCGTTAAAGACAGGTCTCGATCTAATCTGATTTAAAATGAGCGAAATATACGCAAAAAACTTTTTTGTTATCAATTTGCGCCCCCCCCGGAACTAAAATTCAAAAATCCGGCTCCATAAGGATCTGTGTCATGCCCTATATTATATGTGTGCCAAATTTCAACTTTCTACGTCGACGGACAGACATACAATAGGTAATCATATATGTAGATTTTCTTTACAGACTTTTCTTACGTTTTTTTTCTAATCTTCTTCATTTATATCTATAATAATTTCCCATAAGGAACTTCGGTTCAATAAGTATATAATACCACAGTATTGAAGCACGATCAGAACTGTGAAATGAAATGTAAACTAAGTGGATGAGCTTTCGATATGTATGTGTTTTCTAAAATGTGCGCACAAATAAAAAATCATTGCAAAATTGTTATGTAAATAGTTTTTTAGGTAAAATTTCGAAAAAAACAGTTATTTGGTGAACTTTCGCGGTTTGTAATTCATTTATTCTTTTTAAGACACAATTATTCATTTAATTTATTATAAACACCTAAAATAAGGTATGTACCTACTGATAGTCTTTGCGCAGTACCCCGATAACGGTAGCACGTCTCAACTCCACGTCTTGCAGTGAACGGTATAAGACTATAGGCTTACTAACCAGTAGTTGGTGTAACTTTTCAGTCTTAATGGATCGTCGCCCGTGTTGTTAGCGGACGTTGTGTTGTGTTTCAGATACTATAGATACATAGGTTCGTCTTAACGTCAGTACGAATACAAAATCCCAATTTAGTGGAACCTAAGCTCTTAATCCGTTAATGGTCGACGTGTCAGTGAGGTTCGCTCTCTTCACATGTCCGAGTTCGCATCCCAAGCCGTAGATAGATAGCTGCCTGACATCAGTATACGCACACAAACTCGGGTCTGATTCACACAATCGAGAGTGATAGTGAGGAGACTTTGCAAGATATTTTTTTATTTTTGAAGTGTAATTTTTTTAAGTTCGGATCTCAGATAAGTTATAGAAATACATTTTTTGCTGGGCGCAACTAATCACATTCTAAAATTTAAACGAACTCGGTGAAAACTAATCTATATCGCAATGTTTTCAACGACTGAAATTAATTAAACACGCTTTTATTACTTAATATTACATTACAAAACTGTCTTTGTTTGAAGGCAGAGCTGCCGTATAATGAACAAGCAAACGAAAATACGATGCTGGACGTACCATATAGGTTCCACTTCTGTTGTGTGTACTGTGTAGTGTAAACTGCAGTCTACACGGTCTTTTGTTTGTTATAAACTGTTTGCTCTTTACACTTATGTAATTCAGCCACTATCTACCTAACACTATAAAATAAGTCTTACGAAAGATAAACACGGTCTTATATAAGTAATCCAAATTTTACTGTGTATAATTTTCGAGTAGGTATTGCATAAAACGTTACATTTCCCCATGACCGTTACGACACACAGAAATAATCATAAACACATGTTGAAAGGTCATTTTAATAAAAGAAAGCTATTGAAAAAAATCAAATAAGTATGTCATTTTTCATACCGAATTCGAGATTGCAACGGACACCACCTGCAAAAGTCAATTGATGGTTCCTAAAAAGTTTAAAAATAATATACAAAACATAGAGATTTTGTTTAATAGCGATAGGAAGTTCCCAAACTCGAATAATTTAATTTTATGTGTAAGCTCTATATACCTATCGCTACTGAACAAAATATTAATATTTTTTTAAAATTTTTTTAACTGATTTTGATTATAACTCTAAAAATCAACACTCAAATGACTATGGATGCATTCGTTTTGGGCGCTTACTCGCTTTCAGCGCTGTTTTTAGTGTTTAAGTTGATAATGTAAGCGCTGACTAAGCGCGCTTACGCTTGAGCTCAAACGATCGGCACAACGCTCACAAACACTTTACCGCTCTAGTTAGTGTAGCAAAAACGTCAGCGCAAAATCATGCTAACTACTAAAACGAACACGGTATAAGCGTTTTGAATGTTTGTTCGTGTCATGTTTAAGGCATCTTAACCTAACTTTTGTGTGCACTGAAAGCAAGTGAAACTTAAAATTATTTTTTCTTTGAAAATGGTAAATTCATTGCCCACATTATTTTCTATTAATTTAGAAGATCCATTATTGCTTGAAAAATTTCTAAATTATTTACATCCGCCATAATGATGAAACTGGAGTTTACTCGCGCTTATCCCAAAGCATATAGATCCCAAAGCGAACGACATTTTAATGAGTAACGTTTGCGTTCAAAATCCAAGACTAATGTCAATAAATCGCGCTTATAAGCTTATAAGCTGGAAGCCCAAAATGAATGCACCCTATGTTTATATAAATTATTTATATTTTTATAAATATTTATATAAATTATTGTATTATCAGGGGTTCTTAATACGTGTGTAAAATTTCAAATTATTCAGACGTTTGGTAGTATGAAAATTAATTTGAGAGATCTCATTAGATACAGACATACAAGTGAAGTTAAAAAAAGGGTGTTAGAAGTACTGCGTATTGAGGAGTGAAAATTTTTAATATCTATGAGACTTTATGTTCCTAAAACATTTTTTTATAATCATTCGTCCGTTTGCCGGTGCAAGCACGAAATCTAATTTAAAATTTTTAACAGATTCCTCAAGAATTTTTTTTATTTTCACTCTACTTCCCTAAAAAAGGGTATAGTACACTGATTAACAAAAATGGAAAATTCCGATTCTCTCGAAATTATGAAGGATTTAATCCACAGTTTGAAAAAAATGTTTCAATTGATATATTATTTTTGAGTAGGTTCTATTTAAAATTTTACAGTGCTTCCCTTATATGAAGAAAGATTGTGAAGTCATAATGGAAGGCCATTGCAAAATTAGATTTTAATAGCCAATGCGTTCCACAGGAACACAATCACCCAGCATAATGTGACACAGCACTTTATTACAGTGGAACTTTGTTAATTCGAACTCCAATAATTCGAATTTCTCCATAATTCGTATTTCTTGGTCAGTCCCTTGACGTTCCTGTATAACATAATGTAATATTTTCGTCGATAATTCGAACACCAACTTCGATAATTTGAACTTTTTACCCGAGTTCAATAAATACATATCTAAAACCAAAAACATTTTTTCTCGAAAAATTATTGGTTCTTTCTGTCATAAATATCGTCAAACACACATTATTTTCCCAGCTACCGTACCGTAAGGATCGTTGACCAAAATAAACTGTAAGCGTTTTAGAAATCGAAAATGTCCGAGTGCACAAGTAAGAAGATGTCATAAAACATTATCCATAGCCAAGAAGGTGGAGATTATTCGCTAAGTGGAGAAAGGAAGAAAACAAATCAAAAGCGTCAAAGGGTTTTGCTTACCAGTGAACATTGTGCCGAATTTTGACTTTTGAATGAGGATCAAGGGTCAAGGTTCCGACTTTCCGGAATTCGACGAGTGTGCAGCGAAACGATTTTAACAGACTCGTAATTTAAGAAATTCTAGCAGTGGTGCCATTATTAGAAGTAAAGTTGAGGAGTTTGCCAAAAGTCTTAGTCAATTCAAGGCCAGTGTAGGATGACTTGACAATTTTAAAGAAAGAAACGACATTAACTTAAAAAAATCTATAATTGTAAAAATGTCTTTGATTAAAAGTTTTCGACCGTTCCCTCCGACTTCGAATTAACGAAATTCCACTGTATCAATACCTTTTTTAATAAACAACACGACACACATTTATACGACACATATTTTTAATCTCTTTATCCCACAAAATTCGACAGCGCGTATTCTCGTATATTGAGTGAACTGGGCTGAACCGTGAATCAACTGAACCGGGAATTGATCCATGTTACATGCAAGAGAATAATATGTAGGTATTAAAACAGGAAACGCGGCGCGTAGCAAGTGAACTGAATGTAATGACTGGCGAGGGTTAATCGTATAATCTTTTCGATTTTCGGTAGGATCATCATCATCATCAATGTGTGTGGTTTGAGGGGATGGTTGCGTCCTTAAAAACAAGACTTTCTTTGACTATAGAGAGGATAGACTGGAAATTTTGCTCGAATTACATACTAGCTGATACCCGCTCGCTTCGGTGGTCGTAGCAAATTAAATTATCAAACTTAGGCTTGAAACTTGGTAGGCGAAATGTATGTATAGTATTTTATTATTCATAATCCCTACAAAATTAATCAGTTAGTCAGTCAACGATTTAGGCATCACCCATGAGGTATTGTGTAGTGGGATGCGTTCCCATTATTTGCCATAGGTACTCGTTTCTCGACGTAGACACCCACTAAGAATGGATTTAATGCAAATCCTATCCAAAACGGATTTTTCACCTATACTATCACGTATATTTTCTCTCTCTCTCCCCCTCTATTTCTCTAGAAATATTATATTGACCTTACCATCCACACCCACCCACGTAACAACTCACACTCATAGTATATGTGATGGTAGGTGAAAAATCCGTGTTTTGCATAAAATCCGTTCTTAGTGGGTGCGTATAGTTTTGGAGACCTCGTGATGAGTCAGTGCGTGGTATTTCGCTTATATTATGCGATGCAGGATTGAAAAAATTACTGCTCTAGTTTCTATCGATATAAAATTGGGGTATGCAGACTATGTTTCCACTCGTTTTCATCGCTTTCTAGGCTATCAAAGTTAAATTTTAGGCTTAGGTATATGAAATTCATTTAAACGTTTCCATTACAAAATTTTAGTTTTTAAATCTAATTTTACGTCGATAGAAATTAGGTGGTGAGATGTATGGGTAAAATAACAAAAGTAATAAGATTTGTTTCGAACAAAACTTGTTTTCTAATCAAGACATTTTAAAGCAAAGACAGTTATATTGTGAAATGCAAAATGAAACTACATAGAATGTAGTTGTGTTAAGTAATTATTTTCTAGATTTTAAATCGATAAATTGAAACGCAGAAATTTTAAATAAACATATTATTAGAGTAAAATAAACAGCATTAGGCGAACTTTACCGAATAAAAATTTGCAAATTAGTAAAATCTTTGAACACACGTTATTTTTTTTCATTAAAAATTGTTAATAACTGATTAAATTAACCTAGCATGTTTAATTTTTAGTGAAAAAAATCATTTTTTGCTTTGTTTCAGGTGGGTTTCGATAATTTTAAATTCGTCAGATCCGGAATCTTGGTTCGTATTTTTTATTATTTTTTTTATTTAATTTTGACAAAAAAAGCATGACACATCAAAGCTAATTACTGCAATGTGACTGTGAGTTCCATACTGGAATTTTAGACAAAATGTATTTATTTCAAAATTTAAGAAATTGATATCGGAAAGGTCTCATATATATAAACACAATAAAATTACGTTGTTATAACATAATATAACATATATAACATAATATATAATTTAGTTTTGAATTGCAGAGTAAGTAGAGAAATTGCCAGAAGTGCACTGATTTTTCGCAACATTAGCGCCTTCTGACGGCTCTTTATCTTCCGCCTAGCCTTCTGGCAATTTTTTCCCTACTTACTTGTACTATCTCCTATTATTCTGCAAATTTTCAGCTCTGCACCGAGTCACCCATTTTCTCCGTAGCCAGCTCTTAGGCCACTAGTAGTGACAAGGTCCCGGGTTCTATTCCTGCCGCGACATTATTGAAAATTTTTTTCTATTCCATTTTTTCTACTTGATATTTTTATATTATATATATTTCTCATATATTTTTATTTTTTTCAATTTTAATTATTTTTTTTATTTCTTCAATTTTCATTGTAGTGTAAAACTTGAGGGGTGTGCACTTTTGGTTTTGCCAACAATTTTTTACTTCTCCGTCTCTAAGCTAGATAAGAATGGAATAGTACCTACTTGCATCTCATTAGCGGCGCCTATGATTGAACTGCTTTGGCAAGACCGATTTCTCGTCCGGATACAAGGGTGTGTCATATCCAACTACCCTAAACTGATTTTGTATTCAACGACACTTATTCGACACTCAGATTATTCAATCCTGCGAGTTGTGACTAATAATTTCATTTGACATAGGTCTCTATCTATTAAAACGCACACTAACCATGTTGATTGATTTAATAAAAGCATTATTAGGATCACTCTATTTGCTTGATTGAATTGACACTGTAATTCAATTGTTTTTGTGACGCACACTAAAAAGGGCAAAGTTGATTACAAACCAGTAACTAAAATGTGCTCATTTAAAAAATCAAAGAATCACAAGTATAACACGCATTTGATATTAATTATTAAGATAGAATGTATTTATTGTTAACCTGCCGTACTTTTTTCTGCGGAAAAGAGAAACGTGGGAACAAAATTACACATAAAATACTTCAAGAGCGTGTGGTCAAAAATTTCAACAATTTTGCAAAAACTAATATTTTGAGACTAGCTAATATTGAGGATATAAATAAATATACTACAGTCAGAAAGTCATCGGTCAATACCAATTCGTCAGGACGACATAATAAAAGTAAAAAAACTAGTAGTTTGTAAAAACTCAAATTTGGTACCAGGTTAATTTAGTGAATAGTATATGGATTAATTTTGTTTATTATTATTATTCATTTTGCAGTACGTGAAAAAATCTAAATAAATAGACGAAACGTCGTACAATACCTACATAAATCTATATAATACTCGTATGTTTGTCCGCATACCTGCTCTTACTAGCGAATACCCATAGATTATAAAAAAATAGAAAGACCTTATTATGATAGAATCGAAGAAGTCAGTTTCAAACTTCTACCGACTTAAAAACTTTCAATGAAAAAATATCTTTTTGAACTACCCCTTATAAAACAGCTGCTTTGCATTCACGTAAAAGTGACTAATTATTACGCACTAGTCTTCTAATAAATAAAACAGTATTCTCCTAGTCAGTTAGTGACTAAAGTAAAGACCCCTTCACACGATGCTGGATTTCGAGCTCGCTTGCTTGCTTGAAGTCTTGCAGGCTGCCATGAATGGTATCCTGCTTGGTGGTTGGTAGAGAGCGCTGCTAGTTTCACTTTACACGCAGCTTGCTTGTTTGCTCGCTGTTTTGGTAGGTTGACATTTAAAACTTAAATATGGATGGAGTGGTTATGCAAGAAATAATTCGTCATAGACGAATTGGTACTATGACTTTAATAATGATTGAAAAGCTTCGGGAGAGAAGAGAAAATCAAAGCGAGGACTTATTTCTTGCCGAGTCCATTTACATTTTGATTTTACAACTTTTAGCCCCATTGCTTTTCATTTGAAACTTTTGTCGACCACACCATATTTAACGAAGGTCAAATTCTCAAACTAGCAGGCAGGACTGCATGAAAAATAGTATTGAACCTATCACCCAAATATACCAAGATAACAAGCAGCGGGTCAATCAGTGACTTTACAATCCAGCAGCGTAGCGTGCAAAGCTGCCTGCAGGACTTCAAGCGAGTAAACAAGCTCGAAATTCAGCATCGTGTGAAGAGGCCTTGACTAAAGTGTATTTACCAGGGACATTATTTTCATTCACTAGACATTTAGATGTGACATTTACCACTAAAATAAACTCAACTTTTTCAAAATACATATTATACTGAAAATTAAGTGAAAATCACGTATTTTATACGGTGTACGTGCAAAAAATATCGTTTGTCTTTCGGGAATTATGATATTATTGCTCAAGTGTTAAAACTCGCAGGCGTTCGTTTACACATAATATCAAACTCGTCAGTAATAAAATTAATTCCACCCTAGATATTTAAAGTACTATTTTTAGACTGGAGTGAGCACATTACGTTGTAATGTATGAAGTCAGGTATGGTCAACAACCTCTTGCAATATAAATATGTTCTTGTATGCGTTGCAATAAATGAGTACCTAGGTATAATGTATGTAACTGTATTTGCAAGGTACCTACGTTTTTTACAAAGAATACAAACATTGTTTCTGTCTGCAGATAATTAATCTACCTTTATATTAAATTCTCACGGTTACGGTGGTTTCTGTGGCATTATCATAAATTATAACAGGCTCAAGTACATATTTCCGGAGTTAATTAATTTTTACAAATGGTTTCGTTTATTTAATTGCTCAGAATTCAGTAGTCGCTGGTACTCGATGCAAAGACTTATGCCAAAAATCATTAAGGCTGCTTAGACATAAATTATTTTGGTGTAAAATTTATGAGCAAATTACCTAGTTGTTAAAATTGTTAACAAATTGTCAATAAAACTGTCATTTTACATAAAAAAGTATTCTATAACAAAAGATAATTCCATAATAAAAAATTGGTTGTCTGTAAAGTCGGTTTACGGACGATAGTTTTACGTGATAACGTCATAAAGAAACATTGATGAACTCTCTGACGTCACGCGAGAAGAGAGAGAAATGCGTACAAGCCAACGCTTGGGCCGATCGTGCCTCTCTATCGCTTATACCGCGCTCTCGCTTGCACGCTCACGCTCAGGCGGAATGTGACTCTTTTTCGTGCGTGCAGCCGGTGTTTCATCAATTTATAAGACGTCAAAAATAAATAAGATAAAATGAGATAGACATCTCATCTATTGACATTCTATGTAAATGACAAAAACCCATAATTAAAATTTTTCACAAATAATTGCATAGAATTAAAATCTTTGATTAACGTCTGAATAGAACTCTTCAAATAAATAAAATTATCGACCAATTTTTTTTTCAGACTATACGCTAGGAACGTATGTTTTGACAAGCGACATTTGCGTATTTTTTTTTAAATTCTGTTTCAGCCTTAGTGTCATATGTTATACGTGCATTTTAATAAGGATTAATTGTTGAATAAAATGGGTGAAAAGCTATCAAATCGGAAGTGCTGTGTTGTTGATTGTAAAGATACACCAACTAAACATCCAGAATTACAATTCCACCGTTTTCCTGGATTTTATTATAAATTAGAGGGGTAAAAATAGACTGCAGCAGTGCGTCGTCAAGAGTAATTAAATTTTATTTTATGTCTGTAATCAAATATCATAATTGTTAAAATATCATAATTGTTATTTTGTTGACAAAAATAAGATTTAAAAAATTTTGAAATAAAAAATGTATATCATTTATATAGTTTTTTTTACTGACATTGTGCGCAAATATTTTTTTATAATTAAGAATAACGCTGGTTTCCATGGGTTTAAAAGTTTTGAGTGAACCAGATTTTAAAAAATCAAACACGAGATTGCGCAAAAATGCTTTCCGAGCGTATATATTGACAATATATGGTCTGAAAAAAAGGGTCGATATAATTTTATTTATCTGAATAATGGCATAGAAATGAACAAAAACCTCCTTTTTCTTTTAAAGTGACCTGTCACCTCCATTAATTATATCTAAATTATTTATGATTTGGTTCATATTATTATTGTGATTTATCAGACTTTTGTTAAAATCAATTTCATAGAAACTAATTTGAATTATTCATGAACGGCGATATTATTAATCTCATAATTATTGTAAATTACGTACTTTAATCTCTATTGAAAGAAATACGTATTATAAAACATTCTGATTCATGGAGGAAACAAATTAAGTAAGTAAAAATTTCAAGGAGTAATGTAATAGAGGCGGTGACACTAAAGCCTCAGTGATACTGAAATTATAGAACGTTAGTTGACAAATCTCAGGTGGACTGAGTCATCGGTCAACACGGAAACGTATAGGTTATCGCCCTTAGGTTTGCAGGGTCCGATAAAAAAGGCGATTTTCATCCTTCCGAAAAACGCTTTTGTCGCTTATGTGTTACACGTAATTTTTTTTTATTGAAAGACATGAATTTTTTATGCCTTCCTTCCCCTTGCCAGTCGCCTTGGAAAAAAATATTAACGATTTTAGGAGCTTATATGTCGAAAAATAAGATTCCTCGAAGGACAAAAGTCACTTAGAACTTTTATTGCATTTTTAAAGACCTATATCCAACGATACATTATGAAATGGGGTGCGCGAAAATAAAAGTCTTCATCCCTCAGTTCTACGTATGAAAGTTACCCCTAAATTATTATTTTTTGTAATTTTATTACAAAGTTGTATGACGGTTTACATGACACCGGTCTGTAAAATGTCATCCGAATCGATGGAAAGATGACGGAGTTATCATATGGCTGCGATATACGTACAAACGGATGGACGGACGGACATGATGACATTATGAGGGTTACGTTAAAATCGTTCATGAGTTAGAAGTAAAAAACAAAATGAAAATAAAAGATTTTCGTTTTTTGTTCGGATTTGCGCTTGGTTAGCAGTTGGTTGGCGGCCTATTTTTAATGTAAAAATATTTTACTACCTCCTAAAATCGATAATATTAAATTCAAGGGCGGCTGGCAAGCGCAAGGAAAGAGAAATGCCCGCCATCCTTTCGCGTATTTACATGAAAAAATCATACCTTTCAATAAAAAAATTACTTCTAACATAGGAGCGACAAAAGCGTTTTTTTGCGAGGTGATAATTGTTTGTTTTATCCGGCCCTGCAAACTTATACTTTTCCGTGTCGACTGATAACCAGCCTACCTGGGATTCGTCAGTTCTATCATGTTTAGTAACACAGTTTTTGACGTGATAACGTCTTATAAATTGATGAAACACCAATCTTATAAATTGATGAAACACCGGCTGCATGTACGAAAAAGTGTCACGTTCCGAAATGTGTCCCGTTCCGAAATCTGTCCCGTTCCGAAATGTGTCACGTTCCGCCTGACTTAAATATGATATTCGAGCGGCAGATGAAAATTTGTATAAACGTTTAGTTTGAATGACAATGCATGGCATTGAGGTAGTATAACAGGAGACGTCATGACCATTTAATAGTGTGATAAATAACGGTACCAGTAGGTGGAGCTTATAAGTAGCAACAATATGGCGGCTTACCAGAGTCGGACTCATTTTTATTTCAATTTTACCATTCCAAATCCACAAGTAGGGTATAGTACTAATTGTTCAGATTTACTTTTCAAAATTTTAACATTTTTTTCGTTTTGAGGTCCGCCGAGTTCAAAAAAAATCTCTGCGTCTGTTTGTCTGCGAACACAATACAGATCAAACGGATTTTTATTTTTCCAAGAAAGTTTTATAAAAAAGATTTTTTTTCTCAATTTCAGTTTCAGAAATATTTTGAAAATAAAAAATCAGTTGTCTTTCGTCCTGAAGACCTGTTAAAAATAAATTAGGTAAATGACAATCATATTATGTAACCATACAAACCAATAGCAAATATAATATTTATTACTAGTAACAAGTTCTGGAAAAATAAATTTGTTGGGGAAGAAAAACAAAACACTTATATTATTTTATTTTAATATGTTTAATGTTTATAGGTATAAATTATTGGCCTTTAAACAATACAATTTTGTTGCTGTGATGTCTGATACTACTTGATTTATTTAATTTATTTTTACTCAGATAAATCATTCTTATATTTAAATATCTTTCTGTTATTGCTTTTATTAATAAAATTCTGTGGTTGTCTAAACATTCTTCGGAAAAATGCTTGCTACAAAGTACACTATATTTTGTGGGTTGCCAGTCTCCTCTGTTAACAAATTGTACCCAAATTTGGCGACGTGTCTCATCTTTAGGAAATCTACAAATAATTTATACACAATAAATAATCAAATCATAGATTAACGTCTGAATAGAAATCTTCAAATAAATAAAATTATCGACCAATTTTTTCAGACTGTATATTAACAAAAAATTATAATTCAATATCTCAATAAATATTTTTTAAATAAATTTATTGAGATATTGAAATATAATTTTTAATTTTTTGTTAATATAGGTACAGTCTGAAAAAATTGGTCGATTATTTTATTTATTTCACAATAAATAATATGATGAATCTTTAAAAAAAATACTTTACAATTTTAACCGAATCGAAAACTTTTTATAGTACGGTCCTGTATAGTGTTGATACTAACTATATCTTAATGATACTAACCTATGAAATGTCACTCCAGATGATTTCTTTTTATCAGCGCAGTTTCTGCTACCACAACTACGTACCGCACAAGAAACCATGTTTGTTCTTTTTAATCAAAAGTCTTTAAACACAATAAAACACTGAAAATATCCGTCACACGAGAAAATAGCACACGCTCTACCTCAATGCACACGCTTGACAAATGAGTCCTACCAATATGGCTGACCTGATGCCGCTTTAGTCACGTGATGTCTTCTCCTTATAATACTACCTCAATGATGCATGGTTAGCTGTGTGACGTCACTCTAAATCCAATATGGCGGACTTATAAAGATGGCGGACTAATTTTATTATGCTTTCCTACAATATGGGTATCAAATGAAAGGGCTTGCTGAGAATAACTCGAAAAATAAAGTGACTTTAGTTTAAATCCAATATGGCGGACTTCTAAAGACGGCGGACTAAGTTTTTGACGTGATAACGTCTTATAAATTGATGAAACACCAGCTGCACGCACGAAAAAGTGTAACGTTCCGTAACGTTTCGCCTGACCCTGTGCGTGCAAGCGAGAGCGCAGTAATGTATTATCAAATATGATATTCGAGCGGAATACGTTATCACGTAAAACTATCGTCCGTAAACCGACTTTACAGACAACCAATTTTTTTTTAGACATTAGGTAGATTTAAATTATTGATGTGCAGATGTTCTCTTTGTATTTGTAACCGGACTAATTGATTTGTTTCTATAAAATGAAATAACTGACACACTTGTTTCGCGGAAACTATTTTTAAACAGTAGTTTATTGTAGCGTTTGTCTTAGGAAATGATCTCTAATTTTTAAAGCCGGTATTAATTTAGCAAGTAAATGACGGTAAAAAAGTGTGCAAAAAATCAAATTATACACATGGCCATAATATAATTAATAACTTCCTTTCGGAAACTAATCACTAATCATACCAAATTCAAGGTAACGAATGACTATTAACGGCATGATCTGTTTTGTCTAATGTTCCGAAATCTTCAAACGGTAATTTTTACATATTACTTTTTTTTTTAATGAATGTTTTAAAATTACAGGTCGCTCCTTAATTGTTACAGTAGTTTATGATATACTAGCGGCCCAGTTCGTCTTCACTCGGATTTGGAGATAACATGTTTAATTAATTAGATAAGGATTAATACGTTGTCGGTCAAAATAGCTTCGTAAGTCTCGCCAAACAAGTAAACCATAATTGTTTTGTTGCGAGTTTTTTTTTTAATTTGTCATACCTACCAAGATATTCATTTAACTGATATGATGTAAAGGTCAATTTTGATCTAAATTAAATGCATAAGATATAACTAACACATTTATTTGGATAAGGATTAATACTATGTCGGTCAAAACCGCTTCGTAATTATTTTTGACGTGATAACGTCTTATAAATTGATGAATCACCAATCTTATAAATTGATAAAACACCGGCTGCATGCACGAAAAAGTGTAACGTTCCTAACGTAACGTTCCTAACGTTCGTAACGCGTAACGTTCCGCCTGACCCTGTGCGTGCTTTTCTCGAAAACGGCCCTAACGATTTGGATGAAATTTACTGAAAAGGGATTTTGGGGGGCAAAAAATCGTTTTAGCTAGGTCTCATCTCTCGAAAAAATCGTTTTCTTACAAATTTTATCATTATAAAAATCAATTTTTTGACGTATGAAAATACTTAAATATTGTAAGTAGGTTTTGGAATTTTATATTATAAACAGTGAAACAATTGTTTTATAAATATTATGACAGCTAATCTTTGAGACTTAAAATAAATACGAAAGAAAGAAAGTTAAAAAAAACAATTATTTATATGGTGAGTAATTCAAATAAATAAAATTAACCTAAATTTGAAGCGAAAGATGCAATATCATAGATTCGAATTATTATAATTATTATATAAATTTAGGTTATGTATTACGGAATACGTTATCACGTAAAACTATCGTCCGTAAACCGACTTTACAGACAACCAATTTTTTTTGAAAAATAAAAATGATTACTGTGGGTCATCCTTAGAAGCTAGACATTTGCTATCGGGAACTTTACTGAAGGCCTTTTTAAAAACTACGATTCTGTAGTACATCAAATTGATGTATCTCTTCAGGTTTAGTCAGAGTAATGTAAGCGTCCAAAAAGCGTCTTTAACGACTTGATTACAAAACATCGAAATTACTCTACTATCTATAAATTTTATACGAATGTATTATACACATATTACGTTTGGTATCGCTTTCTAGTGCAATGATGCCTGCGCATGATACGTAGACATTTGAGTTTTTTCTTTTCCTTTTCGACGCTCCCGTAGCTTTGTTGTTGTTAACGCATTATTAGTCTCGTAGTTATTATTGATTCAAATCTGACGGTATTTTGTAACACAAGAAAGTTCGACAACCTAGCGAATAGGCGTTTTCACGTCAAAAAAAACACGAATGACGATTGAACAGAAGACCATATAACGTCTCTCTGAAATCTAATTTATTGAATCATTTAAATCTTTACCGTTGGCAAAACTGTCACAAGTTACAAAGGTTGTGTTGGGTACGTGCTTTGGATTAGTAACATTTGCGTTTCTGTGAAAACAGCGAATGAGGGTGAATGAGGAAAGGTTACTGAAGAACTATTTAACTATCAAATGAGGTGCTACGTCAGTGCCAAACATTTTAATTGAACATATTTGTTTATTGTGTCTTGCGCATAGAGTACTATGTGTAATAAGTACACACATGTTCAAATTGTACTGCTTGATTTTTGCAAGCGACAATAATTATATCGTAGATCTAGAGCAGCGAATCCCGCGGAATGAGCTCGTAATCTACATTACAAATTGAAATTAAACTTTTTTTTGAGAATCATTTGGAAGCCTTTTCTACAAAAACAAAATCCAGCCAGTTGGGCGACGGGACCATTCTAACTTCAAAATGTTGACATTTGATAGAGTATAATTAATCAAGAAAATAAAATTTTTGATATCGCGTGAGTTAACGCGGGTAATGACTAGTATTCAAAATTATATTTGCTATTCATTGCCATGGTTACCTACATAATATGTTCCACGTCATGTAAAGATTAATCAAAGCATGCCGAACTAGTTTATTTCTGACAGATCCATAAAGCAAAAGAGCGGCTGACTTTTTTTTATTTTCAAAATATTTCCGAAACTATAAAGTTTAGAAAAAATTTTTTTTAACAAAACTAGCTGGAAAAAATAAATAGAATATAAAGCCGTTATGAAAAGTATACTATTATTTTATAAAAAACACAGACAAACAGACGCACAGTTTTTCCAAAAATATGTTTTTTGGATTCGGGGGACCTTAAAACGGAAAGATATTGTAAAATTTTTGAAAAGTGATTTTTGACCTAAACTAGTAGTACTCTTCCCCACTTGTGGGTTGGAATGGTAAAATAATCAAAGCATTTGTTTATTTTTGACAGATCTACAAAACAAAAAAACAGCTGATTTTTTTTTTATTTTCAAAATATCTCCGAAATTATAAAGTTTAGAAAAAAATTTGAACAAATTATTTTTGAAAAAATAAATAGAATAATAAACCGTTATGAAAAAGTATACCATTATTATATAAAGTAACACCGTTTTAGTATATATCTCTTCTGCGCATGCGCCGATTTTCCCCAAAATCAATAGGGCTCTTTATATTTGCATACCAAACATCCTTCCAAAATTTGGTTTCAATCCGCTCATCCGTTTGACCTGTGCTCATCCGTTTGACCTGTATAGTGATCACAGACAAACAGACGCACAGAGTTTTTCCAACAACATGTTTTTTGAATTCGGGGGACCTCAAAACGAAAAAATATTGTAAAATTTTGAAAAGTGATTTTTGACCTAAACTAGTATTATTCCCACTTGTGGGTTGGAATGGTAAAATTTCAAAAGTGTATTTTTCAATGTAATTTTAAACATAGAATAATCCTGCTGCAGACATTTCCGCTAGATAGCTTCAGCTGATTGGCTGCCTGTAGTTGAATCAAGCTTACTGGTTATTTAGGTGTAGAACTGGTATATTATTTGAGGGGTTCAAGCTGAAGTGGGTCAAATGACAAATTCATATTTTGTAATTTTAGACTTAGACTTATCTGGTGGTAGTTTTTTTTGTTTACCTACTTTTCACTGCTGTACCTAATGAACCAAGTCTTAAGTATATAATATTTTCATCAACAGAGAATAGAGATCCCTTGTTCAGTGCAAAAGTGAATCAAGTCCATTTAACAGTTCTAATCATATATCTGGTGCGCATTGTTAGTTATTATTATTGCAACAAATAGTATAGTATAACAACAAAAATGTTATTTATTGTTGGTATAGTTTAATTTTCTAAAATATTAAAATATTATAAAATTACTCAAAAAAAAAATTTAAATCCCCAAATATAATAAAAATATGTAAGTTAAAGATATACAAGGTATCTCATTTTAAAGTAGCCACCCTCATATCTCCGTTATTTTTGAAGATAGAAAAAAGAACAAATGTTAGATAACCCCACGTGTCAATTTTCATTGCTTTATGAAACACATACTCACATACATCCAACACTTTGAGGCATAAATCAGACCATGCAACCTCCCCCTAGTATGTCTTGGGTAATGCTAATACCAGCGGTAAAAAACGATTATTACCACAATAAAAACGGCGCAAATCGAAAAATGGTTCAGACATTTTTATAGCATTTTTTCTCCTCTATCGAATGGGCTAATAAAAAATATAGATTTCCACTTAAAAAACAATTTTGATATGCATATTTCCGAAGTGGCGCCATCTATCGGGATGTTCATGTGTGCATATTATTTCCACCTCCAAATTGAGCAACTTTTATTTGGAAAATGTTTTCTATCTTCAAAATAACGGAGATATAAGAGTGGGTACTTTAAAATGGGACCCGTATATTAAACACAAAACCAAAGATAAGTGATTGAGTAAATAAAAAAACATAACCTACCCTGTATAATGGTACATGTACAATGTACACGGTATATTTTAATAACATTAGACCATATTGTGGTAATATTATTTTACAGTACCTAAGTGTCTGTGGAACAGGAAACACAACCTTGTGTTTCGATGACGAACTAGCTAAAGAAGCCGCCTATACCTGTGAGCCACCACCATCAGAAACCATTACACAAACTGATCTAAAAATGTTCTTCAAACAAATAATAAAAAATGAATGGGCAACAAAATGGTAACAACATACAATCAACAAACTGCGACAAACCAAAGATGACATAACAACATGGAACAACCCAATTACACTAAATAGAAAAGACCAAATCATATTAAACAGAACACACACTTACCTTATGAAAAAAGAAAATCCACCAACATGCGAAATTTGCAATACTCCTCTGACAGTCCACCATCTTCTAATCGAATGCAAAGGACACTCCGACCACAGAAAACAGCTGAAGATCTCCTGCAACATAAAAGAAGTACTAAACAACAAATTAGAAAACATCCTAAAAATAATAAATTAAATAACAAATATGTATAACAAAATATAAAATACCTGAATATACTTACCTATTGTAAATTATACCATACTTACCTTTAACCATATGTACTTTTTATTTTATATTATGTCACTTTTGTAGCGATAATGGCCACATATTATGTCAAATCGCATTTTGTTTTTCTTGTTAATAAAAAAAACCTTGTGTTTCAGATTTTGTGGTTTTTAATTTGCCGGTTACAATAAACAATTTTTGAACTAATATTATTGTTTCTAAATTTTTAACATTATAAAATAAAATATAACTAAAATGTTTTGTGCAATACTTGTATGAGTCTTTATATTATGTAGCAGAAAACATGTTCAATTTCATACATATTTTTATATTTTCTATCGCAGAATAATAATAATTTAAATAGTAGCTATTCTGCAATACAAGGTATTAGCGAACAACACGAAATTAAAATTCTCTAAAGACCGCCCACACTTGACAAGCATGAACCTGCTCAACCAGCACAGACAGAATGGAGCAAAAAGACCTGTTCGTGAAGGTACCCATGTTATCTAACGGAGTAGCGAACATTACACGAGCAACTGTAATCAACAGCCAGCAACGACCGTTAGTCGCCTGCAATTTCTGTCTAGCCGTGCTAGTATGAAGTAAATGGTTGCGTGACGATTGATCCATGTACAATTGATCCTCGACGTTTGATACGCGATATTTGATCCGTGTACAATTCAACTGCATATTTTTCAAAGGTTGGTGTGCTTTGATATACGCCTGCCCAATTGCCACAACTGTCGTAGGCAAAACTTTTTGGAATGTGTCTTAAGAATAGTTTTCCAAGGTAGATGTGTTTTGAAACTGATTAAAGAAATCCCTTTAAAGATCCTCCCCTTTTCACTGCGCGAAAAGAAAACTACATAGAATCGACACGACCCCGTAATTGTTTCTTAAAGAAATCCCCCAAATGCCTCTCGTCTTTTCACTGCGCAAAAAGAAAAAGTCATCGCATCGACACGACCCCGTAATTGTTTTTAAAGAATTTCCCCAAAAAGCCCTTCCCTTTTAACTGCACAAAAAGAAAACGCCATCGCATAGACACGACCCTGTAATTGTTTTTTAAAGAGATCCCCCAAAAGGCTCTTACCTTTTCAATGCGCAAAAAAACTACATCGCATCTACACGATCCCGTAAGGTACGATAATAAATAGGTATAGTATACTAACTGCGCGGATCAATTGTGCGGTAGTTCAATTGTCGGGCGGATCAATTGTCCGCGATCAATCGTCGCGGATTAATTGTCCATGAATCAGCAGTCGTGTCACCGAAGTAAATATATCTACTTAGACTAGGACCCAAACAAAGTGTATTTTGTACTACTCGAACTAATAGACATCATCTTCTAAAAGGTTTTTCTAACTAGCTGAGTGTACAAACTTTAAGCGATCACCCAGAGCACTGACAAGGATGACCGCGCAAAATTGGAATCTCAGAGTATAAAATATATTTCTTGGTATCTAGTTTAACTTTAAAAAAATGATAAGTTTCGACGACATTCCAGTTGTAAGAATGCGAAGGCAGGATATACCATAAAATTGAGAGTATGTCAACTTATGATACATGGTTAAGTTTGAAAATGGGAAAACGCAATACTACATTAGTAGTCAGTTATCTGGCTGTCATCTGCCTGTCTTTATTCAAGGCGTGCACATACATTGTGTGTATAGGTACCCACCAAAAACAAATGTGAAAAAAGGACCAAGTTTGGTACAAAGAACAAGTCACTTTGACAAAAAACGAAGTGAGATCTAAAAAAGTGACGAGTTTTCATTTAGTAAGTTTACATATACGAGTCCGGACTCATTTATAAATAAATTGTCAAGTGAAAACAGATTTCACTTCTTTATTTCGGCAAAACCACTTGTTCTTTGAATCGAATTTGGCCCTTCTTCACATTTATATTTTTGGTGAGATTTCAATGCTTTATGTGAAATTATAAATATTCTTACTTATTTTACTTAAATATTATTTAGCCACATATTATTATAGCTCTATACCATACCTACTTCATTATATCATGGTTATATACAATAATAATTCAATATATCACACGCCATATCCCAGCACCGACTAAACGCAAGTAGTCTTGAGACGACCGGTTGATGCATTCGTATTATGAAACACGTTATTTTGGCCGGTCTGCAACCTCCAACTCCAAGCAAAATTTTCAAGTCCGAATTTCCACGTTTTTACCCCCACGTGACCTCACTAGCAAACGACCGCAATCCGTCTAACCCCACCCAGCATCAAACCTTTAACATAGTATTTCAGGCTTGAAAATTTTATTTGGAGTTGGAGGACGCAGAATCAGCCGAAATAACCTAATCTTATGATGATCTATAAGTCAGTCAGAGAATGTCCAAAGTCGTGATGTTTAAACACACGTATCTTGCGAAGTTTTGTGCCTAGGCATATGAAATATGGAATATTGCTTCTTTATGGTAACCTTAACTCCCCCGAAAACAAATCAGTTCTGTAACGTAACTAGCCACGGAGTTAGGGGGTCGTGTAAATTACAGGACAGTGATTTTGCGAGAACTTGGCCGGCGCACTCCATGCGCTATGATCTCTCTGTATCTATACCTAAATGTGTAGTATGTACTGACGCCCTAATGCAGTTTACTATGCATGAAATTTATTCAGAACCATGGCCAATCTAAATGCAAAATGAACGTGCTGGAGCACACTGAAACAGTTCTGCTTTACATTTAGGTACTTGTGCTTAGGCATACATAGTGTACACCATCCTATCACATCTTACTGTACTCCTTCAAGTATACGAGTTGTCTGATTTCATTTTAAATGACCTTAAGAGTTGAGTTTTAAAAATATATAACAGTATTGTTCAATTAAATATAGATATATATAGTAATTGTCTCGCAAACTCAAATTAACAACATAGCGGCATTTGTGAGTCGAACGAACAAGTATTTTGAGCCGGAATGAGATTACCTTCCCCCGGAGTTTTCGAGGATGCTGAACACGGTGGTGATATTAAAATTTCTCTTTGGGGTTGCGCAACCCCCCAAAACGGCCAAAAACCACCCTTTAATAGGGTTAAACGTGCATTACATTATTTCCTTTCCGAAAAAAATGTTTTTTTCCTGTTTTCAAGGATGCTGAACACGGTAGTGGTGTTGAAAATTGCCGTTCACAAGCCCTCCACCGACCAAATCTCACCCCAGAAACGGGTGAATTTTTTTATAAGACCGGCAGAATTGCATTATTTCCCCGTTTTCGAGGATGCTAAGCATGGTAGTGGTGTTGAAAATAGCCGCCGACTCTCACCAACCCCTCCACCGACCAAATCTCACCACCGAAACGAGTGATTTTTTTCTTGTCAAAATATTTTCGAAACTATAAAGTTTAGAAAAAATTTTCTTAACGAAACTTTCTTGAAAAAAAAAGCATAATAAGCCTTTGTGAAATGTATATTATTATATAAAAAAAAACGTTATATAGCATTTATCTCTTCAGCACATGCGCCGATTTTCCCCAAAAACAATAGGGCTCTTCATATTTGCATATCAAACATCCTCTCAAAGTTTGGTTTCAAACGGGGAAACAACCTAATTCTGCAGGCGATACGAAAAAAAAATATCCGTTTCGGGGGTGAGATTTGGCCGGTGGAGGGGTTATTGAGAGTCGGCGGCAATTTTCAACACCACCACCGTGCTCAGCATTCTCAAAAATAGGAAAAGCAAAATCATGTAATGCGCAACCCCAAATAGAAATTTCAATATCACCATCGTGCTCAGCATCTTTGAAAACGGGAAGGTAACCTACCCTCCCCGTTTTCAAAGATGCTGAACACGATGGTGATATTGAAATTTCCGGTCAAATTATTTACATTTTTCGAGGTTTTTTTTGACTCACACATGCCACTTAAATATTGTTGAAATTTTTACTTGCAACAATATTGACCATTTCAAAATCAAGATATTCACTTCTTTTTACACACATCTCCCATGTTGAGTAAATACCAGATGCACATTCTACTATATAGTTTGCGCGATAAACACGATCTAAATGAAAATTGACTTAATAATTTATTGAAACGCACTTTACGAAAAAACATCTGTAAAATTTTCAAAACAATTCGCCATCTATTTATGAAGATACCATTGTCGAAAGTTTGAGAATTTCGTTACATTTAATGCTAGGATGCACATTAACAAAACGCTATGCATAATTTATGCAAAATGCTACTCACTCAACTACAGATTAAAACACGCACTGTTGCCAAGATCTCCGTAACGGAGATAGTACAAATTCCGGTAAATGATGGCTGAATATGGTAGTCACTGTACACAATCAAGAGTTTCCCTATTTTACAGTACATGCGGCGAGAACAAACTTTTAGTATTGGTAGTACCTTAACTTAACTTTGAGATCGAAATGAGTAAGTGTTCTTATATCTATAATAATCTATGTTCTATAATGCATCTACAAATTGAGCAAAGCCTAAGTTATTACAGCAGACATACATATTCAAGGGTCTATAGGCTAAATCATCATATCCATTCAGTTCGTTCTATTAATTACGGTTTGGGATTAGAATTACTCCTTTACGAACAGTTCTGGCATAGGGCTCTTCAGGTATGTTTAAACCAAACATAGTGTAGATATACAGCACAAATACATATACAAGGAATGAGAACTAACTGGGAGTCAGTGGTGACTTTTGGGTTCCAAGGTTGGTGAAATGCTAGAAGATTTGTTCCCAAACTCAGGGACATTGGCAAAAATTCAGAAAACCTGAAATTTTTTAATTGTATTTTATATGACCTGCCGCAGATCTCGTTTATCGTCATTTTTCCATTGAGATAACTGAAGCAATCAAACAGTTATCAGTTGAACACTGCATGAGTGGATGTGTTCAAAATGTAACCGCCTAACTATGCAAATTTCCAACTTCATGTTTTACTATAAATGGGTGGACGTGTTGGCAACATTATTGCCATAACAGCGAACTTCACGTTTTACATTCACCTGACAAATCTCTTCATTGGTGTGTATGTTACTGTAACTACAATGCATTTTCTCTATCGTAAGATGTAATTTTATGCTAGGTGTTAGAGACTTTAATTTTTATTTTAACATATTGGTTTAGTTTTCTTCGAATTATTTATTTTTAAGTAACAATAGGCATTGCACAATGTTTTTACAGATATTTAAGACAAAATAACCATCCATGTTTTACGACACAATATATCATCTCTTTCTTAAGTGGACTGCATGCAGTGTGTGAATTTCGCAGATTTAAACCAAAAAGGGGTGAATGATTTTAACAGATGTTTTTTAGTTTATGTAATTATTATAAATAAATTGCATAAACGCTCAAATCCATACGATGTTAGGAAAATAACTTATGAACTGCCAGCTCACAACACTTCAAATTTTAAATAAGCATTTGCTTATCTGGCGCCTAAATTATTAAATGAGCTTGACAGCACTATCTTAAACCAGGCCATTTCACATCGCAATCAAATGAAAACTTTTATTATGATGATTAATACGAAGCTCGTAAATCGGCAAAATTTATTGACCTTTACTTAAGACATTATTTAATCTTTTTTTTAATTTTTATTGTTTTTCTGTTACTTTTATGTAATTTAAAGACAGATGGAAGACCAATTCGTATGGACTGAATCTGCTCCGATTGCCTTAGCAATAAATTATTTCTATTATTTCTATTCTATTCTATATTATGGTTTGTTTATAAATATAGGAGAACGTTGAAGATACCATATACTTTAATTTTAAGCGTACAGTGGAGAAGTCGTATTGTAAATATGTACAAAGTTTTTGTATCATTTAGTGTTGTTAAATAAGTTACAATTATTTTTCAATACGAAGAAAAGATCATTTCATCATTAACACTAGGATTATATCTGATTGCGCGGTATACACTGAACTTATTGCTACTTCACTAGAATTTGAATTAATTACTAAATTTATTTATTAGATGAATAAAAAATATTTTTATAAGAAACGATCTAAAAAAGCTGAAAGTGCACTTCACCTACTTCATTTGATTAGTCGCGTCTGCTGAGAGTGTAGTTGAGGCTAAAATACTTCCCCTATTTATGGTCCGTAGGGTGACATGACACTGTCCCCGAACCATTATCCCCGACGACAATATCCCCGATTTTATAATTATTCGTACGACTACTGCTTGATTAATATCTATCTTGACATACTCAATTAAGGTATAATTGGTAGCGTGCCTGGCTCTCACCCAAGAGGCCCGGGTTCGATTCCCGGTACCGGAATGAGTTTTGTTTTTACTTTTTATTTTTTTTTTCACTTTGAGACTATACAACTTAAAACTCACATTTTCGTGAAGATTGAAAACCACCGCTTTTTTTGATAAAGGGGTATGCGAATTGTCTCGCAGTGAAACGGGAAGGGGCAAATGTGGAGTTTTTAAAAAAACAATTCCAGGGTGAACGATAAACGGGTATGCGAATTGTAATTCCGGGGTGAACGATAAAGGGGTATGCGAATTGTCCCGCAGTGAAACGGGAAGGGGCAAATGTTGAGTTTAAAAAAAAAACAATTCCGGGGTGAACGATAACGGGGTATGCGAATTAGATAGTTAATTGTTTGAATAGAACTGAAATAGGGTTATTTCTTTCAAGTCGGGGATATTGTCGTGGGGGATATTGTCGTCGGGGATATTGTCGTTCGAGGATAATGACGCGGGGATAATGTCGCGGGGATAATGTCGTCGGGGAAAAAGACATGGAATCGGTTCGTAGCAAAGATGTTGCTGGAAGGAGATGAGAAAGAGAGAGAGAGAGTTAACTGTGCTGCACTTTTGATAAGAAAATTAACGACGAATGTGCTGTTTGTAGGACAGACAGTATGTGAACGTAAGTTTATATGTAAGCTAGCGACACTTCAAGTAATAAAACATGTGTAAACATCTTGTACGTACCTAACGTACCTTGCATACTCCAGTGTCAGTGTCACTAACATAAATTTACTGACTTGAAAGGTGCTTACAAAGGATTTAGTAAATCAGTGTACTGGGTTAGATAAAATACACTACAGCGAAAGTTTGCATGCCTTAGCTTCAAACACAGGACCGGTTAATTTTTTAAGAACTTTATTATTTTCCCCCGTATGAAATGCTCCCGACTGAGTTTTTAAACATTGTTGTGGCACGTAAAATTATTTTTTAGTGTAAATTTTGAATTATGTATCAAGTTACCTATGTCACGTAATATTTCACAAAAATTTAAAAATATTCTTTGGGAATCTGTCTTCTTTTGCATGTTATAACTTGCGGATTAAGATATAACTAAAGCAAAACTCGATTCAGAGTAACTGATTTAAAACATCGTAACATCCCTGATTACACCTTAATATTGTTGTGACTTTTTTAAGGTCTTGAAAGCTGTCAGGAATATTGAATCGTTTTGTTGTGATTACTAGTTTCTGTCTGCTGCCATTTTACTGCGTTATAAAAAACGTACCTATCACTAAAAATAGCATTTTGTTTTATGTGTAAAAAATAAAGTTTTTTTTTTATATTTTTGTATAATACAATTTATGATTTTTTTATTAATTAGTTAGCAATGACTAACATCCGAATGTTACAACATGAAGAATCAGAGACTGTGGCGCGTGCATGAGGTAAATTATCTTTCAAAACTTTAAAAGAAAAAGTAATCTCCTTCGAAAAGAGCAACTAAAAAGCATAAAATAATTAGACCAAGGTCCCAGACCCGCAAGACTTACGTCATTCTAGTAGTAACAAGATTTTATTAGTAAATGTACAATATTTAGTTAAGAACGTATTAGTTAAAGCAATGGTGCGTATTTCAATCGGTGGAAAGCAACCGGATGACTCTTGGTATTTGAGTTCCTGAAGCAATTTGGAAACTTTTTTGTTCAGTACCTCATAACCCCAAAATGGAAGGAATCGGAGAAAAGAGGGGGGGGTCAAAACGTAAAAAAAAATTGTTTAGAAACCAAATGGAAAGGCGGTAGCATTAAAGTACGTGTACTCACTATTGTTTAAAAAAATTGTCATCCGAAACGTGCGGACGGTTTGCGCGAACCGATTTTTTGAAAATCGGAAAAAAAAAATTGTGTCGCAACCGGTTGCGATTTTGAGGAAAATTCTTGTTTTTGTTCAGAGATGCTGTAAAAAAATTGTCATCCGTTTCTGCTGGACGGATTTTGAGGAATTAAAGGTTTGAGTGGCTAAAATTCTCGATTTTTCACTAGCTTTTTTCAAACATCATAAAAAAATTGCTAAAATTGTTAAAAACGGATGACGTTTCTTATACATGTTCTCAGAGGGTCCAACTATAATATGTATCAATGTCATCCGTTTTTATAACATTTAACCCCATTTTTCAACCTCTAAAGGGGTTGTGTACGTTATCTGTATGCCATCAGAAACGAGTCTAACCTCAATATTCTGATTAATATCGCACAAAAGTAAGGGGTTGAAAAATGGGGTTAAATGTTATAAAAACGGATGACATTGATACATATTATAGTTGGACCCTCTGAGAACATGTATAAGAAACGTCATCCGTTTTTAACAATTTTAGCAATTTTTTTATGATGTTTGAAAAAAGCTAGTGAAAAATCGAGAATTTTAGCCACTCAAACCTTTAATTCCTCAAAATCCGTCCAGCAGAAACGGATGACAATTTTTTTACAGCATCTCTGAACAAAAACAAGAATTTTCCTCAAAATCGCAACCGGTTGCGACACAATTTTTTTTTTCCGATTTTCAAAAAATCGGTTCGCGCAAACCGTCCGCACGTTTCGGATGACAATTTTTTTAAACAATAGTGAGTACACGTACTTTAATGCTACCGCCTTTCCATTTGGTTTCTAAACAATTTTTTTTTACGTTTTGACCCCCCCCTCTTTTCTCCGATTCCTTCCATTTTGGGGTTATGAGGTACTGAACAAAAAAGTTTCCAAATTGCTTCAGGAACTCAAATACCAAGAGTCATCCGGTTGCTTTCCACCGATTGAAATACGCACCATTGCTTTAACTATATGCCAATTTGCTAGCTTGAAAGCGGGGGGAAAGCAGGTTCTGAAGGTATATCCTATTAAATAGAAAAATTGGTCCACAAATGCTGCAGTTATGAGATCACATATACAAAAAAAAACATTTATTTAATAATTTACTACATGAATCAATGTTTATCTACTCAATATGCGATGAGCGAAGGCAACAAAGCGTACCGAAAATATACCTGCGTCTCTTTCTTCGATGTAATTCCCTGATTTCACCAATGATAGGATTGGTTGATGTACTTGCATTCAATCTGAATAATATATCTCTGTTTCAAAAACTTTGTCTTTTTCTATGATTTTAACATGGGCGTACCCAGCTTTTGACCCAGGAGGGAGCAAATTAAAAATTTCTTAAGCCGGGTCCCCCGTGCTTGTTTTACCCTTCTGGATATGCCAGTGCTTACGGTGTAAAAAAAGACAGAAGTATATGTTTGCACCTTAATAGTCCGACTGAGATTTTATTCCTATGCTCATCATAGAATAAAAATATGAAAAAATCGTTTTTTGAAGTTTTTTAAAAATGACTGAACCGCTTATTTTTTAGATTGGATAGTATCAATCCGTAAACATTTTGAACAAAATAGTGTCCATTTTTTTCAAATAATACATGTAAAATTAAGTCGGTTAAAATAGAACAAGTACGAAAATTTTTGTGAAAAAAAGATTTTCTACGAAAATCTGTTTTGTCACTTTGGTTACCCTATAATATTGGATTGTAGAAAGGATTGTCAAAAGATTTGATTTGACAATGACCTTAGATTGTAGTCTTATAGTTACAGTTTTAGTTAAAGCAATGGTGCGTATTTCAATCGGTGGAAAGCAACCGGATGACTCTTGGTATTTGAGTTCCTGAAGCAATTTGGAAACTTTTTTGTTCAGTACCTCATAACCCCAAAATGGAAGGAATCGGAGAAAAGGGGGGGGGGGGGGGTCAAAACGTAAAAAAAAATTGTTTAGAAACCAAATGGAAAGGCGGTAGCATTAAAGTACATGTACTCACTATTGTTTAAAAAAATTGTCATCCGAAACGTGCGGACGGTTTGCGCGAACCGATTTTTTGAAAATCGGAAAAAAAAAATTGTGTCGCAACCGGTTGCGATTTTGAGGAAAATTCTTGTTTTTGTTCAGAGATGCTGTAAAAAAATTGTCATCCGTTTCTGCTGGACGGATTTTGAGGAATTAAAGGTTTGAGTGGCTAAAATTCTCGATTTTTCACTAGCTTTTTTCAAACATCATAAAAAAATTGCTAAAATTGTTAAAAACGGATGACGTTTCTTATACATGTTCTCAGAGGGTCCAACTATAATATGTATCAATGTCATCCGTTTTTATAACATTTAACCCCATTTTTCAACCCCTTACTTTTGTGCGATATTAATCAGAATATTGAGGTTAGACTCGTTTCTGATGGCATACAGATAACGTACACAACCCCTTTAGGGGTTGAAAAATGAGGTTAAATGTTATAAAAACGGATGACATTGATACATATTATAGTTGGACCCTCTGAGAACATGTATAAGAAACGTCATCCGTTTTTAACAATTTTAGCAATTTTTTTATGATGTTTGAAAAAAGCTAGTGAAAAATCGAGAATTTTAGCCACTCAAACCTTTAATTCCTCAAAATCCGTCCAGCAGAAACGGATGACAATTTTTTTACAGCATCTCTGAACAAAAACAAGAATTTTCCTCAAAATCGCAACCGGTTGCGACACAATTTTTTTTTTCCGATTTTCAAAAAATCGGTTCGCGCAAACCGTCCGCACGTTTCGGATGACAAATTTTTTTAAACAATAGTGAGTACATGTACTTTAATGCTACCGCCTTTCCATTTGGTTTCTAAACAATTTTTTTTTACGTTTTGACCCCCCCCCTTTTCTCCGATTCCTTCCATTTTGGGGTTATGAGGTACTGAACAAAAAAGTTTCCAAATTGCTTCAGGAACTCAAATACCAAGAGTCATCCGGTTGCTTTCCACCGATTGAAATACGCACCATTGCTTTAACTATTTCCATACATTAGGAGCAGTCTTTTATCGCATTCAAAACTCCCTGTCATCTAGAACATTAGATGGTACTCACAAAAAAAAGAGCTCAACCAAAACTGAAAATTACTACAACGATGAAAAGAACAAACCGTCCTAATCCGCACAAAAATTGGACATACAGTCCTAACACATACATACTTTATGAACAAAACCAATTCGCCCAGATGTCAGTCCTGCAACTCAAGAATCACGGTAAATCATCTGCTTCAGTGTCCCAAATATCAAAGATATCGCTTTCAAGTTAACCTGTCTCTGGAAATCGAGAAACTCTATATAGCAGCCCCTATAATATGAAAAAATAATAGAATATAGTTTCGGAAATATTTTTAAATTAAAATAAAATAATCCGCTCTTTTGTTTTACAGATCTGTCAGAAATAAACTAGTTAGGTATGCTTTGATTAAATTTTACATGACGTGGAACATACTATGTGGGTAACCATGGCAACGAATAGTTAATATCATATTGAATACTAGCCATTACCCGCATCACCTCACGCGATATCAGAAATTTTATTTTCTTTATTATAATCAAATGTCAACATTTTTGAAGTTGGAATGGTCCCGTCGCCAATTGGCTAGAATTTTTTCCTATAATAAAAACAAAAAAAATATATCGTTTCAATCTATCAATTATTGTTTTAGCAGGATCGATAAATCATCTGCTTCAGTATCCCAAACATCAAAGATATCACCTTCAAGTTAACCTGCCTCTGGAAATCTAGAAACTCTATAGCAGCCCCTATAATATGAAAAAATAATAAAATTCCTGCAAATAACCGAAATAATAAACAAAATTTAATTAATCACCCCACAATTACCAAAACCCTATCGCAGCCCATCTGAAATATACAAATAAAAATATGTAAAAAACTAAACGAAACCAAAATAAAATAACCTATTGAAGCACATTTATTTTCCTATAATAAAAACAAAAAAAAAGTATATCGTTTCAATCTATCAATTATAATTTTAGCAGGATCGATTGAAAACTCTACTATGCTTTTCGTATGCAGAAATATGTATCTACGTATGTTCTCAACCTAGTCATTAGAAAATCGGATTTTTTGACAACCCTTTCTACAGCCCAGCATAAGACTGTGTTTGATACTCAAGCTACTATATAAATACACAATATATTCAAATATTCGTACGACGACGTGTAGCTGTTGTACACACATGAATACAATGAAATATCATCACGTACCCAAAGACTCTATAGAGAGAGAGACTATCTATTAAATTACAGATCGATAAAACGATACTTTATATGTACAACATACTTAGTATACGAGCGTAGGATACGTAATGTATAGATTGCAAACAACATCGCATACAATATATGCACGTATTTTCCTCTCCGAATCCTTAGACGTTTATCTTAAAAGGGTGTCATTCTTTCAATAACAATAGCATAATGCAAAACTAGACAATTTTAAATTTGGGTGTATCATAAAATCGTAAGTGTATGTCGCTTGAGCATGACTTGAATAGACTCGGTTCGGTCCGATTAACGATATGAAACGAAGGCGCACACAATTCATCGAATATGATTTATAGCAAACGAATCTTTTCTTCTTGCATTTTTGTTAAGAAGAGATTGTTACGTAATGTTCCAGGCCGAAAGGTCGATTCGGTATACTTCTTGTACATATTTTTGTTGATTTATTAAACCATCAAATTGAATAGTAATGGAACTTTAGTGTGAAGACACCGAACCATTAACACTTTCTTCTCGACAGACGTTTCGCTAATCATGTTAGCACCATCAAGAGATAACTTTCAATAATTTTCTAATAAAAAAGTGTTTATCAGCTGTTTTTAACTTCCCACTATTGAAAATTTTCAAAAAAACCGGTGTAGCGCGTGTTGGACAAACACATGATAGGGTTCCGTAGTGTTCGTATGACGCATTTATGGGCTATTTATGGGTCGAAATCGTTGCTAGACAAATATGATATCTTAACGTAGAAATGCGTCTTTTCAATATAATTGACACTTTTAAAAAGAAGTTGAGTATCCATAAGTTATTATTAATTTCTCTATTAAAATCACTTTGGGCCCTTCCATAAACAAAGTAGTTCTAATAAATATTGACATGTACACTGGTGACATCGGCCATTTTTTATTGAAATATTACTGGAAATTTGACAGCCACATAAAAAATACAGTACGGAAAATTCAGGTGAATTTCTACAACTTGTTAACATATCTTATTCAAAATCATTTTCATTGAAAGTATTTATAAAGTGCTACTCTCTTGGCTTCTTTGAGATCTCTTAATAGCATGGTTGCAAAGTTAGAGGCCCCTGACATAATATTATTAACGATTTCGGGAGGTTATATTTCGGGAAATATTCACCTAAGAAAAAAAGCCACTTGAAGACTTTTATTGCATTTAAGACCTATCCTAGGCAATGGGGTCTGTAAAATTTGATCTGGATTGAGAAAAAGATGGCTGTACCATATGGCCAAACGGACGGATAGACAGACATGACGAAATTATAAGAATTCGTTGTTATCTAAAGTTAAATTGTAATTTCGCGCCTTGTAATTCTTGACTTACTTGTTCACTTCAAACATTTTCTTAATAATATTTTCTAGTGATGCAACGAAGGCGAATCCGAATGCCGAATACGAATATCAAACCTACTATTCGGCGAATACGAATAATTCAACAAGGTAACAAATAATAAATATACATGACTGTACTTTTTTTAGTAAGAGATTTAATAATTTAAAACCGCTGAAAAAATTTTGTTCAGGAAGCACATTTGTAAATTCGTAGGCGTTCGGCGATTTCTTTTTTCTGTTTGTACATTCCCAGTGATCGAAAATAATCTTTCTGAGGCGACAGTAGACGGTTTTATTGAAAAATACTTCAGGGCCAGTCTTTTCAGCCTGGGGAAGTATATATTATCTTCACGTCACAAAGCTAATGAATCAGCAGTAGGTAAGAGATTAAAAATCTTAGTAGTGTTCCTTAGATAGAACAGTTATAAACGTTAGAACAGTAAAAAACGTTTATTTATAATAAATGCCAAATTCCTTTACTCATCGCTGGTCCAGGTTCTTCTAGCTGTCTTGTCGGTCTTTCAACAACTTCTTCGGCTTTATCAAGAGCAGCAAAGAAACGACCGAGCCGTTTCAGCTACATCCGGCGTACTGAAAATGCTTGTTTTAAATCGAGGATTTTGCGTTCAATTTTTTTGTTTTAATTCGGCGAGTTTGTTATTTGATATTTGGCAAATACGAATATTCGGTAAATGTTTAGTATTCGGCGAATACGAATATTCATATTCGTATTCGTTGCATCACTAATATTTTCTCATCGCAATTTATTTTCAATTTTGTTGAGTAGACCACATAGTGAATAAAAGTTTCATTACTTTATTATGTGTTTGGAAACTCTGGTTGTCGGAAAATATGCATATCACCACACATAAACATACATATTATTCGGGGCACTCAATGAATATTGAATAACTCAACGCGCGCTGCCTGGTACTGTAGTAATATAATATATCTACAATCGCATAAAGCAAATATATGTAGTAATACATAACGCTGTATACCTACTCGTATCTACATACTGATTGGTTCAAACATCTACAGGAAATACAGAAAATTGATCATTTATGTTTTTTATATATTTACACCAACAAACTTGAACAGAGTTGGCATTTTACTTTGAAGACATTGAGTATTAAAATACGACTACTTACTTTTTTTCTTAACGTATGTTTCGCTAACCATGCTAGCATTATCACAAGATGATCAAAACTAACCCCGATGATGCTAACGGGGTTAGAGACATGCACGACGACAAAAATGATCGTGCTTTGGTGTTTAGTGGAAATATTTTTAGTATTAAATACTTAGTGCAGAAAAATGGGTGGAAAAAAAGATCAACTGTGCATTTTGAGTAGGCAGTGGTTTTTTTAATTGTGATCCGATTGCGATTTTTAAACAATGATAGATGTCCTCTTTCCACCGTTATCTTGAAAAGAAGTGTGTAAAGGCCCCTTCACACCATGCTGGATTTCGTGCTCGCTAGCTTGTTGAAATCTTGCAGGCTGTACTGAATGGTATTCTGCTTGGTAGTTGGTAGGGAGCGCTGTTTTGCTTCACACGCAGCTTGCTTGTTTGCTCGCTGTTTTTTCTAGATTGACAGTTATATTTAAAATTTAAATATGGATGTAATGGTTATGCAAGAAATAATTCGTCGTAGACGAATTGTTACTATGACTTTAACAATGATTAAAAAGTTTCGGGAGAGAAGAGAGAAATCAAAGCGAAAACTTATTTCTTGTCGAGTCCATTTACATTTTGATTTTACAACTTTTGGTCCTATCGCTGTTCACTCGAAACTTTTTTTCAAACAACACCATATTTAACGAATGTCAGACGATATCAAGTGATAAAATACGACTTCATAATTGGTCAAATTCTCAAACTAGAAGGCATCGCTCCATGAAAAATAGCCACCAATCACCCAAATATAGCAACACAGCGAGCAGTGACGTCACAATTCAACAGCGTAGCGTGCAAAGCTGCCTGCAAGACTTCAAGCAAGCTAGCGAGCAGGAAATCCAGCATCGTGTGAAGAGCCCTTAAGTAGTTTTTTAGCTTTAAATATCTTCAATGGCATAACTGCATGTATTTTTATAAAAAAATAGTAACTTACTTTCGTATGTTCATTCCATAATAAAAAATAAGTTAAAAAACTAAAACCCGACTACTTATGTTTTATTTTATTTTTTTTGAACTTATTTTTTTATTTTTTTTTTCAATTTGCTCCCCTCTGGGACCAAAATTCAAAAATAAATGTAGCCTATGTTACCCGGGCCATAATAGCGAATCAATTAACACCTTACTTATCAAAATCGGATGAATAGTTTATTAGACACTACGGTGGAACATCCGTAAATACAAGCATACATAGACTGCTAAACTCATAACCCTTCCTTTTGGCTTCGCCGCAGTCGGGTAAAAAATATTTATTTATTTTTCATGAATTTTGCATGAACGCTCTTTTTTGAAGCAGCTTGCAATATCTGTGTGACCATAGAGTCCTGCCACCACAAATCTGTCTTGTATAACGCTTGTAACAGAGTACATATATCCTATACACAAGGATAAATCCCTCCAGGCTGCCTGAACACACAACGTAAGCCAAACACTCCTGGGATTCTGTGCATTTCCTTAGCGTATGTGTTGAAACTAACATACATAGAAAGATATGGAAAACAGAGGAAAGACATATTAATAGAAACTAATTTATTATTCGGCTTAAAAGCTGTTCTTGTAAATAATGTTCCAGTTTGTTTGTTTCCATAAATTAAATAATAATTTCTCCGAAAAAGTACTCAATAAATAATTACAAACTCGATGTGCGTTTTTCTAACAAATTTAATAACTTATTGTACTTAGATACGATGAGAAGTTAGCAGGAATGAATCTGATAATAAATTGGAGAAATTGTGTATAGCTATTGTGTTGGTTTAATTCAGTCCTGTTTTCGATGGAATCGTTCCTATGCATCCCATAGATACGCCACTGATGAATCTAATATTTCAATGCACGTATGGTAATTATGTGACGTTAGTCGGTCTGATAAAGCTTGCGCAGTGTGCACGTATATGCCAAAGTATTTGCCATAAAAATTAAATTTTTACAAATTTATAAATAACAGTAATTGTTTTTAGTGTTTCCAAATTTTGTTTGGCACTTCTAAGTTGTCCTTATTTATTTTTATTGTCGCTTTGTATACGTCTTTTGTCTTTTAGGAAACAAATGTTTTTCCGTGTCTTTTCTAGTGATGTAAAGAATGTTAATTTTAAAACATTCGCGAATGCACATTTTTTTCATCCATATCGACAAGGGATGTTCGAATGACATTTTTGTCTCATACCTCATTGAGTGCATTTAAAAAACATGCTGTATTATTAGATTTTTTTTATTTAGTGGTATCATTCATCTTCATAATTGTTTGCAATGTGGGGAATACTTGCCTACATACGTGTTTAAAATTGGCATACGGTTTAGTAACATTGATAAGTTTCCGAATTAGGAAAAACATCGATTAAAATTTAATGTTCCGTATTTTCAATTATTGCTTGGCAAAAAAAAAATCGTGTGTGAATTTCCATAAAAAAATCCAGCTAATTGGGCGACGGGACCATTTCAACTTCAAAAATGACGTATTACACGCTAGGAAAGTATCTTTGACATGCGATGTTTGCGCCATCTCGTGTTTGATTTTTTAAAATCTGGTTCAGTCAAAACTTACAAACCCATGGAAACCAGCTTTAATATTTACGTACAATGTCAGTAAAAAAAATACATAAAAGATATTTTAAATCTTATTTTTGTTAACAAAATCACAATTTATTATGATATTTTTCACGTATTTAATAATGATTACAGACGTAAAATAATATTAAATTACCCTTGACGACGTACTGCTGCAGTCCATTTCCTTTTTAAATCACAAGAAAATACAGGAAAACGGTGGAATTGTAATTCTGATTTTTAGTTGGTGTATCTTTACAATCACCAACACAGCATATCCGATTTGATAGCTTTTTTCTCATTTTATTCAACAATTAATCATTATTAAAAGGTTTTGACTGAACCAGAATTTGAAAAAAGAAACACGAGAAGGCGCAAAGATCTCGTGTCAAAAGATACTTTTCTAGCGTATAAAAATTTCTGATATCGTGTGAGAAGACGCGGGTATGACTAGTATTCAATGATATTTGCTATTAGTTGCCATAGTTACCTACATAATAATATGTTTCACGTCATGTAAAAAATAATCTAAGCATGCTTAATTAACTTATTTCTGACAGATCTACAAAACAAAAAACAGCTGTTTATTTTTTATTTCCAAAATATTTCCGAAACTAAAAAAATTTAACGAAACTTTTTTGAAAATATAAATAGTATAATAAACCGTTATGAAAAGTATACCATTATTATATAAATTACACCGTTATAGCATATATTTTCCCAAAAAAGGCTCTTCATATTTGCACGCCAAACATCCTCCCAAAATTTGGTTTCAATCCGCTCATCCGTTTGACCTGTATCGTGCTCACAGACAAACAGACGCACAGAGTTTTTCCAAAAATATGTTATTTGGATTCGGGGGACTTCAAAACGAAAAGATATTGTAAAATTTTTGAAAAGTGTTTTTTGACCTAAACTAATACCATTCCCCACTTGTGGGTTGGAATGGTAAAAAATGTATTGATAAAGACTCGAATAATAATGTTATAAAGTTATAATGTTGTTTTCTTCACATGGACTCATTTTAATCGATTTGCATGATTTTTTTCTGTTATACAAAATATTCGGAAATATTCCTAACACACTAAGTATTTACTACCCATCGATAGATCTGCAACATACCACAACTCCATGACATGTGGCCTAGCTACTTTTACAGTTATAGGTCCGGAGTATGTATGATACGACCTAAAGGTAAAACTATAATGTATATTCACTACAAATTTATATGAAACCTTAATTAAAACTAATTTACAAAGCACAGTAGTTCTAGAAACTAAAACAAAATATTATTATGAGGACAATGTAGAGTAATAAAATACATGTTAGTAAAATTAAATCACAGTACCGGAAGAAAAAAAATCAGCCACAGACTATAATTTTTTTTTACCAGAAAAAAAATGTCTACGTCTTGTTTTCAAGAGAATTTTGTTAAATCAGACGAATTTTTGTTCCTCTTAAATTATTTAATAATTATAATACAGAGAATAGAGAATATCGAATCGAAAAATTAGAGGAAAGCTGGATTTTTGCATTAATCGTCCTGTCCTGGTTCTAAACAATACACTAAAAGTCCCCGCCGATACGTGTGCCGCTAAGCGGAATGAAAAATCACAAAAAACGGTTTTTCGCGAAAACCTTGTTAACGGTGTCTTTTTACGAAAAAAATAGTGGTTATCAAACTTGTAGATTATAAAATTGCTTACAAAAAAACACACTATTACTTTTTCGTAAGAGTTAAGACTAACGGTTTTCGATAAAATTTGATTTAAAAAGCTGTAACATTTATTCACAAATCCATTTCGTTACTCGAATTTGTCGTATCGATGTCAGAGTCGTATGCGATTATAAGAACCAATATAATGCATGATAGCACATACATCATGCGGATACGTGAACTGGAACGGTTCACTAAGCGATTGAATGAATGCGAGGTGAGAGAACAAGCATCATGCCGCATGCGTCGTAGGTATGTAATTGGTAATTTTAACTAATTTTCATAGGCAATTTTCTAAGCTACAAATTTGATAGCCACTATTTTTTCTATAAAAGTCACCGTTAACGAGATTTTCGCGAAAAACTGTTTAATGTGACCTTTGACCCGCATAACATTTTTAGCGGCACATGTATTGGTAAGGACTTTTGATATATTGTTATTAGAAGCACAAAAGGAAGGTTTATACGAAAATTTCGCTTTCCCGTAATTTTGCCAGAGTTTGACTTATTTTTTCTCTTTATTTCTGAACTATTATTATTTTATTTCAAGTGACTTCATTTCTTTGTTAGTGATAACCACAGTGATATTTTCGCGCTATGTGGTTTTTAATGGTTTTAGATGGCATATTTGAAATCTGAAATCATTTTTAACAAATATTTTTAAAATTAAGTGTCTTCTTTAGTTCCATGGTGTTTTGTTGAAATTTTTATTTAATAATATTGTAAAATCAAAAATATGAAAATACCGATTTCTAATTTTGATATTGATGTCGTCAAATGAAAGTGTATAATAAATAAAGAGGCTGTATTAGATCTTCTAAAATAACTTCGCAGTAATGACACTGACACATGACAGTTTGTATATTATATCACGTATATAAAATATAGGAGAATTTTTTTTCTTAACTTCGTGGGAGAATTTATACGTCATTATTTTACAGCCTCATTTGCGTGCACCACGCAAAGGTTTTGTCAAAGAAGGGGTAGCCGAAGCAAAAGACAATGATGTGACAATCAATGTCTTAAACAGAATGAGGTTTGCACAACTGTGCAGAACGTGTAAATAAACGAGACGACGCGGCGCGTGAGTTGAATAAACATTAGGGCTACCAACTGTGGTCTGTACCTATGTACAAAGTTGGCAACATTGTAAAGTAAACATACAGTGTGTCTCCGTCTGCAAAAATTACACTGATGAGAATGGGTTGTCCCATACTTTTTTATGGATTGGAATCTACATTACAAATATTATGCAAAACATTTTTTTTTTGAGAATGAACCTTTTCTGAAATAAAAAAATCCCAAAAGTGTGTATTTCTCAACACAATTAATTTTGAACACGGAACGTTTGACCAGTCTGTGATTGGCTGACCAAATCTACAGTGTCACGTCCACTGCTCTGTACTATACCTAAAACCTGATAAAGGTAATCTAGGTACATACAATATAGATAAAAAAGTGTGACTACTCTTCTGCAACCTACGCTTTAATGGTGGTTTATGCTAAGCGTTTAAAAAAGATGTAATATTATACTATATTTTTTAAATTCTTAATTTCAATTACGTGGAAGGGAATATAAGGACGAACAATTTGGTTTAAATTATTGGTTTATGTATGAGAAGTAACATGTTCTGTTCAGAATTATCCTTTTTTGATTCATGGAACGATCCCACTATGAATAAATATTTACTTGAAAAATGAACTAAACGAAATAATATGTTCCTACACAAGGTTTGATAAATTATAATATGCAAAACTCTTTTTTATTTGAAGCATGATGCACATGAGAGTAATGAAAACAAAACGACCAAAAGTAAACAAAGCCGGCGGTGCAATGAAAATTTGACTAAAACGTAATTTTTTTTATCGTACGAGTTGCAGTATCTAGATTAACAAAGCTGAAACTTTATTTTCTCCCGATGTGGCAATGGAAGTTAAGGGGAAAACATTTGCACGTCTCTAAGTGTACTCAAATTTGATAACTTTTGCAATTTTTTCTCGGTCCGTTTGATAGTGGTGCAGCGACGAGAGGTTACGTGCATTTGAATATTAAATGATTTTTGGTTTCATAAAAGTTGATCTAATTGTTTTGAGAATTTTACTGAGTTTCTCCATTATTTTTTGTCTTTGTTACTTGATTGTCCCTTCATATTTTGATCTTTTTGACTTAAATCAATTAATTGTTGATCTATCTGGTAAGCAAGAGGTTCTCAAAAACTTCTGTCAACCTTTGCATTATGTTGTAACAAAATTGTTTTTTGTGATGATGGTAAATATTTATTTACAATAACAAAATGTTAATAAAACAAATAAACAAAATACTAAAAAAAGTACACTTTTCTTATATATGGAAATGAAATATAAATAATGTAGCAAACAAAAGTAATAAAAATAACTGCAGCAGTCACTATGTACACAGAAATATATACCTATACCTACACAAAACACTGTACACAGAAAACGCAGCTATGTCCAAGAAAAATATTTATGTACGATCCAGATATTTATATACGAGCTCAATGATTTATATAAAGTAAATAATTTGGATGTTTCCATTTGAGGAAAATACTAACAATGCATTGCTGTCTTGTCATCGTAATAAGGATAACTTTAAAAATGCTTAAAGGATTATTTAGAAGTCTTTAAATACAACGGAGATATTCAATTTTTGTACATGCGATCCGTTGCAAAAATTATTTCATCATTAGTTTACCAATTTTCAAGACATTTGGAGTTAAAAAAAATTGGAAACTTTTTAGTTTTTGAGCCATATAAATACAGATTCTTATAAGGGGGCATGGCAGTGCCCCCGCCAAGTCGACCACTGCCGTACCATCCTTTTCTCGAAGCGACTCACGGCACTTTTGACCCCCGTGTAACTTCGTTGTAGATAAAGCAGGAAGTTTGAATTTTTAGTGATCAAGAGGACACTATAATTAACTATGGCTATATTACTAATATACCTAATAATTATACCTTGTAGTTTACGAATTATCGCTAATCAAAGTTCTTTAATTTTGTCACTGACACATTCACCGATCATCTTCTTCTAGCAGGCTCACAGACTTGAAATTTTGAATTTTAGTTAGCGTTTATTCTATAAAGGAAGAAAAATTAAAAAATCTCGAATTTCGTTATTCATTATAATATGAAAAATAATGATTATTAATTGAATTTTAGTTAGAGTTTAGTCTATAAAGGAAGGGAAAAAAATGCAAAATCTCGAAATATTCATTGCAATTATAATTATTATAGAAATAAAGATGTCTAATATTGATACGGTCACTATAAATGTTGATTATAGGCAATTGATTAGGTAACAATTTACAAAAAAGTTGTTGGACAGGTGCTTCAATAGATACTAACTAAAATAACTGACTTGATTTTGTATGAGATCTCACAACTTTTTGTAGCGGAAGAACTGTGTTGCGAGACTTGGCATTTTTTATATTTTATGTTTTTGGTAGGATAAATCTAAAATCCTATACGTATGATATTATGAAGTTTATTTTTCAACACAAATGTTTATTGTAAAACGGAATCTAAGATTCGGCAACTCAACGAAAGTGTTGTTAAACGAGACCACAGTATTAAAGAATTTGATATAATGAAGTTAATGTCTACAAGAGATATTAAAATTTCAGTATGGCGTTATACTATAGTAAAAACTATAAACACTTATATGCGTTATTTGATGTCGGAGCTGCATGGGTAGAACAATAGAACATAAATTACTCTTGAAATGATAGTCAGAAATCAAGACTGTTTTCATTCAACAATATTCTAAATTTTTTATTTAAATGTATTTCACGGAATTATTGTTAATTATTTTAGTCGAGGATAATAATTTGTAATTTTCGGAACACAAACGTTGCTGCGATTTATTTTCTAGTTTGTCACGAATTGTTTGTTACATTTGTATCTTTTCAGACACTTTGCGATCTTCTAAAGACGCTTCAAGCATTTTGAGAGCTAGCACCAATTTTAATTATTTTTGTAAATAATAACTAAAAATTAAATTAATAAATTAATTGAGTAAAAATTTGTTAAAAAAATTGCTTCACAGTAAAGTGTAATTTTTTTTTGTTTATAATTTTCTTACCGATAGAGTATTACAATAACCCGACTGATATCGACAAATACTGTTAATAAAAGGTATCTTTTATCAAACATAATGTATAAACAAACAAATCGCGGATGAGTTGTTTAATTAAATCAGCTCAAGGCTACCCTTAATAACTGTTTAAATCTACACTTATTTGTTTTTTTTTTCAAAAATTCGATTGCGAACACGGTGATATTAGGTTGCCTAAGCAAAATCGATTAAGACTCGCGGTCAGTGCGCTTTTAAATTCGAATATTATTAATTAACATTAATTCGCATTTTTGACATTTTGATTATTATTAATTTGCTAGAAAAATGTATTCTTGATAAAAATTTGTGTAGCTCTAAGACCAATAGCTCGTCTGTACGGGGGGGGGAGTGATTTGGTTAAAAAAAGTGTCCTAGCAGACACACCTTTCAACGTATCAAAACCAAATTTTGAACCTAATGTTTTTACGGTTCTTTTTGCAGTGAATTTTTTTCCCTATTACGTGAAATAAGGGTAGTTTAAAAATGAAACTTGCTCTACCATTCTGGATTCTGACGGAATATTGTAGGGCTATTAATGGCATACCTATTATCATCGAGATCTTTTGATTGATAAACAAACATTGCAACGTTTCACTAACAAATTCTACATTTAATTTTCTGTATTATCTTAACACGATTCGACAACAATCAAGAAAATGTTTGGTTATATAACGGCAACTGTAAATGTACCTACAATTTTTTTACGTTCTGCAATATGAACTAAAAGATGCTAAATTTTAACGACAAAATAAGCTTTAATGTAAAAAAGGCGTGAGGTGCTCTGTACTTAAATTTTCATAATGGCTCTTCTTTGCAAATTAATGAAAAATATATGACTACTGATATTAAGCACTCCATGTTTTCATTCATTAAAGCTAGTTTTGTCGTCAAACTATTTTGCATTTTTAGTTCATATATTGCAGAAAAAATGTGCTGTTTCAGTTAACCCTGTAAAAACATCACCTGCCACAAACAAATGTAATGTTGGCAGCATTTCTTTTACACGTGGTTTAAACATCGAATAAAATTGATTTTCATGAAAGTTATTAATATTATGGTAATCGTGGTTTGAACGTCGATAAAAGCTGGTTTGTGGTGCTGGTGCAAGCGACTGTTAAAGTTTTTTTTTTTATTAAACCTTTTACGCGTGGTTTTATTATTTTTTTTTTATATATGATTTCCCTAAAGGATAAATGTCTTTAAAAAATTTATTAAGTTTTATATCTTTTATCAGAGCATTTTTTATAGATAAAACTCATTGTTTCAAAATATTATACTTGACAGAAAACAGAACATTACAATCAAAACCATATTATGTCACTGTGAGAAAATTTTTAAATTTTGCTTTTATTAGTTTTAAATTTCGATTTTTTGACGTGATAACGTCTTATAAATTGATGAATCACCAATCTTATAAATTGATAAAACACCGACTGCATGCACGAAAAAGTGTAACGTAACGTTCCTAACGTTCCTAACGTTCGTAACGCGTAACGTTCCGCCTGACCCTGTGCGTGCTTTTTGCTAATTTATCGCTCAATTTAAATCAGATCGGTTTGAAACCAGTCTTAAACGAAAGAGGAGAACATTTTACATAGATTTCGTATAACAGAATTTGCCTAAACAGTTTTTTTATACAAATTTATATAGAAAAATATTTTATACAAATTTATATAGAAAAATAGCTGTATAAATGCAATGTTGTCTAATGCATGACGCGACGCGGTCGGTCGTCTTTGTTTGCCGTACATGGAAATTAGAAAATAACGTATGTCTTGTCTTAACATGAAAACGGCTGCATTTCTAATGTTTAATTCAATTTTTTGACATTAGTATTTTGTGAAATGCAACGCCTTCTAAGTTAACTATTGGAATAACTAATTATTATTAGAACATAATACTTTGACAGTTGCAAACGTCACTTTTGACATTTCTTATCATTCCGACACCAAGGATAAGAGGATTGAAACCAAATTTTGGGAGGATGTTTGATATGCAAATATGAAGTGGCCTATTGTTTTTGGGGAACATCGGCGCATGCGTAAAAGAATATATCTTTTATAATGATGTTTTATATAATAATAATATAGTTTTTAAAACGGTTTTTACTCTATCTATTTTTACTAGAAATTTTTGTAAATTTTTTGGGGAAAATCGGCGCATGCGCAAAAGAGATACATGCCATAGTTGTTTTTTATATAATAATAGTGTACTTTTTATAGTGTTTTATTATTCTACTTAATAAAATTTACCTAAATTTGAAGCGAAAGATGCAATATCATAGATTCGAATTATTATAATTATTATATAAATTTAGGTTATGTATTACGGAATACGTTATCACGTAAAACTATCGTCCGTAAACCGACTTTACAGACAACCAATTTTTTTAAAGAAAAAATACTAATTATTGCAAGTCCGTAACTTAAGAAATAACGTGAATATTAGCATATTATTATTTCGATGTCAAATAATTTACTAAAATATGGTGTGAGTATTTTAAACAATTTTTTTTTATTTTTCCATCCCCATCTGTATTTTTACGTAATGGCAACCGGTGAAAAATTCAACGATAATAATCATTAAACTTCCTAATAATACAGTCAATCTGGCGAAAAAAAAATTATTTCGTATCAAAACCACACAAAAAGGTGAAACTTGGTGAGTCGTTAGAGAATGATGAAAAAAAGGTTACCTGGCAATGGCCACCTGGTACCTGTTCAAATAGTCAAAAAAAACTCAAAAATATTTTGAAATGCATTTTTCTCGAAAACTATGCATTTTACAGAAAAATTTATTGAACAAACAATGTAGAGGGCATCGTTATCTACAATTAATGTCATTGGTGCTATGTTGTACAACAAAAAATGTGCGCAGTAGGTGGCGCTAAAGTGCCAAAAAAAGTGTTTTTCCACTTTTTTGCCCTGAAATTTTCATTTTTCAGTTACGATTCAAATGGAAAAATTGTTCCTTTTTATTTTATAAACAACTTTTATTTCAACATTTTTTTCATACAACTTACCGTTTCAAAATGGAATTTTCACTTCAACAAGCTGCAGCTCTGAAACGGTAAGTTGTATGAAAAAAATGTTGAAATAAAAGTTGTTTATAAAATAAAAAGGAACAATTTTTCCATTTGAATCGTAACTGAAAAATGAAAATTTCAGGGCAAAAAAGTGGAAAAACACTTTTTTTGGCAACTTAGCGCCACCTACTGCGCACATTTTTTGTTGTACAACATAGCACCAATAACATTAATTGTAGATAACGATTCCCTCTACATTTTTTGTTCAATAAATTTTTCTGTAAAATCCATAGTTTTCGAGAAAAATGCATTTCAAAATATTTTTGAGTTTTTTTTTACTATTTGAACAGGTACCAGGTGGCCATTGCCAGGTAACCTTTTTTTTCATCATTCTCTAACGACTCACCAAGTTTCACCTTTTTGTGTGGTTTTGTTGAGGTTTTTGCCAGATTGACTGTACTATAATGCCGGTTGGATTTCCTTGACTAGCTCGTCTATTTCCTTGTTTGGTTATATACAAAACGAAGTATGGCTAATTTTTTTTCGTTTTAGATGCCATTATAAATTTCCAACCTGTTATTTGTTTTTTTCTCATATACGAGGTTAGTTCTCAAGCAAATAATTTTTAAAACCTAATCTTTTTTTAAAAACAAGCTTTTATTAAAAATGAACTAAAAAATTAAAAATATTTTATTTTGATTAGAAATAAGTCGTTTTATACGTACTTATCTCAGTCTCAGGTTTTCAAATAAAAACTTGATTAACGCGAGAAAAAAAAACAATTACCAGTATTTTTGTGCAAATCAGAAAAAAAAACTATTAGTCAAGTTCACATGTCTCCTTTTGATGAATTCCAGTACTCCTTTATCGAAATTTATGCCAATGGTGTCATTCGATTCGGAATGACATCTATAGAAACTCTACCATCAATATTTCTAATTTTAATTTAGATGTGAAAATAGGGCTAAACATTTTTTTTCCTATTTTTTTTAATAATTTCCAATATTCGTGTCTCTTAGCTTATATCAAAAATAGAAAAAAAATGTTTAGCCCTATATTCACCTATAAATTAAAATTAGAAACATTGATGGTAGAGTTTCTGGAGATGGGACTTTTTTGTAGGAAATTTCCTGCTCTTTCAGAGCCTTTTTTGCGATTTCAGATATCTGCAAAAAGTCAAAACCCTCTTTTTTCTTTTACTAAAGAAATATTTGTAATTTTTTCGTCCCCCACTTCATTTTTTTTTTAATTTTCTAGATGTCATTCCAAATCGAATGACACCATGGTCATAATTTTCGGTGAACTAGACTGTACCTATAGCTTGTCATAAAGTCCAGTTTCTTGACACAAATTTGAAATAGATAGATTCATGTACTCAAGGTTTCGATCTAAATAACGTACCTAATTCGAATTGTGTGGCATTTTAATACTTTTGAACGCTTTGTTCAATTAATAAGAAAACTCTACAGCCCCTAGGTTAGTGAACAGTAAAGCCCTCTACATTAGTAATTTATCTTACAAAATGCAAATACCTATCGGACATAAACTAAGACATAAATTTTAGCTTAAATTTATAAAAAACGCAATTTTTACTCGTATTTTTGGTAGATATTTCCCGTGAGTATAAAGAAAATATATTCGTAAAGAAACAAAAAAATCGTTGATTGAAACTTTTGTTTCACACGAACAGGTATGCATATAAGTAATGGATGGTGAAAAATGAAATAAAAACTACGTACATGTATTATGCATGCACATTGTGAAGGTAATAAATTAATTACTGCGAACCTATAGTACCTTTGAAAAAGCGTTCCTTGCTACAAATGCCGTGAGGAAAGCGCATTTGAGTAATTTTTCCAAAGAAATTAATTACAAGCGAGTAAAAGAAAAATGGAGACAACCGCTGTATAAAAGCATTAAACGTGAAAAAAGCGCACGTCGCGTACAGCGTAAATATTATGTTGATGCCATTGTGGATTTATTTTCTATTCCTTGATGAATATGAGCACTTTGTTGTAAATTGAGTATTTTCGAAATGGTTTAAACTTCAAGACAAACATGAAACAAAAAGTCAACGATACAAAAGTTTAATTTTACTTTTATATAGACTAGGACTTAGGAGTTATGGGCGCATGAGCAAAACATAAAGTTGCCTGAAATTGTTTAGCATAACCTGGTTAATTACATAGTACTAATTATAAAAGTCCACAATACCTAGTAGCAACCTGTCAAGATATTGTTTAAAACGAAATTGTTTAATCAATTACAAAATAATAACATTTTTGCATGTATTACATTTTTTTCGTATTCTTTGAAAAATTACTAACAAATATGTATAGTTATATATTACTTTTTGACTGAGGACACTTGATCCTTACGGGAGACACGGCACACGAGATTTGCAGAGCTATTGAAAGGATTACATTATTTTTAACTAGCAACACTAGTAGTAGCCTAGAAGCCAGCGACATATTTAGGTCGTCCATTTCCTTACGGCTGAATGACCCGTAAAATGCTCTAGACAATAAAGCATCGTGGCCGTCAGCTGCGCCAGTATCGGTGGAATAGACAACTGAAGCCTCCCACGCACGGTAAAAAAGATAATATTTTTTATCATTACCTATGGATTGAAAATTTGTCAAACGATAGTTATTAATGGTATTTTATAAAAAATAAACGTCAGCTGGCTGCACGATAGTGGATATTACGTCAGCTGATCATACGAACTAGACGAAATGAAATATGAATTCAGTCATTCCCTTTCACATGAAACTTTGTCAAAAGATAGTTTTTATAATATTTAAAATAAATAAAATCGTCAGCTGGTTGTATATTAGGGGAAAGATTGTCAGCTGATACAGAAAAGCTGACGATTTTATTTATTTTAAATATTATAAAAACTATCTTTTGACAAAGTTTCATGTGAAAGGGAATGACTGAATTCATATTTCATTTCGTCAAGTTCGTATGATCAGCTGACGTAACATCCGCCATCGTACAGCTAGCTGACGTTTATTTTTTAGAAAAGATCCCAAGAAGACATATCTATTTCTGCACCTCTACCTACAACAAATAGTGCTGACGCATTGAGCTCAATTGATATTACGAGTAGAGAAAATCAACACATAGTGTCTCCCGTGAACACTACTACTACGTCAATTTCAGTAACAAACTCTGAAGAATCCACCTTTAATGCTGCTGAACCAGTTCCTTCATCATCAGCATATGTAAGTCCTACAGCTATGAGATAATAAGACCCTATCCAAAGGCAGGTCCAAGAAAAGGCACTACAAGAGGAAGAAAGAAAGGTAGTACCAAGATTTTGACAGACACATTTGAAAAGCTAGCCATTGAAAATGAGTGGAAAGCAAGACAGTAAAAGAAACAAAAAAAGATTAGAAAAGTTAAAAAAAGCAGTGAGGCGTAATTTTAATTCACAAGATGAAGAAACTACATCAGACAATTACCTACATCGCCTACTGAGTCAGATTTAAGTGTATCAAGTGAAGGTGATTTCCATCTCAGTGAGACGGAATAAGAAACTGAAGACGACACCAATAATATTATAGTTACTGAGGACTGAGTAATCGTTAATTTCATATCGCAAAAAAAAATTATGCACAGATATGTTGAACAAATACTTAGTGAGTCTGAAACATCATATGACATCTAATTTTCCAAAAAAAAAATGAACGATAGATTCTTTAAGTGGCCTATTAAAGATGATATTAGTGTAGTTGCTAAATATCAAATAGTGAAGAAATTACCTGTTCCAAAAATGAAGTCTTAGATCAAGGAGAATCATCAGTATTGAGTTTCCAAATTCATTGAGAAAGTTTAACATTGAGTAGATGAATGGATGATATTATTTTATGGAAACAGATTGTTTTGTTTAAAATTCTATTTTGTTAATTATAATAACTTGATCAAAGATTAAAATACTCATTAAAAAACTCCATTACGTTTAAGATAGTAAGATAATATTATTTTATTAAATGTTATGTCAATTTATAAGAAGTTGATTGAAGAGAAAATATACTAAAAATACTAAGAACGGCATCATGTCTCCCATAAATAGGGGACACATGATCCTCTCTAACCAAGTCATCCATAGTGTGAGGATCATATCTCCCATACATATGGTACACTAGATACAATTCCTTCCCTCTACTTTTTGTAAATAATCAGAAAATCAACAAACTGTTTTAAATGGTACCTATACCAACTAAACCCAATCAAATTCTAAATGTATTGAAAGTATATTTTTCGTAACATGAAATTTCAAAAGGAAATTAGAGGTTAAAAATAAAATGGGGGATCAAGTGTCCCCAATTTCCCTATTATCAGAGATATGAATTTTTTAATGTTTCAGAAATGAGGTCAATTTTAAGTGATCAGATCATTATAAACATATTAAAAAATATCATTATGAAGAAAAATATTTTTTTTCGTATACTTTAATTAAGAGCCAGTGGCCGGCAGACAACACATATTCTAACAAACCTGAAATGTTTATATGTTATTTATAATATGTAATATTATAAGCCTAAATTTATGGTTCTATGACTCTATATCCTCGGACAAAATATCCTGGACAAAATATCCCGGACAAAATATCCTCAGACAAAATATCCTCAAGACAAAAAATCCTTCGGACATAATATCCACGGTATGATAAAATTATACGGGATACAAGGCTAAAATAAAAAAACAATTTTTATTCACTAGAACATTATTTATTGATCAACGTTTCGGCAATTTTCTTGACTTCTTCAGGACCTTAAAAATCTTTAGTGAAAAGTCACAAAATTAAGAAGGCAAGAAATATAAAATATAATAGATGGATTTCAATGATCTCGGTCTCAAAAAGTTCCATTTTACGGCGGATTTATGAAAAAAATTAGTTCACCCCGGAATTACAATTCGCATACCCGTTTATCGTTCACCCCGGAATTGTTTTTTTAAAAACTCCACATTTGCCCCTTCCCGTTTCACTGCGAGACAATTCGCATACCCCTTTATCGTTCACCCCGGAATTACAATTCGCATACCCGTTTATCGTTCACCCCGGAATTGTTTTTTTAAAAACTCCACATTTGCCCCTTCCCGTTTCACTGCGAGACAATTCGCATACCCCTTTATCGTTCACTCCGGAATTACAATTCGCATACCCGTTTATCGTTCACCCCGGAATTGTTTTTTTAAAAACTCCACATTTGCCCCTTCCCGTTTCACTGCGAGACAATTCGCATACCCCTTTATCGTTCACCCCGGAATTACAATTCGCATACCCGTTTATCGTTCACCCCGGAATTGTTTTTTTAAAAACTCCACATTTGCCCCTTCCCGTTTCACTGCGAGACAATTCGCATACCCCTTTATCGTTCACCCCGGAATTACAATTCGCATACCCGTTTATCGTTCACCCCGGAATTGTTTTTTTAAAAACTCCACATTTGCCCCTTCCCGTTTCACTGCGAGACAATTCGCATACCCCTTTATCGTTCACCCCGGAATTACAATTCGCATACCCGTTTATCGTTCACCCCGGAATTGTTTTTTTAAAAACTCCACATTTGCCCCTTCCCGTTTCACTGCGAGACAATTCGCATACCCCTTTATCGTTCACTCCGGAATTACAATTCGCATACCCGTTTATCGTTCACCCCGGAATTGACGTCAGAAACAGTTATAAAGAATTATATGTAGAAAGTCAATTTTTTTTTGCATTTTTTGTCCACGGATATTCTGACAAAGGACATTTTGTCTCATGGATATTTTGTCTCAAGGATATTTTGTCCAAGGATATTTTAACAAGGATATTTTGTCGGGGATATTTTGTCCGCGGATATGGAGTCCGGTTACCAAATTTATGATGGCAGACATTTCCTCCGATTGTAACATCCCGGCAGACACAATAAAAGGTCCGCTGTATGAGCGCAACGGTATTATGTAAACATATGAGTGCGAGTGAGAGCATTAGATGGATTTTTGGACAGTTTCATGAAATTTAGGTTGTTTATTTGTTTCCATGGAATTTTACTCTCTTAAACGCATGGACTACTCTAATGTCATGAAGCTGTCAAAAAATCCATCGAATGCTCTCACTTTTACTCATATGTTTGCATAATACCATCGTGCTCATACAGCGGATCTTTTATTGTGTCTGTCGGGATGTTACAACCGGATAAAATGTTTATCATAATAAATCTAGGCTTATAATATTACTATAAATAACATAAAAATTTCAGGTTTGTTTTAAAATATGTGTTATCTCCGGGCCACTGGCTCTTAAGTATTGTAACAAAACTGTAGGGTAATTTGTGTAAAAAAAATCTTTCTTTTATTGTTTTGTTATGCAGGACAACGGTACATTTACACTACTTCCACACTTCAACAATTATTGTTTGTTAATATCAGACTGTATTTATAATTGTTCATTTACTGTTTATTTGTCTACTTTTATTCACTGTTATTCATTCACTGTTATCCTTTCACTGTTATTCATTCACTGTCATTCATTTATTGTTATTCACTGTTCGTTTGTCTACTTTTATTCACTGTTATTCATTCACTGTCATTCATTTATTGTTATTCACTGTTTATTTGTCTACTTTTATTCACTGTTATTCACTGTTGTTCATTCACTATTATTTATTCAATGTTTATTTATTTATCACTTTATTCATACTTCATTACCACTTCTATTTATTTTCGTTTCTGTCATATTTTTCTTACCACCTCACTACTGTTTTTCTTGTTTCCCTGGTTTCTCCATTAACAAACTCTAGCATGTTCATTAGCTATAGACCGCACGCTTTGATTCGTTACACTGCCCCCCTATTAGAACTGTCCTGTCCCAGGACAAATTACAAACACGGTAGAAGGGGTCATGTCGGTAGTGGCAACTCTCTCCCCGGTTGCAGGTTCCGCTTCTGTAGAAATAGCAGTCTACACTCTTCGGTTGGTTTATCTGCGTTTCCGGTCCGAGACTACATACCAGTATGTCCACTTCAGTGTCTTTGAAGATTACTTCAAGCATGTTTCGCACTACTCTCCAATCTAACTGGTCGAGTCCACAGCCCAGCTTAGGAATCGCTAATCTCTTAACGCCGTCAGTGAGCAAGTTGGCCTTCAGCTCTATTAGGGCATTCCACATATCTGCGTAAGTAGGCTTCTGATGGAACAACCGTTTTGTCACCAGGTAGTAGATACAACGACATTGATCTGACAGCCGTAGAACTTTACCAACCGCAGGAGTCTGTTGCCAAAGTTCCTCCTGGCGTCCAAATCTCTGTCGGAACACAGCCGCAATCCCCCTGGACATGCAAAGGTCCGCAGAGACACAGTGAGCGAGTGAATATTCGTCAGAGACAGCGAAAAGGTCGTGTCGTTTCTCCGTAGTCACACCAAAACGAGCCTTTCTAGCCCCAGGGAATTCGATCATGAAATTCTCAAAACTCAGCCGGCTCTCCGTGATTTTAGTTCGGTCGATGGTTATTCTGGCCTCGTTTTCTTGTTCCGCAGTCATGACCTCACCTCCTTCATAAGGTGCTAATCGATTGGAATGCACCACTCTCGGTTTCCCTCTGGGTAGCTTCCGCACGCGATAGACGACATCGTTTATTCGTTTCATTATTTGGTATGGGCCTTCCCAATCTCGCTGTAGCTTTGGTGACAAGCCACGAAGTCTCCGCGGATCATACAACCAGACTAAAGCTTCTGGTTGAAACCCGCCTTCTCGCGCTCTCACGTCGTAACGACTTTTCATTCGGTCACTGGCCAGTTGACTGTTCTTGCGGACTCGTTGATGTATGTCGTCCAACTGCTGTTTTAGTTTCGCGACGTACGTGTCCCCTGCGACTTCTTCATCCGCAGATGGACGTCCAAACTGTAAGTCGCACGGCAGCAATCGCAGCTCACGTCCAAGCATCACGCTGGCTGGTGTTTGATCGGTGGTCTCATGAATTGATGCCCGATAAGCCATTAGGAACAAATGCAAATACTGGTCCCAGTCCCGCTGGTGATCGGAAACAACTTTAGCCAGATATTTTCCCATTGTCCGATTCATTCGTTCCACCATCCCATCAGACTGTGGATGCAATGGGGTAGTTCGCGTCTTGCGAATATCCAACAAACGACACATGTCACCGAAGAGGGCAGATTCAAAATTACGGCCTTGATCCGAATGCAGCTCTAATGGTACACCAAACCGACTAAAGAATTCCTTGACTAGCACCTCTGCGACAGTCGCAGCTTCTTGGTTCGGAATCGCATAAGCTTCCACCCATTTGGTAAAGTAATCCATCGCCACCAGGATGTATTTATTTCCACTGTCACTTTCGGGGAATGGTCCAGTCACGTCTATGGCCACTCTCTCCATCGGACTCCCTACGTTGTACTGTCTCATGGGTGCTTTCCTCTTTCCCAAAGGTCCATTGCCAGCAGCACACAATCTGCATTTGCGGCACCATTCTTTGACGTCCTCTTTACTATTGACCCAATAAAATCTCTCTCGGACTTTCTCCAAGGTCTTTTTAACGCCAAAGTGGCCTCCTGAGGTCCCGTCATGGAGGTGTCGTAGCACTTCCGGCACTCGACTTCTTGGTATCACCATCTGAAGTCTCGTATCAGTGCCATCCTCACTTTCCAGTATTCGCTTCAGAAGGCCGTCTTCCACCGTCAGGGAGTTCCACTGGGCCCAGTACGTCTTCAATACCCTATTGGACGAACTAATGACCTCCCAGGTTGGTCTTTCCCCTTTTCTTTTCCAATCCAGTACCATCTTCAGTTCTGGATCCGCTTCTTGGTGCTGCCTAACCTCATTGGGCAACCACTCGTCGTTTACCAGGGTTGTTCTTGAAATGAGGCAGGTCTTCACTTCCAGGCGAGAACAATGTCGACAGTCTTCTGGGCATGGTCTTCTAGAAAGAGCATCGGCGTTCCGGTGACTAGTGCCCGCTCGATGTTCGATGTCGAAATCGTATCCCTGTAACCGCTCGATCCACCTCGCAACCTGTCCCTCAGGGTTGCGAAACTGTAGAAGCCATTTCAACGCAGCATGATCTGTTCTCAGCAGAAACTTCCGCCCATATAAATACTTGTAGAAATGTTCAACTGATTTGACTACCGCCAGCAACTCTTTCCTGGTCACGCAATAATTTCTTTCAGCCTTTGACAGAACCTTGCTGAAATATCCGATGACCTTTTCATGCCCGTCCTGCATCTGAGACATCACGCCATCAATTGCCAGGTTACTCGCATCCGTGTCCAGTATGAACTTCTCGTCTGTATGCGGATAGCTCAGTATCGGTGCTGACACTAAAGCGCGTTTCAATTGTTGAAAAGCCTCCTCACACTCCTTGTTCCAAACGTATTCGTGTCCATCTTCCGTCAGTCTTGTCAAGGGCTTCGCAATGTTCGCAAAGCCAGAGACGAAACGTCGGTAGTACGTGCAGAGTCCTAGGAAACTTCGAACTTGGTGCTTGTCCTTCGGTGTCGGCCACTCTTGCACTGCTTGTATCTTACGTGGATCAGCTTCTACTCCTTCTCGAGACACTACATGTCCAAGATATTGTACCTTACTACGGAATATGTGGCACTTCTTCGGGCTCAATTTCAGATTGGCACCCCGCAGTCTTTGAAACACCTCTTCCAAGTTCTTCAGATGTTCTTCGAACGTGCGACCGACTACAATCACGTCATCGAGATACACCAAGCAGGTCTTCCATGACAGTCCCCTCAAAATGGTCTCCATTAAGCGCTCAAAGGTAGCCGGTGCGTTACACAATCCGAAAGGCATAACAGTGAACTCCCACAGCCCCGAACCGATTGTGAACGCTGTCTTTTCGCGATCTTTAGGTTCCAACTCGACCTGCCAATAGCCGCTCTTTAAATCCAAGGTCGAGAACCACTGAGAACCCGACAGGGTATCCAAGGTGTCATCGATTCGTGGAAGGGGGTAACTGTCTTTCTTAGTCACGTCGTTGAGGCGTCGATAATCAACGCAAAATCGTGTTGAACCATCTTTTTTTCCAACCAGAACCACCGGTGAGGCCCATGGACTGCTTGATGGCTCGATGACTCCCTGCTTCTCCATGTCCATGATGATCTTCTCAGCTTCATCACGCCTCGTCAAGGGAAGACGTCTCGGCCGTTGTCGTATCGGTCTGGCATCCCCCGTGTCGATGTTATGACGTACCACATCGGTTCGTTCTTATTGCTCGTCATCCAGTGTGAAAATGTTTGAATAGCGGTGGATTAGCGTTCGCACCTCCCTTAATTGTTTCGTGAAGGTTCTCACACGAGCCGATAATCATGGTCGACAATTTATCGATATTTCTTCCGGTGGGTGACTTTGGTACGCCCTCGACACACTTTGAAATTTGGGAGACCTGTACACACTGCCCCAGCAGAGTGTTCTTATTCAGGGTCACAGGCTCCATGTTAACGTTCATAACTCTCACCGGTACCGTCTCTCCGACCCTGATTAATGTCTTTCCCACCAACACACCGCCATGAACCTTCTTGTCACAGACAGGTTCAATTACTCGCACACATCCCGTCGACAGATTTCCATCCAAGGTGGCCTGTATCATCACCTCGCTGCGTCCCGGCAAGATCACATCTTCCTTGAGCCAGACTCTGGCTATCGAGTCCTCCATTGGGTGTAAGAGAATTTCTTCGTCACCAACTCTCAAGACACCCTCTTTTAAGTCCAACGCGAAACCGAATTTTCGCAGGAGGTCCATCCCTAGGATGAAATCGTCGGATATATTAGCTACTAATACCTCATGGTCGAGCTTCTTGTTTCCGATGCCGATCGTCATTGTCGCCGATCCATGCGTCACAATTCTGTCGCCTGTTACCGTCTTGAGTAGAACTGTCGCTGGTAATAGCTTCGTGGATTTACATATAGCACCAGGACGTATAATCGACTTCATCGCACCCGTATCCACTAGTAACGAAATGGCTTGACCAGCGACATTCCCATCGACAAATATGCTGGCAGCGCGATCCTGAGGTGATATGGCATGGATGATGACCTCCGGAGCATTCTTCTTCCAGGTCGACGTTCGCTCCTTCTCGCCAACCTTTTTCAGTTTTCCGGCCGTTGCTCCTTGTTGGTTTTAGGACAGTTGCGCCGTATGTGCCCTCGTTCGCCACAGTCCCAACAACGTGGTGTCCGCATTTCTTGAGAATTCTTCTTGTGACCTGTCTCCCTAAGAACTCTTCGCACCAACTCCTCCAGTCGATCTTCGGCGCTCACGGTTTCTTCCGTCACTGTCCGGACACGCTCGTGCCCCCGCGATGCCTGCTTGGCGGCTTCGAACTCTATAGCATGGGCAAGCGCGTCGTCTATTGTTTTTGGACGCGCCAACCTCAAGCCCTGTTGCGTCTCGCCGTCTCTCAAACCGTCGATAAACGTCTGCACAGCCAATTGTTCCAGGAACGACTCAGGCGCCGTCGGATATGCCAGCCGTATTAGCCGTGCAACGTCGGCTTGAAACTCTTGGAGCGTCTCTCCGCTCTTCTGATTACGATTCCTCAGCTGTGCATGGTATACTTGTTGAAGGTGAGCGTCACCATACCTTAGCTCTAAACGGGAGACCAACAGCTGATAATCATTTTGCTGGCTTGCTGGTATTGCCTGCAGAATATTTAGGGCGTCTCCGCGCAAGGCTACCACCAAAGAGATGACTTTCTCTGTGTTCGACCATCCGTTAGCTCTAGCAGCCGCTTCAAATTGCATGTGGTACGTAGACCAGGCTACATTTCCATCAAACGTCGGAGGTTTAACTCTCATCTTTAAGTTTGCTGTCTCTCTCTCTTCACCAGTTTCATTTAATTCTTCAACGGCCACAACTTCTCGTCTTTCTTCTAGTATTCTTAGTCGTGTTTCAAAGGTTTCGAATCGTTCATTGACTATCCTTATCTTTCCTTCCACTATTCTTGAATTTTCATTTATCTTTTCTAGCTTTTCTTTAATAACTGTAGAATCTTCTTGCATTTTCGAAATCAGCATGCTCGCATTTTCTTCCTGATTCCTTGCTATCGTCTGCATCATTGTCAGCATGCTCGATATTGCGACCCCACTGTCCATTACAGAGAATTCAAAGCTATCTGGATCCTCACCCTCTGCCAGTAGTGCATTTTTGAGCCGTGTTTGTAGCACACTCTTCAGTCCTGATGTATCAAGGTTCCTTTCTTCCAGCTCCCGTTTTAAATCCACCACTACCAAATCCTTCAACAGTTTTGTTGTCATTGTACAATTACCCCACACCTGACACCAATGTAACAAAACTGTAGGGTAATTTGTGTAAAAAAAAATCTGTCTTTTATTGTTTTGTTATGCAGGACAACGGTACATTTACACTACTTCCACACTTCAACAATTATTGTTTGTTAATATCAGACTGTATTTATAATTGTTCATTTACTGTTTATTTGTCTACTTTTATTCACTGTTATTCATTCACTGTCATCCTTTCACTGTTATTCATTCACTGTCATTCATTTATTGTTATTCACTGTTCGTTTGTCTACTTTTATTCACTGTTATTCATTCACTGTTATTCATTCACTGTCATTCATTTATTGTTATTCACTGTTTATTTGTCTACTTTTATTCACTGTTATTCACTGTTGTTCATTCACTATTATTTATTCAATGTTTATTTATTTATCACTTTATTCATACTTCATTACCACTTCTATTTATTTTCGTTTCTGTCATGTTTTTCTTACCACCTCACTACTGTTTTTCTTGTTTCCCTGGTTTCTCCATTAACAAACTCTAGCATGTTCATTAGCTATAGACCGCACGCTTTGATTCGTTACAGTATAATATTACCGGCATCGCTCGATATAAAAATAAAAAATCAAACTGCTTTTGAAGTACGTTAAATAAGGTTATTAGTAGATCGTCTATCTCGGCGATCTACCGGTCGCCTGTATCTATGATCATCAACAACGGTACTTTCAAATCGTATAAATGCATGTGTCATGCTCAAAATACTTTTTCGTCATCTTAAAGCTGATAATCTGTTATCGAAACGTTATGATAACGATGAGAAGTATAATTAATACACGTAAATCAAATCTGACGTGAGCGCGTGATAGTTACCGCTGCGGCTGGGTTGGAGGTGGGCGAAGTCTCCATTCGTCTGCTTGGGCCTTCGCGTCGTACCGCGGCCGCGATGAGGCAGTGCAGTGTGCGCCAGATGCCGCGGATGTACTTATTTCGCCTCTTTTACCAAGAGGAAGCGTTAGATATATTATAAAGCGAGATTATAAGATAATTTCCCTGTTAAAAGATTATTTATGATAGGTTATTAAACAAAGCCATTTTAAGGTATGTGCGTATTATTTCATCGCTTTGCAAGTGGAGTTATTTGTGGACAGGATCGGCTCAAAAATTTTAATATTAGAAAATCGTCCAAACATAATTCGAACTGACATGAAGTGTTCCGAACTATTGATATTACCCAAATGTGTCTTATGTACCAAAAATTTTAGCCAATCGGACGACGGAACCATTTTAACCCCAATAATACTGACATTAATAATTGACATACTTATTATAATAACTGAAATAAAATTTCTGTTAAGACATGCGATGACGAGGGTAACGGCTAGTAATAAATATTTATTATTAAATAAAGTTATCGACCAATTTTTCAGACAATATACAGCGTGTCTACGCAAGTTCTTTACAAATGTTTTTTTTTTTTTTTTTTATTACTTATTGGAGCAAACATTTTTTTCTATGGAAAAGTTCTACTTCGTCCAAAACCTCTAAAACACCAAAGAAAATGTTGGAAGGAGAACTGTTCTTGCTGAATTCTGATTTATAATTCTGAATAAATAATTACTTAGAAGTTAGGTTATGTTATTATTTTGAATTAAATTTGATTATGTAACTAATTTTGCGAAAATCTTGAATATCACAGATAATTTTTATTTTTAGTAAAATAAAACTTTTTGATTTCCCTCGTATAGTAACTTTAGGCCGAAAAAAAATGTCATTGGTGTTTTATAGGCCCCACTCACGATCACACTTCATGCAACAGTTCAGTGTTCAAACTTATAGTTCAGTGAAGCATGATAGTGTGTGGGACAAATAAACACTGAAACCAACACTGAAGTCAAGCATGAACTCATCAAATGCATCTTGATTTTTGAACGACTTCAGTGTTCAGTGTTCAAGTAAACTGTTGTGTGTGTGGGTGTTTTTCAGTTCAGTTTTTGGAGTTCTGTGTTTTGTACAACCAGAAGCCAAAAATCTCAATGTTGCTGCCTTTCTTGTGCAGAAATAGATTTTCACATATTTGTGTCCTGGTTCTTAATAAATAGGGTAACTAATTCCAGTAAATAATTGTAAGTTAATTCATTCATTCGTAAATAATTATTGCAATCAAGCGGCTCAAGATGTAATTCATTAATCAAATAAACATGACTTCTTGAATCACGCATTTCTAACCAATTTTTCACCCATATTCTTCTTTTTTTTTCTTATTTCTGTTTTAAATACAATCCCATAGCTCTGAACAGCCAATCCTCACCATTTAAATTACTCATTTAGTTCTTATTAATGAACTATACCCTATAGTATAATATTATAGTGTGTATATAATATAATATATCTTATGTATCTATACTCGACGAGTGTATGCCAACAACTGAACCAAATTGAACACAAAAAATTTAAAAAACTGAGCAGTTTGCATGAACTGTGTGTGGTGCCAGTCAGTCTTTCGATTAATCTGTCCAACTTCACTGAACACTGAACTGTGGCATGAAGTTTGATCGTGAGTGGGGCCTATTAGAAGTTTTGGACGAAGCAGAACTTTTCCACAGAAAAAATCTTTAGCTCCAATAATTAATAAAAAAAATCCATTCGTAAATAACTTCCGTGTATACGCTGTATATTGACAAAATATAGAATTATAATTCAATAAATTAACGTTTCGGTCCGGATTTGGGTTTCTTCAGAATTGAATTATATTATTTTATTTTTCGTTACGGCTGGTTGCTCGTGTAAAAAGTGACCAAAGCGGTCTTGTAGGCTCTAATTCTTTTCTATTTGATAAAAAAACAGCTCTTTTTAACTTCCCGCTTTTGAAATTTTTTTAAAAATTGTGGAAACCGGTTGACTTGTGAATCAACCTTAAAACATCCCGCAATGTGTTAAATACGTTATAATAAATTGACACTATTGTGTTTATAACACATTGAAGAAAGTTATTAAAAAATTGTTGATAATTTCTGAATCATAAGAAAAAAATTTGTTGATTTTTATTTATTATTGTTACTAACATTTTTTTTTATTTAATCACCGTATAAACAAGTAGATTAGGAGTTATGCGACGAAAACGCGTAACAATGTTATTTTTTTTTTATTCTTTGAATAACTTTGAAACTACTTGAACGAATGACTCCAAAATCTAATCAGATCCAAGTCTTATTAAATCTTTTCGAACGCCGTAAACTCAATCTTAATCGACTGATTCGCTATGTACACATGTACATACACACGAGCGTCCATCCAAAAATTGACAGAATAACTTCCTAGGACAGCAAAACGCCGAGATCTGATGAAAACTCGATTTTCGAAAAACAAACCGAAACCAATAATTTCTCCTTTTTTTGAAGCGAGAAGTTAAAAAGGGAAGTTATAGCATGTATCTCTTCTACGCATGCGCCCATTGTCCCTAAAGACAATAGGGCTCGTCATACTTGTACCTATATCAAACATCCTCCCGAAATTTGGTTTCAATCTGCTCCATTTAGCTTGTATCGTGATCACAGACAAACATACTAACGAACTAACAGACGCACAGAGTTTTTCCGAAAATATGTTTTTTGGATTCGGGGGACCTCGCAACTAAAAAATATTGTAACATTTTGAAAAGTGAATTTTGACCTAAATTAGTACCTACCATTCTCCACTTGTGGAATTGGTAAAATACTATAGACATGACGTATCGAATTGAAAATTGTTTTTTTGAAGTGGGTACACTCTGCCAGTGCTATAGTCGTAAGTCCTGAGAGATATACTGTTTCAAGTACAGATCTGTTCATCTTCTACAATATGCAGAAGCCCTGGCACTAATTTCGCACTGCGTATGGATTTATTACATTTTGTGCTGTGCTTTGTATAATTTACAGCACGCGATTTTTCACTTTTACTTCAGTGATATATATTTTTAAAAGGTGCGATAAATTTAAGATGTCGGATTTATTTTTTTAATTTCAAATTTGAATTTTATGTACACATTTCCTCTCATCTTATCAGCACGGACCTAAAAATGTATTAAAATATAATTAAAGTCAACTATGTTAAATTATGTTCAATGTTCTAAGGAAAACCAACGTAATAAAAATCATTATCGTCACACAAAACTTTCGTTTAATAGTCGAGATGTCATTTATTTCATTTTACTTCCTTATACACATATACGAATACTGTAAGAAAGTGTAGTATTTCGATGACCGATTTTGATAGAAATAGACACCTTCTTGTTTTAAGCATTATTTTCTCGATTGAAAATTATTATCTTTCACATAATTTTGTCTTTGTCAGAAATAAACTACTTAAGCATTCTTTGATTAATTTTTGCATGACGCGAGGCGTATTGTGTATGAGATCATGGCAACGAATAGCAAATATCATATTGAATACTAGCCATTACCCGCGTCACCGCACACGATATAAGAAATTTTGTTTTCTTTATGGTTCCGTGTCCAATTGGCTGGAATTTTTTTTATAAAAAAAGATGTCCAAGGAGATGATATATAAATTTGTACTAATCTTAATTATTAAGATTAGTACAAATTTATATATCATCTCCTTGGACATCTTTAGTCGTTGTGATATCTATACGTTATGTAAAAAGAACAAGTTTAGACTGACTGACGCCGAAGCTAGAATTTGAAATTTACATAATAGGTTTTTTTTTGTGACGTAAGCACCCACTAAGCTAGATCTTTACGAAATTCAACCTCTAAGGGTGTCCAAGTGAATTTAGGGTTTTTTGACACTATGTTCATATCTCATCAATTGTTAAATTAGGAAATCAACATTTGAACACTAAAGTTTGTTTTTTAAACCGGGTGAAAATTGTGTTTTAGCTGTATTTCGAATCCAACACGAATGAAGTAGCGGGCAGCAGAAATTTTATATAAAATAATTAATTTGACAGAGAGAGAGCTTGCACACTAAACTTTTAATACATTGTCCCGATTTCCAAATTCCAAGCAAACTAAGTCGCAGGGAATCCGCTAGTACCCGAAAAGAAAGCCTTGCGAATTGGATATATTAACTTTTGAATTTATTTGCAATAAAAACGTCGTGTTTTACATTGGAAAAAAATACGTGGGATTGATGACAAAATATAATAGGCGACCCGAACGTCTTTTGTTTTCGTATAAAAGTGAATGAATGAAACAATGGAGTTCTCGTACGGTGAGTCACTAAAACAAAACATGGCACGAACAGTACGTTATTTTTCACACGTGATTTGCAACAACCGTTTTATGTTTGCTATATAAATTGTCGGGTAATCAGAATGATGCACGTTAATTGTTGACTAAATTTGTTATAAAAGTGAAAACTCGGTGCGGTTGGAAGGTCAACAGTGCATTAATTATTATATATGACATGATTTCTATGTGTATTAACCTCACAGGGTTCACACAATTAAATATAAATATTATTACAACGGACCGGCCAGGAATTTCAGTACTCCTGTTCTGTTGTGAGAAAATGGCATTAATATATAAAAAAATCCGTGGTTAAGGTCCACACGACCAATTTCTAATTAACAAATTAGACCTGAAAAATATTTTTCAAAAAACCCTAAATAATTTTTTTGTAGTATTTTTGTACAAAAAAAAAAACGGCTGGACCGAATTTGATAAAATTTCTTTCGGGTCATACCTGCAAAAATATTTTTGGAGTTCGTATAATAATAATGCATATTTATTTGTGTCGGACAATAATTATTTTAACTTTTTATATAGGTACTTACTCGTTTCATCATCTATATCTACTAATATATAAAGCTGGAGTTTGTTTGCTTGTTTGGTTGAACGCGCTAATCACAGGAACTACTGGTTCGAATTGAAAATTTTTTTGTTGGATAGTCCATTTATCGAGGAAGGCTAAAGGCTATATAATATCCCGCTACGACCAATAGGAGCGGAGCATCAATGAAAAATATTGCAAAATATAACTCGAAATTTGTCCGTCCGACAAAAACTTTTAAACAGTAACTCCGTTCATCATGAAATTTGGACACAACATTCATCTCAGTACTCATGTCCCTCTCCCCCCATTCGTTCTTTTGCACCCGGATGAAACCGGGCGGGACCGCTAGTACTTTATAACTGATCACTCAATATCAATATTATGTATTTAAAAGTGTTTGTCCACCTATTATTTATTTGTTCAAAAAATTGTAGAATTTAATAATTTAATAGTGATGACAGCACTAGACTCGCATTTGGGAGGTAGCGGGTTCGAACCAGACGTGGCAGTTGTGGCTGAGACTTTTTCCTGCTGCTTTTCGCCGAGAAACGGTAATTCCTGTGCCGGCCATCTTGAGTTTTTCCATGGTTTCCCTCAATAATTACAGATAAATATCGAGATGGTTCTTTATTCAAGGTTATGGCCGATTATCTGTCAAACTCCTATGCTCAAAATTTTTGTCTACCTTAATCCTACTGTCTTAAAATTCCTTCTTTCGCCCATTGCTATTAATTAAGTGGAAGTTTAAAAATGTAGAAAATAACGGGAACTGTGATAGATGGAAAATAGTAATGGTGCGAATGGCGTCTATTATGACATAAAGTCAAGAAACGGACGATAAACGCATTATTATTATTATTATGCTAGGTTGCAGAAAGCATTGTAGAATTTTAAATTAGTTCGGCTCCAAAAATAATTGATCGATTTTATTGTTTTTTTTAACTGTATATTCACGTATTTAAAATTGATGTCTATCAAATTTTTACTTCAAAACAACGTGTTTTTACGCATATTGATCAAAATTTAGCTTGAAAAGCGATCAATTTCTACGTAGATCGAATCATTTGTTTTTGTGTTAGTACAATATAATGTTCTATAATGACGGGTAGTCTGAATACGACATTAGAGTGCTCCTGCATGTATAAAAACTATAATATTACTAGCGGCCCTGTACGTGCTTCGCTACGTATAAAGTGAAATAATAAAACAATTTAATTGGAACATCTATCTATCTATTTTATTAATTGCTAGCTATTTTAAAATATACATGGGCGTATATGTGTGTATGTCGAGTACTCCGGCTGCGCCGTCGTGCTCGAAAAAAAATAGCGTAAAGTATTCGTGGATAACTGGTCTTTAAAACACTTGCTCTATTTCGAGCACTCCGGCTGCGCCGTCGTGCTCGAATGCTATTGAATTGTAGCTTATATGAAACGTTGCGCCATCTATTGAATATTCACTCAATCCAGTCAACAGGTATCGCCATCTGTTAGAATCCTTTGAACAGATAATTATGACTGTCAAGGAATAGACAAATAATTTGCAATAAAATAATATTGCGACTATAAATTGAAATGTAAGCTATCCTATCTTTCAAGTTGGGTCGAATTGCACACGGTGTGCAAATCATATTTAAAATCGTTCAGTAGTTTAGGAGTTCATCGCGGACAAACAACGTGACACGTAATTTTTATATATAAAGAAGACAAATAATTTGCAATAAAATAATATTGCGACTATAAATTGAAATGTAAGCTATCCTATCTTTCAAGTTGGGTCGAATTGCACACGGTGTGCAAATCAAATTTAAAATCGGTTCAGTAGTTTAGGAGTTCATCGCGGACAAACAACGTGACACGTAATTTTTATATATAAAGATTATGTTATCGCAGGCTAAGGTCATTGTCGCAAATAAAATGTTTTGACAATGCTTTCTGCAACCCAGCATAAGTTTTTGTTATGTTGGTAGTCATGAGTACGATAAAATATTATTAACTGAGAGCCCTGTGGATTAATTTAAAACGGTAGATGATTATTTAGAACGATTCCTTTGTGCATTGCTAAAGACCAACGGACGTGTTATATTGCAATCATATTTTACTTTCAATTTTCCTTCTGTAATGAATATTTATCACGCTTTTGAAATATGTGTACCAAATATAATAATTTCCAATTACAAGTTTCAAACTGGGTTCAGTGAAATCAGAAAATGCGACACCAAAGAACTGAAAAATAATGCTAGTTGTTTGTTATCCTTTCTACATAACAGAAAATAGGTAAGGCATTCAAAAGTTTTTAAATGTTTATTACATTTGAGAACAATATTACTCTAGATTCTAGACTCCAGAGATTATAGATAGAAATATATGAAACTAAGCGGTCCCGTCCGGTTTCACCCGGGTGCAAAAGAACGAATGAGCGAGGAGAGGGACATGAGTACGTACATTTATCTTAGTTTACCGAGGGGAATGTTGTGTCCAAATGTCATGATAATCGGAGTTACCGTTCAAAAGTTTTTGTTGGGCGAACAAATTTTGAGTTACTTTTTGCAACATTTTTCATTAATGCTCCGCTCCTATTGGTCATAGCCTTCTTCGATAAATAGGCTATCCAACAAAAGAAAAAATTCAATTCGAACCAGTAGTTCCTGAGATTAGCGTGTTCGACCAAACAAACAAACAAACTCTTCAGCTTTATATATACTTATCCGTATAGAAGTACATATTATAGATTATGTTATAATTCTATATATAAATACGGGAAGAAAAAAGTTGTGGTACCGATTTGAGTGTGTTAATTCGCACACATTTTGATGAAACATACATCGTTTTTTTTTTGTTTTAAAGAGAGGAAGTGCACAATTTATGTTTCATCACGATGTGTACGAATTAATACAGGTAAATTCGATTCCGGACAAATCCACATAATGACAAGAGAGTCTCAACGTTCAAACTTAAAAATTACGGTCGAATTTCTAGGCAACCAATAATATCAATTACAATCCTTATTATCGCTAATCAACCTGTTTGTATTTGAATCACGATAGTGTTAAGACAATTTGATAACCCAAATTTCTGTTATAGGGTGCCCTTATGTCTTAAAGTGCCATGAATTCCCACTAGATTTAAGATGGCTCTGGTTGCAGCTTGTCTTTGACTCGATTCTTCACTATTTTTGGCTATATGTACTTAAAATCAACGTGTTTGTGAATGTTAAAATCTGTGAAAATCGAAAATTAACGTAGTACTGAATGTCACAAATGATAAGGTTATTGACAATAATTAATCGTTTATTATTAACATACGCTAAAATTTAATAGTAACTTTCGAAAAATATTCTGATACTTTCAAATTTTTGTTTTAATCTTAAAAACCAAATTCAATCGCCGCAACCAACATCCCTACCATATCGACTATTTTCAAACCCAAAATGAAATTTTATAGCGAGTGTAGTTTGACAGTTGTAGTTCCGTTTCAAGTGTGCGAGTGACCTGTATTTACTTAAAAGTCTCATCAATTGACTCATCATATATATGTGTGGATGTTTGACACGTGTGGTATAGCCGTAGGGTACTTACGATAGGATACATCCATACAAATGTACATAATACATCAGAGGCCTTACGGCAAAGTGACTTATTTAGGTATTTTTACATTTTTTAGGTAAGTAGATACATATTTTAATGAAACGTTTCAAAATGACTTCATAGACGCAGACGCGGATCTAGTTCTCAAAAAATATTGTGGTTACGGCCACCCAAAAATCAGCCCAGTATTGACTCGCATAATTCGCGCATGCCTACAAAGAAGTTTACAAAATATATGACGCCCCAGCCAAGACCTTTTATAGTGTATAGGTCCGCGCGGGCAAAATCGTGGGGCGAAAACTAGTAAATTAAACCTGTAAAATGCTAGTCTGTTTGCTCACGACAATTACAAAAGTAAATATGTGTGTTTGATATTGCACATCACAATATCACATCTAGACTCTAAACTACTGAACCGATTTTGATGAAATTTTTACATCTTGAAAGCATATTAGGTTTTAGATTTAATTAAAAGTATATACATTTTACACCGAATAATTTTATTTAGATACTTACATAAATAACAAATTCAAGCTTACGTTTCATTTTCGCGAAAACGTTGATAATTTCATCGATATCCAGGCTCGCACTTTTGTGTAAATTTAGGAGAGCTAGCCCGGATAATCTTTCCTGTGTCATTGAGGCATGCAACCAAATTTTTAATCTGCATAGAGTAGAAAATGATCTCTCCGCGGTAGCTATACTGACCGGGAGAGTCACCAGGATTTGTAAGTAAGCTTTTATATTAGGGTACAAATATTGGTCAAACATCTAAATTTGGTAAGGGTATTTGGTCGCTCTCAATGTGTGCGCTGCGCTGTGTCACAGAAAAGATTATTGTTGCATTCCGAATCACGCACGGTTTATTTTTTTTTTCATTTCATTAAGGCATATCAGCTTATATTAAGGTTGTGAGCATGCCTACCGTGTCCACAGGAGTAGATCTGCGTGCTGCATAGACAAATGATTATATTTTGTGCTGCCATTGCCGGTTATATCGATGGTTAATATCCAAAAAAACATAAGCAAAATTTAGTAAACTGCACAGGAAATCCAAAAAAGGTTTTACGGTTCTTGTAATTAGGGGCGTTCACATATTACGTGAGGCGCTCATGAGAGAGAGGGGATCGAGCCGACCCTCACTCAATCTCACATGGGGGAGAGGAGGTGTCTCGGAAAATATCACGTTTTATTCCGCAAAGAAACAGTAAAATTTCGAGAAAACGGTTAATTAAATAAAAAATTGTTCTCCACTAAAGAAGTTTAAAATACTAGTCTTGATAAATAAAAATAATAATTAAGCAAATTATGTTTTTTTAAATAACTCAAACGCAATCAAGCACAGATTTACGTATTTATATTAAAAATACATATTTTGAAAAATCTCACGTGAGATTAGAGGGAGGGGGGTCAATCAAACTCTCATGGCATCTCACCAAGGAGTAAGGGGGCTCGAAAAATTGCCAAAGTCTCACGTAATTTGTAAACGCCCCCTTATGTTATGTTGATTATAAATAATTTGCTCTTGACATTTTAAAGCGGCTGGCTATTATTTACCTGGTAAGTGTATTTGAGGTTATTATGTTCATTTTGACGTTTGCATGCAGAAAGCGACAAAGCTAACCTTATCACTACATCAAAATGTGATCATAGCACTTGCGAATTCTTTCCCTTCTATATTATATGTAATTACATTTTGAAGGATTAGTATCGCCCCAATGGCAAATTTCTTTCTCTGAAAATCATTTTAAATAAAACATCGACCCTCGTATACACTATCTATTGAAGCGCTTCGTATAGGGCGGCCATATTGCATTTTTTGAAATGGGCGCCGCCGTCCAGTAAAATCCCAAATATCAACAGTGTAATACCGCGCACTCTTCGCTGAAATACACAACTGATGCGTATCTTGTTTCGAATACACTTCGAATTGGAAACAAACGAATCGATTGTTAGATCATTCACATGTTTTTGCCAAATTGCGCGATCGAACGAGAATTTTCGAATGGATGTTAAATCGAGACGTCATCGATATAAAAAGTAGCATGTCGTCATTCTTATTAGAAATGTTGTATAAACCACTTTGTCTTGTGGCAACAGATATTGCGTACGTGTGCCGCTTTCACCTCAACAATAGAGACAAATAGGTACTACCCATGGCGCGGCGCTCTGACTCTGGTCGATGAACGGTAATTGCACTAACAGAATCCGGTTCACGTTTATATCGCGGGAGATCTGTTAATATACCTTCAATCTCGAAAATGTTCACAAAAAATCGATGTGGAGAACTATCACATGACTTACCGTTCCAAAATTATTTTTAACCAACTGCCCGGTCCGGCTTCGATCGGAACTATAGATTGCCTATTAAAGATACTCATATTAGGTATTGTCGCCGACTTTTTTAATGAAATATAGCCGTCGCTTATTGAAGAAAAAAAATTGGTTGTCTGTAAAGTCGGTTTACGGACGATAGTTTTACGTGATAACGTATTCCGCTCGAATATCATATATTTTAATAATACATTACTGCGCTCTCGCTTGCACGCACAGGGTCAGACGGAACGTTACACTTTTTCGTGCGTGCAGCTGGTGTTTCATCAATTTATAAGACGTTATCACGTCAAAAACTTAGTCCGCCATCTATAGAAGTCCGCCATATTGAATTTAGAGTGACGTCACTTTATTTTTAGAGTTATTCTCAGCAAGCCCTTTCATTTGATACCCATATTGTAGGAAAGCATAATAAAATTAGTCCGCCATCTTTAGAAGTCCGCCATATTGGATTTAGAGTGACGTCAATTTATTTTTCGAGTTATTCTCAGCAAGCCCTTTCATTTGATACCCATATTGTAAGAAAGCATAATAAAATTAGTCCGCCATCTTTAGAAGTCCGCCATAATGGATTTAGAGTGATGTCACTTTATTTTTCGAGTTATTCTCAGCAAGCCCTTTCATTTGATACCCATATTGTAGGAAAGCATAATAAAATTAGTCCGCCATCTTTAGAAGTCCGCCATATTGGATTTAGAGTGACGTCACTTTATTTTTCAAGTTATTCTCAGCAAGCCCTTTCATTTGATACCCATATTGTAGGAAAGCATAATAAAATTAGTCCGCCATCTTTAGAAGTCCGCCATATTGAATTTAGAGTGACGTCACACAGCTAACCATGCATTGTCATTCAAACTAAACGTGTATACAAATTTTCTTCTCAATCGGTTGATGATATCTGCTTTAAAATTACCGAAGGCATTTCCGCCATCTTTAGAAGTCCGCCATATTGGATTTAGAGTGACGTCACACAGCTAACCATGCATTGTCTTTCAAACTAAACGTGTATACAAATTTTCATCTCAATCGGTTGATGATATCTGCTTCAAAATTACCGAAGGCATTCTAGTCGCTCACTTAGTAACGTCAGGAACGTTACACTTTTTCGTGCATGCAGCTGGTGTTTCATCTTTTTATTTTGACGTGATTCATCAATTTATAAGACGTTATCACGTCAAAAAAATAGTTCACGATAGCGAAGTTACAATTGGATTTAGAACTAAAGAAAAAACAGCGTACGTGTAACCTTTACACGTGGTTGAAGTAAAACATGTAAGCAATACATATATTGTTAGCGACAAGGAGTATTCATAATAATCGATATACCAGAAAGTTTTACTTCGGTTATTTCCGATCCTCAAACTAAAAACACTATATATACCGAGCTACATGCATACTTAGCTTATACTATACTAGCCGTTACCCGCGGCTTCGCACGCGATTGAGACGAAACACGGTTGCATTCCCATTATTTGGCATAGTTACTTCTTTCTCGACGTGCCCCCCACCCAATAAATGTCAAAATTGATGACATTCATGTGATAAACGTCCTGACAAACTTTGAAAATGACACCCATGTTGATTGTTGCAACTGAAGGGGTTGTTTTCTAAAAAGCATAAATTTATTAATTGATTTGTTGACAAGAATAATCCTGCGCATTTTCAAATGGATGCATCTATCTTATATGATTTTTCCATGCAAATTTTGAACCCCCGGTACACTCTTTTAGGAGTTGAATTTTCGAAAATCTGTTTTTAGCGAATGGCTACGTCAAAACAACTACCTGTGTACCAAATTTAAGGCCAATCCGTTTAGTAGTTTGAGCTGTGCGTTGATTCTCTATGCAAAATGGGAACCCCCGTTACAACCTTTTAGGGGTTAAATTTTCAAAAATACGTTCTTAGTGGATGCCTACGTCATAATAACTATCCATGTGCCAAATTTCAGCCTAATTCGTCCAGTGGTTTGAGCTGTGCGTTGATAGATCAGTCAGTCAGTCACGGTTTCTTTTTACATATTTAATTTATAACTATGTGGCGGCAACCCCCTTCGCGACAAAACACGCCTAAAGAAGTTTTACTTAAAAAATAATTTGTAATACTTATTAATAATTGACGTTCATAATCATAAATGGGGGGGCTGTGAACACTTTATGATCGGTTATTTGTCACAACGCACGTTTTTATAATTTGAATCACGTTTTGAATCTAAATTATTATAAATAAAAAATCGCAGGATTGTGGACAAATATGAGATTTATTAATTGTACGACGTTTCGTCTATAAAATTTAGACTTTTGTTAATTGCTATGGTTAGTAATTAATGTTTATTTTCATAATTATTGTTTTAATAATTTTCAACTTGTACTTGAAAAAGTCTAAATTTTATAGACGAAACGTCGTACAATTAATAAATCTAATATTTGTCCACAATCCTGCGATTTTTTATTTATAATTATCTCGATGGACACGATATCTAATATCTAAATTATTATTTTTTCCTTTTTAGCACAATTCAGTTAAAGCTTGTTTTTAAAAAAGTTTTTGCTAAAAATTATTATTTTTTTTTTTTTTTGTTCTGAGCTATTCGTATCTACACAATGTGCTGAAAGTGGTCACACATAGTGAGAAAGATAGAAAGTGCGTACGGCTAATCTCTAACGTTGTCTGGCAAGTAATTACAATACTGCGTCGAAAGAGCCAGATATAGTCCGCACGTTCGCGCTGTCTCTTCTTGAAAGCGGACACATTTTCTGGCCGATTGCCCAGTCCATAGGTACCTAATGGGTATAGGTCTATGGGTACCACTGCGGCAATATTTTTTCCACAGCAGGACACTTTTTTGAGCGGTAGTGTACATTGCACATTTTACAAGTGCACACGGTATTACCGGACATAATATTATATGAACCGCTAGTAGGCTGGTACGTGCCATAGTAACTGTTATAACAGGTAAAGAAATCTGTTTCGTCGATCATCGCAGCACTGGCATACCATCGCGGTGATTTCACCTGTGTATGCAGTTCAGAACAAGAACTGGGCAAGTGTAATTTTATGTTTATGTTAAAACTATATTCACGAATGCAAGAGTCACAAGTTGTGTTGGTCACTAACCGTTCATTCATCAAATTGCGGAGGTGTCATTTCGCATGAATATGTATATTGTACGTGCGTTTTTTTTTTATTCAACCCCTAAGGAGGTCAAACGTGGTTGTAGGATTTTTTTTAAATCAACGCCTAGAATACACCTCTGAAGTTAGACATTTAAAATTTGGGCAGTAGGTACATTTTTTTTGTGAGGAAAAAATCCCCAAAGGAGGGATTTCTCTAAATTCAACCTATTAGGTGGTCAATAAGGTCAATAAGAGTTTCTGAAAGAATGTTCATATGTCAAGATATGTCATATGTCAAAGATGATTAAAGAAGAATTGATAAAGATGTTAAAAAAGAATTGATAAAGATGGATAAAAAATAATTGATAAAGATGGGTAAAAAAGAATTGGTAAATAAAGATAAAAAATTGATAAAGAAGGATAAAGAAGAATTTATAAAGATGGATAAAGAAGAATTGATAAAGATGTATAAAGAAGAATTGATAAAGATAAATAAAGAAGAATTGATAAATATGTGAAAAAATAATTGATAAAGATGTATAAAGAAGAAATAATAAAGATGGATATGGAAGAATTGAAAAAATGGATAAAAAAGAATTAATAAAGATAAATAAAGAAGAATGGATAAAGATGTGAAAAAATAATTGATAAAGATGTATAAAGAAGAAATAATAAAGATGGATATGGAAGAATTGAAAAAATGGATAAAAAAGAATTAATAAATAAATAAAAGTATCGACCAATTTTTCAGACAATATATTAACAAACAATATAAAATTAATACATTAACGTTTCAATCCGGATTTGGACCTTCTTCAGAATTGATCTAAAAAATATAAAAATAATTAATATTTAAATATAATTCGCTTTTTATAGAATTTTTCAAAATTAATTATGACAATCAAAATAATGAAAAAATAATAACAAACAATTTTTTATTAAGTAGTCATGGAAATAATAATTTGTAAGTACCTAAAAAAGAAAGAATTATTAAAAACAGAAATTATTTCAATATCTAATATATAAAATTCTCGTGTCACAGTTTTTGTTGCCGAACTCCTCCGAAACGGCTTGACCGATTTTGATGAAATTTTTTGTGCTTATCCGGTATCTATGAGAATCGGCCAACATCTATTTTTCATCCCCCTAAATGTTAGGGGTAGTCCACCCCTAAATTTTTTTTTTTTATTTTTTAGACAAAATTTTTAATTTCTATTTTTTTATGATACAACATACAAAAATACATACAATCCTCAATTTTCACCCTTCTACGATCAACCCTTATTTTTTAATAGCCATTTTAGTAATTTAATCATTTTTCCTCTCCGGTCGAAAACTGATCAATCGTCATTTAATTAGTTATCCCCGCCAGATGTCTACAGGTGTCACTTCGCCAACATCTATTTTTCATCCCCCTAAATGTTAGGGGTAGTCCACCCCTAAATTTTTTTTCTTCCTTCCCCATTCGTTCTTTTGCACCCGGGTGAAACCGGGCGGGACAATCGGCCAACATCTATTTTTCATCCCCCTAAATGTTAGGGGTAGTCCACCCCTAAATTTTTTTTCTTCCTTCCCCATTCGTTCTTTTGCACCCGGGTGAAACCGGGCGGGACCGCTAGTCTAATATATAAAATTCTCGTGTCACAGTTTTCGAAGCCATACTCCTCCGAAACGGCTTCACCGATTTTGATGAAATTTTTTGTGCTTATCCGGTATCTATGAGAATCGACCAACATCTATTTTTCATCCCCCTAAATGTTAGGGGTAGTCCACCCCTAAATTTTTTTTTTATTTTTTAGACAAAATTTTTAATTTCTATTTTTTTATGATACAACATACAAAAATACATACAATCCTCAATTTTCACCCTTCTACGATCAACCCTTATTTTTTAATAGCCATTTTAGTAATTTAATCATTTTTCCTCTCCGGTCGAAAACTGATCAATCGTCATTTAATTAGTTATCCCCGCCAGATGTCTACAGGTGTCACTTCGCCAACATCTATTTTTCATCCCCCTAAATGTTAGGGGTAGTCCACCCCTAAATTTTTTTTCTTCCTTCCCCATTCGTTCTTTTGCACCGGGCACGACGGCGCAGCCGGAGTGCTCGACATACACACATATACGTCCATGTATATTTTAAAATAAATAAAATAGATAGATAGATGTTCCAATTAAATTGTTTTATTATTTCACTTTATACGTAGCGAAGCACGTACAGGGCCGCTATATATTGTCACGTGGTGCCATAGCACCGCGACAATTTTTTAATGTTAGCATAAAAATTATTATAATAAAATAAATAAATAAGGAAATCAAATCACTAAATTCGCGGATATTTGCATGCGCGGTACGATTTGGATCGCGTGGCTTGGACATATAAACATAAGTGTGTCTATCGTGTGATCCAGTCGTCTGACTCTAAATACGCGGTATCTGTGATTTTCAAAAGTGAAAAAGTGACAAACAATAGTTGTTAGGTTTGAAATAATTAAAATCAATATTGATTAGTTACGGGAAAAATAACAAACATTAAGTTGTTTTTCCGCGATTCGTGTGGTCGCATGAAAAGGACGCTCATGGAATAAACCACAGAATCATCTTCAAGCTTCTTCTCCAAACCGAATTTAGACTTCATGGTACTACCATGAAGCGCCTAAATACCCGTAGTCACTCACGAATTTTGTAAAGTATTCCTAGAATAAGTATTGTTCAAGTGTAAGTAAGTACTCTTCAGAAAAAGGTATGACGCTCACGCCTAGTTTTCTTTTCCTCTTTCACGTTTTATTTTTTTTATTTTTTTTTTTTTAATTTAAGCAACCTTATTAAATGTACTTCCCTAGATAATTAAGTGATCACCTCGTCAGGGTTCTACCCCCAGTTTCTAATTGTCAATCATGATCAAATGATATTGTTAATATTAAGAATGTACTTGTAAATCAGATTTCTTTGTACCTTGTCACCGACACGTTTTTTGAAGTGATTATGAAATATAATTGTTATCGACCCACTGCATATTCTTTTCTTTGTTACATTTCTGCACAAGTTTCTCAGAACAGTAGAAGAAGTGGAGCTGTACCCTCTCTGATCACTATGGGCCCAAAATAACACCGGTATAGCCCAAACAATCCACCGTTTTGAGAAATCTGTCCGTCTTTTTTCTTTTATTTATTCACAGGTGGGAATGGACCTACGTTACCAGAAATCCTTCCACTGCCGTGCTATAATTGGTAGCAAGGAGCGTAGTTAATTCCTGAGTCCTGTTCCTGTCCGATTCCACGTCTTCCAGTCGACCATGCCGCGCCATAAGTCCTGCCGCAGCCCAAAGTCTCCGCCGACACCCGGCCAAAGCAAATCTCCAGGTCCGCCTCCGACCACCGCTGAACTTCCAGACTCTCCGCCGGCGATGGACGATCCTCCAGTGCACTCACCGAGTAAGTCCGAGCCAATTCTTATTTCCGTTCCAAATCATACCGCTTCGCATGCAAATATGGGCGATATCCGGGACTTGTTGCGTAACGTACCTACCGCTACAGGTACAGATCTTGACATTTTGATACAATTCCTGTTAGAAATCGAGAACGTGAGTCAATTCGCTTTAGTTCCATTTCATATTTTGTTAAAGAGTTTAGGCACTAAGACTGACGGACCCCTCCGACAGTGGTGGAGACTTAATGTCTATTCTGAACTCGAATGGACACAGCTCAAAAATCTTATTCTAAACCATTTCACCACTTCTATAGATCGGGCTATGCTTATAGAACGCTATATCAGTAGGCGTCAGAACCTCTCTGAGAATTTTCCCGAATATGCTGAAGACGTCTTGAAATACGTCGAATTATTGGGTCCTAGCCTGTCTGAATCGGAGATAATTGCGCGCATTTGGCTTAACCAAAACGAATCCACATTTAATTATCTACAATTCAGAGATACCCCAACTTGTTTAGCTGAGCTTCACCAGCTTATAAAACATTTGAGAGTAGTTGAACGTCAACGTAAAACGTACACTCACCCCAATTCGACCGGACTTGTCGCTCCTAATTTTTCCCCTTGTTGCCGATATTGTAAACAACCAGGTCACTTTATAGCCCAGTGTCCGGTTCGTCCCCCACGTCCTTCTCCTTCTGAACATAAGGCTATCCTGCCCTCTCAAGGGTGAGATAGCGTTGTCAAAATTTTTAGTAAACCGAAAGATGTAGAACAAATTAATGTCTTTCCCCGGTTAACCACATTAGTTAATAAGTCACCCCTTTCAAACCACCCCCCTCCAGCTAACTTGTCCTCTCCTGTAAATACGTCTATTCGATTGACTTCTCCCGTCCCGAATTATTCCTATAATTCTCCAAGTCAATCAAGTAGCTCTACGATCCCTCTAGTTTATCTCTACTTTCAACATATTCGAGCTTCGGCACTGCTTGATACCGGTTCTACCAAGAACTACATCAATTCCGAACTTGCTAATTATTTGTCATCGTTAAAAATAGGTACGATCACAAATTCGATTTCTTATGCCCAAGTAGCCAACAGTTCTATCGCGAGATCTAATTTCACGTTAACAGTAGTCATTACTATTAGTAAATTTACCTGGAAGATTGATTTCCTAGTTCTCGACGCTCTGTCGTATCCCGTCATAATAGGTTATGATTCTTTATGCAAAATGGGTGCGAACGTTAATTGTACCGAGAATAATCTTTCTTTCAAATTCGATTCCTCTCACGTCATTCCCTTTGTACCGTTACCCGCTTCGTCCAAAACCTTCTCCCTGGATCACGTTACCAGTATAGATTCAAATGCGGCCAACTTTAGTAGTTTGCTTGCTGAATTTCCAGAAGTTCTTACCGAAGAACTAGGTCAAGCTAAAAATTACAAATATTCAATTCATTTGTCTGACGATATTCCAGTCCGAAAGGCCCCGTATCCACTTTCCCCACCTCAAGCTAAAATAATGAGGGAACATATTAGTGATCTTTTGAATAAAGGCGTTATTTCACCTAGTAAATCCCCTTACGCTTCACCGGCTTTTCTTGTCAAGAAATCAAGTGGAGGTTATAGACTTTGTATTGATTATCGCCAGTTAAACAAAAAGGTTGTCATGGATAGTTTTCCTGTTCCGTCGATTGAGCACATTTTCCAGTGCTTAAAAAACGCCAAAGTTTTCACCACGTTGGATCTAAACAGCGCCTTTTACCAAGTTGAATTATCTGACAAATCAAAGAGTCTAACTTCGTTCGTCACTCCTGAAGGCCAGTGGAAATTTCATAAGGCTCCGTTCGGGCTATCTATTTCACCTAGTGCTCTAAACCGTCTGATGTTTGACATTTTTGCCGATTTAAGATACAAGTTTGTGATTGTATTTTTCGACGACTTATTAATATACAGTCCCGATATGGAATCTCATATGGTACACGTTCGAGAAACGTTAAGACGTCTAAAAGAAGCTAATCTTACCGTGAATCCGGATAAAATAAAATTCGCCCAAAGCGAACTCAACTTCCTGGGTCATCGTGTCTCAAGCAACGGTCTTTCCATGGATCCCGACAAAGTAGAAGCGATAAAGAATTTGCCAATTCCGAAGAATTTGAAACAGCTTCAAACGTTTATTGGAATGGTTGGTTATTACGCTAAGTTTATCCCCGAATACGCTCAGATAATGTCGCCACTCAATGATCTACGGAAGAAAAATGTCAAATATAATTTAACGGAAACGCATATTCAGTCTTTTCGCAAACTTCGTGAAGCTCTGTCAAGTTCACCAGTTCTACGTTTTCCCGATTTTCAACGCGAATTCATTCTGCAAACCGACGCCAGTCAAAATCATGTTGGTTGTGTTCTTTTACAATCCTTTGAAGATGGTCTACACCCGATCCAGTACGCAAGCCGACGTTTGACATCCGCCGAGAAGAAATACAGTACGTACGAACAAGAAGCTTTAGCATGTATTTGGGCTATGGAAAAAATGAAATCTTACCTCTCGCATCAAACTTTTATTCTTCAGACAGATAGTTCCTGTCTCAAATGGTTAATTCAGCACCCCCGCAACTTAGGTCGTGTAGGTAGGTGGTTACTTCGCATCAGTCGTTTCAGTTTCAAAGTCGAACATATTCGCGGTAAAGTAAATTGTACTGCCGATTGTTTATCCCGTTTGGTAGCTGAATCCGAAACTTCTGAGAAAAATGCAATACAATCAAATTTTCTCAATCCCATTACGGAAATTAAAAATCCGTTTACCGAACTTAATATCCTGCAAGATCAAGATCCTGAGTTAAACCGCCTTAAAAGTCAAATTAATCAAGGTTTACCTCAGAAAAATTTCGCTATTCACAAGAATTTCCTGGTTCGACTCGTAGGCCGCAACCGTCGTCGACGTATTGTTGTTCCGTCCGCCTCCAAGAAAGAAATATTGGAACAGTTTCATAATTCACAAATCGCCAGTCATCCCGGAGTCACGAAGACGTATCGTTCAATATCACGAAGATTTTGGTGGCCGCGCATGTTTGTTGAGGTTCGTCAATTTATTAAAGATTGTATGCTCTGTGCAACGCATAAATCAGATCAACATCCTGATAAAGTAGTTATGTCGTCTAATCCTCCACAATCTGTGTGGGATAAAATTTACATTGATCTCATGGGACCGCTTGTCAAATCACATTCCGGGAATAAATATGTTCTTCTAATTCTGGATAGTTACAGCAAGTGGTTAATAACTTACGCGATTCCTGATTCCAGTTCCACGTCGATAATAAAATGTCTGCATCAAGTCTTTACCACGTATGGTCCACCAACTAAAATAGTTTCCGATAACGCGACTTCGTTTACGTCAAACAAGTTTAATGAATTCTGTACTTCCTGGGGTTCACGTGTCATTCACAGTTCGCCTTATCATCCTTCGTCCAATGCTGTAGAAAGAGTAATACGAAACGTTAGAGCTGCTCTGTCAATTTTACTTCAACAAAAGTTTGACGATCATCTCAGTTGGGACTTGTTATTAAATCACATAACCTTCGCCAATAATTCTTCATATCATGAAAGTATTAAAAATTTACCTTGTAAGATATTTTTGTCAAGAGAAATCAAATTTCCACTCGATTTACAATGGAATTTGTCATCTGTGTGGGAACAAGACGCTTTGCCTTCCGAAAATCAAGTTCGCCTAGCTCTGTCAAAATCACATGATCTACAAGCGAAATATTTCAATAAAAACCGTTCGTTGCAGTCGAAGTTTCAAGTCGGCGATTTTGTTGTACAAAGGTTACATTATAACAAAATGAAACCGAATTTTCACCTCAAACTTTGTCCTCGTTACAGTAATCCCCGTGTAATTTTAGAATTTACGAGTCCTGTTAGCTGCATCCTTCAAGATCCATCCTCCAAAAAGATGTTTAAATCTCATATTGAACATCTGAAGAAAATTCCGTCTGTTAACAATTGAAAAATTCACCCGAGGTCATTGCCCTCTAGTTTAATTTCAAGTTCAATGTCAGACAGCTGACATCTGTCAAACGTCAAGTGTTGTTAGGTTAGGTTATTACTAACAATAAAAGTTTAAGTTATTTTTCGTACCTGAGTTATGCTTTATTTTCCTAAATAAAGAATTCTCCCTGTGTTATTTCGTTATTCTCGTCCTTTGTTTTAGATTATAAGCTTGTCCTTGTTTACATTCCGGCGCTTTCCTAAGGCCCTATTACTTCTAACGTCTAAAGCTGTCTCCTTTCAGCCAGTCAGGTTACGACCCCATAATTTCCGTATTATCGGTGGTTGTTTCATCTCGTTAGATCAATTTAGATTAGTTAAATTTAATTAGAGCTTATTTATGAAGAGCACACTTCAACTGCCATAGTATGGGATATGGTAGATTGTCAAGTGATTGTTGACTTAGTTACAACAAAGATAAATTCATTGTTGTGAATTTCTTGTTGTATGTACAGTTAGTAGTATAGCGGAGTACCTCCTAATCACTAAAGAGGGGGAGCCTGTCACGTGGTGCCATAGCACCGCGACAATTTTTTAATGTTAGCATAAAAATTATTATAATAAAATAAATAAATAAGGAAATCAAATCACTAAATTCGCGGATATTTGCATGCGCGGTACGATTTGGATCGCGTGGCTTGGACATATAAACATAAGTGTGTCTATCGTGTGATCCAGTCGTCTGACTCTAAATACGCGGTATCTGTGATTTTCAAAAGTGAAAAAGTGACAAACAATAGTTGTTAGGTTTGAAATAATTAAAATCAATATTGATTAGTTACGGGAAAAATAACAAACATTAAGTTGTTTTTCCGCGATTCGTGTGGTCGCATGAAAAGGACGCTCATGGAATAAACCACAGAATCATCTTCAAGCTTCTTCTCCAAACCGAATTTAGACTTCATGGTACTACCATGAAGCGCCTAAATACCCGTAGTCACTCACGAATTTTGTAAAGTATTCCTAGAATAAGTATTGTTCAAGTGTAAGTAAGTACTCTTCAGAAAAAGGTATGACGCTCACGCCTAGTTTTCTTTTCCTCTTTCACGTTTTATTTTTTTTATTTTTTTTTTTTTTAATTTAAGCAACCTTATTAAATGTACTTCCCTAGATAATTAAGTGATCACCTCGTCAGGGTTCTACCCCCAGTTTCTAATTGTCAATCATGATCAAATGATATTGTTAATATTAAGAATGTACTTGTAAATCAGATTTCTTTGTACCTTGTCACCGACACGTTTTTTGAAGTGATTATGAAATATAATTGTTATCGACCCACTGCATATTCTTTTCTTTGTTACATTTCTGCACAAGTTTCTCAGAACAGTAGAAGAAGTGGAGCTGTACCCTCTCTGATCACTATGGGCCCAAAATAACACCGGTATAGCCCAAACAATCCACCGTTTTGAGAAATCTGTCCGTCTTTTTTCTTTTATTTATTCACAGGTGGGAATGGACCTACGTTACCAGAAATCCTTCCACTGCCGTGCTATAATATATATATATTATACTGTTAGGCGGTACGAAGTTCGCCGGGTCCGCTAGTAATATTATATATATTACTTAAATTTTCTGTATCTAATTGAGCATTGAGAGAATTTTTATTTGATTTTATATGTAACATTTCCGAAATATTTCTTTTAAAAAAATTAGTTTCATTATCTAAAATTTTAATATTATCCCAATTAAAATTTTAGATAATGAAACTAATTTTTTTAAAAGAAATATTTCGGAAATGTTACATATAAAATCAAATAAAAATTCTCTCAATGCTCAATTAGATACAGAAAATTTAAGTAATATATATAATATTATATTGAAATAATTTTTGTTTTTAATAATTTTTCTTTCTAATTTAGGTACTCACAAATTATTATTTCCATGACTACTTAATAAAAAATTGTTTGTTATTATTTTTTCATTATTTTGAATATCATAATTAATTTTGAAAAATTCTTATTAATTATTTTTATATTTTTTAGATCAATTCTGAAGAAGGTCCAAATCCGGATTGAAACGTTAATGTATTAAAATCTTTGATTAACGTCTGAATAGAACTCTTCAAGTAAATTGGTCGACAATTTTATTTATTGAAGAGTTCTAATCAGACGTTAATCAAAGATTTGAAGAATTAATAAAGATAAATAAAGGAGAATGGATAAAGATATTGTGAAAAAATAATTGATAAAGATGTATAAAGAAGAAATAATAAAAATGGATAAAGAAAAATTGAAAAATAGATAAAAAAGAATTAATGAATAAATAAAATTGTCGCCCAAATTTATTTGAAGAGTTCAGACGTTAATCAAAGATTAAGAATTAATAAAGATAAATAAAGAAGAAGGGATAACGATCGATAAAGAAGAATTGATAAAGAAGGGTAAAGAAGAATTGATAAAGATAGATAAAGAAAATTGATAAAGATGGATAAAGAGTAATTGATAAAAATGAATAAAAAAGAATTGATAAAGATGAATAAAGAAGAATTGATAAAGATAGATTAAAAAGAATTGATAAAGATGAATAAAGAAGAATGGATAAAGATCGATAAAGAAGAATTGATAAAGATGGGTAAAGAAGAATTGATAAAGATAGATAAAAAAGAATTGATAAAGATGGATAAAAAGGAATTGATAAAGAAGGGTAAAGAAGAATTGATAAAGATAGATAAAAAATAATTGATAAAGATGGATAAAGAGGAATTGATAAAGATCGATAAAGAAGAATTGATAAAGATGGGTAAAGAAGAATTGATAAAGATAGATAAAAAAGAATTGATAAAGATGGATAAAAAGGAATTGATAAAGAAGGGTAAAGAAGAATTGATAAAGATAGATAAAAAAGAATTGATAAAGATGGATAAAGAGGAATTGATAAAGATGGATAAAGAGGAATTGATAAAAATGGATAAAAAAGAATTGATAAAGATGAATAAAGAAGAATGGATAAAGATCGATAAAGAAGAATTGATAAAGATGGGTAAAGAAGAATTGATAAAGATAGATAAAAAGAATTGATAAAGATGGATAAAGAAGAATTGATAAAGAAGGGTAAAGAAGAATTGATAAAAATAGATAGATGAAATCGGCATGAGCAAAGTATACAAATGGCTGAACAACAACTTGTTAAGCCTAAACAAAGAAAAAACCAATTATATGTTGTTCACCGCCACTAACGCAGGACAGCCGATCAGCCCATTATTAAGACTGCACGCATGTGACGGACGGACACCACATTGTAACTGTACTGTACTGACGAAAGTTGACAATATAAAATATTTGGGACTAACTATAGACTACAGACTAAAATGGACAACACATATACAGAACTTAACGAATAGACTACGAAAATTAATATATATATTTGCAACTTTACGACGAATAATGCCTGAACGGACCTTAATAATGGTTTACTACGCTCTATGCCAGTCATTGCTCACGTACGGAATCGCTGCCTGGGGAGGTGCTTTCAAAACAAATCTTTCTCCACTCCAAACCATCCAGAACATCCTACTTCGCATTATCCTAAAGAAACCACGCTTATACCCAACCGTGCAACTGTATCAAAATGCTATGGTGTTAAATATTAATCATTTGTACCTACAGTCCCTTCTCATCCTTTATCACCAACAACCCACCCTGCGAACGCCTATCCCCCACTCCTATGAAACCAGGCATAGAACGCTGCAAAGCATCTCAGTACCAAAAGTAAACAAAACTTTTGGCCAGAACCATTTAAAATATCACGCGCCAAGAATATACAACATGCTACCTCTGGAAATTAAAACCATCACACATATACACACATACAAGAAACAAATATCAAAGTGGCTACTCACACTCCAAAATACAGACCATACATAAAAACAATACAACATACGCGTACCCACAAACATCTCCTCAATGAAAAACTAATTGAAAATATCATTATTCGCTATATTCTTTTTCCTTTTTTTTTTTTTTTTTGAACACTCGGTATATTGACTACACTCTTCGAACTCAGCTACACGCTCAGACACACACATACACACTATACAATACACATCCGACACATCCACCGCCGAACATATTATTTTGATCTCCTGCCCTAGCACTGGCAGCCGCCAAGTTGGGCAGGAAATCCTTATTAATTTTTAAATTTGGAACTTAGTAACATGATTTGAGGAAATAAATAAAAATAAATAAAATAAAAAAATAAAGAAGAATTGATAAAGATGGATAAAGAGGAATTAATAAAAATGGATAAAAAAGAATTGATAAAGATGAATAAAGAGAATGGATAAAGATAGATAAAAAAGAATTGATAAAGGTGGATAAAGAAGAATTGATAAAGAAGGGTGAAGAAGAATTGATAAAGATGGATTAAGAAGAATTGATAAAGACGGATAAAGAAGAATTGATAAAAATGGATAAAAAAGAATTGATAAAGATGAATAAAGAAGAATGGACAAAGATCGATAAAGAAGAATTGATGAAGATTTAAAGAAGAATTGATAAAGATTGATAAAGCGCTTTTTTTGTTTGCCCATTATATTGGGCGCTTAAAACGCGAATCAGAGAACATCGTAGCAATCTAAAATTAAACCCTGATAAGCATAATGTCGTTACTAAGCATAAAATTGACTATGACCACAAAATTAATTGGAATAATGTTAAAATTTTAGATAATGAAAGTAATTATTTTAAAAGAAGTATTTCGGAAATGTTATACATAAAATCTAACAAAAACTCTCTTAATGCTCAATTAGATACCGAAAATTTAAGTAAAATTTATGATATTATTTTGAAATAAATTTTTGTTTTTTAAATAACTTTTTCTTTATGGCTACTTTGATATCCATGACTACGTATTAAAAATTGTTTGTTATTAATTTTTCATTAATTTGTTTGATTCTTTCAAACTTCATCATTGTAAATAAATAATAATTAATAATTTAATACTAATTAATTTTTATATTTTTAGATTTTTCTGAAGAAGATCAAAATCCGGATCGAAACGTCATTTTATGTTATATTGATTTGTATTTTTATCATTTTTGTCAATATATCGTATGGTCAGAGAAAAATTGGTCGACAATTTTATTTAAATAAAGAGAACAGTTGAGTCAAATCTTAGATTAACGTCATCTACAGAATTAATAAAAAATATCGACCAATTTTTTGTCAATATACAGTCTGAAAAAATTGGTCGATAATTTTATATATTTGAAGAACAGTTGAGTGTTCGGCCAATTTGGAATATACTTTATTGAGCAACAGATCATATGAACTCAATTGGCAATTGACAGAGAAATTGGATGTAAACTATCATTTCTTTTCAAATAAATAAAATTGTCTAGCAATTTTTTTTAGACTATTGTATCATTTCTTTTGTTGTCTAATTTTCGTTCTAATTTAAAATCTAATGAATGACTTTGGTTATTATCTACATAGGTTCTAGGAATAGTAGAAAGAACTCTTCAAATAAACAAAATTATCGACCAATTTTTTCAGACTGTATATTGACAAAAAATTGGTCGATACTTTTATTTATTTGAACTATTAGATATGATTTATGTTTTTGGTTTTTAGTAAAAAATAGATGTTGAAATTCCAGTTTTCTTCCAGTTTTTTATTTTGTTTTTATTTTTTAGTTTTCTTGATAGTGGAAAGTTCAAAAGCACGATTTATTCAGATAAATCTTATTGTAGCTTCACCTTCGTATACCCGCTAGCTATTGTGTTTAAAGATCCCCGAATTTCCTTAGAAATTGTGGTCGATTTAATATTTTTGAAGCGATAATGACCATTATCGCTACAAAAATATTACAACGAATATACCAAGTCACATTTCTTTTCTGTGCCTTAAAATAAAAAAATTACAAGAATCGATTATTAACAACACGAACTTCAAGTTCATAATTCAGTCAACTCTCTCTCTAAATTGAGTTGTTATTTTTCGTCGGAATATTATTCAATTTGAAAAAATAATTCTAATTAGAGTGGTGTCGAGTTAGACTATATAGTCTATACTCAATAACATATATAATTATATATTAATAATAACATAATTATGTAAACGTCTGTCGAGTTCAATTGTTGTATTATATAGGTATTCGTTTCATTATAGCAGGAAATTGAATATTAAATTCATCAATTAGCCTATCGCAATGCCGTTACAAATTTATGTCCGTTGCCTATTAACACACATAATTACAATAGCGGAAAAATGTCAAAAAAACTTCGATATTTGTTACTTTTTAGCTATGGTACAGTTCGCTTATTCTCGATATAGTGACTAATACACTTAGACCTCACAATATACACAGTTTTTATGCGAGGAAGAGATATGTTTTAACTTTTCATTGCTTCGGCCCGATCCAATAAGTGAACTGCCCTATAATGATCTGGCACTCTATATTATTTCAGAACCGTAGTATGGGTACTTCAGTTATTTTGGTAACTATCAAATGAATGTATAAAAACTTTAAAATAAATTAAATACATAGATAAAAAAAATGATTAATTCAATGTGGGTGCTTATTTATTTAAGTTTTTTTGGTGATTCTGATATCGATATTTCTACCGTTAAGATAATTTGAAAAGATGTTTTAACAGTTTTAATTTAAATAATTTTAATTTTCTACTATCAGTGTGTAATTGGGATGAGATTCTGACATGTCGGGATGAAGACATTTGTTGCGACAAATTCCTAGAAGTATTTTCTTGGTGCTTGAACAGTAGTTGTCCATTTGTAAAAGCACGTACGAGAAAGGCAAATTATAATGCCTGGATCTCTAAAGAAGTTATCGCTGAGGGTCATTTAATTAGAGACCTGTTTATCTTTAAAATCTCAATTAATTCTGATATGCTCAATGATATTTATAAGATAAAAAATAAAATTTACTAACAGAAAATTGCACAGGCCAAGTCTAGGTACTTTTATAGGCTAACTAATAGGTGTTTCAACAGTCAAAAGTAGCTGTGGTCCAATATTGATCACTTACTGGGCCCTAATAAAGTAAAACTTACGATGACATGCATTAATTCAAATAATATTGAAACATCTGATCCTGTGATAAATGCTAATAACTTTTGCTTATATTTTTCTAATTCGGCCAATGATATTGCTCACGAATACTTTGATGCCATTTCATCCACAAAATGTACTTTGCCACCCTCAATTAACAACCGTTTTTTAATATCCCCGGTCACCAATGACGAAGTTATAAATATTATAAAAAAGTTAAGTAACACTCACTCTTCTGGCTATGATGAAATCTCTAACTTTTTAATTATATTCTCTAGTGCTAACTTGGTGCCTCTAATTGTATATATTTCAAACCTCTCGATCGAAAACAGTGTTTTTCCAGCAGCTTTCAAACTATTTAAAGTTACACTTCTCTTAAAAAAAGAAGACAAAAAATGTTTAAACAACTATAGACAGATACGTCTACTACCAGCTATCTAAAAAATCATTGAACGTCTAATGTACTCAAGACTAATGCTATTCCTTATTAGTAACAACCCTTCAACGCGGGTTTCAAGCCGGTAAGTCTATATGAACCGCATCGTTTCATTTTGTGGAGTTCATTTTCAAATCTATCGATACACATAAATCAGTTGCAGGTATTTTTTTCGACCTTGCGAAAGCTTTCGATTTTGTTAATGCTGAAATTTTATTACAGACGCTCTATTGTATGGGCATTAGTAGCGTTCTTCTGAATTGAATTCACTCTTATCTTAATGATAGACGTATATTCAAAGCAATGGCACGTCAATCCGGTGTCGGAGAGGCAACCGGATGGCGAGTGGTAATCTGGGCCTATGAGTGGTGCAGAACCCCCTGGTAGCGGCCAAAGTGACCCCAAATGGACGGGGGCGGCGATATGGAGGTGGGGCAAAATCGAAAAATGTTTGAAAAGGCAACCGGATAAAAATGCGGTTGCATTGAAGGAAATACCCTAATTATATAATAAATTTTTTTTGCCATCCGAACCACGCGGGCCGTTTTTGCACTAGCGAATGAAAAAAAAATTAAAAAAAAACTGAAAAGGCAACCGCTTCAAAATTAGTGAGCATACTTATTGACACCACCAAACGTTGGAAAAAAATTGCCATCCGATCCTGATGGGCAGTTTCGGAGAAACAACCCTTCAAAGTCGCCGAAAAACCCTTTTTTTCGATTTTTTCAACAATAAGTTAAAAAAACACACTAATAATTGTTCAAATCGGATGGCATTCGAAATTTATACCGTCCTAAGTACAAATAATGGTGTGTATCAATGCCATCCGATTTCGATTAAATTTACCCCTATTTAGCCACCCCCCAAAACTCATGAAAACAACAATTTTATGCAGAGTATGGCATTATTTTTATTGTTATTGAGTTTTGGGGGTTAGCTAAATAGGGGTAAATTTAATCAAAATCGGATGGCATTGATACACACTATTATTTGTACTTAGGACAGTATAAATTTCGAATGCCATCCGATTTGAATAATTTTTAGTGTGTTTATTTTACTTATTGTTGAAAAAATCGAAAAAAAGGGTTTTTCGGCGACTTTGAGGGGTTGTTTCTCCGAAACTGCCCATCAGGATCGGATGGCAATTTTTTTCCAACGTTTGGTGTTGTCAATAAGTATGCTCACTAATTTTGAAGCGGTTGCCTTTTCAGTTTTTTTTTTATTTTTTTTTTATTCGCTAGTGCAAAAACGGCCCGCGTGGTTCGGATGGCAAAAAAAATTTATTATATAATTAGGGTATTTCCTTCAATGCAACCGCATTTTTATCCGGTTGCCTTTTCAAACATTTTTCGATTTTGCCCCACCCCCATATCGCCGCCCCCATCCATTTGGGGTCACTTTGGCCGCTACCAGGGGGTTCTGCACCACTCATAGGCCCAGATTACCACTCGCCATCCGGTTGCCTCTCCGACACCGGATTAACGTGCCATTGCTTTGAATAGTATGTTTGTTACCAATGCTGGAGTCACCTCAAACCCCGAATTCATTCAACTGGGCGTACCTCAAGAATCAATGCTGGGACCACTCCTATTTTTAGCCTACATTAATGACATGCCTCAGGTCATTGCCATTGACCATCTTTTCATTTTTGCCGACGACACTTCTGTAGGAATCTCGGCTGACAATAGTGATGAGTTATCCAACAAGATACTAGACACAATCGAAAGTTTTCGCAACTGGTGCACATCAAACTGTCTTATCATGAATAATGATAAGACAACAATGGTTGTTTTCAATAGCACACCTGGTTATACCGTACCAAATCATGAACCATCGAGTCATGCCTTTCAAATTTTATCATTAACAAGTTGTTAACTTTTAGTTCAATTTTTATTTATGAAGCCTGTAAATTTTTCAAGGATGGCAACCCCCGGACGGATTTTCTTTATTTACTTACCTGCGTTAAGTCGGGGGATTTAAGACTTTTATCTAATTCTTTTTCTATTACAACGTTTACATTCGTCGTGGGTTTTTTCAAAATTTTTAATTTTGTTTTATTTTAAACTTTTTAGAGATTTTGAAATGGGTGTTCGATGGTCTAGCCGAACTAGCCTACACAGTGTAGCCACTTATTCTTGTGGTGTAGCTACATTAGTGGAGTGGATTGGGGATTTCAAACCGGTATGTCTCACTCTCGAATCGAAGGATGTTTCCTACAAAAAGTGTAGAGTCGAACTCCCTCGACATTTTGGTATAGTTTGTGACCGCATGTCGGAGAGGGCGGCGGGGGATATGCCGCATAAATCGGCCATTTCAACAAAAGTTGTAGAGAAAAAGAATCCGCGTAAGCTCGTTCCAGACCGGGTCTGATCAGATAAACCGTTCGCGAGATATCGCCATTTTAGTGCGCGAAATTTGGAAAAATTGAATGTCATTTTTTAAAAAAACCTTACAGCTAGGAGCCTAATTTTTTTATAGTAAAGGTACTAAAGACCCCTTTTTTGCACCGGAAGCTGGACGCGGTGGGTCAATTAGAACCGGCAAGAGAGGGGGAAAACGATTATTTTTAAATCAACCTTTAACTTTGGTTCTAATTGACGTATCGACCTAAACCAGGCGCCATTTTTTTAGTTTTTATCTACTTTGATGAGACAACTGAAAAAAAAATTCTCAAACTCAACTGCTGGTGGGCGAAATAAAGCATTGTTACATAAACTGTCTCTCTCTTACGTTATGTCGTCAAAACTACTTTTCCTTAGCTACGCACAAACAAACTAACAAACAAACAAGCAAACAATCTCTCAGGCTAAACGCATATACCTTCGTCATTCCGTCGTGGGTAAAAATAAGCTGTTTTATAGGAGGTTTTTTAACAATTCAATCTTGAGCAAAATCACGTCTATTTGAATGCTGCGTTCAATTCTTCTGCGTTTAGACTATGGAAATAGTAATACGACTACGTTTATTTTACTTTACGCAATTTTATACCACTGCACTTTACCAAGTGTTACATCTGCAATTTCACGACCGCTGTACAGGTATGAAAATCAGCTATTTTATAGGAAGGTGTACAAAACAATATTTTTATGTATTAGTTTTCATATAATTTTGAATTCCAATATGGTTTTTTTAATATTTTTTTTTGCACGACCTTCTCTATAACATAGTCGCTTTTCAGACCTGTATAGCGGTAGTAAAATTATCCTTTTTCGCACTAGTGCAGTAAGTAAAACAAAAGTTATGCCATTTTACCAATCCACCAGTTGCCATTTGAATCCAAATGAACAACAGAGAAGCAAAGTAGGCGCTGAACAGCTCAATTTTGTCGAACGTGTACTGTTAAAAATAATACAAATATACTTATTAAGACGTGAAAATCAGCTGTTTTATTGGAGGTACGTGAAAAAATGTAGTATATATCTCGATTGTAATACTTTTATGATTTGTGCGTTAAAACTCACTAATCGCTACTTACTAATGCAATGTCACAACTCGTCATACAACCAGGCATTTCAAACTAGACACATAAACTACAATTTTCACACTAATATTATTATTATGATTTATGGGTTCATGGGGTACTGTGCAATATTTGCAAGTCAATAAAAAATTACTATGCTAATAGTCTGTGAATTTTCCTAAGCCAGTTTGCATTACCAGTGCAGAGTACTAGGCTGATATTTATGTGGAACAAAGATGACAATTTACTTTTATTGACATACCCCTCGTTTCGTATTTTGTTCATAATAGCGACTGACGTAGACAGGTTGCACATCACTTCTATAAATAAGCTACAATGTGGATAGCCAACTTAAAAAAAAAACAATTACCGCCTTCGAAAAGAAAATCGCGTCTAACAATTTGTGACATGTAAACAATTACTTTTCAAAAACAGTTTTTAAAAGTAAATATTTTATTTCGTACATAAAATTCCAATAAATCTTCTTCTAAATAATTTAATTCGTTTTTGTTTATTTTCAGATTAAGCTGCTGCGTTTAAATCGATTCCTTGGAATTTTTAATATTTACGGTAAGTGAAATATAATTACTATTCCTTTGAAAAATATTTATTTCATTATATCATGAGCAAAAATATTTTAAAGTAGGTAACGATTGTTGTGAATTTATAAACACTAGCCTTTTCCTACGAATTGTCCACTTTTTTGTCGATTTTGATAGAAATTTTAAAAAGAAGGTATAGTAGTGGCGTGTGTGAGTAGGAAAAAACCTCGAAAAATGTAAATATTTTGAACCGGAACGGGATTACTCCCCCCCCCCCCGTTTTCGAGTAGTGATATTAAAATTCCTCTTTGGGGTTGCGCAACCCACCAATACGATCAAAAACCTCCCCGACTTGTTATCCCTTAAAAAATGTTTTTTTTTTATCCCTGTTTTTAAGGATGCTGAGCACGGAAAATTGCCGTCGACTCTCACCAACCTCTCCACCGGCTTCATCTCACCCCCGAAACACAATTTTACCGGGGGTGAGATTTGGCCGGTGGAGGGGTTGGTGAGAGTCGACGGCAATTTTCCGTGCTCAGTATCCTCAAAAACAGGGAAAAAAATATTTTTCTCTGCAGAAAGAAATAACATAATGCGCGTTTGGCCCCGTTCGGGAGTGATTTTTGGCCGGTTTGGTTGCGCAGCCTCAAAAAGAAATTTTAATATCACCACCGTGTTCAGCATCAACAAAAACACCGGAGTGGGAGGTAATCTCGTTCCGGCCCAAAATATTTACATGTTCCTCCTACTCACACACGCCCACTAGTAGGCTGTGACCGGACTAACGAAAACTGAACATCGTGCACATCAGTTAGTTGGTTCAGTTAAGCGGTAAACCAATTTTAGATGAGAATGGTCAAACAAGACGGAAATGTATTAACTTATTATACAATGAAACCGATGAGTAATATTTACATCCCCAGGAGTCCTCTGTTGCTCGTGTAAGTTGAACTGTACACATACAGTTAGTTCTCCCCACAGAGATGCCCCAGAAATGTGTACATCACAATTCTGTCCCCACAACCAATTCTGCCTAGACTCCGCTCTACAGTTAAATTGAACTGTTTAAATGGCACGAAGTTGTAATTGTACAGGCCGTTGCACACAAGGCTGATTTTGCCGCTAGATTCCTTGCTAGATTCGACTGCTAGGTTTCAAACGTGCTGTGGCGCTAGTTTTGGTGATGACTTTTATATTTTCGCTTCACACGATGGTATTGAAGCTTGCTTTGTAGATGGGTTTGATGCGCGCGCAGTGATAGTCCGAATGTTAACAAAAGTAAAAGTTTATTATCTCTGATTAGAACACCCACTATGACGCCATGTTTGTTTGTGGACGTAAGTCCATGTCGCCTATGTGATAAGAAACTGTTTCCTGATTGGTTCTTTTACAAAACAAGCGACAACCTAGCACGAAAAATAGCCCCGCTTTTAATTTTGAAATCCATCTTGTCACCTCGCACACGAGCCCGCAGTGACGACATTTTCAACCTTGTATAGTCAGCGCATCAGCCAGCATAAGTCTCACCAGTGGTTCTAGCGGAAAAGCCAGCCTCCTTAACAGATGCTAGTACGTACCTGCATCTATTTTTTTTTTTTTTTGAAGAAATGACACTAGGCAAAGTACGAAACGGAGTCTCACAGACTCCGTACCTGTAATTAAGGATTAACATTTCCACATATGATCATTTAAAAAAAATGAGTGCAAGTGCATTGCACTGCACCGGAATGCACTAGGTCATAAAAAAATCCGGCAATCGATTTCCCCCCTGAAACCATGAAGATTATTACAGGGGGTAAAATTCCTTTGAATGCAACCTAAGGGAATAAATCAGGTGTTCGGTTTTTAAAAAACAATACTGTATATATTGTTATCTTGACTTGCTTTGAATATAGATAAAAGTAATGAAATAACTACCTTTTTTCTGCAAAACTGGCGAGTTATTGGGTTCCGTTAAATGCGCGGAGCTTTAAAAACATGGCGACGATGAGGTATAATTTCCCATAGTTCCTATAGTATACAGTGCAATTGTGAATTTTTGAAATGCAATAAAATGATAAGTATCAGGACAATATGTGATTGGACTGATACAAATCATCGAAAAAGGAATTTTCTTGAAAGGGAACATATATTTAATGCCGGTCATATAAAATTAGGAAAAAATTCATGTGAAACAGAACCTTCAAGTAAGGTGAATTTTAATGCTTTCTATTTACAAACTTCCGATTTAAAGAGTAATCCACATGAAATAAAAGTAGTAAATAGAGATATTATATCAATGCAGTGTTGATGAACGTTGCAAACATACTATTGAAACATTACTTTATTAGGTAAGCTCCTAACCTAAAAATCATCTATCAAAACGCATTTTCAGTTTGAAGTTAACTTTTTTTCTATCAAGATTCTTAATGTTATTTAATAATAATAACTATTCAATTCAAAAATTAAGTTTTCAATATTAACTACTTAAGTATAATATCTACTTACTTGGTAAAATATTTAATCATCTGCATTAAAATGACCTGGTACTATTACAGCCGTTTACTATATACACTACAGACCAACTTAGTATTTGTTTTTGCACCAGGTGAAAACTTCGCAGGTTCCATAATACGACATTTATATTAATTTATTCAACGCTTTTTATTATTATAATAAAAAAAAATCACGATTAACAGTACTGATTCATAGTACGATTCATAACCATGTTTACCTGATTTTAGTTGTAAGTTTCGCCGTCAGATAGAGTAGTCCATATAAAGGATTCCAATAGGATAAAAAAACTGATAAAATGTAAAAAAAATTTATTATGAAAAAGTACACAAATTATATATTTCATACTTCAGTATAATTTTCTTTTTAATCTACTTTCAAGCTGTTTTATACAAAGGATGACGCAGAACCGACTGACGGATTTTAACTGATAATAATTGTGATGAAGTAAGAAAGAAAAAACATTGTACGTATGCATATTTAGAAAGTATGAAACTTATAATACGTATTTGTTATACAACGTGGTGTCGGGTAGATGTTTTCCTTCCCTTACAATACGTATACGATTCGTTGTCAGTCAAGGGCGTCCATAATATGTAGAGCAAGAGGAGGCCTGAGTCCCCTCCCCTTAGATTTTGATGTAGTCAAACTTTTTTTCAATATAAATCAGTTGCAAGATATGAAAATTAAAACTTTATCTTGTAAAAACAAAGCATAGTAAAACCTGCTTGAACATGATAAGAAAGCACCAAAAAAGTGTTCGTTTTAGACGGGTATATTTGTTGGGAATTCATTTTGTCATAATCATGATTTTATTCTTTTAAAGCTGGAACCTGTTTTAGACGGGTATATTTGTTGGGAATTCATTTTGTCATAATCATGATTTTATTCTTTTAAAGCTGGAACCTGTTTTAGACAGGTTCTGATTTCATAAGTTTTTGATTAGTCCTTTTGAATAATTTTCGTTTTACAAAAAGAGAAAACATGGAAGCGGAAACAAATTTTGTTTCAGATAATTTTTTTTTTTTGAAAATATACTAGCTCTAGATTTTGCTGTATTTGTACATTGATTATTCAAAGAAAGTTGAGATTTTTCTCACCCCCCCCCTCCATCCTAAAATTAATCATATGGGCGCCCTTGTAACCAGCCCCTTCTAGAAAAGTCAGCGATGGACCACATTCAACATCTTGTCACACTCTTATGGAATTTTTTGCGAAGCGAACTTGCCTTTATCTCGCATTACGATGTGACATCGAACCACCTTGTACGATGTTTTACCGATTCGTCATTCGAGTCTGCGTCATCTTGTATAAAAGATATGCCAACTCTAAACACGATAAACGTTTAAGAGGGCTTTTTCTACAGCTATTTGATTAACAAAACACTACACACAAAATATCAATAATTATGCCATGAGTCATGGCTAATAAAATATACATTATAGAGTTTAAATGCAGCCAATAACAGAAAAAAAATATGGTTAGTCGCTTCTAACGCAAAACAAAACGAAAATGAGAAACATACATTCACTATTTACACTCTCCCAATCATATTTTGGAACTTAGAGAGTCCAGTTCGGGCTCAACTTAAAAATAAAAAATGCGTCCAGGCGAACTCCCAGACACTTTTTGAAAATATTGTAAAGGTTTCTTCTAAAACCATCTATTATTTAGAAGAGTATTGTGTGGTCTTAACACAAAATTTTTCAAATTTGGCCGGCAGCGCACCAAGAGAAAACCACGACCTTTAAATTGACGCAAAAAGTCGATTCTCGGGTGGAAAATACGATCAGGAGCGTGTTACAAAATTTTAGGTGGCTAGACCACTCTTAATTTGTATTATCAAGAAATGAATAATTCATATTAGTCACTTATATGAACGAATAAAATTACATTAACAAACACAAAACAAGACTTACGAATGTTTTAAATAATAGAAAGAATTCTTACAAATAACAGAATTGTGTTTATAAAATGAGATTCACCTCGTTGGTATAGTAGAGGTTCGAGCTCCCACCCTACAAGAATGTATATGTACTGACAGCATTACTTAAATGTTATTATCAACAGATAATATGACGGTGGCAGACTAGTTCGTTATTTTTTTTTGGTAGTTCGTGTACCGGTTAACATTACTTGATGAAATTTATAGTTTATAGGGAAATATCAATTGCATATTTACAATTATCAATGTTTAGTAAAAAGAAATTACAAAGCAAACAGTGACAATTGTAAACCATTGATATTTCTTTACACACTGAGTAAATTTCATTAAGTAGTGTTGACCGGTTGATCATAAGCCATACCTATTACAAAGAAAAATCGAATCAGTCTACTATCGATTTAATGTTCTCCATAATATTATCTGTCAAATTTCAATAATAAAATGTTAGTAGTGTTGCGCAGTAGACTTTTGCACAACGGGAGCATGGAACACGAGTACTGGAATTTCCCATGAAAAAAATGGATAACGTAAGTCTGCAACGGTTTTTAGCTATGAAGCGCAAACCTTAATATAAACGAGATTCAAATATGTACTTTTCTAACTCTTTTTTATGAACTTTTTGAAAAATTTACACTTCTAAAAAGAATCATTATTTGTATTGTATATACAGGGATTTAAAATAATATCTTCGGGAGATTGTTTCTTAGCTGATTTTCAAAATAAAAAAAAATGGTTCCTACGGACGGAGTTCCAAAAACTCTTTGTTACGACGACCTCTGAAAATTTGTATTATTCATGTGTATCATCTCTGTAAAAAGGTATTTATTAAATTATTAAAAATTATGAAAAAGCTGTTATAGTAAGCGAGACGGTGACAGAAATGGTCAAGGGGAATTTCGTGGCAGAAACGCTCTCTTTCGTTTAGTCTGAGTCCCCCTCTACAAATCCGCTTAGTGGAGTAGGGGTCAGCTCGTTGCAATACGACGCCGGGGCACTTTAAAAAAAAAAACGGCAATATTCAATCTACTAAATGGCAGAAAATGACTGAAAGGCATCTGGGCATCTGAAAGGCATCTCCTAATTGCAGAAAATATATTTTCTGCCAATTTGCTCCCTGCAGAGACTTTCAAAATTCTTTCAAAAAATCGAAAAAAAATTAAATTTGAATATGAAACTTAACGTAATGGTTGATTGGGTGGCCCGGAATACGAGAAAAAAATTTCGTGGCTCCAAGCGACCTCACTTCCTTTCGATGATTTTTCAAAATTTGCACAGACAAAAATTGGAAAAGTCTTCGAGCGGATTGCAGAAATTCTTACCAGGCTTTTAATTAGTACCCAAAAAGTTTGTAAAAAATATTATCTGCCAATTTTGTCACTGCTAGATCACAATCTGCCAATTTAATGTACTTGTCCTTTACCTAAAATACCAAGGTCGATTTTGGCAGAAAACTGTACTTCGGGATTGTCTACAAGAAAACAACCGTTTGAGCTCGGTTTCACTCACCGAGCTTTTTAACTTCCGCTTTAAAAAAAAATGTTTTTTTTTTCAAAAATTGGAAAGTTATTGGTTTCACCCCGATTTTCGAAAATCGAGTTTTCGCCAGATCTCGACGTTTTGAGGTCCTAGGAAGCTATTGAAACTATTTTGGCGATGATGTCCGTAGGGCTGTATGTGTGTGTGTGTGTGTGTGTGTGTGTGTATATAAACCTTTTATATCTTTTGAACGGAGTGTCCGACTGAAACGCGGTTTACGGCATCTGACGTGAACTTGGTGAACTTAGACTTCCTGAAAATTTGAAACGATTCGGCCCAAAAAATGTCGATAAATCTTAAAAAAACAAGTTTCAAAAATTTTTTAAAATTTGTTTTTGTAAAATATTTTCTAAACTACTAAACCAATTAATTCCAAAATCTAACCAGCTCTTCCCCTTGACAAACTGCGTCGATTTCCGTAAACCGCATCAAAATCGGTTCATTTGTTCACGAGATACCGTGAACGAAAAAATCGTAAAAGTGTTTTTTTAAAATGACTCTTAAAATTGTTATCAGATCGATTTTTTTGTAATAAATTACTTTCTTAGGCTAAAAAAACTGCGTCGATTGCCGCAAACCAGATCAAAATCAGTTCATTTGTTCATGAGATAACGTGAACGAAAAATTAGGAAAAAAGTAATTTTTTATAATTACTCGAAAAATTCTTATCAAATCGATTTTTCTGTAATAAATTACTTTTTTAGGTTAAAAAATTGCGTCGACTGCCGCAAATCGCATCAAAATCAATTCATTTGTTCATGAGATATCGTGAACGAAAATTTCGTAGCAAAGTGTTCTTTTTTTTCAGCTCGAAGAGCTATAAAATAAACTTATTGCTATATTTTATATATTTTTGAGCGTTTTGAACTCGAAAATAGCGGGAAGTTACAGGGAGTTTAGAACTTTCAAAACGAGAAACAAACTTTATTATTAATAAAATATAAAATAAAAAATATTCTCGGGCTGGAGTAAAATCATAAGTTTTTCCGCCACGTGCCGACACGCCAGACGCTGGTGGTTAGACGCTCACGGGCCAGACGGATCAAACGTGAAGTATACAATAACCCCGCGAGTACCTCGCTTTTCCAATTTTTTTCTTTAAATATGTAGCTTTCTTTGATAGTGCTTTGGCTCTCTATAATGTTTGATTACGTGCTATATTATTATTTATATTTTATAAATTATACAGATAAGGCAAATAAAGCGTTACAAGTTAATAATGTAAAAAAATACTGGTTGTAACAAAAAAAAGTTCTGAATAAAAACTGTATCAAATATCAACAGGAACGTGATGCTGGAAAAACATTCGATTGATGTATTACCCCAAGAGCCCGTAACACTAAAATCCTATGGATCTCCGAATAGGCCAGTTCCCGGATATTTGGGAAATTTAAACCCTGTTTAACAAAAAAATACAATGGTTGGCAGGCTGGAGTGGGCCGGACCGTGAAAAAGGGGTCACTTCCGGTCACCCAAAAAATTATGCATCGCCGAATAGAATAATGTTTATTTTGAAGTTTACGTTCTTAACGTGCTTAAACTCGGTAGGTTGGCGGGTTCCGATGGGCCGACACCTCCGCCTACCGCGTCTAAAGTTGATTACGCAAAATAGGTTAGATTGATAGTACGTATAATATGTATACATGTACCTATACAAAATAAACTTAGTTAAAAAGTATTTTTAAAATCCATATAACTTTTTAATTATGAGGTAAAAAAATAAAATAAACGTATTTTTGCTATAAAACTTGTATGCGATCTTTCCATTTATTTAATAAAAAATTTCAGTCAAAAATTCAATTGCGGTTGGCGAGGGTTTCGTCCTACCGGAATCCGCCAACCTACCGAGTTTAAGCACGTTAAGAACTTAAACGCCAAAATAAAGTAAACAACATTCTATTCGGAATTGCATAGGATAACCGTTTTTTTGCGTGACCGGAAATGACCCCTTTTTCACGTTTCGGCCCACTCCAGCCTGCCAACCATTGTATTTTTTTAAGCAGGGTTTAAATTTTTCAAATATCCATGAACTGGCCTATTCGGAGATCCATAGGGTTTTAGTGTTACGGGCCTTTGGGCTATATTGAGTTTAGGTCATGGTCACCTATTTTTTCCGGAATTTTGTAACCGTTATTGAGACAGATCCAACGACTGAGGTTACGCAAGGTCATAAATAAAGAAGTTGTGTAATATGAAAATAACAAAAATTAAAACGTCAATATCAAGTTTCACGTACAAACATCGTAGCCATGGTTACGATCAAAAGTTTTGAACACTTTTTGACGCAATGGCTCATCCAGTAACGTTTTTCAACGTTCATTTGAATCAAAATATTAGTCACGATGCTAAATTAGTGTATAAAACACTAGAACAACTCACTTTTGCTGAATTGAGGTGATGGTTGAAGTGCATCGATCGGAAAAACTGGTGATAGTAAACGAAAAATACCAGCCAATTGGGCGACGGGACCATTCCAACTTCAAAAATGTTGACTTTTGATTATAATAAAGATAAAAAAATTTCTGATATCGCGTGAGGTGACGCGGGTAATGGCTAGTATTCAATATGATATTTGCTATTCGTTGCCATGGTTACCTACAGAATATATGTTCCACATCATGTAAAAAGCATGCTGAACTAGTTAATTTCTGACAGATGCATAAAACAAATGAGCGGCTGATTTTTTTTATTTTCAAAATATTTCCGAAACTATAAAGTTTAGATAAAAATTTGTTAACAAAACTTTCTTGAAAAATTAAATAGAAAAGTATACCATTATTATATAAAAAACACAGTTATAGCATAAATCTCTTCTGCGCATGCGCCGATTTTCCTCAAAAACAATAGGGCTCTTCATATTTGCATACCAAACATCCTCTCAAAATTTGGTGTCAATCCGCTCATCCTTTTGACCTGTACTGTGCTCACAGACAAACAGACTAACAGACGCACAGAATGTTTCCAAAAATATGGTTTTTTGGATTCGAGGGACCTCAAAACGGAAAGATATTGTAAAATTTTTGAAAAGTGATTTTTGACCTAAACTAGTACCATTCCCCCCCCCCCCCCACTTGTGGGTTGGAATGGTAAAATGGTTGAAATGTTAGTCCTACTCCTACCTGCCATAAATTGTTAATAATAATATTGTCAAAAAATTTCTCTTCAAAAGTAGTGAAATATTTTTCTACAGTGTTGTATCCCTCCTTTAAATAATATTTCTTGGCGTTTTGATTAATAATGACTTATTTTCATATTCAACACCTTTATTTATGACCTTGAATAACGTGTAATCGGTCGTTGGATTTGTCTTTCGTTGTAAAATTGAGGTGACCTTGACTTGACCTTAGCATATCAACCCAGAAGAAAATCTACATATTTACCAACATACTTTTCCGTTGATACCAAACAGTTTTATTCAAAACTTTTTTTCTGCAACCAATATTTTCTAAAATATCAGCCTGTAATGGTTTATTTGCCTCACTCTGTAGAGGTATTAAATATATTATTCTTTTTTAAATTATTCTTAGTAAGCGGTGCGGCTTATAAAAAGCGTTTCCCTGTGTTATAAAATAATTGCAACGTTATAAAATATTTTGTACTGTTATAAACACAAAATAATTAGCAGTTTTTACCGATTTGATTACTTACTTAATTGGAAATGTTCTACTGTCTAGACTACCTTTTTATGATTATTTTCCAGTTGCGGTTACTAAGTACTTCATTTTTTAAGGTTCCGTACCTTAGAATCTAAAGAATGATACTCCTCTAGGATCACTTTTGTCTGTGTCCGTCTGTTCATCAAGTGAAATTAATATCAAATACCATTGGCGTAGCAAGAGGGGGGGGGGGGCAGGTGGGCCTGGAACTGTAAATATCTGTATTTCACACATTTTTTGCAGTAAATAATTAAAAAAAGAAATTATAAGTAATAAAAATTAAAATTAAATACTTAAAAAGTTGAAAATTCAGTTAAAATTGTTAAAATTGTCAAGAATAAAAATCCATAATCGAAAAGTGCTAAGGTTTAATAATTTTTTTTATTGATTAAAAGTCTCCCAATTAAATTGGAAAAAATATTAAAATATGCGTAAGACATCGATGCTTTACATAGTTAGTTTTCGGAACTGTTGACATTATTTGGTTATTTGCAAAAAATTAAAATGTACCGTTTGCATGCTAGGTTGACATATTTTCCATAAGACTACAATATGTAAAAGTTTTTTTTAATTTTTAACTTTATAAATCTCCTAATGATTTTGGATTTTTTACAGAAAATTTTGTCATAAAAAAATCTATTTAAAAAACTTTATTTCAGATTTTTTTCATTATATCTTCGTAAAACGGTTCAACCTCCTTAACGCCAAAATACGGTACTTTGCCCAAATAAGGTTGCCGATCCATGGTCTACTAGTGTGTCGAAAATAAATACAGCCAAGCAATGATTGTGAATTATATTTGACAGATTGTTATAATGGTACGGAACCTTGCTGCACTTATCCGTCTTTTTTTATAATATGTTAAAAATGAATTATTTCACACAGAAAATCTAGGTAATTGGATATACCTTTAATATGATATTAAGTGTCTTTATAATAATATATTAGTGGAAAAATAATTTTTATGCCAAATATCAAACTTTCTTTTATAAATTTTAACCGAATTGCACATAATTTATATACTAGGCTTGCTGCGTATCTTTGGTAGCGTTGCTCTACTGGAAAAATAGTACGGGAACGCGTCTGGTGATCTGACCTTGTAAATTCTACGTCAGTGTAAAACAGTTGCTTTTTTGTTGATTTTTTCAGTAAACATTTTTCACTTTGACGATTTTAAATTAAAGATGTTATATACTATAATATCAAGGTTTTTATAGATTTATAAATAAAAGAAATGGTATATGTATTTATATACTTAGGGACTTACAGAGCTGATGGTTTGCTACGAATATCTATTTTCGTGAATATTCATATAATAGTTTAAGCTCCCATGACACAAAAAGTTACCCCAAAGAACACCTCAAAATTATAAAGTGAAAATGGGTGAAAAACATGTCAGAAACATGTTACGCCCGCCAGACAAGTAAAAATTTGTTAATTGTTATTTTTTTATGAATTTTTGAAATTTAAAAAAAAAACATGATTTTACTTTCCAAAACACCTGCTTGAAATTTATACAATTTGTAGTAAATAATGTACCATTTTTGAAAAAATTGGTCTGGCTGACAATTTTTGTTAATAAGCTAGCCAGACTTCATTTGTTATAAACTATTTTTTTTATGAAAATACATTTCATAACACCTCCTTGAATTTTTTTTTTAAATAAAGTTTAAGAACTCTTCTATCTAATACAACTGGTCTGGCTGACAATTTTTGTTAATAAATTGGTCAGACTTCATTTGTTATAAAATTTTTTGTTTATGAAGTCTGTCATAGTAAAAAACATTTTTTCGCTGACAGACCAATTTTAATGCATAAAATAGATGTCAAACCTTCTTTCAGAAAAAAATTGAGGTGGTGTTTTGACACGGCCCTTGTAAAAGCTAATTTGTTTATAAAAAAACGCTGTCACGGCGCTTAAAAATTGAATCTGGCATAGTAAAAAACAATATTTTGATGAAAAATGTATTAAAGTATAAAAAAGGGATCTACCGTATTAATTTAGAATAAAAAAAAATTTGTTTTATATAGTTAGCAACGATTATACCATATTTTTTTATTAAAAAATGTGGTCGCAGCACTCGAAAAATGAAGTCTGTCATAGTAAAAACATTTTTTCGCTGACAGACCAATTTTTATGCATAAAATAGTTGTCAAACCTTCTTTCAGAAAAAAATTAAGGTGATGTTTTGACACGGCCCTTGTAAAAGCTAATTTGTTTATAAAGAAAACGCTGTCACGGCGCTTAAAAATTGAATCTGACATGGTAAAAAACAATATTTTGATGAAAAATGTATTAAAGTATATAAAAGGAATCTACCGTATTAATTTAGAATAAAAAAAAATTTTTTTTCTCTAGTTAGCAGCGATTATACCATATTTTTTCATTAAATGCGATCACATTTTTTAATGAAAAAATATGGTATAATCGCTGCTAACTAGAGAAAAAAAAATTTTTTTTATTCTAAATTAATACGGTAGATTCCTTTTATATACTTTAATACATTTTTCATCAAAATATTGTTTTTTACCATGTCAGATTCAATTTTTAAGCGCCGTGACAGCGTTTTCTTTATAAACAAATTAGCTTTTACAAGGGCCGTGTCAAAACATCACCTTAATTTTTTTCTGAAAGAAGGTTTGACAACTATTTTATGCATAAAAATTGGTCTGTCAGCGAAAAAATGTTTTTACTATGACAGACTTCATTTTTCGAGTGCTGCGACCACATTTTTTAATAAAAAAATATGGTATAATCGTTGCTAACTATATAAAACAAATTTTTTTTTATTCTAAATTAATACGGTAGATCCCTTTTTTATACTTTAATACATTTTTCATCAAAATATTGTTTTTTACTATGCCAGATTCAATTTTTAAGCGCCGTGACAGCGTTTTTTTATAAACAAATTAGCTTTTACAAGGGCCGTGTCAAAACACCACCTCAATTTTTTTCTGAAAGAAGGTTTGACATCTATTTTATGCATTAAAATTGGTCTGTCAGCGAAAAAATGTTTTTTACTATGACAGACTTCATAAACAAAAAATTTTATAACAAATGAAGTCTGACCAATTTATTAACAAAAATTGTCAGCCAGACCAGTTGTATTAGATAGAAGAGTTCTTAAACTTTATTTAAAAAAAAAATTCAAGGAGGTGTTATGAAATGTATTTTCATAAAAAAAATAGTTTATAACAAATGAAGTCTGGCTAGCTTATTAACAAAAATTGTCAGCCAGACCAATTTTTTCAAAAATGGTACATTATTTACTACAAATTGTATAAATTTCAAGCAGGTGTTTTGGAAAGTAAAATCATGTTTTTTTTTTAAATTTCAAAAATTCATAAAAAATAACAATTAACAAATTTTTACTTGTCTGGCGGGCGTAACATGTTTCTGACATGTTTTTCACCCATTTTCACTTTATAATTTTGAGGTGTTCTTTGGGGTAACTTTTTGTGTCATGGGAGCTTAAACTATAATCAGCATTTCAACTTTCGGTAAATGATTCGATTGTGTTAAATTGACATATTTAACTTCTGATATATGAATGTCAAATAAGGACGGTTCTACCCATCTATACCACGTTACAGTGCTTTCGTCGTCCGTCATCCATACGCAATAAGCCTATAGTGCCCAAGGTCCATGTAGATAAACAAAAAGACATACTTACATTTCTCAGATCAAAGTCAATAGACTGAAAGCTCGTGATGAAATTTTACCCTCATAAAATGCTATTACTAAAAATTGATATTTGTACTAGAATTTACGCAGCTGTTTTATATACGATGAAAAAAGTTTTGGAAGCTACAGGATATGAAAATATAATGGTGCCTTCCAAAACTTTTTTCAAAAATTGATATGTGACGTCAAATGATATCGAAAACAGCAGATTGCTGGTCTGCATTTTTTCTAATATTGTTTTGATGTAAACAAAGCATTTAGGTATGTGGCGGTTCCAGGTATTATAAACAGCTAAAACCCAGGGTTATAATAGTCCAAGAGACGGCTGCAGAAAATGTGTCGTCATAAGGTGGACGAACGAAAAAATTAGAGATGACAGTTAAGACCATAATTAAGAAAGATCGGTAAGGTTGCCTGCGAAAATCCTGCCGAAACAATGTTTTTTTTTAATTTGTTTATCAGTTAATAGACCAGTGAAGTTAGCTTTAGACAAGGACAAAATTAATAACAGAAAACGAATGATGAGGAAGGGGAGAAACTGCCGTCAGAAATACAGAAACCAAAAATTCAAATGCGTAAAAGGCCGGAGGGCTGTGGGGGGTGCATTTTAGGGGTCAAATGCGGTTTTTCGTTATTTCCGGCGAAAGTTGACCTCCAATCGAAAAATGTTGTATGGCAATGTTGTAGGTATTAAAAGGATCTACAACTTTTATGAATATAACTTTTACACATAACCTTAAAGATTCAAAAAAATATTGAAAAAACCGTGTTTTTCGTTTTTAATTTTTTTCTTCTGCAAAAATGATTTTTTTCATGAAATTTTCAGGAGACTTACCTTTCTATGTCCTAAATAAGCTGTAATTTGCAAGAGAAAAAAATAAACAACGAAAAGCAAGGTTTTTTCAATATTTCTTTGAATCTTTAAGGTTATGTGAAAAAGTTATATCCATAAAAGTTGTAGATCCTTTTAATACCTACAACATTGCCATACAATATTTTTCGATTGAAGGTCAACTTTCGCCGGAAATAACGAAAAACCGCGTTTGACCCCTAAAACGCACCCCCCACGGCCCTCCGGCCTTTTACGCATTTGAATTTTTTGGTTTCTGTATTTCTGACGGCAGTTTCTTCCCTTCCTCATCATTCGTTTTCTGTTATTAATTTTGTCCTTGTCAAAAGCTAACTTCACTGGTCTATTAACTGATAAACAAATTAAAAAAACATTGTTTCGGCCGGATTTTCGCAGGCAACCTTAGCGATCTTTCTTAATTATGGTCTTAACTATCATCTCTAATTTTTTCGTTCGTCCATCTTATGACGACACATTTTTTGCAGCCGTCTCTTGGACTATAACCGTTAATTTAAAATCAATGGATATGATTGCTTATAATAGACGTTTCCATGGAAACACCACATAAATGTTTCATTTACGTCAATAATATATTGAAATGTTAGAAAATTATAAAAAACTAGCGGTCCCGTCCGGTTTCACCCGGGTGTAAAAGAACGAATGGGGAAGGGAGGAACATGAGTACATACATTCATCTTAGTTTACCGAGATGAATGTTGTGTCCAAATTTCATGATGATCGGAGTTACCGTTCAAAAGCTTTTGTCGATAAAAAGCATTATTTATACTTTTTTTAACTAATAATTTTTTTTTAATTACTTAATTAAATAAAATTAAAATAAATTTAAAGCAATAAAATAAAAAAAAATAAAAACATTTTCGCCCAACGTGGGGTTCGAACCCACGACCCTGATATTGACAGTCGCACGCTCTACCGATTGAGCCATCCGACGTTGTTTACTCTCAACGCTAATATGAGTATATTTAGTTAGTGCATTTCACCTGAATAGAAGCTTATTTTCTAAAAATTAATTAAAAAAACATTTTCCAGTGGACCAAATTGTGAATCTAAACCAGTGATTCCCAAAGTGGTCTATATCGACCCCCCGGGGTCTACGACAACTTGCAAGGGGTCCATGTCAGCGGGCAAAAAAATTGGGGGTCCATGAAATGAAAATAGGGGTCAACGATAATGAATCTCCTAACAAAAAAAGAAACAAACTGGACATCATTAACCGAAGAGATTTAAGATTAAATCTAACTAAATTGATGCCAAATGTTGAAAATTTATTATTAAATTATCAGGTTCATCCCTCACACTAAAAGCATTTATTTTTTGCTTAGTTATTTTATGTAACAGAAAGTAAATTTTAATTTGATTCGTTTGATTTGAATCTAATTTATGAATGTATAAAACTCAACATTTCACACAACATTTCACTACCGTTATAAATTTAAATCGTGCAAAGTGAGTAGCACTATACAGGTTGTCAAAAATACATTTGAAATTAATGAATTTGCAAAAAATCAATATCAGATAAGCAGGGGTCTACCCAAAACCGAAAAACATGGCAAGTGGTCTACGAGACAAAAAAGTTTGGGAACCTCTGATCTAAACCATTCTCGAATCCCCTTGAACACACACAAAAAATTTCATCAAAATCGATCCAGCCGTTTAGGAGGAGTTCAGTTACATACACACGGACAGAAGAAATATATATATAAAGATAATTAAAGTAAATAACATCGTTTCGGCCGAAATGGCTTAGGTTCTTTTTCATATCTTTTTACGTATATATAAATTTTTAGTAATAAGGCTTCATCGTTTTCACGCGCAATCGTCGCGTCGTTGCAATGGTTATGAGCACAGTAAGTACTCAAAAGTTTCTGACACTTTTTGACGCCATGGCTGACTCAATAATGTTTTTCAGTGTTAATTTAGATAAAACTATTATTGACAATGCTAAATTAGTGTACAATTGAGACAGTGGTTGAAGTGCCACGATTGATAAGTAAGCGAAAACTGGTTGAGTAGAGTTAGTCCTACCTGTTAGAAATAGTTGATTGTCAAAAAAATGTATTCAAAAGTAGTGAAATATTTTTCTTCTGTGTTGTATCCCTTCTTAAAATAATATTCTTTATTTATTTATTACTTGCTTTTTTCAAAATTAATAACTTTTCACATGTTATAATGAAAAGTGCCCGAAAAATAAGGCTCGAGTTGAGACCCGCAAAAAAAAAATTTCTGAAAAGGTCTATGATGTTTCATGAGGGTAAAATTTCGTCACGGGCTCTCCACTTATAAAAAATGAGATGTGTAACCAAAATGGTACATCGTCTGTAATCATCCAGTATCCACTGTATTTTTATACAGAATGTAATGAAAAGTATGATCAAATGATATGATTTCGTATCATAATATGTGTACATTTAATTAAAAAAATAGATAGTATAGATAAAGCGAATAATTGATAATATTCTAGATTTTTGAGATTCATAGCTTTATTAATATAGATACCTAATTTTAAGAATATGTATTAGGGTTACTTTATCACTATACATATGCCTATATTTTTTTAATTATTTTTTCTTCACTTAAAATTTCTTTGTTTATATTATACATTATTCGATGTATCTATATTAGTAGCTGCCTACTGTCACTTAGATGCATATTAGACACATATCTAAATAACAACACGAAACTGTTACAAATTAACATTTTGTAGTCTATTAGATCTAACGCTAATGATACTCCAATATTAAATAAAATCATAAATATTAACAAAATAGATTTCTTTAACAATTCGAAATATGTTATTTTCTGTGTAATGAATACAGTCTAATCTATCGCATAGTGTCTCATCATTATTGGTTCCGAATCTTCTTCATCTAAGGCCTAAAAATAAAAAAAAACTGCAAATCAGGGGCGACGATTCAACCATTCTGGAATAAACTACATAGTCTAAACTTTGATCGTAAAAAGTCTACAGTATTCATAAAAACAGATAATATGATGAAAACTGTAAATTAGTGGCTGCAGAAGAATTCAGTATTCAGTATTGTCAGTTACTCGATTCTCAAATACGGCTCAACACTACTTGATGGAATTAATATAGATTACAGATGGTAACATTAAAAAACCAAAAGTATACAGTCGACTAAGTTTTCTACTACGAGTATGTATATGATAACAAACTTGAAAAAAAAACAGTATTCGAGATACTGACAACAAAAAATGATTAAAAAATAAACAAACATTTTTTTAAACAAGCTTTTATTAGTTGTTAATAAAGATGAACTAAAAAGTTAAAGAAAAATTTATTCCGATTAGAAATAAGTTGTTTTACACGTACTTATCATAGTCTCAATTTTTAAAAAAAAAGCGTGTTAAACCGTCTTTTTTTTCTCTCTTGCTATTAAAATGTATTTGAAAACTTGATACTGTAAGTACGTATAAAACGACTTATTTCTTATTTTTAACTTCCCGCTTTAAAAAAAAAAAAAAAAAAAATTTTTTTTTTTCAAAAATCGGGAAGTTATTGGTTTCACCCCGATTTTCGAAAATCGAGTTTTCGCCAGATCTCGACGTTTTGGGGTCCTAGGAAGCTATTGAAACTATTTTGGCGATGATGTCCGTAGGGCTGTATGTATGGATGTGTGTGTGTGTGTGTGTGTGTATGTATGTATGTAAACCTTTTATATCTTTTGAACGGAGTGTCCGACTGAAACGTGGTTTGCGGCATCTGACGTGATCTTGGTGAACTTAGACTTCCTGAAAATTTGAAACGATTCGGCCCAAAAAATTTTGAGAAATCTTAAAAAAACAAGTTTCAAAAATTTTTAAAAATTTGTTTTTGTAAAAAATTTTCTAAACTACTAAACCGATTAATTCCAAAAACTAATCAGCTCTTCTCCTTAACAAACTGCGTCGATTTCCGCAAACCGCATCAAAATCGGTTCATTTGTTCACGAGAAACCGTGAACGAAAAAATCGTAAAAAAGTGTTTTTTTAAAATGACTCTTAAAATTGTTATCAGATTGATTTTTTTGTAATAAATTACTTTCTTAAGCTAAAAAAACTGCGTCGATCGCCGCAAACCATATCAAAATTGGTTCATTTGTTCATGAGATAACGTGAACGAAAAATTAGGAAAAAAGTAATTTTTTAAAATTACTCGTAAAATTCTTATCAAATCGATTTTTTTGTAATAATTTACTTTCTTAGGTTAAAAAAACTGCGTCGATTGCAGCAAACCGCATCAAAATCGGCTCATTTGTTCACGAGATATCGTGAACGAAAAATTTTTAAAAAGTGTTTTTTTTTAAATTTCTCGTAAAATTCCTATGAGATCGATTTTTCTGTATAAAATTACTTTTTAAGGTTAAAAAATTGCGTCGACTGCCGCAAATCGCATCAAAATCGCTTCATTTGTTCATGAGATATCGTGAACGAAAATTTCGTAACAAAGTGTTTTTTTTTTGAGCTCGAAGAGCTAAAAAATAAACTTCTTGCTATATTTGACATATTTTTGAGCGTTTTGAACTCGAAAATAGCGGGAAGTTACAGGGATGGCCTGCAGGGTCAAACTACTTTTCAAATTTTTTTAGTGTGCTTTATTAAAAGTGCGATTTGCAACCGGGCGTAAGCCGGAACAGTCAGTTATTATAATATTGTATTGTTATCGGAACTACATACGTATGCAAAATTTCAACTGCATCGAAAGTAGTTAAAAGTGCGATTTGCAACTAGGCGAAAGCCAGAACGGTCAGTTAGTTATTATAATATTGTTTTGTTATCGGAACTACATACGAATGCAAAATTTCAAATCAATCGGATAAAGGGAAGTGGGTCTAATTTAACTTGCAAGATTTGATATCAGACCGGGACAGATGATACTAAATAAAAGCTTTTAAAAAGGAAATAGTTTGCCACGGATTTAATGTTGACCGGTAACGGTAATGTGCTGTATTATCGTATTGCGCGTCATAGTTACGTTTCGCTTATACAAATAGTTATATTTAAGTTAATTTTGCACGAAATCGATTGTAATTGTCAGTTTTCGAACAAGAGAGATTTGTTTCTATAAAATGGAACCACTTTTAGATTGATAATTAATTACTCCTAAAATTATTGTAATTGAAGATCGCGAACAGCAGTTGTCGGTTGACCTGCACGTACGAGATCAGAGCTGTACGTGTACAGGTCTTAATTTTTAACGGATAGTCTTATTTATATTCCTTTTGCTTTGTTTACTATCATAGTAATATGGGGTTCAATTTTATTTTATTATTTTTAACATACATAATATGTTATTGTACAGTATATAGTAGGACAACTATATACTGCTATACCATATTAACTCCGTAGAGTAATGATCAACGCTCTTGCTTAGTATGGAGAAGTTCGCCGATTTGATCCCGGTCGACATCATTAGACAAATGTTTTTTTATGTACTCCATAATATTATTCCACTTGGAATTTTTTTATTTATATTATTATACGTACTCGTATATAATATATTATTATTCATATGATATTTTTTAAATCTTTTTTTTCAATTTTTATTATAGATTGGAAAACTTAAAGGGGTGTGAACTTTTGGTTTTCATCATCTTATCTGTTAAAATCAAAATTTTAGTAACGTTGTCTAGTAGGTTTTTGTACGATTAAACCTTGGACTAATAGTAATTTGAATATAATAATCAATTGAAATTATTTTGAGGTTACACTTTTTAATTGGGCATCATCATCATGCCCAAGCACTCTTATGTAATCAGTTTGTAAATATTTGTTTGTTCGATATATATCGCCATTTCATTGAAGGAAGTTTTTTTTTGTATAAATGATAAATAAGACAATAAAACTTACCCTGCTGTACGTAACATTCGTTCCGGTTCTTCTCCTTTCCAAACAGTTGTTGATAGAGTTCCTAATTCGCCAACGCATCCATTCCTTGCGAACAAATGTCAGACCGATGACGACTATTGCAAATAGGATTACCAGCACGCTAATGGTGATTGCTGCCGCTGAAACAAAATACAATAATTACACTCTAGGGTTTTTTTTCAGTGAACTCAGAAAAGCATATTTTGCCAGATTATTTCGTTTTAGTCGCATGCTTTCCTTATACAGTCGTGAACTATTGAAAACAGAGGATATGAATCAACATTTATAAAAATTTAATTAACTTTAACGTAAGATAAACCATGGACCCCTGAGGAAACATCTACACACAATGGGGATACGTCAGGAATCGACACAGTGTAGATTTTGCGAAATGGAGGACGAAACAGCCAACCATTTACTGTTCGAATGCGAGACTCTAGCCTACAAGAGAACAAGCATCTTTGGATACATTGATGAGAGCGAAGTAATTCCTCAGGACAATCTAAGTCACCAATCTTCTGGAGTTCATGAGACAATCCAAACTATTGGACGACTAGATCCAGAACAAGGGGGGCACAACAATGCTCATAGGATGAAGTGTATTAACACCTAACTTTTTCATTTCATTTCAACGTAAGATAAAAACGAATTACTTACAATAACTGGTTTCTTTTATTTCTGGTTTCTTCGGTGACAGACCTAGCAGATCACAGACTATGGCAGTTTCCCATTCATAGTGAGTCGAGCAATCGTTAGTCTGTAAAAAAAGCTTTCCATTATTATTTGATAGATACACATTATAATTTAAACAAATCTAATGAATTACCGTTATAATTTTTAAAAACAATCAATTTCTAGAATAATATGTATACCTGATAGGTACCTGATATAAATTTATATAAGTAATGCAAATTTATTTCATTTAGAAAGCCATCTGCAAAAATAATCTCGTACTAAAAAGCCGCGTAAATTAAACAAAGCAAAAAAAAGTAATTTTCTGTGAAATTCAGTTATCACATCACAAAATAAATGCTAGAGTTGTTCAAATGCTACATTTTAATAAGCCAGTTAATATTGATGATCCATTTTTATCGCCAATAAAAAAATAAAAGCATCGTCGATCACATAGGTACTTTAAGAATCTACCACATGAGCATTGCAAATGATGAGTCAACGAAATTCATAATATGATAATATAGAAATCGAATATAAATCGATATAAAATGGCATATTATGTGCCATTTTAAAACGGTTATTATGTAGCTTGACTCCGTATATTTATTTGTCTGTTTATAACTAACTTTGTTTCAAATCTTGCAACAACTTTTTCAACTACCGATTGAGTAGAAATTTTGCATACGTATATGTGGTTCCGATGACAATACAATATTATAATAACTAACTGATCGGGTCGGCTTTCGTCTGGATGCAAATCTCACTTTTAATAAAGCACACTAAAAACTGAAAAATAGGTAAAAAACTTTTAAGTTAAACGGTTTTATTTTGTACAATCGAACTAAAAACTAGAAAATAAATATCAGTCACGATATTAGGCTGTGATTAAACTAAAATAAAATCGCGGGGGGCATTTAGTATAAAACTTTCATTTGTTTGAGATTGCAAATAATATTTAGCTTTCGACTGTCTTCTTCGACTATGCTCCCCATGATTTTATTTTAGTTTGATCAAAGCCTCATATCATGACTGATATTTATATACAGCTCAAGTTTTAACTAAATATCAGTACTCGTGTACTACGAATTTATTTATTTCAAATTAAATTATATATTAATTCGAAAAGTGAGAGAACGTACGCGTAGCGGACGAAATTCATTGCACGCCGAAATCGACAGCATCGACATTTAGCATTCTTTTTAGGCGCGAATAGCGTAAGCTAAAGCGCCTATAATATGTACCTACTCGCTTTGTCTGTGAATCCACGCTTTTTTGTGGATTGTGTACAGCTCAAACACCTTAACTGATTTTAAAAAGCTTTTTTAACTTCCCGCTTTAAAAAAAAAAAAAATTTTTTTTTTCAAAAATCGGGAAGTTATTGGTTTCACCCCGATTTTCGAAAATCGAGTTTTCGCCAGATCTCGACGTTTTGAGGTCCTAGGAAGCTATTGAAACTATTTTGGCGATGATGTCCGTAGGGCTGTATGTATGTGTGTGTGTGTGTGTGTGTGTGTGTGTGTGTGTGTGTGTGTGTGTGTGTGTGTGTGTGTGTGTATGTATGTATGTAAACCTTTTATATCTTTTGAACGGAGTGTCCGACTGAAACGCGGTTTGCGGCATCTGACGTGATCTTGGTGAACTTAGACTTCCTGAAAATTTGAAACGATTCGGCCCAAAAAATTTTGAGAAATCTTAAAAAAATAAGTTTCAAAAATTTTTAAAAATTTGTTTTTGTAAAAAATTTTCTAAACTACTAAACCGATTAATTCCAAAAACTAATCAGCTCTTCTCCTTAACAAACTGCGTCGATTTCCGCAAACCGCATCAAAATCGGTTCATTTGTTTACGAGAAACCGTGAACGAAAAAATCGTAAAAAAGTGTTTTTTTAAAATGACTCTTAAAATTGTTATCAGATTGATTTTTTTGTAATAAATTACTTTCTTAAGCTAAAAAAACTGCGTCGATCGCCGCAAACCATATAAAAATCGGTTCATTTGTTCATGAGATAACGTGAACGAAAAATTAGGAAAAAAGTATTTTTTTAAAATTACTCGTAAAATTCTTATCAAATCGATTTTTTTGTAATAATTTACTTTTTTAGGTTAAAAAAACTGCGTCGAGTGCAGCAAACCGCATCAAAATCGGCTCATTTGTTCATGAGATATCGTGAACGAAAATTTCGTAACAAAGTGTTTTTTTTTTTGAGCTCGAAGAGCTAAAAAATAAACTTCTTGCTATATTTGATATATTTTTGAGCGTTTTGAACTCGAAAATAGCGGGAAGTTACAGGGATGGCCTGCAGGGTCAAACTACTTTTCAAATTTTTTTGTTCGATTTGTCTCCGGGTAACTTAGATAGTAACGTCGCCCAATTTTTTAACTTTGACCCCAGAGGGGAGCAATAAAGAAAAAACGAAGTTTTTCGCTTATAACTCACTCAATTTAAAAAAGATCGGTTCGAAACCTGTCTTAAACGAAAGAGGAGAAAATTTTACATAAATTTCGTACAACAGAATTTGCCAAACGGTTTTTTTATACAGATTTATATAGTAATAAATTCAATTTGATATAACCTTGGCAAACATCTTTCGATTCTCTCTCTCTGTTGCATAGTGTAATATAGTAATTTAAAGATTGCGTATGTTCAATCTTAAAATAAAATTGGTAGATAATTTTATTTATTAAAATAATAAAATAAAAATATTGCATTTGTTCAAAAACAGATTCCATTTCAAATATTTGTGAAACGCAACGCCTTCTGAGTTAACAATTTGAATAACTAACTATTATTAGATCATAATAATAGGTACTTTGACAGATGCAAACGTCATTTTTGACATTTTTTTCCTTTCCGACACCACGGATGAGCGGATTGAAACCAAATTTTGGGATGATGTTTGATATGCAAATATAAAATGGCCTATGTCACGAAATTGTACTATTAGGATCCCTATAAAAAAAATTAAAAATGTGTTTTGAAGTGGCTTGTTGTTTTTGGGGAACATGTTGTTTCATATAATAATAATATAGTTTTTATAACGGTTTATTATTTTATCTACTTTTATTAGAAACTCTTATAATGTTGTTTTATATAATAATAATATAGTTTTTATAACGGTTTATTAATCTATCTATTTTTACCAGAAATTTTTGTAATTTTTTTTAGGGGATAATCGGCGCATGCGTAAAAGAGATATATGCTATGACGTTTTTTTTATATAATAATAGTATACTTTTCATAATGGTTTATTATTTTATTTTACCAGAAAATTTTGTAAAACGTTTTTTGGAGAAAGACGGCGCATGCGCATTATATTATATAATAATGGTATACTTTTCATAACGGCTTATTATTATATCTGTTTTACAAGAAAGTTTTGTAATTTATTTTTGAGAAAAATCGACGCATGGCAGCGAATGGCAGCCCCCGACGGATTTTCTTTGATTACTTATCTCCTTTTAGTCGACGGGTTTTAAATTTTATTTAATCCTTTTTCAATTACGTTTACATCTTACAATTTTTAATTTTGCTTTTTATTTTTTTTTTCATGTGTATAACATCTGCACTGAAGTAGGTGTTTTTTTTTCTGAGTAAACTGTCAATTTTAGAGAAATTTTTACCACCTGCTTCACTGCAGAGGTAATAAACACAAAATTTTTCAACTTTCAGAGGGCTATAACTCCGTAACAAAGCATTTTTGAATCCCCGTTCATTTTTATTTTTTCGGAAATCTTCTAAGTTTGTTGGTACTGTTTTTAGACATCCTGTAAACAAATACAAAAAACTCGGCATAAGCGGTCTTGAATTTTGAATATCGACACAAAAATACTTGAGAAAAAGGAAGTACTTGTTTAAACAACATGCAGTGGCTGCCGTCTGTGTTTCATCCATATAACAATTCAAAACATGTGGGTTTAAGTACACGCACCACGTGTTAAAAATAGTTTATAATCTTAACTGTTAAAAATAGTTTTATTCCTAATATTTACAGAAAAAACTTCCAACCAATTGGGTGATGGAATCATTCTTACTACAAAAATACTATTTGACAATAATATCTACATTTCGTTTCCACGATTGCTTTTAGTTTTACTAACGCAAACTTCAACGTTTTGAAAAAAAAAACTATTTTAATAAACTTTCTTTTATTCTTTATTCTTGAAAAATATATAACGTATATACCGTTGTAATATTTTAATAATCGATGAAATATAGCATGTGTCAATTTTCCCCAAAAATAATAATAATTCTTTATTAAACCGCATATTAGTTCTTTCTAGTGTCGATATAAACAAACAGATTTTTAGCACTCTGGTAATGAAAATATTTGGAAATTATGAAAAGTGAAATTTAATCTAAATAATTAGTCCATTGAAATGTTACATTTTTTTAAGCTAAAATTACATAATTGTCAGAGGACGCATATTTATTTTTTAGATATCAAGAAGGGGTAAGTGTAAAGTTTAATTCAAATTCGTGGAGTCACAACCCTTGTCCCACGGCCGCCATCTTGGACAAAGGGGTGCAAGTGGTTTATCTCACGAACTATAGGTCTCACAAAAAAAAATTTTAAACATTTTTTTTGTAGAAAATATAATTTCCTACAACTTTGGTTCAGTAACTTTTTGTCGTAGTATTCTCATTTTCGAAATGACATAATTACTCTGTCCTCGCTTTTTTTGGTGGACCAGGCTGCGGCTCAGGATCTTGTATATGAAAGCCAACATTGTATACATTTATAGGATCTTGTTGACCTGATATAGGTTCTACGACAAAAAGTTACTGAACCAAAGTTGTAGGAAATTATATTTTCTACAAAAAATGTTTAAAAAATTTTTTTGTGATATAGTTCGTGAGATAAACCATGGAAACCACTTGCACCCCTTTTTCCAAGATGACGACCGTGGGACAAGATTTGTGACCCCACAAACTTGAATTTAACTTTACACTAACCCCTTCTTGATATCTAAAAAATAAAATTGCGTCCTCTGAAAAATGTAATTTCAAATGTAACTTTTCAATGGATTGATATACAGTAGAACCTCTGTAAGTCGAACTTCAAGGGAGATACCAAAAAATTCGAGTTATAATGGAAAATATTTCAACTTGTCTATTCACTATATTGTCTAGGGATCATTTGTTGCAGCAAGCTCTGCAAATTTTGTAGGACGCGGTGGTGTGTTCTGATTTGTGAAGCTAAGCTAACCAGTAAACCAGGACGCTACCTTCTCCTCAATGTAACCGCATAAACATCGACTATAAACACCGTGCACCCGACTACATATTATTTACAGTTTGTGATAATACCTCGTACATTCTCGTCCCGTACCAAAACACTACGTAATACGTTGCATATTATTAGAAACTGTTTCTCACCACTGATCCCTAATATAGGGATTGTGACTGGTGGTAATTGTGTGAAATTCACCTGGGCGGAGCTATATTCTGTTGAGTGTTGAGCTTTAAGAAACGTTTTAACTGTTAGTGCGATGGGATTACGTTTCCCAAAACGTATAACAAAAAAAATCCCGTCCATTGGGCGGCAGGACCATTCCAACTTCAAAAATATTGACATTTGTCATTATTATAATAATGTTAACGCGTGCGGTGGCGTGGGTAACGGCTAGTATTAAATATTATCATACGCTATCACAATATGTAAAAAATTCCAGCCAATTGGGCGACGGGACCATTCCAACTACAAAATGTTGATATTTGATATAGTATAATAAAGAAAATAAAATTTCTGATATCGCGTGAGGTGACGCAGGTAATGGTTAATATTCAATATGATATTTGCTATTCGTTGCCATGGTTACCTACATAATATGTTCCACGTCATGTAAAAATTAATCAAAGCATGCTTATTTCTGACAGATCTACAAAACAAAAGAACAGCTGATTTTTTTATTTTCAAAATATTTCGGAAACAATAAAGTTTAGAAAAAAATGTTCTACGAAACTTTCTTGAAAAAATAAATAGAATAATAAGCCGTTATGAAAAGTATGCCAATAATATGTAAAAAGACACCGTTATAGCATATATCTGTTCTACGCATGTGCCGATTTTCCCCAAAATCAATAGGGCTCTTCATATTTGCATACCATCCATTCTTCCAAAATTTAGTTTCTATCTGCTCATCCGTTTGACCTATATCGTGCTCACAGACTAACAGACGCACAGAGTTTTTCCAAAAATATGTTTTTTGGATTCGGGGGACTTAAAAATGAAAAGATATTGTAAAATTTTTGAAAACTGATGTTTTACTTAAACTAGTACCTACCATTCCCCACTTGCGGGATGGAATGGTAAAATAACTAAAGTATGCGCCAGCTGCCAAACTAATTTCTTTTTGACAGATTTTGAGAACATAAAAGAACGGCTGATTTTTTATATTTTCAAAACATTTCCGACATTATCAAGTTTAGAAAACATTTTTTTTACAAAATATTCTTGAAAAAATAAATAAAATGTGGTTATAATCCGCTCATTCGTTTGAAGTTCACAGACAAACAAACTTTTTTGGACTCGAGCTACCTAAAACGAAAAAAAACTGTATCATTTTGATGAATTTTGATTTAAATTAGTAACACTCTTAATTTGTAGATTTGAAATGGTAGGTTGCAAAAGTGCGTCTATCAATCTATTATCATAAGAAAATGATTTTTTAATCAATTAATTTAATTAATTATTTTATATTTTACTAGCGCTCCCGCCCGGTTTCACCCGGGTGCAAAAAAACGAATAGGGGGAGGGACATGAGTACGCACATTCATCTTAGTTTACCGAGATGAATGTTGTGTCCAAATTTTATGATGATCGGAGTTACCTTCCAAAAGTTTTTATCGGACGGACAAATTTTGAGCTACATTTTTCATTGATGCTCCGTAGCGTAATATAGTTGGCAAAACCAAAAGTGCACATCCCGCAAGTTTTCCACTGTATGATAAAAAATAACAATTAAAAAATATTTTTAATAAATTTAAAAAGATTTAAAAATTTAAAGAAATAAATAATTAAAAATTGAAAAAATATTTTTTTTTAAGTTTGCAAAAATAAAAAAAATTAAGAACTATACATAATATAATATATAATTAATATCAAGTGGAATAAAATAAAACAAAATAAAAAGAAAAAAAAAGAGAAAAATCAATGATTTCGTAAGGAATCGAACCCAGGACCTTGCCCTTGGGGATCCAACGGCATAACTATTACGCCACGGCGGCCTAATACGTGTAGTGGTGTTATCACGGTATACAAGTGTAGCACTTGTTTTATGGATTACACTATATTTACACAGCAATTATTATATTGTTTTTAAACTATTAGCTGTCAAAAATAATAAAAAATAAAACTGTTTATAAAAATTAAACTACTGAACACATTTTACTGAATTTAAATAGGGTTCTGGTCTGATAGTAAACAAAGTGAATAAAATATAACCCAAGGCAATCCGACCAAAATTGCGATCTGTAGAGTCGTGACGTACGTACGTACATACGTACGTACATACGTACAGACCAACCGACAACTGCTGTTTGTGATTTTCAATTACAATTTTAATAGTATTTATGAACTCAAATTGATTTAAAAATGGTTCTATTTTATAGATTAGAATCTCCTCTTTTCAAAAAGCTTCAATTTGAATGGATTTCGTGTGAAATTAACTTAGATATAACTTCTTATATGAACGAAAGTCAGCTCTGACGCACAAAGCGATAATAAAGCACATACCGCTAGTTTAGCGGTATGTGCAATTATAGGTATAGCCTATAGCCTTCCTCGATAAATGGGCTATCCAACAACAAAAAAACATTCAACTCGAACCAGTAGTTCCTGAGATTAGCGCGTTCAACCAAACAAACAAACAAACAAACTCTTCAGCTTTATATTATATTAGTATATAGATTTACGGAAACTAGTGATGTAACGAATATTGCGATAGTTAATATCCGACAAAAATCATTTTTATTAATGTGAAAATAATATCAAATAAGACTTTTTTCGCTAAGGTAACCTTGCAATTATATATTTTATCGACCTTTACATAACATTAGATAACAACGCTTTAATAATTAATTAATCAACCTAGTACCCAGAATCACTGCAAATGTGTGCGTGCGACTTGCACGACTATCAATTCGCGAATATCGGCGACAGACATTCGCGAATGTCTAAAAATTGGCATTCGTTACATCACTAATAGCTAAGATAAACCTAAACCGATGAGAATATTCTTTTTCGAGAGGAACTTGGACAAGATAATATTAAATGAACACTCAATTTATCTGAGCCCTTTATGTTGATAACAAAAGACGCAATTATTGCAGAAGGTTTCACTAAATCGAATTTGAGCTATATGTTGTACCTATTCGGAAGTTCGATCTGCCCAACTTTGTGTTCAAACAGTAATGTGGCTTCGTTTTACAGAAGTCGATAGCAAATTCAATGTGGTTCATTATTGATATATTCTGTTTATTATAATATCTACTAGTGTTACCAAAACGTAATATGTCAAAATTATATAATGAGGTTTCTTCCTAAAGGATAATATTTTTATTGATGTAAAAAAGAACTCCAGGTAAGACTTATAGCGCTATTCTGTCTTGGTCAATGTTAAAAAAAGGGTAAACGAGTGACTGTAAATTACAATTTTGGGTGACAAAAATAATCAATTTGGGTTACTGTATTACTAAGTGAGCGACTGACTCCCGTGACGAGAAATCAACAGAACAGCAACTTACAAACATCCATTTGAGTTACTTAAAATACAAAATGGGAAACTTCATAATATTTGAGCTAGCTAATATTTGTTTGAGTGTCAACGTTAATAGTTTTCTAAAAAATATGTATTTAATTGACTGTCAATTAAATATACATTTTTTAGAAAACGCAGTTCTATTCAAACAATTAACTATTTAATTCGCATACCCTGTTTATAACATTTTCCAACTATTATATAAAAATACACAAATGTCGGTCTTTCCATTATGATTAGATATTATTAGGATTATATTATAGTAATTTATTATTCCTGGCATCTAGAAATCAAAAATCCCGCGCACGCTTATTGTTGAGTTAACAAAAAATATTTGATAAATTTCATGAGTTACAATGATTGCAGCAAAATGTCGAAATATATTCACTTTGAAAACACTAGTAGAGTAGATGTAATGTGCCCGTTAGTTATGTGTTTCAGGTTGTCTGTATATTATATAGCGCTGGAATTTTGATTAGGGTTCGCAAATTTAATATCAGTAATGTACACTGATAATAGATTTAACCATGTTTATAATATTCAGCGGCTGTTTTTGACATTTCAGTAAACTTACTCGCCGATAATACCTACATAAATATTATGTATGTATCTACAGCCAACAGTTTATATTGTATCGGTCAGCAGAGGCGGTTCGTGGGTTCCAAGGTTAGTGAAGATTTGTACTCATGGTCAGGGGCATAGCAGAAATTTTGTTAAGGAAGTGCTGAAATATAAAAACCGCAAACGCGAAAGGTGATAAATATATGTACTTTATTTTATTGCATTGTGTTTTTAACACAAGTCTCCTTTTCTGGATAAGCTCTTGCTTGTATTTCATACATTACAAGAATTCTTCTTTATTCCAAATATTGTTTTTTGTGCTAAAAAGCCAGCCAGACCAACAAAAACGTTTTTGTTTTGGACTACTGTACATCCACATGTGTTCTATATATGTTTATCATCATTTTTCTATTAAGGAATCAAATTTACGACGTCGCTGTTTGAATTCATTGTTGATATTTCATAAGTACAGGGAGACATATGGGAAACGGACGTTTTTCAAATTAATGCATAATCAACTGTTTTTGATGAAAAAAATAATTTGTATTAAAAAACGACAGATCAATACCTACCATTTGATTTAATATAGGTGGTTAGGTATGAAAAATTATATCATTCAGGTGGCGGCCATTCTCTTGAATGCACACTTCAAGTCTGTGCCGAAAGTTATCCATAACTTTCGCTAACAGCTCTCGTTCAACCAAATGCACCTCTTCTGTAATGGCATCTTTTAACCCCATTAATGTTTCCTGTTAATCTGAAACCTTTAATCCATCGCAGGATCGTATTACGGCTTGGAATTGCGCCATTCCGACTGATATTAAAATGGCGACGAAAGATCCGCTGTGTTGCAATAACAGACTCACCATTTCGAACAAACGTTCGAAGCGAACGTTCTAAACCGCAACAATTTTCCACCACTGACAACTGTGTACTAGCCATTCTAAAAACGTCCGTTTCCCATAGGTCACCCTGTATAATCGAAACAAGCAAGCAGCTATCTGAACACTGTATGGTCTAACTCAGGCCTGGGCAAATGTCAGCCCGAGGGCCGGATCCGGCCTGCAGTAGACATTTGTCCGGCCCGCGAAGCATTTTAGAAATGATTATTAAGAGCGAAAATAGTTTGCCAATATAATTTGGCGCATAAATTTTTTTTTAGAAAAGTAGTAAATAGCAAGGACCACAACAGACGAAAAAAGACTTTTTTGTTGCGGAAATGAAACAACCCTTTTTTTGGGTTTCATCAGCAATGTGGCCCGACGATCAAAAGATTTGCCCGCCCCTGGTCTAACTGCATACTCGAAATCCAACCATATGCCTTTACTATGCGGGTGATCGTGCAGAGGTCACAGTTACCACAGCAACGGACGTTGCAAGTGTAGATTTTACAACAGCCTGGCACAATTCTTCCTTATAGTACGTATGTCACTGTATGCTAACCTTCATGCATGCTGCGTTTGCTGTTGTAAGAGGTAAAACGTGCTGCGCTAATTTTGTGATAATATTACATCTGTCCGTGCGGTATACTGACTTTATTGTTACTTTACTAGAATTTGACTTACAAAATTTATTTGTCAGATGTATAAAACACATTTTTTATGGGAAACGACCTAAAAGAAAGCTAAAGATGCAGTCCATTTAACCAGACGAAACCCGTCGATTTTTAGAATGAAATACCCGATTTTGTCCGCTATTATCCTAGACTGCTGTTGTTTCCAAATGCGACACCTAACGACCCATGGTTATTATGGATAAAAATTAATGCAATGCAATGCAATATAATATAATATTAGATACTATCTTTTTTCGTTTGTTAGTTGAAAATAATTATACACTAGATTTCCAGCCTGGAAATTATTGAAGAGTTACTGGATATCGGATTATATTATTTCAGAGCTTAGTTTTCAAACAGGTACCCAATTGTATTCAAGTACTGGAACAGATGTCGTCATCCCTAGATATTGAATAGGCAAATTATTTGCTTTTAGTTAGAGCAGGTTTCAAACCGCTCGCGCTCGCTGGCCTTGGAGCTAATAATTCCAAATATCGATGCAAGAAATGCAGAGTTGGTCACAAAGAATCGCACTGACAAATGGGCAGAGTTTTTGATGTGAAAAATATAGTGGCGCGTTTGGATGAGAGTGAAAATTCAAATGCCGTGGTGCACGACGCTGTTCATGACACGTCGTTACGTTTAATTAGGTTCTTAAATTTTGTGCTTGTTGTGTGTGTGTGTGTGTATTGGAGTAGTGGCGTTGCTTGTTACTGTGACATATTTTTTAGGTCAGATGTATTTAAAAACATGAAAAACAGTTACAGAGTTATTTTGCAGTAGTAAGATCATTTGAGAATCTTTTAAACTTTTAAACTAAACAATATGAGGTGGACTCTAATTAATAGAGCAATTGGACTGTTGGAGAAAGTTTTGAATAAGAGTCCACGGCAAAGGATCAATAAAAAGTAATACTGAAGTATTAAACTTGCAATTATTCACTAAATTACTTAGGTAAATGCAATTTTAAAGGTAAAGTATTAGTTTTCATTGATCCTTTGCCACGGATTCTTAACCAAAACTTTCTCCGATATACTAAACAATGATAATATTTCTAGGCAAGTAGTTAAAAAAATATCGGATTATTTGTGATTTGTCTCGTTTAATTAAACACAGCAATGTGGAAATAGCACTTCTATCGTTAATCAATGGCTGTATAATATTATGATACAATGTGCATAGGTACTATTGAATAATTGCTCTGCTTATTTCAGTAATGGTAGTCTGGCCATTAGTGAAATAAGCAGAGAAATTATTAGATCGCGCAGGTAACCGAGATTAAGACGAGAGATTAAGTTCATAATTTAAACTAACAATAAACTTTCCTGTTTATCAAATCGGTTTTAATTTAAATTTTAGTTACTAATATCAGGTCCGTTAATCGGTCCTTTATGGCCGATTTACCGCTATTATATAACCCACGTTACTTTATAGATTTTGTGTAAATGAAGGCGAAATCGTTAAAACACTTTGTACTAAAATACATTTGTGCAGTAAACATTATATAATATTGGTTTAAAATTTAGGATGGATCCCCACGGAGTTAAAGCAAATTGAAAATTGAGATTTTCTCGAAAACGATTCAAACGATTTCGAACATATTATGTCATTAATGACTCGACAAAATGCCGTCGTTCAGTTGTTTTGAAAAAGTCCAGAACTTTGATATAAATACATTGTTCATGTTTGTTTAATAAGTTAATTAAACCGGTATTTTTTTTTATTTTTTAAACCTTACATGCGTTATCTTACTTTCGTACAAAGAAAATTGTTTGTGAATTCCAATTTTGAATGAAATAATAAGAAACAAAATATAAAATATAAAAGAATCCAGAGGTAAAATTAGAACCCTTAGAATATAGCCAACTCCAAGGTCTACAGACTAACGCGGGACTACGGGAGCTGCGTAGAATCTATAAATATATAAAAGAAATCCGTGACTGGCTGATCTATCAACGCACAGCTCAAATCACTGGACGAATTGGGCTGAAATTTGGCACACAGATAGTTATTATGACGTAGGCACCCGCTAATAACAGATTTTTTAAATTCAACCTCTTAAAGGGCGTAAATGTGATTCGTGCTTTTTCAAAAACAACCTCTTCAGAGGGTGAAAAAAGGTAAATAGTCAAAAAATCAACATGGGTGTCATCAACTTTAAAATTTATTGGGGGGGCGTGGGGGTCCTACATCGAGAAAGGACTTACTATGCCAAATAATGGGAATGCATCCGTGTTTCGTCTCAATCGCGTGCAATGTTGCGGGTAACGGCTAGTCAAACTGTATTGTGCGATATGTTAGTATTTACTAAATTGCTTATGCTTCACTCAAGCAATATTTCGTGTCGCTTCGCTGCCGCAATCCCGGTTGGTCTGTGGAAGAGTACTTCTACGGCGTATACAGAACCCTAATTATTGTAATTTTTTATGCCTGAAAATTAGTTTATTTTCTTGTATGCCATTGTTAACAAAACTTTACAATCACACAAATTCAATTAAACATAATAATAGATGACAATTGTTTCACGTGAAGTTTGAAACAGCTGACGATCTCAATGTGAACGGCAGTCAAAGTTCACCTTCCGTCTTTAATTTGTAGAATCTTTTTATTATGAAAAGCACTCTGGCGTTCTCAAATCGTAACACTTTTATATACGACACATTGCATTATTTCCGAGAGAAATATTGTTTCGACACACGGAGAGTTTTATTTCGCTAACACGCAGCGTACGTGGTGTAGGCTCACTAGAGTTACATATAAAATCTTCAGAAAGCTCAGGAAAGATCATTTTGACGTTTATATGTTTATTCACAACACGTCTTTTCAACTACGACGTACCCGTGTTTTTCTTTTTTTTTTTATCTTTTTTTACATCAAGAAAAAGAACTGGTTCTATGTAGCGAGTACAGTATGTTGGAAACGTGATGATGAAGGCATTCTGTCCAATGTTTATTACATACAATCGAAACTGAATGTGTAATTGTAGTGTTCCGAGAACGACGACTTCATCTTATTGAGAAATTATGGACGCCTTTGACGCCGCGTCGCGCCGTATAAAAGGTATTTTCAATTCGAACACATGCAACAAATTAATACTATTTTTTAGGCGCGACAGCAGTTAAAGCGCCTTTTATACGCTCGATTTGTCTGTTTCAATTTTTAATCGACTTCAAAAAAGGAGATTATTACAGTCCAACGCATTATTTTAGGTGTATTTTCCGCGATATCTCTGCCAATTGGGAATAGAATTGAAAATTTTCGACGCCATTTCATTCAGATTAATCCCATATAATTTTTCTTAAAATCGGTTCAGTTGTTTTTAATTGATTTCAAAAAAGGAGATTTTTTATATATATATTTCGCATATCTCCAGCATTTGTGATCGGATTTTAATCATTTTTGTTCTATTTAATAGGGCATACCGTTAGGGTAGACACCCGTAATTTTTACTTAAATCGGTACAATTGTTCCACGATATATCCACCAGTTATGAACTGATGTTAACGATTCTTTTTCTATGCAACAGAGTATACATTCAGGGTTATCCCACATAAATACTACTTAAAATCAGTTCAGTAGTTTTAAAAAAATATATTTCTAGTTTTACCTGAATCTAGTAAAAAAAGAATTCGGTTAATATTTAATAAAGTGCAAACTACGTATTGCAAATTCACTAAAAAGTAAAAAATAAAGATAAACCTCCTTCAAAAAAGCCACTAAAAAAAGCAACTAGTAAAATTTTGAGGTCGGTGTCAATTTAAAAATAGCAAATAAGTATGTAAAAAGTTTTAGTAATTCAATTAGCGTCGTCTTAAAATTTTATTATTTTCCTCCTTTTAGTGTTTTTTTAAAAAGGTTCAATTTTTTAAAAAGTTTTTACATATATAAAAAATCAGCACATAGGTATGGCGCCGCCGTGAATTAAAAAAATAATTGCATTTAGATAAGCACATTTGAATAGAAATTAACCCTCGTTACAAAACTCCTGTGAAGGTAACAAATGACAATGTTCCTAGTCCGTTACCTGTTTCCAAGTTCCAACTTTGCCTAAGAGTTTTCCTTGAAGGCCTTTGAAACACAACTTACGCTTTAGTAATGTCTCGGATTGGTTCGGGTTCTGCTGATTTAATGTTGAGTCCTTCCTTAGCTAATGTATCTGCTGATTAATTTCCGCACGGATCTTTCTGTGTTATACACAAGTATTTCCTAAGCTTGTAGCACATTTTTATTCTATTGAATTCAGGAGCTTTTAATGCAGCTTGATTGCCTGAGAGCAAGGACACTACATTTACGATAGACTGTACCGGTACGTAAAACGGTTGCGTAAAAAATTCAATCTGGTTACGCGAAGTAAAAAGAAAACGTGATCGATTACTGTTTTTTTCTGAGGTAAAACATTTCATTTAACAAAATATATACATCATTGAAAATGCAACAATGAAGAAAAGCCTTGCGCAAATCAACCAATATAGAATATGAGCACAGTGTACACATAATATAGTCGAACCTATCAAGTTACAGTGGATATGTAATTTCAGAGCATTCATTGCATCCGATTTTTTTTTGTATGCCTTTGTGCACCAATGATTATAGAACATAATTCTAGTAACTATCTGCTAATTGAATTTTTGTTAATTATGTTTTCGTTAAGAAATTTATTTTTTCATTTATTTCGTATAATATATACTTATATAATATAAATAATAAAATAAAAGCGAAATAGAATACAATTTATTTTCTGCTTTGTACAATATGTATATAGAAAATTGTCACAAAAAATCATTAATATTGTTGCGTGCCCCCTGTTGGGACGACTATGGGTTCTATAGAATCTTCCAGCAACAACAACAATGGAAAACAGATAGCCAAATAAAAAGCCCGGCCTTCTTGGAATTTTCCTGGAGAATGCAATGCAGGTAAAGAAAGGTTTTGCTAGAAGATTCGATCAAGCGGGATCGAAGCTATAAAAGGCGAGCGGATCGCTGGCGCAGGCGGTCAGTCAGTCAGTTGGTTAGTTGTTCGTGAGTTGTTCATGTGCTCTGCGTTGCGACATCAATTATTCAGTTATACTGTGAAGATGAACTTTTGTGTGTGTAAACCATTGAGTGCATTTATATAAATCTAGTTCTACATAAATAGCTTCTGTGCTGTAAATAATCGTGTATATAGTTAATAGACAAGTGTGCTAACAAACTTTGGAGTGTTCCTGTTTTGTAAATATTTTGTATACATAATTAGGACTTTATATTCTTCAGTTACTTAGTTTTCTTTTTTATTATTTAGAACTACTAGTTTTGTTTCTGTTAACGTTATTATTACTGCTTTTTAAAGAACTACGCTTTCGTTGTATGTTTAACTGTTTTGTTAAGCATTTATTATTGTAAATAAATAATTTCCACCACGGACTAGAACAGTTTTGTTACAATATTATAGTGACACTTATCACACAGTTGGCTTTTTAGTTTCTTTTTGAATTTATGCAGCGGTAGTTTTTTTTTTATTTCAGACGGAATTTTATTGTAGATTTTAATTATAGAATTTATTACTCCTTTCTGAACTACAAATAGAATAGATATTTATTTATTTAATGAATACTGAGTAGAATATTAGAAATTAAATTTGTTTGCAGAAGCTAAATATTAGAATAAAATTACCATTAGCATAACCACATTTCATTATTGTATACCTACAACACAATATAATTTATTTAAAAAATTCAGATTTCAAACCGCTTACTTAACCAAGTTACAGCTTAAACGAAAAACAATAATATTATGCGGAATGAAATCTCACGAGGGGAAAACACATTTTTTTGAAAATTTTGTAAAACATAGTGAGCGGCAGCCGGCTGGCTTAAAATCATTTTTTTTTCACTGTGTATAAATTATAGAACATAAATATCTATTCCATCCGGGAAATCTGACCGCACGCACGCTGCAACTGATAACGACACCACTACTGTTGCTGCGTAGTCCATTGCTGTCGCGCCATTGATAATAATTAATTCTTCGCGGTCACAAAATAGCAGTGCCCGTGACTCGGGTACTTGAATCTGGGTGCACAGTTGGGCACCCGTCAAGTCAAACACTGCCTAGCATACTTTTCCTCGAAGCGATTCGGCGTATTTTTGAACCCTCGTGCCTGGACAACAGTTTCAGAATAGGATGGAGTCACCAAGTTTATGCAGCGTAGCAAATTTTAGTTTTATAGCCGCGTGCTGCTTTAGATTTTGTTAATATTTTTCTTTTATTTGGTCACTCACACACTCGTAGTTCTAGAAACCTGGGTAAGCAGGTTATATTTCAAGTAGGTACAAGTAACGAGAAAATTTAAAAAAAATGTTAATTTTCACCTCCAATCGCTCAAAATGAGAGAGATGTGCGTACATTTAGAAAGCTGAAATTCGTATGTAGGCCGGGTTTCAATACAGTAACGAGAAAATTAAAAAATAAAAATTGTTATTTTATTTTTTCAACCCTTCAAAGAGGGAGGGTAGATTTATATGGGGACACCACGAAGTCTTTAAACAGAAGACCAAGCTTCCTATGATTGTTGTGTTTTGAGATGGACCGTTTTCGGGCGCACGCGAGATGGCGCTCTTATCACTACCTGGGAAAACTGTTCTTTCCACCTGTTTTCGTTATAGTAACCAAAGTTATTTAACTTCACAGACACTACAAACATGTAAGCCACTATAGCTTGTTTCATGCGACAGATATCGGTCCACAGCTACGCTCGAGCTGGGTTTCCTGGTTATGACTTCGTGGGGATACAAATTAAATGACATGCGTCACGCCACACACGGCCGAAATAATCCTTCTATGTTAGTGTGATAAAATTATTGCACAAAAATAATTGAAATCTCATCAATAATCGTTTATGTAAAAAAATGCTCAGTACGAAGAAACGTTCAGATCTAAAAGGAAGCCATGTCTCCTTCATTTATTTCCAATATAAAACACGAAAAATTGTCAGTGAAAACTTTTTATTCTTTTAGATCTCAATGTTTTTTTTGTATCCAGCTTTGTTCCTCTTTTCAGATTTGTTTTTGGTGAGATATCAACGCGAGCTTGACATTTCATACATAAAATACGACTATAGTCTTTCCAACGAACATATATAGCAATCACGTGAACAGCACATGCTCTGTAACGTGGTTTATATCATAATATTCGGAATATGTATGAAAACACTACGGATAGTCCTTTAATTAGGTACTGAAAAGTGTTACATTTTGATACCGGCGTTGAGTGATTACATTTTTTATTTTGTCCAAAAGTTTACATACCAATCTATCACTGAAAGGCTATACCTTTTTGTAAAGCAATGATGTATAAAGTTTTCCGAGCCTCAGTAAATATTAAAATCGCGATCTAAATTAAAAAAAAAAAATTGATTGTCTGTAAAGTCGGTTTACGGACGATAGTTTTACGTGATAACGTATTCCGTAATACATAACCTAAATTCTACATATAATAATTATAATAATTCGAATCTATGATATTGCATCTTTCGCTTCAAATTTAGGTTAATTTTATTTATTTAAATTACTCACCATATAATATAATTGTTTTTTTTAACTTTCTTTCTTTCGTATTTATTTTAAGTCTCAAAGATTAGCTGTCATAATATTCATAAAACAATTGTTTCACTGTTTATAATATAAAATTCCAAAACCTACTTACAATATTTTAAGTATTTTCATACGACAAAAAATTGATTTTTATAATGATAAAATTTGTAAGAAAACGATTTTTTCGAGAGATGAGGCCTAGCTAAAAAGATTTTTTGCCCCCCAAAATCCCTTTTCAGTAAATTTCATCCAAATCGTTAGGGCCGTTTTCGAGAAAAGCACGCACAGGGTCAGGCGGAACGTTACGCGTTACGAACGTTAGGAACGTTACGTTAGGAACGTTACACTTTTTCGTGCATGCAGCCGGTGTTTTATCAATTTATAAGATTGGTGATTCATCAATTTATAAGACGTTATCACGTCAAAAATAATCAGAGTAAAACTGTTGTTTATACATTATTTTTGGATACGTATTAAAGAGGATTCTGTAATGAATATATTATTTACAAAGTAACAGTATAAATTTCCAGACGAGATTGGTTATAGCTATTTGCACATCGGCCGGTGTAAGCACTGATCGGTAGTCCCACTGTGGTTCTCTACAAGCTAGTCTCGTGGGACTTCCTACGGCCAACCCTACATAGATGTGTGTACATTGTATACGTCATATCCCGTGTATGCATTATTCACCCTAGTGTCCCGTACAACAACTAATCCCAACAAATTGCTTGGATCGAATACTAACACCACAACGCTCGCTTATCTGTAAAATGGATAAACCACAATACTTTCAGAGACCTCATCAGTGTGTTAAACGCCAATAGTGTAATCCAGTGGTTCTTCATGTTACATCCGCGGCGTATACTTTAGTATTTTTCCTTAACTTTTCCACACCAACAAAAACAGAACAAATTGGTGTTAATTCCAGTTTCGACTTTGCGATCTTAAAAGATCTGGGAATAGGTCGTAGACTATTTTTATACCCCTAGGTGATAAGGTTGGCTTATCACCTAGGGGTATAAAATATAGCCTACGACCTATTCTCAGACCTAAAAAATGTCATAAAAGTCGGTCACGCCGTTTCGGAGGAGTTTGATAACAAACACTGTGACACGAGATTTTTATATATATAGACTAGCAGTCCCGCCCGGTTTCACCCGGGTGCAAAAGAACGAATGGGTGGAGGGACATGAGTACGCGCGTTCATCTTAGTTGATTAAGATGAATGTTGTGTTCAAATTTCATGATGATCGGAGTTACCGTTCAAGTTTTTGTCGGGCCGACAAATTTTCAGTTATATTTTGCAACATTTTTCATTGATGCTCCGCTCCTATGGGTCGCAGCGTGATATTATAGGTATAGCCTATAGCCTTCCTCGATAATTTGTTTTAATTCGAGCCAATAGTTCCTGAGATTAGCGTTTTCAACCAAACAAACAAACTCTTCAGCTTTATATATTAGTACAGATATCGTGTCCATCGTGATAATAATAACAAGAAAAATCGCAGGATTGTAGTCAGAAATATTAGATTTATTTAATGTACGACGTTATAATAATCGCACTTTCCGTTTTCACAATAAAAAAAAATCTGGAGAGGGCCACCCTTATCACCTAGGGGTATAAAAAATAGCATACGACCTATTCACCAAAATCGGTCAAGCCGTTTCGGAGGAGAACGATTACAAACACTGTGACACGAGATTTTTATATATGTATATAGATAAGAAAAATTTACTTTTCAACAGTGTAACTGTCGGGGCTCAAACCCGAAACTTCTACTATCGCGGCGGATGATTCAATCAGTTAGTCTCAATGACACATCAGATCGATCAATCATTCCCATCATACTCTGAGAGCAAATTTTTTACATTGGGCAGTACAGAATATGAATCTTCCTTTTAGCAAGTGCGTTTCTTACAACAACAATAGCAAACACAGTGCTATAAATTAGTAATTGTATTGTAATGTTTAGAAATAAGAAAATGTAAATTATCGGATGCAGGATATAACCGTCGGTATATCAAATATGCACTTTCGGAATTATGTAATACCCAACTCGACCTGCCGAATTTTTGGGACAATAAGCACGATTTAGGACGTTCTTTACTGTATGTATTTTCAATTCAAAATTTGATGATGAACATAAAAAGTAAAACTATTGGAAAGGAAATGACGTTTTAAGCCATTGGGACAAAAATCCCTCGACTTTCAAATCTTTTTTCTGGCTATTCCACAAGGAACCAAATTTTTTGAGAAATATGTCACAATTTTTGTTTGAAACTTTTGTTTCATATTTAATAGTTCTTGAGATTTGTTTCAGAAACAAGTCAATGAAGGCAGTTTTACCCTTCAAAAAAAAAAAGAGGGCGGATATCTGAGACGGCCTCATCGTAGCCAAAATTAAACCTTTTGATATGCAGTATAATATGCGCCCCTTATAGTTGCATGGTTTCATCGTAGCACAATTATTACCAAAACTGCATATATGCATTCTAAATTCCCAAAGCACGAATTTGTTTCAGTCGATCTTGTTTCATTGGAGTAAACGTACAATTGCAATATCTACTCACAGTCCCAAAACAATATAATATGTACTACTGGTATAATTTTTAGTCAGTCTTTTTTTACTATAGTAGGTGAGGAAGTCCATCTTGATTGACAAAGTAATAAATGGCTTGAATCATGCCTTCTGGATTAAAACTATTGCAACTTAATTATTTTTAAAAGATATTTTAATAAACCTGTAAAACCAGCACAGCACAACCTGCGACCTGCACGATGTCGCACACTGGACAATAGTACAAATTAGCATAGACGCAAATCTTATTGCAAATTACCGAATGTGCATAGACATTTTGAAGTTTTCAAGTAGTTACATCAATGTAAATTAATTAATGAAAACGACACGTCACTAGTTAAGTTAAAACAAGATTTTATTATTAAAAAAATAATTTGACGAAAGCAAAATAAATATAAATATTTATGATATTCTGAAATAGTAGGCTGTACATCTGGCGTCGAAATAACAGCCACACGAGTCATAAAACCTTCTATAAAATAGATAAAACGTTCTATAAAATAGCTAGTCTTCACTTCACTTTCAAAATTTTTGACAGGTTACTTCAACTAGTAGGTTTAAAAAAACAACAACAATACTGACAAACAGCGATTTATTATAAACTTGGTATAGAGCGATCATTTTGTTTTATTTTACGACACTAGTTGTGTAATGGATCACTTTACAGGCGCATGTATTTAAACTAGCTATTTTATACGGTGAGTAGTGCAAAAAGTATATTTATATAGCCATAAGGTTAAGAGGACATTTGAATCACATTACTAAACAAATATGATAAATACGAGAAATAAATAGGAGTTTTTAAACTTGAGAATGTTGCTCAGCAGTGAAAAGATAAGAATAGGCCTCATTAAAAGTTAGAGCTATTTCTCACGGAGGTTATGATGTTAAAACGTTTTCCTCGCACATTTCACCTTCCATATTTTCTGCCCCTTCGCAGGTATAGTATTTTACTCGATTTCCAACACGGCGTTTTTGTACACAGTTGCGGACATAATATTTTTACTTCTTGTGTTATTTAAATGTTTGTATACCTATCTGAGTTCATAATATTATAATATTAATTGGTGGTTTAATTTCAATTTTTGTAAAACTTTAACAAGAAGGCTTTACAGCTGGATGCTATTGCACATACCGCTAAACTAGCGGTATGTGCTTTATTGTCGCTTTGTGCGTCAGAGCTGACTTTCGTTCATATAAGAAGTTATATCTAAGTTAATTTCACACGAAATCCATTCTAATAGTTAAAATAAAAAACTTTAAGAAACAAAAAAATATCTATTACTGTTATTGTAAATGTAGTGTATTACGTAGAATAACTGCTACACTTCTATACCACAGTAACAACGCAAGCTGCGATATCGGTATGGCCGAGCGGTTAAAAGCGTTAGTCCATAGCAAAGTGCCGGGTTCGATTCCCGCTGACACAAATAATATTTTTTTTTCTATTCCATTTTATTTTTAATTTTTTTTCTATTTTTTTAATTGGTTTTTTTAAATCTATTTTCTCAAATTTTTTTTCATTACCTATAATATGTACAGTGGAAAACTTGCGGGATGGGCACTTTTGGTTTTGCCAACTATGTTTTTGTCTAGTTTTTTTAGGTTACACCACAATAAAATAGTAGGTTATGTAATGTTTCTAGTCACTGCATACATAACAAGTGGAGTGGGTTGGGAATTTCAAACCGGCGTGTCTCAAATCGAAAAATGTTTTTACAACAACTGTAGAGTCGAGCTCCCCCAACTTTTTGGTATAGTTTGTGACCGCATGTCGGAAGTTCAGGAGAACCCGTTTTTGCCCCATAACTCGAGTCTCGACCACTATTATCAGGGGAAAAAATTGTTCCAAGAAAAGTTGTAGACAAAAAGAGTCCGCGTAAGCTCGTTCAATACCGGGTCTGATCAGACAACCCGTTTGCGAGATATCGCAATTTTAGTGAGCAAAATTTGGAAAAATTGAATGCCATTTTCTAAAAAAACCATTGCAGCTATGGAGCTTAATTTTCTTTTTATAGCAAAGGTACTAAAAACCCATTTTTTGCACCTGAAGCTGGACGCGGTGGGTCAATTAAAACCGGCAAGAGAGGGGGAAAACGATTTTTTTTAAATCTCCCATAACTTCGGTTCTAAATGACATATAACTTAAATCAGACGCCATTTTTTCGTTTTTTTATCTACTTTTATGTGACAAGTGAAAAAAAAATTCTCTCAAACTCAACTTCCGGTGGGCGAAATAAAATATTGTTACATAAACTGTCTTTCTCTTATGTTATGTCATAGACCCTGATGACCTCAGCTGTTGAGCGTCTATAATTCACAATCTCTCTCTCTCTTATGTTATGTCGTCAAAATTAATTTTCTTAAGCTAAGGAAAAGTAATTTTTACACTTCCAATTGTAGGTTGAGTTGGAAACTGTACGACCACATTTCGCATTTCTTTTGTTTTATTAAAATATTTCATTTTACTACCGCTAAACAGATATGAAAAGCATTTTTAGATTAAATTCGACGACCCTGATATTGATATACCAAATTTTAAAAACACATGTGTTCGAAGCGCAACGTACAGATCGTGCAGGTAAATTCTTCAATAATGGAGAAAAGTCGTTTTTAATTTTTCGAGGATATCAACAATAAAGTTTGGCCTCACCGTTTCAAATCTTGGGAAGATTGATATTTTTCCAAATAGCTGTTTAAGGTTTATACTATAAAATAAACTCGCAAAGTTAACACACAATAAAATATTTTTAAGAAAAAAATTGAACCGACTTCACACTAAAAAGTAAAAAATAATTGCGTATTGAAATGTTTTGGAGTCGGTGTCAGCCAAAATGAAATCTATTCCGAGAACTACACCGACTCCAAAACATTTCAATACGCAATTATTTTTTACTTTTTAGTGTGAAGTCTGTTCAATTTTTTAGTTAAAAATATTTTATTTTTCTCTTTTTAGTGTTAATCTAACACTAAAAATCGGTGAACATACATAAAAAACATTATGCGTGCCTTTGAAATTTGAGAGTTTCCCTTGATTTCTCCGGATTCCACCATCAGATCCTGACTTGGTTCCGATGGGACCACCTCTGAGGTGCACTCTTTCGAATAAAAAAAAATTTGAAAATCGGTCCATAATTGACGGAGAAATCGGTGAATATACATTAAAAAAAATATATATACAGACGAACCTCCTTTTTGTTGAAGTCGGTTAAAAAAGAAACAGTTTGAAAGGCACTACATATTTGTTTTAAAAATTCAATAAAATAACAAAAATATAATAAATAAAACAAAAACTGTCCGTTACTAGACGAAGGTAAGGTAATCCGAACGGGTTGTGTATCATCCAATGTAGCATGTGTTTGAAATGGGCGCGTTCAGCTGTTTTAAGTTCAGATAAAACTTGTGACTTGCGGCCCATAAAAGTTATATATTGCATTTTAACGCGCTATAAAAATTCATTGTGCATATATATTTATGTACGTATGTCTTTTGTATGTGTGTATATGAACGGTGTATGAAAATGCCAGTTTCTCACGAGGAGCGTCAAGGAAAAAGGCTAAATATAGTTATACTGATTTTTATCCGTTACGTTTGTAATTCTCCCCAGGGAATGAAAACCTATTTGAACCGTTTAAATTTGAAAAGAGATTTTTTTAAAACACCCACATGTTTATTGTAGCGGCTTTTTAAGGTTCGTTTCACTAATGGAGATATAATCTTGTCAAAATGCATTTACATGATAAATTTACCGCAGCAAATTTGTCGGAATGGAGAACTTATGGTTACGTTAGATATAACAGATTTTGCTCCTAAGCAAATTTCCAAAAATAATTTGTTTCATTTAATATTCATTTGTATGAAATTTATTTTTACACAACATCGAGAAATAAGTTATACATCGTAATAAATATTCAAAAAGCTTCGAGTTAAAAATTCAAGACTTGGCTAGACCCCACACCTCGTCAACCAGCGCTTTGATTGTGTGTTCAGACCATAGAGACATTAGACTAGAGTACGCGAGTGAGCCGTGAAAGTGTCTGCAATTCAGACAGAGAACAGTTCCTTGTCTTTATGGTAACTAATGATACAAAACAATGCTGATTTGAGTAAACAAATATCTGCGGTTTTCTGCAGCGTTGTCTCTCTCAACTGAGGACATTTTCCATATATCTATTAATTAACTATATGAATCATTGCCTATCTACTCAATGTGCGGTGAGTGAACGCAACAAAGCGTATCGAAAATATATCTGCATCCCTTTCTTCGATGCAATTCCCTGATTTCTCCGATGATAGGATTGGTTGATGTACTTACATTCAATCTGAATAAAGTATCTATGTTTAAAAAAAAATGTCTCTTTTTATGAAGTTAACATGAGCGTACCCAGCTTTTGGCCCAGGAGGGAGCAAATTAGAAATTTCTTAAGCCGGGTCCCCCGTGCTTGTTTTGCTTTCCTGGATACGCCAGTGCTTACGGCGTAAAAAAAGACAGATGCGTATATGTTTGCACCCTAATAGATGGATTGCGATTTTATTCCTATGCTCAGTATAGAATAAAAGTATATGACATTTTCACTTATGACAAGCATACGAACTAGCGTACTCTAGTTACTTATATCTCTATGGTTCAGACATTACAAAAGACGTGTTACATAAATTTTCATCCAAAAATGTTGATAGCTCTTAGACTATTATTAGAGATACATGATATCTAACATGATTGGTGGTATATATATTCGAATTTAGTTCCCGCTTTGTAATAATATTTTTAATAACTAATTAGGTTTTAATATTTTTAATGATAGTACTGTTCTAGATTTGTATTTGCCATGTGCATATTCATAAGACATTTATTACAAAAGAGATAACGACATACGTTCATTGTTTTAGAAAATAAACGTGTGATATAAAAAACTTTCACTGTTTTGTGTCATTAAAATACAGAAAGACATTGCACTCCCCGCATATAATATTCTGAAATTGTAATTATTATTTGTACTTGCAATTAACAAGCAAATACTGATACGTGTTTTTAAAATAATAATTGGCCTCAGACCCATTACTTGCATTCCCTTCGTTGCAATTTTCACCGAAAGAACATTTTATAACTTTGTAAAACACAAAAATAACTAAATAAACACCAAACCAGTAATGTGGACAATTGGATGAAAAAATGTATTTAAAATTTAAGTTTCAAGAACATTATATTGCAAAGTGCATAATTTGTTTCTATTTTTTTAAAAGATATTGTTTCAAATTACACCTTCAAAAAAAATGAAAATAATAAATTAAATCGTAAATCGAGTCGTTTGGTCGAGCATTACGTCAGAAATTCTGAACAAATTTTCACAAGCTTTTTAACATTCCTAAAGCTTATTTAACTTACAATGTTTTTGCATGACATACTGTAACTTCAAATGGGAGAAGTGTATTTCTGTGCAATTAATTAAAATAATAATAATGAAACAATATAATCAATTGATGAGTTCTTTTACAGTATAGTTCGTAATTACTATAATACATTACAGAGTAGCTACTGTTTGCTACAATTGTTAAGAACACCCATTGTTACAAACGCTATCAACATTAGAAAAATTTTTAATTTTTCAAACAATGTCACCGTCGGGATACGAACCCCGAATCTTTCCACTCTCGCGGCGGACTGAGTTACATTACACCACAGTGACACAACTAACAGACAATCATTCTAATATTTATAGCATTTGTAACTGGTTTTTTTCACATCATGCGAGAGCCAATTATATTAGTTAACGCAGATATGAACCTTCACAGTAGTGAGAGCTATGGATGAATCAAAGGTGAAATTGTTTCCTTACATTAAATTCGATCCTAAGTCACAGACTTAGGATCGAATTTAATGAGGAAACAATGTCTGTTAGTTGTGTCACTGCGGTGTAATGTAACTCAGTCCGCCGCGAGAGAGGAAAGATTCGGGGTTCGTATCCCGACGGTGACATTGTTTGAAAAATTAAAAAAATTTCTAATGTTGATAGCGTTCGTAACAATGGGTGTTCTTAACAATTGTAGCAAACAGTAGCTATACTCTGTAATATAATCAATATTATGGATGGGTCATCAAAGTGAGATATCAATCGTCGAACATTTAAGTTGCGGCATTGTGTAAAATTGCCCAAAAAAAAACACTTTTTGCACGACTTGCGAGAAAATAGCTGCCTGTACAGCGGTAGTAAAGTAAACGAAGTAAATGTAAAATTTAGTGGTACTACCATTTCGATAGTGGAAGTATGAAAATCAAGCGAAGCCTGCAACTGCAAGTAACCTTGCTCAAAATTGAAATCTCAGTTTTTTTAAGTGTGTGAAAATCAGCTATTGGGGGTACGGGCAAAAAATACCATATGCCTTTCGTGCGTGATATTATAGCTCAGGTGACTGGGAAAATTTGCTGTTTTTAACATAATGTCAAATTCGCCATAATATATGTCATCACGCACTAGTAACATAACTTACTATTAGCTAATCAATGAGTGAATAATTCGCTAAAGAGATTTTTAATATATTATATGGACATGCAACAAGCTACATGCATAATAATAATACTATACAGTATACGTGTGCATTAACATAGAGTTTTGGTTCGTTGGGTTTATAGCGATAGTACACAATGGACCTGTTATAAATATATTTTTTACCATTCCAACACCATCAAAAAAATTTACAATAATTTTTCGTTTTGAGGTCACCCGAATCCAAAAAACATATTTTTGGAAAACGTCAGTGCGTCTGTTTGTGAACACGATACACAAAAGGATAACCGGATTGAAACCAAATTTGACTTGATTTTTTTTTTTAATAAATAATATATACCTACTCAGCAACTTAAACTAAAACTATATGCACGAGGATAATTATAAGGTAAGTATAGTTAGCTTGATACTTTAAAGTTTCAAATTATCTGTTGAAATATAACACTTACCTACGCAGTTTTAGCAGTGAAACACGTTTCACACACGATAAAAAAATTCATTTTGTAGTCAGGCGATACTAGCGTACATATAACGAGTGCATAGATCAAAGGTCAGTTATGTGTAATCTGACAATGTTTAAAATAATGGCGAGACTCGTTAAACATTTATTTTCTTCTTTAAACATAGACACTAATAGTACATTTTTTAACAACCCTCAACTTTTCTTTGAAAGATGTGATTATTGCTTGATCCATCAGTACGAAAAATTCACTGTCCGGTCTTTATTTTTCCACAGGTTTACCAGATTTGGTACTTATATTGTATTTGTTACAGCTTTTTTAGGTTTTGAAGTGAAGCTTATTTAGACGGTAGAGAAAATTGGCCTGGATCAGATAAAAAGTGACACGCTTTTCCTTCCCGACTTCACCCAGTAGTTGAAAAGATAGGAGTGCTCTCTCTGTCAATGCGCAGTGTGTACTGTGGGTATACATAGCGTTTTCTCTCACTACAGAAACAAATTCCGCATAAAAATTTCCTAATAATTTCCGTCTATATAACATTTGCATGCCGGACCCTGTTAGGGTTGTTGCTCGCCGTTATATTTGACGATGTATTTATTGTTTTACGCTTTCCGGACCCGGGAGATATCTATAAGCATTAATTCTATAATATAAATGCATTTAGGCAATCAAGCGTAACTCCACGATCTGTCTACAATTACTTTACATGTTGTAGGTAATGTTATTTGATTCAGAAAGACGTTATGACAATTATTTACAGCCAGCTGTTTTCTTCGAGGGAACCGGATGACCAGATATTTTTAACATTACTTTCCGAAATTAATTATGCGTGAAAAAATAGTAGTGTTATTTAACAATTTCTTTTTTATATTGATAATTATACTTTTATTTAGGGAGTTCTTTTAAAGTTAAACAAAAGAAAAAAGAATCGAAAACACTGAGTTAATCATGATTCGTCTAAAAATCATGAGTTCCCAGGTTATAAACCAGAAACTTGTCAAACTAGATTTTTTTACTTTTAAAAGAAAAAAATGTGTGCGGAAAATTTAGTTTTCTTAATAAGACTCGTAGTTTATACTACACACTATAGAAGTGAAACTACACACGTTTGGCACACGTCTAGTAAGTAGTTAGTAATTAGTAATCTGGAACGCAAGTTTGTAGGTATGCAAAGTTATAAAATTCGATCGGTGACCTCCGAACTGTAAGAACGCCGTTCGCCAAACAGTGATATTTGATTTACACTTCACACTAGTGAGTAGTGAAACCAAAATCAACATCGAAAAGACCGCGCACACTTATCATCAAGCAAGCACGAACCAACAGCATGCACGATTTCGTACACTAGACCAGCAACTTTCAAGTAATGAGTATGCAACATGAAGGTGTGTAGTTTGGTGAAAAGTTTTTTTAATTTAATGATGTGGTGTGAAAAGGAAGAAGCAAAGAAAATAGGTTCAGCCTATTAATGGAAACGACACAGACAGAATTTGTAGGCGACCGACCTACGGTCGTTTTTGGCTGCGAATGCTGGTCTAACGTGCGTTACAGGGTTAAATAACACGGGTACCTTCACGATCAGGCTTATCTGGTCCGTGCAGTGCTAGTCATGCCGGATAAGTGGAAGATGTTTTTAAATGTGTACATTGAGATTTACAGAATAATGTATGATTTATTTATCGTTGCCATGGTACCACCGTTAGAGTTAAATATTTAATGCATACATAAGTCGTTACACTTCAATAAATTGGAAATATCGTGATGTAAATAGGCTTAGATAATTCGAACAGTTGATGATAAAGTAAGTCAGTAAGATGAAAGCATGAATTGATTAATACCCAAACAAGTGTTGCTTGACGTCACAAACTGTTCCCGCTTCTATAATGGCGCCGTAGTCACGTACGACGCGCACGCCTTCGACTTTCCATATAATAAAGTCATTATTGTAATTACTTTTTCTTTTGCACAGTCAGTAAATCTGATCGCCCCTCCGTGTTGCAGTATTATTATTCAACAAGGCGAACAACGACAATCTCGATGTTTAGAAGTTATAATTTGACAAATTTACAAGAAATATTTATATTTATTATCGTTTTGTTTTGTTTCTTTATTTCTTTTTTTAATTTATACCATAGGAAATTAATAAAAGAATGTGAGTAACATATTCGATTAATAATTTATGTTGATATAGTAGTATAGTCCAGACGGTAGGGAGTTCGAGCTGGAAACATACTCTACCTCGCTGAATTTTTGCATACGCTATTAGGCCCTCTCAGTGGCCCAACTGCACAAAAGTCTATAATTTTTGCGTTACGGGGAGCAGGGGGGAAGCTGAAAGGTGAAAAATTTGTTTTTTAATTTGCTTAGCTTGTATTATAGCTACGACAAAAATAATTATATTAATGTAAAGGGCGCTAACACTACAAGATTGCCCCTCTTGACTCGTCGTAACTGATGCAACGGTTCTACGAATTCAAAAGTATTGTAGCAAGTATTGTTACATTAACTCTCTCTCTCTCTCTCTCTCTCTTATGTAATATTGTCAAAATTACTTTTCTTTAGCTACGCAGGAAAATTATGTAGTTATTATATGAAAATATCTGAAAACATGGTTCGAACTGTCTGATATAAATCGGTAACCGTTGCAGTTACGACGAAAGTCATGAAGGGAAAACTTATAGTGCTCGGAGCGCCCTTTACATTGGTATAATTATTTTTATAATATAAGCCGACAAAATCATAAAACAAATTTTGAACCTCCCTGCCACCCTGTAACGCAAAAATTGTAGACTCTTGTGCATTTGGGACATTGATAGGGGCCTAAAAGCGTATGCAAAAATTCAGCGAGGTAGAGTATGTTTCCACATTAACATAGGGAAAATCTCCCTAGCGCCTGGACTAGTAGTTTTGAGGGACAAACTCGTTCTTTTCAGCTAGTATATAATGGAATGCATTTGTAAAAGACTGTTTGCGTAAATATGTTTAGTTATGATGTAATAATGTATTACCCTGTTAAATATTTTGTGAGTAAAACACTCTTGAACATAACATTGGTGACAACGGATTAAATATAATTATTTTTCAAAATAAAAATACGTGAAAAATTTGATTAAAATGTCGATTGGAAGAATTAAAAAATTGACATCAAAAATGACAACTGAGAAGTTTACGTGATCGGTTACAGCAAAATTTTCTTAGCTAATGAGATCACTGAGAAGAAAGAGAAGCTTGTTTTCTTTCTGTTCATGAGGAATAATTTGTTATAAGGAACTATATGTGCAGCAGACAAATCCAACACAAAAATTTATAGTCAGCTCATTGAAGTTTTGACGGAGCACTTAAAACCGTTGCCTTCCGCTGAACGCTACGAATTCAGGCAAAGTAAACAAAATATTTCCGAAACTATAGCAGAATAAATAAAAAATAAAACAACATATTCTTAGTTATGTTGTGTTGGCACATAACAAGTTAGTTCTGTGGAGTTTCCATAATACAATCAAAACGCTACAAATCAAATAATTATAACAATAAAATTATTTGATTTTGAATAGGAATATTTCGTGGCACCATGCATTTTAAGAAAATTGTGTTGCCCTAATTATTATGCAAACGATATTACCATAACAACGCCTGCACTAAGGAGCCTACAATGTTTCAGTTAAAATTTAATAATTTTGTCATTTGCATTTTTAGAAATTACTTAAAACGGGATTTAGCAAAATATTTGCAATGCAATAGTATCAAGTTTGTCATAATTAACAATATTTGCAGATAAAATAAAACTTGACATCTGACTTTACGTACGTAGTTGATAATTCCATATTTAACAATCAACAATAAAATAAAATTTTATTTAGTATATAGTTTCTTAATAACTAATTTTGACGTCATATTTAAATAGCAATCTCAGCCAGCATCTGTGTTTTATAGTATTTGTTCTGAACTGACATTTTTTGTGACTTTTATGATAATTTCAAATAACAAAAAATCTTAATAGTACAGGGAATAGAGACTAGTGATGCAACGAATACGAATATCAATATTCGTATCCGCCGAATACAAAACATTTACCGAATATTCGTATTTATCAAATATCAAACTCCCCGAATATTAAACAAAAAAATTGAACGCAAAATATGGTTTGATTGTGCACCGTGTATCCGAACGGACTTACGTACTACGCCGCTAAAACAACCCAATCTCTTACCTACTGCTGATCCATTAGCTTTCTGGCGTGAAGATATATACTTCCCTAGGCTGAACAGACTGGCCCAGAAGTATTTTTCAATAAAACCGTCTACTGTCGCCTCAGAAAGATTATTTTCGACCGCTGGGAATGTACAAACAGAAAAAAGAAATCGCCTAGCACCTACGAATTTACAAATGTTGTGCTTCTTGAACAAAAATTTGTCAGCGGTACATTTTAATTATTAAATCATTTATTAAAAAAAAGAACAGTGGTGTATATATTTATTATTTATTATCGTGTTGAATTATTCGTATTAGTATTCGTATTCCCCGAATAGCAGGTTTGACATTCGTATTCGTTAAAGTAGTATTCGTTGCATCATTAATAGAGACATTGCAGAGTAGACAAAATAGGGGAAAGCTGAAGTTTTGCATGAACCTACCTTTCGTGCTTCTAAACAACATACCAAAAGTCCCAACGATACATGTGTCGCCAAAAATGTTACGCGGGATGAAAGGTCATAAAAAGACTAACGGTTTTCGAGAAAATTTGATTTAAAAAGTTGTAACGTTTATGTTTCTTATATGATACGCGCACTCCTTTCCATACCACCTTTAAGACAGAGTACAAGATCCGTTTTTAAACCCTTTTATTTAGCTTTAATTAATCATACAACCTAACATAAATTCTTTAACAAATAATAATAATAATTAGTATTAAAAACAATATTCTATAAAAATTAAAGTTTATTATATAAATTTATTGTATGACTTATTTTTTGTCTGTGTCGATTGTATTTTAAGAATAGACACAGACAAAAAAATAAGTCATACAATAAAATAAATAATAATAATAATTTATTTGCATAGCCAATAAAGTTGGATACAAAAGGTCAGCACATAGGTATTACACAGTAAAATATGTTACGAAAATTCGTCTAGACTATAAAAATTTCTTTCAATTAAAAAAGTCTTTAATTTATTAAATGCTTTAGCGATTTAATATTTTTTATATTGTCGGGTATTTTATTGCACATACCGCTAAACTAGCGGTATGTGCTTTATTATCGCTTTGTGCGTCAGAGCTGACTTTCGTTCATATAAGAAGTTATATCTAAGTTAATTTCACTTGAAATCCATTCAAATTGAAGCTTTTTGAAAAGAGGAGATTCTAATCTATAAAACAGAACCATTTTTAAATCAATTCGAGTTCATAAATACTATTAAAATTGTAATTGAAAATCACAAACAGCAGTTGTCGGTTGGTCTGTACGTATGTACGTACGTCACGACTCTACAGATCGCAATTTTGGTCGGATTGCCTTGGGTTATATTTTATTCACTTTGTTTACTATCAGACCAGAACCCTATTTAAATTCACTAAAATGTGTTCAGTAGTTTAATTTTTATAAACAGTTTTATTTTATTATTTTTGACAGCTAATAGTTTAAAAAAACAATATAATAATTGCTGTGTAAATATAGTGTAATCCATAAAACAAGTGCTACACTTCTATACCGTGATAATACCACTACACGTAGTAGGGCGCCGTGGCGTAATGGTTATGCCGTTGGATCCCCAAGGGCAAGGTCCTGGGTTCGATTCCTTACGAGATCATTGATTTTTTTCTTTTTTTTTCTTTTTATTTTGTTTTATTTTATTCCACTTGATATTAATTATATATTATATTATGTATAGTTCTTAATTTTTTTTATTTTTGCAAACTTAAAAAAAATATTTTTTCAATTTTTAATTATTTATTTCTTTAAATTTTTAAATCTTTTTAAATTTATTAAAAATATTTTTTAATTGTTATTTTTTTATCATACAGTGGAAAACTTGCGGGATGTGCACTTTTGGTTTTGCCAACTATTAAAAATTGTTATTCCATTGTATAGACAGGCTTTTTTGTATAGAGTCAATCGATGAGTTGGTATCATAAGATTATTTTTTCTAGTTTCATATTGGTGTTGCATAGTGTCACATTTGAAAATATTGATGTTTTTAAAAACGAAAACACATAACTTAAATATATAAACCGAGGTGAAGGTTAATAATTTAAGATTTTTAAAAAGAACTCTGCAGGACTCTCTTCTATCGGTTTTTGCGATAATTCTTACGGCCCTCTTTTGAATTAAGAAAATTCTGTTGGCTTCTCTTACTCCGCCCCATACAATAATGCAATACGACATAATAGAATAAAAATTGGCGTAGTATAACGACATTACCGATTCCAAACTTGCTCCTTTACTCACTTGCCGCAGGGCATAGCAAACCGATGTTAACTTTTTTAAATAAACTCAATGAGAAATTAAACAAAATTGACTGTTTTTTAAATTTCGTTATTTTTCTCATTGAGTTTTTTCTAAAATCAACAGAGATAAACTGACTCTTTCTCTCTATATATATGTATATATTTAATAGTCATTGAACTTTATTTTGACCTACATCCTACCGATTAGAATTATATTATATTCTGAGAGTCAATTTTTACCCAGAGTAAAGTTTGCCGTTCACTGTGAGCGAAATTGTTTGGTATGCACCAGCTAACGTATCTAGCAAACTATGTGCAAATATGTTGTTTTAACCAAATGATAACGAATTGACGGATACTTTGCTGACTTTTTTGGCAGTTACAGAGCACATAGTGGACGACAGGGTGGTAAGTCATTCTAAGGACACTCAGTAATATTCTGTCGATGCTACAATTTTATTACGACGTCGCACGCTACATTAATCTGATACAATTTATAAATGTGGATTACTCACTGCAGCAATTGACCTATTTGAACAATATAGTTCAGCTCGGAAAAAAGTAGTCAGGCAGGAACTAATACTTAGTTACCAACAAGCTTAATGGAGCGGCAAAGTAATGAAACAATGTAAAGCAGATCCGTTCTTAAATTCCCCGTGCATCAAAACTGTATCAATTATACTGCATTGTGAAGTATAAGTGTACAAAGGCCGTTGCACACGAGGCTGATTTTGCCGCTACGTTTCGAGCGTGCTGTGGAAATGGGTTTCGTAATAGATTTTATGTGTTCGCTCCACACGATGCGTGCATTGAAGCTGACTTTATAGATGGTTTTGGCGTGCGCGCAGTGATAGTTCGGATGCTAACAGAACACACACTTTGATGCCATGTTTGTTTTTTGGGCGTTTGTCCATGTTGCACACCTGACAAACCTGACAAGATACTGTTTCCTCATTGGATCTTGCATAAAGCAAGGAGATAAACAAGCACGAAGAATAACTCCGGTTGTAACCACGTAGCCAGCGCGCCAGCGAGCACAAGTGATTTAAGGCAAAACCAGCCTCGTGTGAGGCGGTCTTTAGTCACTGCCTAGAATTTCCGATATGAATTATAGGCATACGTACTATCCACGAGTCCGTTCAACACTGTTGTCGGAGAGAAAATTCAGTAAGTTTGTTTACTGGTTTCATTGTTTAGTCATTTCTTATCTTTAAAAGCCTGGGGTGAAGTTTCATTTTCACAACAAAATATAGAAATAACTATGAAACTAAACATGTCAGTATTAAAATGTCGTAAATAATAATTCTATCTAAATATACATTATACTATGTTTATGCGAAAGAATTGAGACTGTTAATATTATATTGTCATTATAACGTTCCCAATAATAGTATATTGTGCGACTAGTGAGAGAAGGAGAAGATTCCATGAGCGTGAAATTTGCCGCACGAGCGCAGCGAGTGCGGTAAAACACACGCGAGTGGAATATTCTCCTTCGATCAATAGTCGCACATAATACTTTATTCAACTAGCAGGAGTAATATGTAATCGGGGCCCTGATAAAAGAGGGAAAAATAATAAATCACTTTATTGATTGACGTACCACCGTCAGTGTATACACAAGATTGCCATGATTTCGCTGAATTGCGATGCTGTTTTCATATAAGTATACAATACCGCCTACCACGCTCCTATTGGTCCAGAAGCTACTTGCAGTTTTTTTCATTATTTAGCGCTTGGGCTTGCTACTGAGTTTCTATTGGTCCAGAAAATTCATTATTACACTAGTGAAGTAATATATGATTTCTCCCACGCCAGAAAATTCATTATTACACTATAGTGAAGTAATATATTATTTCTCCCACGTTTAGCAGGGCCCCGAAATTACATATTACTCACGCGTGTTGAATAAAATATTTTTTTTCTCAGGTAAAAAATAATTCAAATCTTTGATTAATGTCTGATTAGAATTCTTCAATAAATAAAATTACCGACCAATTTTTCAGACAATTATATTAACAAAAAATAATAATTAAAACATTCACGTTTCGATCCGAATTTGGACCTTCTTCAGAACTAATCTAAAAAATATAAAAATAATTAATAATTAGTCTAATTTGTAATTTGAAAAAATTCGCTACAAGTTTTTAAATTATTATCAAATTACGAATTAGAAATTAATTATTAATTATTTTTATATTTTTTAGATCAGTTCTGAAGAAATTCAAATTCGGACCGAAACGTCAATGTATTAATTATTATTTTTTGTTAATATATTTGTCTGAAAAATTGATCAATAATTTTATTTATTAAAAAAATAATTATATACAGGGTAACCAGTAGGTAATTGCTCGTATTCCGATACCCAATTTTTGGGAGTTAAAAATGAAAAAAAATTGGTTGTCTGTAAAGTCGGTTTAAGGACGATAGTTTTACATGATAACGTATTCCGCTCGAATATCATATTTAATAATACATAACCTAAATTTTAGTAGCTGTCAAACTATATTTTTACCGATTAATAATTTGATCAACCAAAGCAAAATACATATTTTTAGCAATTATAAAAGACATTTAAAAGAATGTATATACCTATATTATATATTTGTTAACAAACCGTATAATTTATCTGGCCATCTGTCAGATGTAGCTTTCGCTGGAACAGCCGAAAAAAATGTTGAACGCACACTACTCTCTGACGTCACGCGAGAAGAGAGAGACTATCGCTTATATTGCGCTCTCGCTTGCGGAACGTTACTCTTTTTCGTGCGTGCAGCCGGTGTTTCATCAATTTATAAGACGTTATCACGTCAAAAATATATATCCTATTCTCAGTTTTTGGGCTGATTTTTTCCATGATCTGATACCTCACTAATTGGTCAACCTTCCTAAAGCTAAAAACCACGTAATTTACTGTTAAATTTTATGTTGTGTGTTAAAACTTATAATGAATACAAAAATAAAATAAAAATTCTTGACAGAAGTGCCATTATCATAAAAAATGGCGCATTTTCGACCCCCAAGTGATAACGTTAAATCATTCCAAATTAGTCATAGTTTGTTTTCCCGAGAGGAATTCGAGCAATTACCGGTTTACCTTGTATATGTGTAAGAGGGTTACAAGAATAACAACAGTAAATTATTTTTAACGAGAGCAATATTAACAACTTCACGATTTTGACCCTTTAAAAACAGCTCCTTTTTCACTTCATTTTCAGTATATTTTTTATTTTTTTTATATTTCATTTGTGTAGCAAACTCCACTTCTAATAGTAGGTTACAGATAGTTAATGAAAATTAATTAATATTGTTTACTTTACGCTATACACGGTATATATGCATGGAAAACCGTTTTACAGAGTGTAAAACAAAGTCATTTTATGTCTAAATAGCCAAAAAAATACATGAATAATATAGTAGGTAACTCATATTGAATTACGAATTTCATTCCGAATTCAATTATAAATAATTTTTTTGCTGAAAACAATTCAGGAGACCGCACTGATGAAAACACAGGTTACCAGACGTTAACTTGGTTCGATACCATATGTTTTTTTATACCATAATTGGTTAAACGGCATTTATTTGTTTTACTTCGCAACACAAGTGTTAAATCTATATAGTATATATATAAAATTCCCGTGTCACAATTTTGGCTGCGGTAATCTCCGAAACCACTGAACAGATTTTAATGAAATTTTGTAAATGTGTCTGGCTTGGTGCAACTTGGGCTATAGGTAGTCTAGTTTTTATTTTTAGTTTTTAGTTTTTATTAAATTTTTTGTACACAATTACGGTATTTTCTCAAAAAACCTTTTTGTTTGTTTTTGAGCCACATAGCGCCATCTATCTGTTAGAACTCGCAATTTGCTCAATGGTATTATTAATTCTACGTCACACGTGTTTCATAGACAAACAATAAACACGGAAGCAAACACACAACTGTTTAAGTAACAATTAGCAGGTAGTGTGATAGCAGCGCCAGAAAACGGTCCATTTCAAAACACAGCAGGCATAGGAAGCTAGGTTTCCTGATTAAAGATTTCCTGATTTAGTATCAAATAGCGATATCTGTTAGAAATTTGCTCAAAGCTATTAGTTCAATTGCAAATCTAATAGCTACAATTAATTCCACGTCACATGTGTTTCATAGACAAACAATACGACGTATCATTGTTTTACCGAGTCCACTATAATTCGATAAAAAAGTCCGATTCCTCATTATAATGTCAATGTTTAATAGGTAGGTAAACCACAAATCCGGACGAAGCCGGACCACCTCAATACAGGCATGAAAATCACTTATTTTATGGAGGTATGGAAAAAGATTTGTGTAAAGCGACTAAACTTAAAAACGCCAAGTAGGTAAATTATAAATAGGTGCCTACTACAAAAGCTAATAAAATAATGTTTTAATGGTTGTAATGGGTTACTCACAGCACAGTCATAAAAAAGGAAATAAAGGCAGCAACACGAACTCTATATGACCGATGTGAAATTGTCGTTATATTATTATGCCATTCATCAGGTTGACATTTCCGCTTTATAGAATCGACCAAACACTACAACATAGTACTACGACGTGACATCAAAACTAAAAATTGTACTGCAATTTGCATAGGGTGTGGCAAAGGTATCTTATGATTTCCTAAATAGAATATCGCATACCGTAAAATGGGGTGACTTTGACCAATTTTTAGGTTTGAACTAAAATTTCTATGTGAAGACTACAAAAATTCAGGGATAATGTTTTTTGACAATATGGGTATTAGGTAGTACTAACGTTAAGGGAAAATAGTAGAAAAGAAAAATTCCAGCCATTTGGGCGACGGGACCATTCCAACTTCAAAAATATTAACATTTGATATAGTATAATAAAGAGAATACAATTTCAGACATAGCGTGAAGTGACGCGGGTAATGGCTACTATTCAATATGATATAAACTATTCGTTGCCATGGTTACCCACATAGTATGTTCCACGTCATGTAAAAATTAATCAAAGCATACCTAACTAGTTTATTTCCGACAGATCTACAAAACAAAAGAACAGCTGATTTTTTTTAATTTTTAAAATATTTTCGAAACTATAAAAAAAATTTTACAAAATTTTCTTGAAAAAATAAATAGAATAATAAACCATGATGAAAAGTATACCATTATCATATAAAAAAACAAAGTTATAGCATATATCTCTTTTGCGCATGCGCCGATTGTCACCAAAAAATATAAGGCTCTTCATATTTGCGTATCAAGCATCCACCCAAAATTTTGTTTACAATTCGTTAATCCGTTTGACCTGTATTATGCTCACAGACTGATGCACAGAGTTTTTCAAAAAATATGTCTTTTTGATTCGGGGGACCTCAAAACGAAAAGATATTGTAAAATTTTTAAAATGTGATTTTTGACCTAAAGAAGTTGTTACCGTTCCCCACATGTGGGTTGGATTGGTAAAAACTGAAGATTTCAACACAACGGTTCGGAAGGTTTCTGGACGGCAGTGGATTGGCAAATTTGTGTTTTTAGATTAAAAAAATATATATATTACTCGAAAATCATAGACATTAAAATAGAAAGTTTCAATTTTTTGTGGTAATTGAACTAAAGAATGTTTAAAAAAACGGTCAAGCGCAAGCTATACTTGCACAATTAGTGTTCCGTGCCATCATCCCGCCACTTATGTGTTTTATAGCCAAATTTTTTTTCTAGTTAGCAACGATCATACCATATTTTTTAATGAAAAAATATCGTATAATCGTTGCTAACTAGAAAAAAAAATGTTTTATTCTAAATTAATATGGTAGATCCCTTTTATATACTTTGATACATTTTTCATCAAAATATTGTTTTTTACCATGCCAGATTCAATTTTTAAGCGCCGTGACAGTGTTTTTTCAAAAACAAATCCGCTTTTACAAGGGCCGTGTCAAAACACCACCTTAATTTTTTTCTGAAAGAAGGTTTGACATCTATTTTCTGCATAAAAATTGGTCTGTCAACGAAAAAATGTTTATTACTATGACAGACTTCATAAAAAAAAATTTTATAGCCAATGAAATCTGACAAAATTAACAAAAATTGTCAGCCAGACAAGTTGTATTAGATAGAAGAGATCTTAAACTTTATTTTAAAAAAAATCAAGGAGGTGTTATGAAGTGTATATTTTCATAAAAAAAATAGTTTATAACAAATGAAGACTGACAAATTTATTAACAAATTAAAATTGTCAGCCAGACAAATTTTTTCAAAAATGGTACATTATTTACTACAAATTGTATAAATTTCAAGCAGGTATTTTGGAAAAAAAATCATGTTTTTTTTTAAATTCAAAAATTCATAAAAAATAACAATTAACAAATGTTTACTAGTCTGGCGGGCGTAACATGTTTCTTACATGTTTTTCAGCCATTTTCACTTTATAATTTTGAGGTGTTCGTAGGGGTAACTTTTTCTGTCATGGGAGCTTGGACTATAACAGACGTTTTTTTTTAATTTTTCGTTTTAAATATATTTATGCGAGGCGTAAATCTTTTCTTTACGTCGAAAAAAACGTGTGAGTTTTCAATTGAAGCATTATTTTGAAAACGATTCTGCAAATAATAAGTTTTCAAACAATGGCGGTGATTTCGCCTGAACTATATTATCTAACTATCTATGTGTTAATAAACTACAATTACCCAGTAATTAATAGCAATATTGCAAAACAATGTTAATGAATGTTACGTCACGGCAGGTAATTTTTCAGATACGCTTCAACAATTTTCACGTAATACAGTTAGAATATTTGCATCTTATTAACTATAATTTTTGGTTGAGAAAAGTACAATATACTTTTGTTTAGAAGAGCATGTTTTCTTAAATTAGACATTATTTAAACAGAAATAAAACGCTATGAAGAACGATACGTGGATTTTATCATTTTTCAGAATTCTAATATGAAAATTTTCAGTGGAATGCGCCAGAAAGTCCTATCAAATGATATTTAAAAGATGTATTATATTATGAATACTAAATTGAATTTATTTCCATTTTGAAAAACCACTAATCCGATTGATATTAAAATCAATGAAATAATAAAATCGTCAACTTTTTTTGTCTTTATATTTTGATCATAGTTTTGTTCTGATAAATCAATATGTTTGCTTTTTAGGCGCGATTAGCGTAAGCTAAAGCGCCTTATATGTACTCGCTTTGTCTGTGAATCTGTGAGTCACGCTTTTTGTATCCAGCGTACAGCCCAAACGCCTTAACCGATTTTAAAAAACTTTTTTTTGTTCGATTCGTCTCCGGGTAACTTAAATCCTAACGTCGCCCGATTTTTGAATTTTGACCCCAGAGGGGAGGAATAAAGAAAAAACGAAGTTTTTTGCTTATAACTCACTCAATTTAAATCAGATCAGTTCGAAACCTGTCTTAAACGAAAGAGGAGAAAATTTTACATAAATTTCGTACAACAGAATTTGCCAAAACAGGTTTTTTATACAAATTTATTTAGAAATAAATTCAATTTGATATAATCGATGGCAAACATCTTTCGGTTTTCTCTCTCTGTTGCACGGTTTAATATGGTAATATAAAGATTACGTTCGTTCTGTCTTAAAATAAAACGATTGCATTTGTTCAAAAACGGATGGCATTTCAAATATTTGTGAAATGCAACGCCTTCTGAGTTAACAATTTGAATAACTAATTATTAGAACATAATACTTTGTCAGATGCAAACGTCATTTTTGACATTTCTTACCATTCCGACACCACGGATGAGCGGATTGAAACCAAATTTTGGGAGGATGTTTGATATGCAAATATGAAGTGGCCTATTGTTTTTTGGGAACATCGGCGCATGCGTAAAAGAGTATATCTTTTATAATGTTGTTTTATATAATAATAATATAGTTTTTAAAAAGACTTATAATTTTATCTATTTTTACATGAAAGTTTTGTAATTTTTTTGGGGAAAATCGGCGCATGCGCAAAAGAGATATGGGCTATGACGTTGTTTCTTATATAATTATGCTTTACATTTCATAACGGTTGATTATTCTATCTGCTTTACAAGAAAGTTTTGTAATTAATTTTTGGGGAAAATCGGCGCATGCGCAAGAGATATTATGTGCTATAACGTTTTTTATATAACAATGGTATACTTTTCATAGCGGCTTATTATTCTATCTGTTTTACAAGAAATTTTTGTATTTTATTTCGGGAAAAATCGGCGCATGCGCATCAGAGATATATGTTATTACAAGAAAAATAAAATAATAATAAAAAGAAAGTTTTTATTGAAATGTACCTACCAAAATGGAAATATAATTATTTTAATAATTTAGGGTAATAATGATAAAAAAGTTGGATGTGACTAATTATTAATAAATTATTAAAATTATTTTTTCCTTTCTGTTGCAATATTTTCAACTGTAATTTTTTTCGTAGATCAAGTTAATTAAATTATATTATTAAGCTCAAAGTGTCGTTAAAAATATACAACAATTTTCAAACATTACGCCGGGGTAAATTTATAGTATTTCGCGCCTTGTAATTCTTGAATTACTTGTGTCTTCAGACAATATTTTTTTACATTAATAACCACAAATTGTTTTATTATTCTAAACATGATATTATACTCTATAATTTTTGTAAATATGCATTTTTTTTCAGGTGCCACCTTTATACGATTCAACTTGGAGAGCTAAGAGTATTTCGGTATGTAAAAACAATTAAAATCTTTGTAAAATTGGTTGATAATTTTATTTATTAAAAATAATTAAGTATCTAAATTGAATTTTAAAGTGCATCAAAGTTTTGAGACTTGATTCAAATTACTTGCATGACATAAAGACCACTATTTTTATGAATTCAGGAAATTTTCTTATAAAATAATTGCATTTTTTAATTATTAAGTTTTATAGTACCTAATCATCAATATCGAAATTTCATTATTAAATGCTAATTTGTTTTTTTATAAATATAATCCCAAAGCTTTGCAGATAAGTCCATTGGAGACTGTAAAACTATAAATTTCAAACTCTTGAAAATAGCACGTATTGACCTTTCAGCCAATATTCGGTTAGTTATTAGCACTGGCTTTCACCCGCAAATAGTATATAACGTTCCATTCGCTAAAAGCATTATTAGGAATTAATGAAAATAAATGACCCTCCCGCGTGTCGAAGGAAACTTTTATTTATAAGGATTTTGTTTCTCACACGAGATAGGTCTCGTTTATGTCTATATTTCCGGAAATCAATTTATATAAATAAGGGGTGACAATAATACTTTTTTGGACGCGTATTAACAACTTTTGAAGAGTTTTAACTCTTTTATAATAATATCTACGTGTTCTCAAGAACCATCTATAGTTATCAATTCGTCATGTATTTTCATGTTTGTTCAGCTATAACTTTCGACGGGGTTAACCGATAAAAAAAATCGGCATGGTTTTTTTCAGAATGTTTAGGGACTAGTTTAAAATTAAATATATTATATTTTTTAATCGGTTTAGTCTTTTTTTAACTGATTTCAAAAAAGATCTTTTATGTTATTTGATATCTCCAACAATTGTGTACCGATTTTAATGATTCTTTTTCTATTTGATACAGCATATCTTCAGGATTAAGTTTTACATAAATCGGTTCAGTAATTTTTTTCTAGGTTAGTAATAAAATATTAAAGAAAAAGGCGGTTACTAAATTGCAAATTACGTATTGTAAAGTATCTAAGAAGTAAAAAAGTCACTAAAAAGCGAAAAATAATAAAGTTTTAAGGTAGGCACCAATTTAATGGATTCCGCGACTTTTCATCAGCCGATAAAACACCCCGACAAAATATCGTACGGACAAAAATATATCCCCCGACAAAATATCCTCTCAGCAAAACTGGTGTAGAATTACTGTATTACTATCTCACTTTGTATACACGACCCCGTAATTGTTTTTTAAAGAACTCCCTCCAAACGCCTTCCCCTTTTCACTACGCAAAAAAACGCCATCGCATCGACACGACCCCGTAATTATTTTTTAAAGAACTCCCCCAAACGCCTTCCCCTTTTCACTGCGCCAAAAAACGCCATCGAATCGACACGACCCCGTAATTGTTTTTTCAAAGAACTCCCCCAAACGCCTTCCCCTTTTCACTGCGCAAAAAAAAACGCCTTCGCATCGACACGACCCCGTAATTGTTTTGATGTCGGGAGATATTTTGCCCGTAGGATATTTAGTCAAGATGATATTTTGTCGGGGGATCAAGACACGTATTACCAATTTAATGAAAGTACATAGGTATATAAAAAGTTATACAGTAAACCCTCGTTAACACGAACACGGTTAACACGAATTTCGGTTTAACGCGAACAAAAATTTGCTCTCGACAATGGTCACATAAGCTTTAATGTAATTATGTTCGGTTAACACGAACCCTCGTTAATACGAACTTCGAACAACTTTTTCGTCCCTTCACGGTTAATTATCGGATAATACGAACTACAAAAATTCTCAAATCATATATTTTGATCATTTTGGTCAATGAATATACAATACAACTAAAAGAGAAGATTCGCTTAAGGGATTACAAAAGTAATTAACTCACATTCTAAAAATAGACAAAGGACTGAGAGATTAAAAATTCACTCGAAATCCTATAAATAGAAACATACCTCAAAATTTTTCCCCTCTTATTTATTGAAATGTATTTTGTAAACAAATAAAAACAAACTTTCAAACTCAGATAATATTTAAGAACAATTAATGTTATTAGATAATTTATAATAAATAATTATTCAATATTTACTTAAAATAAATCATGATTTGACACTAAAAAAATGACTGTATTTTATGCCATACTCGGTTTACACGAACTCCCACATAACACGAACTTTTTGCCTGATTTTTACGAGTTCGTGTTAACGAGGTTTTACTGTAGTAGGTAACTAAATGGGCGTCGACCTCAAAACTTTATTATTTTTTGCTTTTTAGTTGCTATTTTTTGAAAGAAGTTTTATTTTTTCCAAAAAAATTCTTATTTTTTTCAAACAAAATAATAAGTAGATACCTAATATTAAACTATTGTATGTCAAAAAATAGAACTGACGCCAACAAAATCCCTTCGGAAAACAAAACCATGAATTTTAAAAAATAAACTAATACATAAGCAGAATAATTTCAGAAGGCAAAAAAAAGTTGAAATTACAAAAACATGCAATCACATTGAACAATGAATACGATAAGAGAAACAAGACTGTCCTCAATTGACCATTACCTACATGCAAAAGACAGGAAATACTGAGCGTCTGGCAACTGTGTTGAAGCATTAACTCTCATTTCATCTGACGGTTGCACTGGGATCACCGGGAGAAGGACGGTACGTTGTTGGGACGAATAGACGGTCATGTTGACAATGTGTACACGCATTTGTGTGGGTTACTGTTATACAGAAGAGGGGTCGTAAAATTAACAGACTCATTTTTGGTGCACAGGCAAACAGGAGTCGTTCCAATGAATTTGGTTCAAACCTCATTTGTGTTACAAATTTTGATATCTTTTTAAACAGACGGTGTACACAGTTCATGTCGATATTTTTATACTTTCGTCGGGGGGTACGGTAGACTTGATTGAAATTTATCAAAAATTGTTACGCAAAAAAAATCGCCAAATTTCAATTGTTTGCACTATTACAATAATGACGGACAATTATTTCATATACACAATGCGCATGCGATGACAGCTCGCTTGTCTTCTCTGTCAATAAAAGTATTTATGTAGAATACCGTTTTAACCACTTAAGTCGTTGTAAAGTGGTTCATGGGTGACGCTTCGGCACGGTACAGACTTGATTTAAATCTATTACAAATTACTATTCTCTTTGTCAGTAATTTAATTACTATACAATAGGCTATTACATCGTTTTTTGAAAAGTCTTTACATGCATCAAGTAAAAGTATACAAACGTATTTATACTTGGTAGATTAGTACTTTCTGCTTTTACGAAACCGTCTTCCATGATGCGAAATCAATAAAATACGGAATAGAAGTCTATAAACGTGATAACTTGAAACAACTTCAAAACAACACACAGCACAACAAAAACATAGCTGGTTTACAACCGAAGTGACGTCACGCCGGAATCCAGCATGGCGAACAGCGTTTTAGACTTTTGAACAATAGATTAAAAAATACAATTATTAAAATTGAAATTTAAAATTTATATTATTATTATTATTATTATTATTATTATTATATGAATTAAAATCAACATTTCTCGTTTCCTTTTTAAAAAATCTATCCAGAATATGTATTATTAGATTTTTTCTTATATAGTGCAAAATTCCCTATTAAAACTATACAAATAGTACTTACTACTAAGTAATTAGTATCACCAATAGTTCAATTAATTCCTCAAAGGTTTTGTTAAAAACCGTGAAGCGGCTAACGTGACGTCACCTTAAGCGCCATATTATGTCATTAAACACATCGTCATTACTACCTCAAATAGAAAAACAATCCTGCTTTCCATTTTTCCGGAAAAAGGACATAATGGATGACAAAGGAACGGAATGTTTGCAAATAAATTTTTCACAAACTATGTCACTAGCTTAGTGTTCCATGTTCGTAACACAGAAAGTGTTTTGGTCACATGGTTTATTTCTGTGTACCAGCATGTCATGTCCTATCGATTCAGTATTCTCTTGTTACTTATAGGAAGCTGTCTGATTTTCGACGGTTTTCCAACACGATTTTCGTTACATAACTTGTCTAGTCAAAGCACTACATATAACTCGTCCGCAGAACGTGATGCGATTCTTCAGTAAAATGAATCGTTCGCGCACGTACCATGCAAGTGTGTATATGTTGGGAAGGTACTAGTTTAAATAGAGCAAGCTTAAGGAAATGATGTATACAGAATCCTTCGGGATATAAAGTACAAGCGGTCCCCGGTTGACGTTTGAGAAATAGACATGAGCAAATTGTGACACAGAATTATTCACTTTTTATATAAACGTTCCCGTTGAGGATGAAAGTTTTAAACCGACCTCTCCTTTTTCTGTCCCCTCTTTATGTTCGCATCTCTCTTCTCGACTGTAACAATATGATCCTACAGGACGTCTCATTCATAATATTTGCGAATATTATACAATTGCATCTTTCTCATAATGAAATTAAGTTCAAATTTTTGTGTTTATTTCTATCGACGAGAATATTCAATCGAAACTTAAAGCTAGTCTATAAATTATAATATTGATTTACTTTATCTAAAAATAAAAAAACAATTAACAAAATTCACGACGGATGTAAACGTTGTAATTGAAAAAGGATTAAATAAAATTTTAAAGCCCCTCGACTAAAAGGAGGTAAGTAACCAAAGAAAATCCGTCGGGGGCTGCCATTCGCTGCCCTGAATTGAGAATTGGAAAATATCAATTGAAGACTACAATTATTTACGTACCTAACGTGATTTCAATCAGTCACATACTCTAAAATTGTAATATTTTAGTTCAATTCAGGGCAGTGAATGGTAGCCCTCGACGGATTTTCTTTGGTTACTTACTTACGTCCTTATAGTCGTGGGGTTTTAAAATTTTATTTAATCCTTTTTCAAGTACAAAAGTACAACGTTTACATCCGTCGAGGGTTTTTTCAAAATGTTCAATTTGGTTTTTAAGTCTGTTTACCTTTTAGAGATTTCTTGCATTAAGAACCATTGCAAATGACTCACAAACTCTTTACAGAAAACCGCATCTGAATTGATCAAACCGTTTTTGAGATAAATAGCGGGCAGCGGCATTGGGTGCACACACAAACAAATAAACAAACCATCTCTCACCCTAAACGCATATATCTTCTCCGTTCCGTCGTGGGTTCATATGTATCTCGTACGTAAATGCAGTTATATTATACGAGTGCCAGCCAGTTCCACAGTCAGTTGAGTCATAATAGCATTACGTAAAAGATACATACTACGTTTTTTGCACGTACCTCTTATAAAATAGTTGATTTTTACATTATGATAAGTTGATTTGCTATATTTTTAACAGTTCACGTTTTGCCATACTGGCTTTTATTAGTACTGTTCAACGCCTACTCTGGTTTCTGTTGCTTATATGGAATTGAATGACAACTGACAGAGATATCACTCTTGTTTTACTTTACGCACTAGTGCGAAAAAGGGTCATTTTACATACAGGCATGAAAAACAACTATTTTATAGGGGGTAGTGTAAAAAGTATATTATCTATATACATCGTAGACGTCTCGAAATGCAATATCTAAAGAGTCAAATTTTTTATCGGTTAAATTTTAAAAACGAATGTAACATTAACTGACACATTTTCTTGGAACGCCCTTGTTGACAATCTATCTGTAAAACTAACTGAAAGTGTTTTTGCCCTTCGAGTCATTAAAAATAGCTGTTTTGACTCTAAAGTTCGCTTATCTGTCTATTATACATATTTTTATCAGCTGGTGAAATATGGTATTGTTAGCTGGGGTTATTGTGCAGATATCAAACAAATTTCTTGCTTCAAAAAAAGGCAATTGGTGTCATTTTTAATCTCGATTTTCGTGCCAGTTGCAAACAAACTTTTATTGATAAATGTATTTACTTTATTTAATAATAGTGCCGAATATCATGCACTAAAAATGTTTATTAAGTTGCCTCATTATATGAAAAATCTGGAATTAAATAAATTTAAAAAAGAAATTAAGGCAACTTTACTTACTCAATGTCTATAATATATAATATTGATGATTTTCGAATTTAATTATGTATTTTACCAATTTGTATTCGTTAGATATTTATTATTTTGTATGTTGATTGAGATTTTGGTGTTTTGACGTATCCACTTGTAAAGAGTACCTAATGATAATAAATACTATTCTATTCTATTCATGTATTCGTCTTCAAGGCGACTTAGTTGAAAAAGATATTATTTAAGTAAAATAAGTATTGCCCGTTATTGTTATAAATTGTGTTGAATTTAATGTTAAATAACATTTCTTTGTAAACTGACATTTCTGCGCTTCAAACAATTAATTATCAATTGTTTTATTATTTTAATGGGACTCCAAGCGTTTGCAGTTGTATCTGGAAGGCTTTTAAAATTACGGATTTTTAAGGTGCACCCAATGAAAACATTTATTTGGGGGGTTTGTTTATTTCAATAACAGTACGTGCGATTCTATACATACTACAATAATCAAAACACTTTTGAACAATGCGCACACCTATATTACTTAACCGTATCAAGGACCCAATAATAGAAGAACAAACGTGGTGATACCCATCTCCTACGTTCTCCAAATGTCACAGTCATCTAGAGTCGAGGTTCATTTTTTCTTTTGTAGTTTCGCATTCAGAAACTTTATTATGAAATGAAATATAAAGAAGAACTGTAGTTAGTGCATATTAAAATAATCTACAATGCCTCGACTTTTTGTTGGAATGAACTCAACTTTCTTTTTGATGAAGGCTGATTCATGACGAGATTCACTAAATCGTTCGTGATTTCATAATATTCAAAAGACGCAGAGAATAATAAAAGTTAATGGATATGCACACATTCTTTGTTTTAATTAACACCGAATTATCACAATCATTGAAATACTGTTATTATAGTTTCACAGTGCTGAAAGATATGCCATTATACAGTAGAATATTTTAAGTCGAAAACCCCCAAAACTTGAAAAAAAGTTTTTCCCCTTCCCTTCAAGCCACAAAACCTCTATTACTCGAAATCTCAACCCTCTATAGGTCGAAATAATCAGTAAGTTCCTACAAGCCATTTCAGTACACATTTTCCCTCCATAACTGGAAAAAATAAATTGGACCTCTGTATTTCGATCATAACAACTCAAAATTAGTTAGAATGAATCGTAACCTCTATAGGTCGAATATTTCCTTACAAAATACACCTGAGTCGAAATACTTCATAAGTCAGAAACTTTATAACTCTGGCGTCTCCTTAAGGTTAGACTTACAGAGGTTCTACTGTACTATCATCATCAGGGTTTTTGATAGGTATAAATTATAAATTAAATACAATTAATACAGTTATGAAAACTCGAAAACCTACCCTTTATTGGAAGCGTAAATAGACTTTTTTGTATCAAAAAAATTGGTTGTCTGTAAAGTCGGTTTACGGACGATAGTTTTACGTGATAACGTATTCCGTAATACATAACCTAAATTCTACATATAATAATTATAATAATTCGAATCTATGATATTGCATCTTTCGCTTCAAATTTAGGTTAATTTTATGTATTAAAATACTCTCCACCTATAATAATAATTGTTTTTTTTAACTTTCTTTCTTTCGTATTTATTTTAAGTCTCAAAGATTAATTGTCATAATATTTTGAAAACAATTGTTTCACTGTTTATATAAAATTCCAAAACCTACTTACAATATTTAAGTATTTTCATACGTCAAAAAATTGATTTTTATAATGATAAAATTTGTATGAAAACGATTTTTTCGAGAGTTGAGACCTAGCTAAAACGATTTTTTGCCCCCCAAAATCCCTTTTCAGTAAATTTCATCCAAATCGTTAGGGCCGTTTTCGAGAAAAGCACGCACAGGGTCAGGCGGAACGTTAGGAACGTTACACTTTTTCGTGCATGCAACCGGTGTTTCATCAATTTATAAGATTGGTGATTCATCAATTTATAAGACGTTATCACGTCAAAAAGGTACAACGTACTAGAAAAAAGTAAAAATATAAAAAGAAACCAGATATTGTCCCTAGAAGAATACTTTTCTCAGACAGTTGTAAAAGTTACCTATTTTATATTTAGTATTAAAATATAGCTAAGCAAAGTGTAAATTTCAAACACACAATGTTTTGTTCCGAGAAATGCATATATTGAAATGATGACAAATATTGTCACTAATAATTCATATGGAAATTATAATTTTTAGTTTAGTCTTGCGCATTTGGTCTTGGTCTTTACTCGGTCTTGGTCTTGTTCTTGCATACTCGGTCTTCGTATTGCTAGTGTAAGTACGGTCTTGGTCTTGGACTTGCGAAAATGCAAGACCAAGACCAAGACCGATTTTGCTCATCACTAAAATCAGTATGGTTCAAAATTACGCAATTTCAATTGACGCGAAAAAAATGCAAAATAATTTTTTTAAAGAAATGTGGGATCAGCTAAATAACAGACTGAAATGCGGAAGTGAGACCTCTATAGAAAAAAGTGTAATAAAAGTAAAAACAAGCAAAATATACGTATGTACAATGTACGCAAGAGAAGAAATGCAATTTCCGAATATAAGATGCTTGTGTATAAAATCGGTTATGCCTGTAAACTCAAATCACCGATGTAAATACGCTCATCCTTGTATAAACACTTATCGGATGAAGAAGACGCCATGATAGGCATGGTAAACTTCCGGTAACAAATAATGCTCAAATTATAAATGAAAATGCAGGTAAGCGTTCGCGTGAAAATGTTTTCAAACGGTTTCATTTAACTTTCCGTATATTTGTTAACTAGCGGTCCCGAGCGGTTTCAGCCGGGTGCAAAAGAATGAATGGAGGAAGGGACTACGCACGTTCATCTTAGTTTACCGAGATAAATGTTGTGTTCAAATTTCATGGTGATCGGAGTTACCGTTCAAAAGTTTTTGTCGGACGGACAAATTTTGAGTTATATTTTGCAACATTTTTCATTGATGCTCCGCTCCTATTGGTCGTAGCGTGATATTATATAGCCTATAGTCTTTCTCGATAAATGGACTATTTAAAAAAAAAATTCAATACGAACCAGTAGTTCCTGAGAGTAGCGCGTTCAACCAACCAAACAAACAAACTCTTCAGCTTTATATATTAGTATAGAAGTATAGATTTATTCGTTTCAAATCTTTCGACCGATTTTTCACACTCTTCCTGTAAGCCGATTGAGTTAAAATTTTGCACACATGCGTACCTAATTCCGATGACCATAGCCTTGAAATAATGAGGAACTGAGATAGTTGAAAAGGATCATAAATATTATCCAATAAAAAGGACTAAGCAAATAAAGCACACAAAAAATTAACAAATAAAAGAGTTAAAAAAGTTTTTAAGTTTAACGGTTTCATTGTGCAATCGATAATGTACTAAAATCTAGAACAGGGGTCAGAAAATGGTGGACCGCGGTCCGGATCCGGATCGCCGACCTATTTTGTGCGGACCCAGAAGAATCTAAGAATATCGGAAGTTCTTTGTCAAGAATTTTGGATAAAATTTGTGTGTGGTAATAAATACCAAACGGACCGCGACAGATCTATAATTTTTTAGACGGACCCACAATGAAACTAATTGATCCTTGATCTAGAATATAACTATGGATCAGAACTATTTGATCAGACTAAAAGTAAAGCGTGAGGCATTTAGTAGAAACCTTTCTTTTGTTGGAGATCAGAAATCATATCTGGCTTTCGATTTTATCAAAGCACCGGATTGCTGGATTCACAATTATTTTCTATATTCTAGTATATCATTGAAGGTACAATAAAGCCTTTTAATTTAAAGTTTTTTACTTATATTTAAATATTTTAAAACTGATGCACTCAGCTTACTTGAGTAGTATATATTTTATGTAATTACTTGACAGCAGTTTTAGATATTTAAGTATAGTAAGTAAATTCATGCATTTCAACGTGGGAATCTACGATTTCATTAATTAACTTTACAAATTTTCTGATATTTCTCAAATTAAAATTATTCCAAGTTGACTTTGTAAAAAGTTAGTTTGATCCGGCTGAAATAAAAATAAAACATATGCTCATTTTTCTTATCGTTCTATATTCATGTACAAAACTTCCGCGGTTTACTATTTCCTCTTTGTGATAATTTTGCGATTTGATGTCAACAAAATATGTTGTCCAACTCACGTGTAAAGAGAATTGAAAGGGGCCTAAAATCGAACCCCGAGGCGTATGAAAAGCGGAAAATCCGAAGAAGGCGGTTCGTGCTGGAATACGACGAACGAGTTTTCGAACGGAAACCGTAGACAAGCGGCTATTGCAACTCGTTCTTACTACAATTTTGTTGCGGGAATTACTGTCAGAACTGAAGAGTTATATCGTTCAGAGATAATAGTGTTCTCCATTGACACTTAAAATAACTAGTAGCGATTCAGACTAAAATAAACCAATACATAAAAATGAATAATATAAGAGCCAGTGGCCGGCTACCAGTATGTAATTGACCAGACCTTAATTTTTACACAGTGAGTCTCCTATACCTACCATACATGGGGTAGGGACTCACTAAGCCCAGCGTGGCCGCCGCGGCCCGTGCTCAGGTGCGACAGGTACAAAATTTGACTAATTTCAAAAGTATTTGGCCACGTCTGCCATTTGTAAATTTATTAATATCTATACCTATATTTAAAACACAACTAGTTAGGTATTATTATTATTGAAAAAAAAAAAAAAAACAATGGCAGACCATTATCGCGCGTCAAACACCGTGGCTGACAATTTTTAAAGTAATAAAGAAAATAAAATTTCTGATATCGCGTGAGGTGACGCGGGTAATGGCTGGTATTCAATATGATTCTTGCTATTCATCGCCTTCGTCACTTAATTAGTTTATTTCCGACAGATCTACAAAACAAAAGGACAGCTGATTTTTTTTAATTTTCAAAATATTCCGGGAACTATAAAGTTTAGAAAAAAATTTTTTTAACGAAACTCTCTTGAAATAATAAATAGAATAATAGGTAAGCCGTGGTGAAAAGTATACCTTTAAAAATTTCATATTTTTTGGTACCTTGAAAATTAACTGCCACGATGTTTGACGGCGCGATAATGGTCTGCCATTGTTATTTTTCAATAATAATAATAAAATATTATTAAATTTCCAGATAGCAGACGTGGTCAAATACTTTTGAAGTTAGTCAAATTTTGTACCTGCCGCACCTGAGCACGGGCCGCGGCGGCCACGCTAGGCTTAATGAGTCCCCACCCCATGTATGGTAGGTACTCACTGTGTGAAAATTCAGGTCTGGTCAATTACATATTGGTAGCCGGCCACTGGCTCTTATACCAAAATGTCTGTTTGTTCGGAGCCTATGTGTTCCTAATACCATTCATAAGATCGATTCAATCGATCAATTTTTATGTGAGCAGGATCTATTTAAAACTACTATGCTCTTCATAATATGGAGAAATAAGTATACAGTTCACAATCTAAGGTCATTGTCAAGTCATATTTTGTGACAATAATTTCTGCAACTGAGCATCGTATTAAAGCTTTCGGCAATAATCAGCTTTCGTAAGTCGATCACGAGTATTCAGTAACAGCTTATGTTTAACCAGTGCAACGAGAGTGGCAAAATATAGTACCTAATTATATTATTTTTATATATATTCATAAAAAGCAAAAAAAAGAAGAATGAATTAGAAATTAAACTGGCAATACACCAAACATTTTAATTAAACTAGAAAATAACTAAATGTGAACATCGCTAGGTTTGTAACTCGTTAGGCTGTTATTTTCTTTCCATTTTTAATTATAAAAGATCGCGCACATTTGTCAAGCATAAACCTGCACGACCAGCACAGCACAGAGCAAAAATGCCTGTCCGTGAAGGTACTCGTAGCGCACATTAGACCAGCATCTGCAGCAACAGCCTTCATTCGGTCGCCTGGAATTTCTCTCTAGCCGCAGCCGGGCTGGACCGATCTACTGTGCTAATGATATGTCATTTTTACCCACGACGGAACGACGAAGGTATATGCGTTTAGTATAAGAGATTGTTTGTTTGTTAGTTTGTTTGTTTGTGTACTCGAATGTCGCCATTTATCTGGAAAACGGTTTGATCAATTCAGATGCGGTTTTCCGTAAATGGTTTATAATTCATCTGCGATGGTTCTTAGATAGATATTACAATGGTAACGCCCCAGGGGGCGCTGCACTGCACAAAAAATTAATCGCAAAAACCATAACAAACGTGCTATGCATGAACAGATCTAACAAGCGTCCGTTACTAGTGTTTTTTTTAGCAATACACTTGAACATTTATTAAAAACACAATTATGAGCACTCTCGCACATAACGCGATTCAACAGCAAAACTATCAGATATAGCTACACTGTGCACGCTAGTTCGGCTAGAACATCTGAACACACTTTTACAAAATCTCTTAAAAGTTTAAAATAAAACAAAATTATTACATTTTGAAAAAAACCACGATGAATGTAAATGTTGTAATAGAAAAAGAATTAAATAATATTCTAAAAAAATCCCCCGACTTAACGCAGGTAAGTAAGCAAAGAAAATCCGTCGGGGGCAGCCATTCGCTGCCCTGCAATGAACTAAAATATTGCAATTTTAGAGTATGTGGCTGACTGAAATCACGTTTGGTACGTAAATAACTGCTGTCTAATTTATATTCTTCTATTCTTAATTCAGGACAGCGAATGGCAGCCCCCGACGGATTTTCTTTGCCTGCGTTAAGTCCGGGGATTTTTTTTTAGAATTTTATTTAATTCTTTTTCTCTTACATTTACATTCGTCGTGAGTTTTTTCAAAATTTTCAATTTTGTCATTCATTAAGTTGCATTGATGCAACTACTTGAAAACTGTAAAATGTCTACCGGACATTACGAAACCTGCACTAAAAACTGCTGGTTTGTGCTGGTCTAGTGTGCGACAATGTTTTCGTTGCTGATTTGTCCTGTGCTGATCGTACAGGTTTATATTTGAAAAGTGTGTGCGGTCTTTTATACATATTTAACACGCCAGTTATTACGGAATACGCTTTGAACGATGACCTACTAAGCTTCGGAAAGTCGAGCTGTTAATGAATAGACCTCCCGATCAATCACACTCATGAATACACTAGATTAGAACAACAGCATTAACGCTTGCACGATAAGAGCATATCAACAGGTATTTTTTTTAGTTTTTATTTCTCATCAATGAGAATTAAAAGTAAAAATACTGTCGTTGGTGCGTATTTTTGTAAAGAAACAGACAATTACCTACACAACGGAAAACCTTGGATAATTCGATTGAATATAGTTTGCATTGCTCCTTAGAGATAAAATCTGGTAACTATAAAATTATTATTACCTAGTATCTTCTGGAATCTATGTTGGTGAATATTAGGATAATACAATGGGCTCTTTGTAGGTCTAAGTGAATCAAGATTTTTATGCTCGACGAACTAACTTAAGACAAACTGATCATGAACTTTATTTGGTGAAGTTTCGCCCTATAAAATCATGGACAATATTTAGCAAATTTCAGTGTTAAATTTTTCAACTTAATCTAAAAAAATGTTTAAAATAGTTTTAAAATTCTTCCAAAACAATATACAGTGTAAACTCCATTTAACGTCACTCGATTAAATGACAAACTTCTTAAAACGTCGAAATTACTTAACTCTAGTTGGTTTAACTTGTTGCTCATACAATGATACATTCTAAATAACAACACACCCACTCTAAATAACGACAACAATACGTCATCATTAAGCAGTAAACAGTACTTGTTTGTTATTTTGTTGTATGAATGTTTGTTGGTCAGTTGTAAATTTTATATATTATAAGTAAATAATATTATAGTAAAAAAATATTAATGGATTATTTCTTCTCCCCGTTTAACGACAACTCTCAATAACGCCACAAAGTCCCTTGAGTGTCGCTAAATAGAGTTTACATTGTATCTGAAAATGTTGATTCATTGTTTCGTTCGACCATTTTTCTAGAAAAATAGTACTGTTCAATCAGTAACAATCTCTGTGTGCAAAAATTGAAGCTAATATAAATTATCTTGTTCAAATGTTTCGAAAATATCTCAATCAATAATAAAAATCCGTTCTTTACAATGCGCGGAACATTATTTTGGATGTCTTACATAAAAAAATAATCCCATTAATCTGGTTCAATAAAGTCGAGAAAAGCAAATTCTAAAATAATTATTTCGAAAATTAAAATATGACGAACGTTCCGCACCAACTGCATTGACGACAAGAAGACTCGAGGAGAGCTGAGACTTTAGAGAGTTGTCCAACTCCTTCGGAAGGAGAGTTGTGGCGGAAAGCGAAACGGATGGAAATACAGCGCTGACATGAACCTTAAAGAGAAGAGTGGAAATGGGAGAAGAGAGAAAAACGGGTGATATATAATATCAGCTGAATGGTACGAGCATTGCGTAACATACCGGGTGAGCTGTTTCTATCTAAACCCGCATAAAATAGTAACCCATATCTGAAATTTCAAAATTTAAATAGAGAGTTAAGTTAAGATAAAGTTCCTTTCAAAACCGACAGTAAAGGCCGCTGCACACGACGCTGGATTTGCCGCTAGATTCCTTGCTAAATTTGACTACTAGTTTTCTAGCGCTGGTTTTCTTAATTGCTTTTATGCGCTCGCTTCACACGAGACGTCTCTTCAAGCTTGCTTTGTGGATGAATCTGGTGCGCGCGCAGCGACAGTTCAAATATAAAACAGAGTAAAACGTGTCTGTTGAATGACGCCATGTTGGTTTGTGGGCGTTTGTTCATGTCGCCCACGTGACAATATACTGTTTCCTGGTTGGTTCTTGCTCAGAGCAAGCAGAGGACCTATCAAGAAAAATAGCCCCTGTTCTAATGGTAAAATCTATCTTGTTAGCTAGCAGCCGAGCCCGCAGTAACGTCATTTCCAGCCTCGTAGCCGGCCTGCCGGCCAAAAGAAGTACAAGCAGTGTTTCACGCCTCGTGTGCAGCGGCCTTAACGCGAGCGAAATCGCAGGTAAAGGCTCTACAAGTCAACACGCATTCCTTGAATCAAAAACTAAATAAACTAAATATAAATTGTCTAAGATCTATCGTCCTACTATAAACCAAACTGGGTGGTGCCAGCTAAAGCGATTATTTTACCATACAAATACTGCGCGTTCGGCATTTATCATGTACTTCATAAATTCAGCAATTTCAACAATGACTCTCATAGGATTCCGCAGTCAAATGGCAAAAAACGGAACCTTTATAATTTCGACATGTCCGTCCATCCGTTCTTGTATCTGTCTGTCCATATGTCACAATCTTATAACTCCGCCATCTTTCCATCGACTAGGATGAAATTTTACAGACAGGTGTCATATGTGAATAACCAACCAATTGTGTAAAAAAATACCAAAAATAATTAGAGATAGCTTTCCATACAGAGAACTGAGGGATAAAAATTAGTTTTCTCGAGCGCTTCATTACATGGGATGTCGTTGAATAAGTCTTTAAAACTGCATAAAATTTCTTATGTGAATATTATCCGAGATAACTTTGCAAACATATGATTAAAAAATCTGGAAAAAACAAGAGAGTCGCACTGTGTTATTATTTTCAACGAAAATTATTTTGAACATGATCTAATATTAGTATTGTTCATATAACTGTCATAATATGTATTTCTATTAATATTGCGGAGATAAGAACCAAGGTTGTATCAGCTTTCAAAAAAATTCCGTCCGATGTCACTAGTGCACAAGTCAATATTTATAGGCACTACTTGGTTTATGGAAGCAGATTTGTCCTTACAGTATTTTTTATATGGCTGTCATATTTCTATTAATATAACGGAGACAAGAACCACGATTCTATACAAAGTGATTTTAATAATGCAAATAAATACTCAACTTCTTTTAAATTAATAATAATCTACAAAACAGTATCGACATATTGCAATGACGCATTTCTAGGTTAGGGTACCCATAAATAGTCCATAAATACACCATACGAGCACAACGGAACCCTATCATGTGTGTGCCCAACACACGCTTGGCCTGTTTTTATTTACGTAAACACGCTGAATAAAATATCAGTGTTGTTGACGGTAAACTACATGGTAACTGATTAGCAAGAACACTTCATTTTTATAGCACGAGAAATCGACACTGCAGTTTGTTTTGCAATTGTTATGCTACCATTCCAATACCACAGGTGGGAAATGGTACTTATTTAAGTAAAAAAAAAATTTCCCCAAGTCTAAAAAACATATTTTTGGAAAAAGTCTCTTTGTCAGTGTGCCTGTTAGCATGAAACAGGTCATACGGATGATCGGATTGAAACCAATTATTTTTTTTAATATAATATGGTTTATTGGCCTCTACATCTTCTGACATAGGTACTCAGTCATGTCAATACGGAAACCAAATTTTGGTAAGATGTTTGACGCGTAAATATGAAGAGCTGTATTGATTTTGAAAAAAGTGTATGCTAACGTTGTTTTTTTTATTATAATGGTATATTTTATGTAAGTCTATTCATTTTTGCAATACAGTTTTGTGAATAATTTTTTTTTTGAAACTTAAATTTCAAACAGCGGCGTAACTATACCGTTTGGGGTCCGTGCCAAATTTTATTAAATGTTGTAATAATATATGTTATAGGATCCTCCTGTGCTCGCGGCCATCTAGGGCAGAGGGCCTGTGGCATTTTGATCGTCTTTCCACCCTACTGTTACGCCACTGGTTTCAGAAATATTTAAAAATTTCTTTTGTTTTGAAGATATGAATTAGTTAGGTGGCTGGCTAACATTTTTTGGTAAAGTCTTACATGTGAAACCATATATCGAAAAGCAAATAGGTATCATATTTACTACTAGCCGTTACCCGCGTCATCGATCGCGTTAACAGAAATTTTGTTTTATTTATTACAATATGTCAACTGTTAGTATTTTTGAAGTCGGAATGATCCCGTCGCACATTTTTTTTTTCTTAAAAATCTATTAAAGTGTGTAGGTGACCCATAGCATCGAGAAAATATACGGTATAATCTCAGTCTTGTTTCGTCCCATCGAGAGAGCCTCGGTGTCTTTATAGCTCAGAACGAAAAAAATGGGATCTTTTGTTGGGACAGTCGATAGGTCGAAGCATCGATGATGGAAAGCGATAGCAATCTGTTGACTGCGTTTAGACACGGTTCAATAAACACTCAATGACCGACCAACCGCCAATATAAAGCCAACACAATATTGCGTTATCTCAGTGATAGCCGACTGATTTTCTAGCATGCATGCGTCAGCGGATGAGAGGAGCCTCTATTTTTCGAAATCTCAGCAAGAAAATCAAATGAAATTGTCGCGTATTATCCTCCAAATGTTATGCTATATTAACAGGCTTATATTATTAGCATCACGTGTACCTATATTGTATGTATGTAAAAAAATCATGCAACTCCATTTCGTTTTTTTTTATATTTATCAGTCATTGAAATTGAACGATTTTGAACCAATACTGGCAAAACATGAATTTTAGAGAATTTATGATTATGATTTTTGAATGAATGGGCCTATTTATAAACTAATTTCATAGCCCATCTTTCTTATCCATTGTAATTACTTGCATACGACATGAAACGTATAATAAAAATACAAATTAGTAATAATACTATCAGTCAATTTCGTTTAAAGCATCAAAATATCGATTGACCATAAACTTATTAATATGACTATTTTCAATGAGTCCAAACATCGGAGTGCAAAACATGTGCATAAAAAAGTCTCGTTAGGTATCTGTCTGTGTGTACCCACTAATTTCGATAACTACTAAATTAATTTTGAATGCGGTTTTTGTTCTTTATTTATTGAGAATTTTTAGGTTTATAAAACCTGTCCAGCCCAATTCCCTCCAGATGGAAATCGGAATTCGTTATACCGGAGAAATTTGACTGAGATTTTTATTTCTCGATAGCTAAATTCAAAAGAAAGGTCTATATTAGCTGCTCGACCCGGTTTCACCCAGGTGAGAATCGAATTGATTCTGAGTTGGTCTGAAATTAAATTAATTAAATGATAAAAACGGGGTGAAATATAAACAATTGGAGCACAGAAATAGTTCAAGAAATACACGGCGCGAAATTCATATTATATACAATTTGACGTTGGGTAACGACAAAATTGACATTAAATTTCCAAATCTTCTTGGTTTCCGGGCTTGTATGCCGTGGTTCATTGGTATTTTTACCAGACGTTTCGTCTACAACTGCGGTAGACATTATCAAAGGATATGTGGTAGCGGGCGAAGTGTCCTTCTATGCTACAACGCTGTTTTCAGATGGTCTAGTTCCGACTGGAGATATTTGGGTTCACAAATTCTAGTTGCAACTAAAATTTGTGAACCCAAATATCTCCAGTCTGGTAAAAATACTAATGGACCACGGCATACAAGCCCTGACATTGACACCCTGACATTACATTTGTTTGTAACGGTAAATCACCGAGTTGCCCCTTCGCGAAATTTACAAAACGCGCCTAAGTTTTACTTAAAAAAAAACTACCTACAAAATTTTAATCGGTAGAAACTCATGTTTATGTTCATGAACTGAAAAGCTTTTGTGTAATCAAAACAATCTGCAATATCTATAAAAACAATTGACAGTAGGGCGTTTGATGCATTTATTTTTTCTACATTCGAGAAAGACGGTAATACACGCCCGTATAGCCGATTTGAAATGTTAATGACCCCTATATGCATGTTTTTGTTTTTATATCGGCACATTTTATCGATTTGAGCCGATGTTGTTTTTGCAAAACAAATGGGTAAATACATTAAGCGCACAAGAACACAGACGCGACCGCCACTTTGTGATGTTCGCTTGTTTTTTTTTTCTTTCGGTAGGTATACAGAGTGGTTATTAAAAAAAGATAAATTCCAACCCTGATCTTTCTTAAATGATAGATATTGGTAAAAATGTATTTGAAATTGAGAGAACGCATGATATGAAAAATAAATATCTATTATTTTGTGATTAATTATTATTATAGTTTCATTTTTATTTTCCAAAACTCAATTTAACTGAATAGGTCAGCTTTGTGTAGCGTGAAAATGAAATAGAAGTTCAAATTTGTGTTCACAAAAAAAAATGAACTGCCATTTGCAAACTATTTTTTGAAACAACCATTTATATTAGCTTTCCAATGCATTGTCTGTATGTAACAGTCTAGCAGATGAACGTTACTTCTAACTTTTTCAAGTAAAGTACATAGAATAATGGAATTTACCAAAGAGCTGCAAAGCAACGTAGCCAAACATATCGTTTTTTAATCTAGTGATGACACAGGGTTGTTGTAAGTTCTATTTACATTCATACGCATTTTAAAATTTTGTATTTTTAATTTTTCAGAATGAATTACTGTTGAAACCATATTATTTTAAGAGTACTAGTGGTTGCCCAGTGGTCGAAATTCGACCGTAATTCATTAATTTTTTAAGTTTGAATGTTATTGAGGTTCTTGTATATGGATTTCTCCGGAATCGTTTTTACCTGTGTTAATTCGTACATATTTATCTGTAAACAAGACCGAAGTCTATTACATAGTCATTTATAGGTTAAAATAAAGTACAACGTTAAAAATTCGTTTATACTATAGCAACTTTTTAACAGCAGATATTTTTTTAAAGCAGAATTAAATTTTTTGCGCGTATTTATATTTTTAAAATCATTCGGGAGTTTATTATGCACTCGTATCATGGCGTTGGTGATACCACGATTTACAACTGTTAACGAGCTGGTGTTTATTTTTAATTTTTCCTTATTTCTTGTATCGTATTCATGATTGTAGATATTATTTCCAAAAAATTCTGGGTTGTTCTTGACGAATTTGCTACTCTCTAAAATGTAGAGATCATAGATAGTTAATATTTGTAATCTTTGAAAGAGGGGCTTGCAGTGCTCTCGTGGTGCCACTCCCGCCATGAGACGAATGCATCTTTTTTGAAGAATTAGAATTTTTTGCGTGTCAGACTGAAACAGGGTTTGTATATTTAAGGCCGCATAACTATATTTCAGAAATCTTATCATATACAGGGTGTTTGGCACATGAACCGACACAATTTTTTGGGGGGTTCTCGTGGTCATTGTGATCATTTTAACCCCAATGACTTTTGCCCTAAGTGTCATGGTTATCGAGATACGATTTTTTTAAGTTATTTTCGAAAATTGGCCTAAAAATTGTCTTCAAAAAATCGTAACCTGTTTGTTTTTGGTACTAGAGACACGAAAATACATTTATTGAGTTCTTGAATGATTCCTTGTTCTAAATGAATCATAATTTTATGCAAATAGTATCAGGAAAAAGACCCTATGAACTTTTAAAGTGCCTGTATTAATAAAGACCAGTAGAAAAAATAATTTAAAAAAAATTAACGGGTATTTAGAAATTAGTCATTGGGGTTAAAATGATCACAATGACCACGAAAACCCCCAAAAAAATTGTGTCGGTTCATGTGCCAAACACTCTGTATATGGCTTTGTTCAATTTTGGGACTAAATTTTCGATGTGCTTTTTTCAGTTAAGACTGCTGTCTATGTTTATTCCCAAGAATTTTACACAACTTTTTATTTGTATTTTGTTATCTGAGATGTTGATGTTCTGTGGCATATTAAAGTATTTCCCAAATTTTATTATTTCTGTTTTTGCGTGAGTCATTTTCAGACTATTTTTGTTAAACCAGTTGTTGAGGTCATCTTTGCATACTTTCATTCTGTCAATTAATGACGCTTGATCTCTCTCCTCACATATGACAGCAGTGTCATCAGCAAAGAGAAACATTTTTTCTTTTATAGAATTAGTCATTTATAAATAAAATGAATAAAATTGGACCAAGGATGCTCCCTTGTGGAACTCCTCTACTGTTCATTCGCCATGTGGAATAGTAATCCTGTATTTTGTGATTGTTACAAGTTTTTATTCTGACACATTGTTCTCTGTCTGTCATATTATATGAGGAGATGAGGTCAAGTGCCTTGCCCCTGATCCAATATTTTTCAATTTTTTTTAATAACAGATCTTTGTTAACACAATCAAATGCTTTGCTTAAATCTAAAAATAGCATTTATGCTGGTATTTTATTTTGCCATGCATTTTAAATGTTTTCTAAAACTCTAAAAATGACTTTATTTATCGACCCCCCTTTTATGTAGGTATCCATTTTGTGACTCATTTATTATTTTGTATTTATATAAATAGTTTGTTAATCTGTCTTGTATATCGTACTAAAATAATTATATATTATGCACTTCCCCTCATTAATGCGAAGAGAACGATGTCTTAACACACTCAAAAATATCCTGTGCACTCTTTATCTCAAATCCTTTCACCTCGCTTAAAAGCGGTTACGTCGCCCCCGACGCTATTTTTAAAACTAGGTACGGGTAAACGTCAAATCACACGTACAGTCCATACAGCTAAACCAATTTTATAAATTTTTTTTCGATTATAACTCGCTTAATTAAAGTCAGATCGATTCGAAAAGGAAAAAGGAGACATTTTTACGTAAGTACAAACATTTTTAACTTCCCGCTTTAAAAAAAAAAAAAAATTTTTTTTTTTTTCAAAAATCGGGAAGTTATTGGTTTCACCCCGATTTTCGAAAATCGAGTTTTCGCCAGATCTCGACGTTTTGAGGTCCTAGGAGGCTATTAAAACTATTTTGGCGATGATGTCCGTAGGGCTGTATGTATGTGTGTGTGTGTGTGTGTGTGTGTGTATGTATGTATGTAAACCTTTTATATCTTTTGAACGGAGTGCCCGACTGAAACGCGGTTTGCGGCATCTGACGTGATCTTGGTGAACTTAGACTTCCTGAAAATTTGAAACGATTCGGCCCAAAAAATTTTGAGAAATCTTAAAAAAACAAGTTTCAAAATTTTTTAAAAAATTGTTTTTGTAAAAAATTTTCTAAACTACTTAACCGATTAATTCCAAAAACTAATCAGCTCTTCTCCTTAACAAACTGCGTCGATTTCCGCAAACCGCATCAAAATCGGTTCATTTGTTCACGAGAAACCGTGAACGAAAAAATCGTAAAAAAGTGTTTTTTTAAAATGACTCTTAAAATTGTTATCAGATTGATTTTTTTGTAATAAATTACTTTTTTAAGCTAAAAAAACTGCGTCGATCGCCGCAAACCATATCAAAATTGGTTCATTTGTTCATGAGATAACGTGAACGAAAAATTAGGATAAAAGTAATTTTTTAAAATTACTCGTAAAATTCTTATCAAATCGATTTATTTGTAATAATTTACTTTCTTAGGTTAAAAAAACTGCGTCGATTGCAGCAAACCGCATCAAAATCGGCTCATTTGTTCACGATATATCGTGAACGAAAAATTTTTAAAAAGTGTTTTTTTTTAAATTGCTCGTAAAATTCCTGAGATCGATTTTTCTGTATTAAATTACTTTTTAAGGTTAAAAAATTGCGTCGACTGCCGCAAATCGCATCAAAATCGGTTCATTTGTTCATGAGATATCGTGAACGAAAATTTCGTAACAAAGTGTTTTTTTTTGAGCTCGAATTTGATATATTTTTGAGCGTTTTGAACTCGAAAATAGCGGGAAGTTACAGGGATGGCCTGCAGGGTCAAACTACTTTTCAAATTTTTTTTTTACAATCTTTCTAGCTGCAACTTAAATTGTATTAATTTAAGGTCAAAACGTCATGCAAATATGGCAACGGTCTCGAAAAATTTATACCGAATCGAACATTTTTTTTTTAAATATACAATCTTTTTTAAAAAAGGGTTTTTGCGATTACCAAAAAGATAGGTTAATGTAGACCAAAGTCCCGTTAACATTCCGTTATTACCCAATATTGATTATTTTATATGTTACAAGAATTTTGCGCCTTTTAATTTTTGAATTAACTGTATTCTTTAAATTGTTGCCATTTTTATTTTTTATTGATAATAATAAATAATGAATTTATCGGCTGAAAATAATATTTTTATGTTTGATTTTTCTCTACTCTGAAATCGGTCCTGTTTCTGTGTCGTTGTTTGATTTAACTCTTGTAACAAAACACCTTTACTTTTAGTTCAGAGAAAAAGCGGTGAGCGTTTCCCCTTTTGTTTCGAACTTCAAGTCTGTAAGTGCATTTTTCAATTATAGCTTATATTACATTAAGCTTTTCGCACTTCACTGTACTTAGGTTGGTGCTATTTTTTTCTCCTTTCAGTGACGCTCAATTTAATAAAATTCAATCAACTGCAGTTTGAGACAATTTCTTATTGACGTAGGTACATAGTCATGATCCATTATAATATTGTTGAAAAAATTCTTTATTTAAATTAAATGTGGATAAAAACGAATAGATTTGTTGAAAGATTTTTACGAAAATGTGTAGTTTGGATTTAAAATACGATAAAGAAAATATAGCAAATACAGCATTTGAAAAGGACATTACATTTAAACCTTGATGTCGATGCTGCGAGGATTTTTTTTGCACGCTTTAAGCATTAAAACGAACGAAAACGAGCCACTAGCGAGTTTTAACCATATATTTAATAGCTTCTATATTGCTAGTGACCGTAAGTGGAAGCGTAGCCCTTTCACAGCTTTAAAGTTCCATGTGCAAACTGACGCTGCAACTGACGCGCATGTTTGTCTCTGCTGCTCATATAGATTTAAATAGCAACTGACAGAGATTTACTATTAGATATGTAAAATCGAATTATTTTTGTTTGACTTTACGCACTAGTGCGAAAAAGCGTCATTTTACAACCACTATACAGGCATGAAGAGTAAAACAAAATAACCGTGATTTGCCAATTCAGATGCAATTTCCCTGTCAGTTTTCATTTAAAACTATGTGAGCAACAGAGACAGCAAAGTAGGTGGGATCTTCGTAAACGATTGAAATAGATTTCAATATGGCAGAACACTCGGTTAGCAGCTATATGCAATAAAAATCAGTTATTTTATGAGAAGTACGCGCAAAAAATTTAGCAGGTATGTAGGTATAACGAACGAAATGCAATTATCACTCGTGTGACTGTTAAGACTCGCTGGTCGCTTGTAACATAACGTCATATTTCATACATAAAAACTACGTTTACATTTTAGATACCTACGTAAACTATCATTTTTTAAAGATGTCATAATTTGTTCAAAATTTCATTAGCGTTCAAATTGAAAATGACACTATTTGTTCAAAAAACAACTGTTTTCCGGCTATTTCCATATAAATATTTTTTGAACATCTTACGACTCTGGAAACTTCGATTGAGGGAGAGAAAGTAAAGATCTACAACTATACAAAGTTTTAATATCTATGACTTATGAAGTACCTACACCTATTTAAAAATAAGAAACTTCGAAGAAGCATCTTTCGATTTCTTAAAAATGCAATAACACTAACAAGTTAATCTTTTAAATAATGATATCAAAACATTGTAGTTACCAGACTTATATCACGTATTAGAATTTAATTTTTAATTTTCGGAAGTGGTTTTACCAAATATATAACAAAACACGTTATCAAAAATTGATATGAAACTGCTAACAAAGGTCAATAAATATTTACAGTGGTAAATATATGAAACATTCAATAATAAAATAATAATTACTATATCAAATAAAATTCAGGATTGCCAAGTAGGTTGAGAAAACTCTAATCGTTCTATAATTGTTATAAAAAAAAATACGCACGTAAAAGATTAACAAATATTAAATAAAATAAATGTTGCTTTAAGAGAGACCTCCTTATTCAAAGTAAAAATTAAAATACTACATTTTTTGCACATAGATACTTATCTCCTAATAACTGCAGATCTTACCACTGGATTGGTAGTGCAAAAAAGGGTTATTTTACAAGCGCTATACAGGCCTGAAAAGCAGATATTTTATAGAGGGTCGTGCAAAAATATTACTAATTAATACCAAACAGCAAGCTTTACTTTTTATAATTATTCAGATCTAAAAATGAAATTTGTGTGGATTAAAAACGTATAAACCGTTGAAGCTGGAATTTTTAAGTTTGGTAGTATTCATACTATCCCACAAAGTTTCCAAGTATCAAACAAATCTGTTTATAATAAAATACAGGCGGACCTCGACTTTCGAACGTTCGACTTTCGCACAATTTGCTATTTCGCACATTGTCGCGCTGTGGGTTTAGTCTTGCGCGGGAGTGAGAAACGGAAAAACTGCAGTGTTAATACGAGTAAAAAGAAATCAAGATTTTTTTTTATTTCCCTCTCCTTTCGAACATTCAACATTCGCATACATTTTTAGGAACCAATTATGTGCGAAAGTCGAGGTACGCCTGTATAGTATATTATGCATATTATATAAGTACATTGCAATATTAGAAAATCAGGTTTAATACACGCAGCCAATCAATTAATTAATTATTTATGTTCAATTATGTTTTGATTCAGCTATTTTTAACCGTTTGTTAGAATATTAATCAGTGCCCATGACCTTTTGGGTCACTGATTGTATTTTGTCTCACTGACAAAATCAAGGTGAAGATTAATTAAGAAAAAATCATAAAGAATATCTTTGATGTTCCTGTCAAAAAAGAGACTGTATTTCACACTATAAAGTGTATTTCACTTTACATGAGAACACCTAAATAACTTTTGATTTTAAAAGCAATCAATCTAAAATTTTTACCAGTTATGCAGGTCCCATTAAGATGGATCTATTTGTAGGAATATAATTTTTTTAAGTCCAAATTTAGCCAACTATGATTAAAATAAAAAGTAGCGTATCATGTAAAGTTCAAAATATTTACATCTTAATTTTTAAAAATAAAAAATTCAATCTTAATTCTATTAGAAGATAAGTAGATACTAATTCATTTTTATATTTTTAGATTATTTCTGAAGATGATCCAAATCTGGACCGAGTCATTTATTGAATTATAATTTTATAATTTTTTGTTAATATACAACAGTCTGAAAAAATTGGTCGATAATTTTATTTATTTGAAAAGTTCAAAATAGACCAAACGTTTTTATTACAGAAAAGTTGTTACGAATCACAAAAAACTCGTAAATATGAACTTATCAAAAAATAATTTCATTTCTTTTTCTGAACATTTTCATGCAGTCTAATTAATTTGCTATTTTATGAACAAGAGTGTCATAAACAATAAAGCAATTGAAAATAATAAGAAACAAACTAATTTTACTTATATGATCTTTTACCATTCCAACACCACAAGTGAGGAGTGATACTAATTTAGATCAAAATTCACTTTTTAAAATTTTTCGTTTTGAGGTTTGTCGAAACCAAAAACATATTTTTGAAAAAACTGTGTGCGTCTGTTAGTCTGTGAATACGATACAGGTCAAACGAATGAGCGGATTGAAACCAAATGGGAGGATGTTTGATATGCAAATATGAAGAGCCCTATTTTTTTTGGGGGAAAATCGGCTCATGCGCAAAAGAGATATATGCTATATAACGTTGTTTTTTATATAATAATGATATATTTTTCATAACGATTTTTTTTTTATTTATTTTTTCAAGAAAGTTTTGTTAAAAAAATTATAAGCTTTGTACTTTATAGATTCGAAAATATTTTGAAAATAATAAAAAATCAACTGTCTTTTGTTCTGTAGATCTGTAAAAAAATTAGTTTAGCATGCTTTGATTAATTTTTACGTGACGTGGAATAAATTCTGTAGGTAACTATGCCAATGAATAGCTAATATCGTATTTAATACTAGCCATTACCCGCGTCACTGCACGCGATATTAGAAATGTTGTATTCTTAATCATATAAAATGTCAATATTTTTGAAGTTGGAATGGTACCGTCGCCCAATTGGCTGGATTTTTTTTAAATACATTAAATTTCTTCATCTCTAAATTTCCAAATATTAAGCTTACCTATGTATAAAAATTTATAACGATTGATTTTGGATTCGAACCAGAGAGATTTAATATTTCCAATAATTAACTAGTGAGTATGGCTACCGATAGTATTTGACAGCTACCCTTAAAACAGCTACCTATATAAAATGCAGTTCTAATTTTATTTTTTTACGTTGTTTTTTTAAATTTTTAAGAGAATTTTTTTAAAATAAATTAACAAAATCCTTACTTAGAACCGGTTCATTAAAAAAATTACCACAAAACTTTAGCGGGGAACAAATATTAATCAAATATCGTGACCCCATGTAAAATTTCGATGTTGAAAACTTAGTAGAACCCTGCAACTTTCGAAAGAGTTAATTGATTTGAACGAAATTTCGTTCATATTTATGTTGGAATATCTATTTAAAATGGGCCCAAATGTTTTTGTGCTCAAAAATACCGAAAAATTCTCATAATTTCAAAATTGAAATTTAACCATTTAGTAGAGATGAAAATATACCGCTGAAATGTTAATAAAAAGGCGGACATATAAATGTTTTGAAAACACTAATTTGCGACTACGAATTTTTGCCAATAAGAAAAAAATTGTATTTTAAGGGATGCACTAAGGGGTTAAATATTTCATTCTTTCCAAAAACAAACCATATGTTGGCAGGGCTTGGCTCAACCCGAATTTTTATTAAAATTTAAAAATTCCGGCGACGGTTTCCCCAAGCATCTCGTAACTATTTTATATAATAATATTATGTTCATATTTTCAAGATACACATAGTTTACTTGAATTGCGCCGGTAAACACTTCAACTAATATTCCTCAAACTAAATAAACAGACTACAACCGTAACATGTTAGTTCAGTGGTTATCTCTGGTTCAGTAATGCTCCGTTCGTCCTCCCGGAAAGGCGGATGCCTGAGTCACGATGCCAATATTTACGCGTAACGCATAAATACATTTAGCGCCAAACTTCCGGATGATTGTAATGTTAATAGATAACGTCTATATACACGTTTGTTACGAATATTCGCATTCGATTAGCAACTATCCAATATTTGTATTCGCTTAACGCTTTCGCAATTATTATTGCGAATGTTTTTAGCGATTGTTTTGCGTGCAAGGTTATTTCAATAGCAGGGCAAAAGTCTTGAGATCAGAGCGAAAAAAAAACAGAAAACAAACAATAATATACAGATGTTTAAAAAGTCCCGCAACGCCTGAAAATTAGTGCAAATCCACTTCAAAAAACGACCAACTAATCTTTAAGATTGTTATCAAGGTCAAGTGAAAGAGTACCATTCCTTGACCTGTTACAAAATGAACAAATTTTATTTGAGTGGGTAAGGATAATTCGGTAAATTTTACTCGGTGGAACAAATTTGGGATGAAAGATTTTTTGCCCGAAGAACTCGACCCAACAAAAAAATAGTGGTTGTCACGGGAGCACCTCCTTGTAAGGTAGTTTTTTGACCGAAAAATACATTACAAACGGAGTTGAGCAAATTTGATTCGCAATATTTTTCAAAAAAATTTAATTTCTGAGATATTCAGACGTTGCGGGACTTTTTGAACACCTCTATAATATACTACTAGCGGTTCTTCCCGGTTTAACCCGGGTGCGATTCTGCAAAATGTATTTCGCTTGAGGCCCGGCGTCTGAACTAATAGCTTTGAGAAAATTCTACCAGATTTGCTTCTGAACTAATAGCTTTGAGCGAATTCTATCAGATGTCGCTACTTGGTACTAAGACAATTTTTTTTGTTTACTTCTGAACTAAAAGCTTTGAGTAAATTCTATTAGATGTCGCTACATGTTACTAAAACAGTTTTTTCACAAAACATCGTAATTTTGTACAAAATATTTAATACAAACTATCCTATAGCGTAAGTTGCACCAAGCAAGACACATTTATAAAAATTCATTAAAATCTGTTCAGTGGTTTCGGAGATTAGCGCGGCCAAAATTGTGACACGAAAATTTTAAATATTATAGATATTTTTGCATACTTGACTATGTCCCGCGAAAAAACTTTTAGTTCCGCTTAAAAATCCAAATTGCCCCCGAAAAACATTTTTTTGGCAACACCATAAGTTATAGTGGCGGGAAGGTGCACCTGGCCCTTGTTGTTTTTATATATGAAGGGACAGCCCTTAAAAACTAAATTCTGAAGCTCATTGTAAAACATATCTTACTATTTATGTCTATCAAAATTTTACACATATTATTAACACAAATAAATATATGATTCACGTTTTGTTTGCGACCTGGTCCGGTCTACATTTTTTTTATCTAAAGTTGATATAAAAATATCGACTGTACTGTCATTATTTTAAAGAGTGTTTTTAATATGCAATATTCAATTTCGTTCATCGTTGTAAACGCAGCACACGGCACTTATACCACGGGTACCTATTATCTATACTCGGTGTATAGACGCTGTGTCAACAATTGATAAAAGCAAGCGAAAAACTGTTTAATTAATAACAAATATTTGAGTTTGTCAACTCGACTTACCAACGTGAATAAAATTATCTCACTGAAATTATAAGAAAACAATTCACAACAGTCTTCCCTCCCCAATCTCATTGTATGTCCCTACTAAAAGAAGAACTTTGAACAGCAAGATTAACAAGGATGATTTTTTGTTACTAATTTTCAACGTGTTATATGTTTTTCCCACCAACAGCTAGGGTTGTTAAATAGGTTTAGCGCCAATTAGTAACAAATTGAAAATCTAATTGATACATTTAATTAGAGGACTGTGACAGAAATTATCAAGGAGTACTTGGTGGCAGAAACGCTCTCTTTCGTGTAGTCTGAGTCCCACTCTACAAATCCGTTTAGTGGAGTAGGGGTCTAGCGCGTTGCGATACGACGCTAGGGCACTTAAAAAAACGACATAATTCAAAATTCCTCTACTAAATGGAAGAAAATAACTGAAAGGCATCTGGGGGTATCTCCTAATTGCAGAAAAAATATTTTCTGCCAATTTACCCCCCGCAGAGACAGCCAGTATCTATAATAAATAAATACAAAATAAATAAATAAAAAAAAAGGTCGGTGAGTGAAACCGAGATCAAACGGTTCGTTTTCTTGTAGAGAATCCCGAGGTACAGTTTTCTGCCAAAATCGACCTTGCAAAACGCGTCATGTTCCCGGAAAATTTAACATGGTATTCAGGTACAGTATTAATGACAAGTACATTAAATTGGCAGATTGTGATCTAGCACTGACAAAACTGACAGATAATATTTTTTACAAACTTTTTGGGTACTTACAGAAACCCTGGTAAGAATTTCTGCCACCGCGCGAAGACTTTTCGAATTTTTGAAATAAAGAAACCTGCAGCCTGGGTAAACTAATTAGATTTAATCAAGTCAACAAAACAAATTTGACCTCTTCGTTAAATACACATTAGTATATACATATAAATAATACTGATAATACACTTATTATTGATAAATGATAACACTCACGCCATTGAATAGTTCCGTTAGTGACGAGTACATTTGTATGGGAATTTTGTCTAATCAAGCGTCAAGATATTCGAAATGATATATAAAAACTGGATATTCATACGGTATGCAATTAGACACGAGTACCCAAACAAGTTTTAAAAGCTAGCGTTTCTCAAACTTTTTTGACTCGGGACAGTACGATTGGGACTGAATAAATAACAATTACAATTAAAATTTGAAATAAAAAAATAATGAGCCGTCATAGGACGTCTAGCAAATGTGAAACATAAATTTAAGACCCTGTAACTGAAATTCGGCCCTGTAATTAAATTTAGTCCTGTAAACTAATTTATTTCTGTAACGAAATTTCGCCTTGTAATTGAATTTCATCCTGTAATGTAGCTTACCAATATAATATAACAAGGCACAGTAATTCAGTGTTTCCAACTTAAGAGTATTTTTCCCTAAATTTAGGGGATTTTTTCTATTCAGGGAAATTTTTAGAGTATATATTTTTTTAGGGTGTTTTTTAGGGTAAAATATTTTTACATGGCCCTAATTGAAATATTAAATAGGTAACACCAATTTAAAAATACTGCACAAGCGCTCTTACGTCAGCTGATCTAAATTCTAAATACAGACCCTGTATTACCGACAGTAGAAGTTTAAGAATTTAATTTTTAGTAAATTAATAGGTACACATTTTAAAAATAATTTATATTTATTTATAACAAACATTTAATTTTAAAAATTTAGGGGAAAATATTTTGAAAACCATGTTTTTAGGGGGTTTCATTTTAGGGTTAGGGGAAAATCAATTCTCAAATTGTCAACACTGCAGTAATTATTATTATCTATTCACGCTAAAGAAAGGCACACGCAGTACACAGAGAAGCAACTAAGTATATTATAGTGTACCTATAGCGCGCGCGCACAAAATGGAGTCGAGAGCGGTGGCGTAGAGGGGGAATGACGACATGACAGAGCGGCTCGGCATACAAATCGCAGTAACACGCCAATAGATGTTTCACATCAAAAAACGCTTTTAAAAACGCGAAGATATAGTATTTGCGAAAATGTCGCGAATAGTTAGTGAAACGCTGTTATGTATAAAAAAATTATATTATTTACATCGGTTTTGCTTTTAAAAATGTAACCTTGCGTTCGCTTCTTTTTCACTCTAGCCAATACGGGTCATTTATTGATACAAAATGAGATGGATAAACCATATGTGTGTAGTCTTATTGCCACAAACATACAGTGTTTGAATTATCTAGTTCATGCACACAAAATAAATAAATTCTTAATACGTCAAGTGATATGTGTACAAGGTGTAGCACGCTTTTTTTAACTCTACTAGCGGCCCTGTACGTGCTTCGCTACGTATTAAGTGAAATAATAAAAAAATTTAATTGGAACATCTATCTATTTTATTAATTGCTATCTATTTTAAAATATACATGTGCGTATATGTGTGTATGGAAATATATATAACTGCATACGTCAATAAAAAAATAGCGTAAAGTATTCGTGGATAACTGGTCTTTAAAACACTTGCTCTATTTCGAGGGTTCACTCCGGCTGCGCCGTCGTGCTCGAAAAAAAATATCGTAAAGTATTCGTGGATAACTGGTCTTTGAAACACTTGCCGGTACTTGTAAAACTGATTCGCCGTCATCTTGATCTATGATATTGCATCTTTCGCTTCAAATTTAGGTTAAAAATTTATTTATTAATTTTATTTATTAAAATTACTCACCTATAATAATAATTGTTTTTAACTTTCTTTCAAATACGTATTTATTTTAAGTCTCACTTGGATAGTAATTAAAGATTAACTGTCATAATATTTTGAAAACAATTGTTTCATTGTATATAATTCCAAAACCTACTTACAATATTGAAGTATTTTCATACGTCAAAAAATTGATTTTTAAAAAATGCCACTTTTCGTTGTAATTTTATAACTCAAGGACGGGCTCACCTATCCAAACCAAATTTTTAGGCTTGGTTCGGACTATTTAGTAGATGGTTTATGTGAATTTTGCACAAAATCGGTCGAGCGGTTCTTCATTTATCACATTTTTTATATATCTTGGCATTGATTTTTATAGATATTTGTTACAAAAAATGTGATAACTGAAGAACCGCTCGACCGATTTTGTGCAAACTTCACATAAACCATCTACTAAATAGTCCGAACAAAGCCTAAAAATTTGGTTTGGATAGGTGAGCCCGCTCTTGAGTTATAAAATTACAACGAAAAGTGGCATTGATTTTTATATATATAGATAAACTTAAGAAAATATATTATGGAGTACCAAAACCACCAAAACAAGGTGTGTCCGATCCAAAATAGCTGCTGAAGACTGTTTTTTTTCTAATAATTCAAAACAGGTCGTCAATTTTAAAGCTGGTAAAATTCTTCACAGACACATTTTTAGGGTTCCGTAGTCAAATGGCAAAAAACTGAACCTTTATAATTTAGTCATGTTCGTCCGTCTGTCTGTCACTCCGTATGTCACAGCCTTATAACTCTGTTATCTGCCCATCAATTCGAATGAAATTTTGCAGGCAGGTGTCTTATATGAACCGCCATACAATTGTATAATAGAACAAGACATAATAACAAAATATTACTACCCGTTATTGAACTAGTTGCAACTAAAGTAAAAAATGCCATACGACCAGAGATATACAAAATACCTCATAAGAAGTATCTGAAATTACAAGATACTTCTAAGTAAAGTATTTGAGATATCAGATACAAGATACTTCTGGAAATAGTATTTGAAATACTAGATACAAAATACGTATCTTCTAAATACTTTTTTTAAATAAGATACTTTTTGAAAACATATTTTTATTATTCTTATGTAAAACTTACGGTTTATTTAGTTTATTAAACTCAACGTTTCGGCCTCCTTTCGGCGATCGCCTTCAAGAATGAAAATTCTTAACTAATCCGCAACAAATAGCCGTGAAAAGTAGTTTTTTGTTGAAATATAATAAATACCAAAAAACACTTCCCGATCTTAAGCTCTCTTAAACAAAAATTATTGTACACACCTAAAAAATTAAACACGTACCAAACAAAGAAATATAAGCCATTTAGGGTGCGTTCAGTGTTGTCTTTATGATGCCACGGCGTAAAAAATGCATAGGTTAATTGTAAAAGTATCTTAGTATTTACAAAATACTATGATACCAAAATAATGTATCTAAATACAAGATACAAAATACTAGATTAAAAAAGCATTATAGATACAAGATGAAAATACGTTTTTTGTATCTTGTATCTGTATTTCAAATACTTGTATCTAAGTCTCTAAGTAATTCACATATCTGCATAAGACACGCTTTTCAACGGGTATAAATACATTAAAAACATTTTAAGAAAATCACTATCAAGATCATAATTGCATTCAATTTAATCCACAGATTTACGATTAAACTGGACGTTTTATTTTTATTATCATAATAAAAATGGTATTCAAAATAATAAACTGCGGTTAATCACATTTTGACTTCATGAACTACATTAGAGCAATTTATAATAATTAGTTGCTGACCTTCGTAATTGAATCGTTTCAAATTGAACGATTATAAAATGGGAATTTTGAAAAAATTGTTATCGTTTTTTAACCAATTACGTCACTGGAAATCAAATTTATTATTTTTAATTTTTTTACAAAAAACGGATGATTAATGAATCAAAATAATTTGTTTAATAGTTAAATTTTAAACAAGCCAATAAATTCTGTTTTATATCTCGGTATTCCACATTAAATTAAATCATTTTTGAAAATAAGAAAGTTTTTTTTTGTTGATTTGGTTTGAGTTTCAGAGAAGAAAGCTTGTGCTTTTTAAAACGTTTTCATTTCATTGAAGCGTTGAGTGAAAGACTGAAGTGTCACTTGAAAATCGAAATTTCACATATCATCGCTATTGTTTATTTTTTAGTACCTATAATATTAAACATTTAGTATAACTATAGTCAGACAGAATACTATCAATCTTTATTAGATATTAGGTATATAAAATTCTTGGTAGGTATGCAATAATATCATGTATCCTATATAGGTATGTTTGAACGGAACTTTTTGACGTTTTTTAGCGAAATATTTTTCAAGTGTTCAGAAGTGCTATGTATTAATTGTCCTATTTAAATTAATTTTCGAGGTAATAATTTAATTACATTTTAGAGCCCGATGTGCCGCTGTGGGATCGAAGTTATTGGTCGGAGGGGGTAAGGGGGCATTCAAGTACTACGCAAACAGGTTTATGAGGCGGGGGTTCAATTCTGACTAATTATGAATCTAACGTAAGATACAAAATTATAAAAAACGGTTAACGTAAAGGCCAGCCCTAAAACTTTCCAATTTTTTAAGCTCTTTGGGCTCAAAAACACTATTTATTTTTAGAATTCTAATTTTGATGTTTAATAAAGGTTCTAAAAAAATCTTACGACTTTTTATTTCGGGGAAGCGGGTTCACGATTTTCTTATTTTGTTTTATATAGGGGGATGGGCGTCTAAAATATTCTACGGGCTAATTTAGACCTAGCTGTTAGTATTAACCAAGGGCATAGATATTTTTTTTGTGGGGAGGGCTAAAACAAAAAAATCAATATTTTTTAAGTTTTATTAAGAATACTCACGAAGGAAAGTGTCAAGCAAAATACTAATTCACAAACCTGTTTTACAATTTTTTTTCAAGAATTCATAAAATTTACAAAGTTTCAAGTCTTACCGAGCATTGAAGTTTCTAAACATTTTGCGCAAGTTTATGGGTATTCGCATACTCTAATATTTGGATGTAGTTTTTTTTTTTTTTTCAATTTGCTCTCAATTACAGTTTTTAAAATTTTAAAATTAAGGACAAAGGATTCTTTGAAATATCTTTAAAAACAACGTTTTGTCAAAAATTCAAATTTGAGAGTTCATTCCGCGTTACGGGTGATGTCACGCGGCACACTGCGACTCCAGAATTATTAGCCTTTGCTGACAAGAAAAGTAGTCAACGCCGACGATTGACAGAAAATATATATTCAAATACTAAGGATATAAAACTATTCATGTAAATCATTGTGCCCACTAACAAAAAAATTGAATACCTATTCCTCAATATAACAATAATTATTTCGGCATCTCGAAAGTCACCCTTATTACCCGACTACGGCGTAGCAAAAAGGAGGGTCATGAGTTTGACCGGTATGTATTAATTTGGCCATGTATGTATATGTATGTTCATCTGTTTCCTTATAACTTCCAAACTACTTATCATAATTTGACCTGCAATGAGGTATATCTTTCGCAGAGTTTTGATCCTCCGCTAGTTATAGGCTATGTGACGACACATTAAATTAAATATGGCGCCCTCTAGAAGACATAAAGTAATGAACTAAAAACATTTTTTTTTAATGATGCCGTGTTGAGTAACAAATAAAAAGGCTTAATTAGCACATTTCAAAAATATATATCCAGAATCCAGACACTTCTCTCCATCGCTTAGCCATAGACGATGGGGTTTTACTCTTTTACGAGCACAAACATCGACTCAACCCTTGTCAGTTTTTGTTCGAAGACAATTAACGACAATAACAAGTTCTTAGAGCTCTCTCCACAGGGTCCTCAGGTAGATGTTAGTGAAATACACATTTCAATTTTCAATGGAACTACCGAATCGTATTTAAAAGACTCGAATCACTTACGCAGTAGAGATTCTTGTTCCCCTACCACTTGTCTGACGATAAGTTTCTAAAGTTTATTCACCACGCAGGATCGCCAACGAAACAGTACAGCAACATTGTAGAAGACGGGTGCGTGTGTCGAGATCTCAGCGATGATGTAATCAGGGTTTATTTGTGACGTAGACATTATCAAGTCGTCATTAAATTATTGCATACTTAATTATTTTACGAGTCGTTTCGAATTTTGATAATTTTACGTGCATGTATTTAACAGCATATTTTGTGTCGTTTAGTACAGTATAAGTACTGTTATGGATGGAATGTGTATAATTGTTAACAAGTGCGCAACGATTCAAATTGAAGGTTTTACATTAGTTCGCAAACTGAGAGATAAATAAATAGTGCTTGTTTTTCTTTTGATAAGTTTTATGAAGAAACAAAATGTTAACATTTTAATTACTTTAAGAAAATTTATAGTGAATGGTGATTACTCATCGCAAAGTTAATGTTTCCAAGAAATATGCGCGAGTGTATAACAAAAAACAATAATTGTGCAGTGTTTTTTCTCTGTAAAAAATTGTTACGATATTGATTTATAATAAGCATTTATGATAAAACAGTGCATTCAATGAGCGGATTGATAAGTATTTTGTGGGAAAAAAAGGTGTTAAAAGTGTAGTGAACAAATTTTAAAAAATCAACTTTTGGATATTAATTATAGGTAAATTTTGTGTTTTTTTTATGTATAGGTACATTTCGTATAACTCCTTCCATTAATTTCGATTTAATCGTCGGGATTCATGTGCAAATTGTATCTAGTTTTCCGTCAGTTGTCAACTATCAATTTTTTGATAGTTCAGTTTTGTTTAGAATAATAATTGAATGAGAAATTATAAATTTTCTATTAACATTATAGAAACAGCATTGAAATATTGGTAAAATTTTACTTATTCGTCGCTTTCGATTATGGCAAATTTAGAACGCACCGTACTTTAGTAATAGTAATTACTAATTAACTATTACTTTAGTAATAGTTAAGGTGAGTTCTAAATTTGCCATAATCGAAAACGACGAATAAGTAAAATTTTACCGAAATATTTATTATTAGCAATTAGCATGAAATCAACCAGTTTGTATATCGAGTTAAATATTATTTGAATTATTATTTTTATTATCCTTATTGCATTTGAAATACTGCAGTGCGTTGCTGTGATCAGCAACCACAAAAATGAAAAATACCATTTGCGTTTCAAATTCCTGGTAAAGGTAAACCTGTAGATACCTACGAAAACAGTTCGTACCATTTACTATTTTTTGCATACATGTCAGAGAATTACGATTCCCAATTCGCACCCAGGGCTTTCGAATACTTTAAAGTGGTTTAAGACATTTTGTCAAAAAAAATAACGAACATTTACCGCTACCCAGTTTAACATAATATTATGACATTACTTAAACAACACTTTAAAGTCCTAAAAATAAACGGAAAACTATGTAGGTATCTGCCCAAAAGAAATACTGAGACTAGCGCAATTTAGATTAAAAAATAATTGTAATAATAAGGCAAATAACTTGGGCAAAGCACATAAATAATTATAATCAAGTAAAGTATAGGTATACATATCTAAACATTGCTATTTACAGAATGATATCTATTAATTATTTTTCCTAAACTGGGAATATTAAGAAATAGTGAATTCCTAATTCCTACGCTGTTAAAAAATCCTGTTTGTTGAAATCATTCGAGAATAAAACAATATAACGGCACGTGGTTAGGCGAAGTATAATTCGAATTAAGTAGATAAGAAAAATATTTTATCCTGTAAGATGTACCTACTGCACAGTTTAGGTACCCCATTAATGATGAAGGAAAAGGCTGTTAATTTACTTAAATAAAAGAAAACCAATAATAAAGTCTGTGTTGAAAGTTTTCCTCATTTCTTTTGTAGAAATAATAAATTAAACATTTCTTTCAATTAAGAGTATTCGTCCCTGCAAATGCCCCCTGCACCCTTCATCTCAAATCTTTTCCCCTCGCCTAAAAACGGTTCGCGCTCTCCCGACGCTATTTTTAAAGCTAGAGGGTTCTGGTAAACGCCAATTGAAAGACAAAGAATCAGACTACAGATCCTTCATGCGAATTTTTTGAAAAACAGTTTCGCCTACGTAACTTATTATTTTTTTCAAAAGGTTGTAAGTTTTTTCAGAAATTTTTTTTCAAAAAATTCGCTTGAAGGATCTGTAGTCTGATTCTTTGTCTTTCATTTGGCGTTTACCAGAACCCTCTAGCTTTAAAAATAGCGTCGGGAGAGCGCGAACCGTTTTTAGGCGAGGGGAAAAGATTTGAGATGAAGGGTGCAGGGGGTGTTTGCTGGGACGAATACTCTTAAGGCTTTCAAAGTACACTTTTAAACTACTTATTAGTGCGAATGGTAGAGGTACATGATAGGGTTATATTAATCAATACAGCAAATATAAAATCTTAGTAAATGTCAAAACTTCCCTTGCTAATGGGTACTACGCCCTAACACAACTATACTGGCCATTAATACATTTCAAGATAATGAATTTGCAAATAATCAATATCAGGTAAGCAGGAGGTTTACCCAAAACCGAAAAGCTAGGCGAGAGGTCTATAAGACAAAAAGGTTTGGGGACCTCTGCTCTATAATCTATAATAGTATAACCGTGAAAACCAAGTTGATTTAACGCTTTTCAAATAAATTACGAACATACAATTTTCGCGAAAAGTCGACTAATTTATAGATTTCCGATCTGCATTTTCCGGGTAGATTTTGGTTTGGCAACGAAATATAAATGTTGGTGTATTTTTTATGTAAAATTGTTACACTTTTTTGTAGACAGTAGGCCGGCCAATCCTAGAGGAAACCCCGAAAAAAATCTTCTTGGGTTCAAAATAAAAAAAAAGCAAAATTTACATTTACTGCTTACGTTTATCTTTTATAATTTAGCCAACGTACACCAAATTATTTGGCTCAGAAGTCGCGTGCGGCATCACCGACTTGCTTTACATTTTCGTTCACTGCTCATCCCCCTTTGTCGTAAAGTAATAATATAATTATAGCCTGTGTTACTGGGGAAGAAGTAGACTTTTAATGAGTGAACAAGTTTTCCAAATATGTTCGATAGTGCCTAATATTGTTCGCGAGAAACAAACATTTTTCCTCTTTAGAACATTAGCATTGAGTATAGCATAGTTAAGTACCTACTTAATCGATGATAATATTCTTAATTAAGTTTATACCAATAAAATTATTTTAATAGTAGTTTTTAATTTTGTTTCCTATTAATAACCTTTTTAAGAATAATGTCCTGCCAGAAGGTTAAAAAACTACAAATAAAAATTGATTAAAAAAACAAGAAACCCGCCTGCAAAAAATGAAATTAATAACTAAAAACAGAAAATCAAGTTGAAAAATCTCAGCATGCAGCAGATGGAGACCTATTTCTCTTTTTTTTTGTTTTTGAATGGGTCCCCACCTGCATGTTGAGATTTTCCGACATGTTTTACTCTTTTTAGTTATTAATTTCATTTTTGTGCAGTCTGGTTTCTTGTTTTGTCATAAATTAATTTTTATTTTCTTTCTTTTAGTTAGTCATTTGTGCGCATTCGAGTAGGTCAAAAATATGTAGAGGTCCTACCTACACAAATTTTATGTTGTGTATTCTTAAACGGAGTGTATGGCTGTAAAATAGTCTAGATTCTAGAAAACAGCATCTTGATTTTGAAAGTCCTATTCTCTGATATGCCACTCAATATGGTACGCATTTCTCCCGTCTCTACCGCCATTTTAGTTTTATAAAAAAAAACTTTTTAACAAAAAAATTAAACCGCCGAAAAACTGAAAAGCAAAAAATAATAAATCTTTTTATTTAACTAATTTCTATCTAAGTAGTTAAACGTATGTGACAGTCTAGTATAGCTAAGTAATTTTGAGTCGGCGTCAACAATCCTTCGCCGGAAATCTCTGAGCGTTCACGAAGTTAATGTCAGCGACAGAGCAGCCCGAACGGGCACACACTGAGGGCACACGTCTTTGCGAGTGGTCGTGTGGAAAGCGCATCTTTGGAATGTTAATGTTTATCGCTGGAGATTTCACATATCATTGTTAATTTGATTTGGTTATTTCTTTTGGTGATCTTTGTTCATTGATTGTTTGACACCGACTCAAAATTACTTAGATATACTAGACTGTCACATACGTTCAACTACTTAGATAGAACTTAGTTAAATAAAAAGATTTATTATTTTTTGCTTTTCAGTTTTTCGGCGGTTTAATTTTTTTGTTGAAAAGTTTTTATTTTATAATTTTTTTGTGGCTATATAATTTATAATTGTAATACACAACTCAGCATGAAAATCTGTGAGTGAACAATCAATCATCCCGTTTTCCTACCCTTAGGGTTGGTATTTTTTTACCAAATTTATATGGGACCAACTTCGGGGTATACCCTTTCAAACAAAAAAATAATTATCAAAATCGGATTACTCTGTAAAAAGTTATGCGTGGTCATACATAAATAAAAAAAAACAAAAAAAAATATACGCGTCGATTTGAGAACCTCCTCCGTTTTTGTTTTTCGTCGGTTAATAAAACCTAGCCTATACCCATCGCACATCTAGCCGATGGGATGCTTCGAGGGTGTAAAGAACCCCACATACACGCATACATACATATCTAGATACGCGTGAAAAACGACCCTGGCACTTAGGTAAAACATTAAAAATAGTCGCAAAGATGTATTTTGTATAACGCTGAAAATAAAATGTCCACCGCATTAAGTTTCGCGAAAAGTGGTCACAAATAATAAAAAAAATAATTAAAAAAAAGATTTCTTTTTTTTTCCTTGACATTTTTGTAACGGTCAACACGAATAATAGTTATTGGCGTAACTAGTAGTCTAAGTCATTCATCGCGCTGACAGGTCATGACTTAGCCTACAAGTTGCGCCCATAATTTTATTCAACAATTGCGCGTTATTCATGTTTTAATTATAATGAAATGTTGTAAATATCTATTTATTTCTTTATAAAAAAAAACTGTCAATACTAACAGCACCAAACAGCACGATTCAATGTTTTGGTTTGAGGTTAGCCGGTTATGAATAAACTCCATGTCGAAAACATTCGGCCTCTCAATTTTAGCCTCAATGGGTAACAACGGAGTTGTTGTTACCTACTATTTGGTTACGACTCAGAAAATAGTTACGTTTATTTTCATTACTCCACAATGGCCGAGCTAGTAGGAATCTTCATTGAGTTATTACAAGTAATTGTCACCAGTCGAATAAAAATTATTTCTATTCTATTTCTAGCTGATCAGTTTAGAATGGATGAAGTAATGTTGTTTTCTTTTGATTTCAGATTCTAACAACCAATGCGCCAACATGGCATCAGCTGCAGTGCTTTATGTGACGCTACTTATCAGTGCCTTATTAATACTGAAAATAAACGCGGCACCCTCTCAACAACAGTTCCGATGTATGTCGACAGAAAATTGTAGTTGTACAATTTCGCCTCAGTCTGATTTCGAACTGAACTGCCCAGACACGTTAACTCCACGATTAACTATCAACTTTCAGCCCGAAAAATACATTCAGTTCCAGTGCACAAATCAAGCAAAACCGGAAGATTATGATATGTTGACAAATTTTTTCATTAACGATGTTGATTTTTTCAAATTCTACACGTGTCCGTTAAGAAACGACTTTTCGTTTCGCGACATATTTAATCGACTCGGCGTGAACAAAGTGCGGACATTGCTATATCAAAACTTAGGTTCAAACTTCTCCTATTCAATAAAACGTGAACACTTGAAAGGTTTGAAAGACGTCTCACGACTCGGGCTGTCCGGAATTGGTTTAACGGACTTGCCAGCAAACTTTCTGGAAGATATGGGAGATTTGATTTGGTTAGATCTGAGAGCAAATAACGTTCGTCTTCCAACAGGATTTTTTAATTGGACGCCAAAACTTGAAGCTCTTGAATTAGGTCACAACGGCATTACACATTTGGAAGCGGGCATTTTTAAAAATCTAACCAATCTGAAACGTCTTCTCTTGTGGCAAAACAGTTTAAAAAATTTGCAAGCTGACGTGTTTATTGATTTGATAAATTTAGAAGTGCTTGACTTGAGTTCGAATGGACTTGAAGCGCTTCCAGCTGACATTTTTGGACATTTGAAAAAATTGAAGAGCTTAAATTTATATGCAAATTATTTGACTGAATTGCCTGAAGGACTATTAAGAAACAACAGCCTTTTAGAGAGCTTTTTACTTTATGACAATCGTGCAACATTGCGTTCCTTACCAAACGACCTGTTGTCCAACTTTTCTAAATTAGAAGAAGTGCGGATGTCTCGTTGCAACATTTCGAATATACCAGAATCAATTTTTTGGGGCTCTACGCAAATAAAAAATATTACGCTTGCATACAATTTACTGTCCGTACTACCAATAGAACTATTCAAGGATACAACGGGACTTTTAGATCTGGATCTCGGGAACAATCGACTCACAAATATTCCGGATAATCTATTCATCAAATTGGAAAAACTTCAATCTCTCAAAATTAACGATAATCTTCTAACTGCCATAAATGAGTAAGTAATACGAATTTACTTGTTCTTTATTATATAGTTTCGAAATGATATTTTAATTATCTATTTTTGACCACTTTCCGAATAATGAAAATATTATTTGGAAATCAAAACGATAAAATAAGATTTTTGAAACCGACAAAAAAAAATTGTAATAATTTTGATTCAGCTTATAAAAAAATTCAGCGCGTTTTGAAGTCATATTTAATATGTCTTAAAACTTTAAAGGTGTTTTTGTTATGTTTGTAAAGAATTCATAAATATATATGCTACAGTTATTTCGTGTAAATAACAACCACTGTACAGTGTACAGTCCACATAATACACATTATTATAATGGTAGTGATGTCCGCTAATAATGAAAGCTATTTAAATATATTGAATATAATGAAACATGATTTGTTTGCCACTGTGAGTGGAATATTAAACAGGTTTATTTGATAAATTCGCAGAACAAAGTATCACATATAAAAGTATCGTTAGTTTTCAAGGACTCTGATCTGAAATATTAGTACCATTCAGCGACTGTATTTCTTCTTGGATACAGCGAACAATTATAATTATAATTTGTAATAATTTACAAGTTCTTTATTATCCTAGAATAACTAATACCATAAAATTATTACTTAAATCGGGGATAAAAATTCATAATAAGAATCATTTTCAAACCGAGCACGCGTTTCATAATAACTTTTAGTTGACCTCGGACAGTAAGCTTCCATACATTAATATACAAGAAAATTTTCAAAAACAAGATATCTAAATATTCAGAAAACCGCCGTTTTAATTTAAAATCATTCTAATTCGAAAAAAATTATATCTATATTTCGTAGTTCTACAGTCAATACATGTAATTATTATTATCTTCTCCGACTATTACTATAAACGCAATACGAACTTTCAAAAAATACTTTGTATTTACGATTATTGCACGGACCACTAATTTACGAATACCAGTTTATTTCACAGCCTTTTATACACGTATTTTACGATGCCATCAATAAAAAAAAAATGCAAAAAATATACCAAATCTCCAACATACAAACATAACTACGCCACGTAACGTCTCTGAATATAGATATCACGTCGGACAATGTCACAAAAGCACCATTTTTTTACAAACTGTTTTTAATATCCCAAGCTTAAACTTTTGAATAGGATCCACATCACCGCGTCATCCCTTCCCTTTAATGCATCAACCACAAGGCGGCCATCTCAAAGAATGGCGGTCAAAATTCGGTTTTTAAATTGAAAAATCAAATAGAAATGTTGAGTATCTAATATTATCTGCACTGTTGTTTTTAGGGTTCCGTACCTCAAAAGGTATTAAACGGAAATCCTTCTTTGTTTGTCCGTCTGTATGCCTGTACAGTCGAATTTTTCTGGACTAAATAATAAGGATATATTAAACTAAAATTTATATCTTACTATAGAATACATAAGCGACCACTCACTGATTAACTGACTGAATCATTCATCACGAAATCTCCGGAACTTAAGTCAAGTTGGGTAGGAAAATTCCATAATTTAAGATTATAATTTGTTTTTGTTTTGTAAAGATACCTATTTGTGGGAATAAATTTATTATTATTATTATCAACTTGAAATTTGGACAGTAGGTTCTTGGTTACGTTAGCATACACTAAGATAAGATTTTTGGAAGTCAACCCGTAAGGGAATCAAAAAACGTGGAGTGTTTTGACATAATGCCAATATTTCACAAATCGTTATAGTTAGAGGTACTGAATTCAAAATACGAACTCTTCATTAAAAATGAGCAAATATATATTCGGTAGAAACTTGAAATTTGATATTTGAAGAGATCGGTGTTTACAACTTATCTATCGACGGTTTTCAAGTTTATAATGATATAAATTATAAGATTTAAAAATTACATTATATAAGCAAAATTACATTGCCGCAGGAAAAAAGCTATATACATATAACATCGTATCATCTCAGCGCGTGCTAGAATTATATAAGGATATAAATATATTATGAATAATAGTAATAAATACATATATTATATGAAGTTATATATTTATTAAAAATGTTAGAAGTTATAGGATATCAAAGTTCAATTAATAATCATTGAGTTTAGTGAAATTTCATTTGTTTTGACAGGCGGACCGCGGAATTACATTCTACAGTTAGCTAAGAGCTCGTGAACGTTTTCACACATGACTTTCTACCGATTGAAATGGCGTTAGTTTTTTTTTTATCCCAAAATAAAGAATGGGCGTAGATAATCTAATTTAGTCTTGGATTTCTAAGGCGACGCAGTCGAGGTGATTTGATAAAAAATTGTGGATAATTCGATGCTGAACACTAGAACTTTCTAGATGACCATGTGGGTGGTGGTACTCAAAATTTAAAGTTTAGCTTAGAACTATTGGTAGCTTGCGAATAAAAATGGTTCTTTTGTCCAACGTGTAAAAAGCATCTTATAAATTGGGATTCGCGTGTAACTACGCTTTATAAATTGTAAACGTCGTTCGAAGTACTTTAATATATGTATTTCTAACGATTTTTTCATTTTAGGGGTACATTCTCTGGACTGAGGACGTTAACATATTTAAATTTGGAGAATAACAAAATCAATTTCATCAACGGAGCCGCTTTTAAACCGGCAACAAATATACGCGAAATATATTTATCAAATAACAATTTGTCATTCATCAACAATTGGACTGACACTGGACTAGGTCCACCATCTCCGTTCAATCCGTTAGTTAATCTTGAAAAACTGTACTTGGCTAATAATTCAATCTCGGAAGTATCAGCTGATTGGCGAATAGTTTTATTCCGTTTGAATTATTTAGATTTGAGCTGGAATAATTTTCACTACCTCCATGTAAGTACTTTTTTTTAAGTATATTCCATATTACACAATAAGAAAAGATCAAAAAGATCTAGTTAACTTGTACCTATTTACTCTTTATTTTCGTTAAATCAATTTGCGGTAAGTCAACGCTTTCTTCCCTGTGCTTTACTGATTTCGACAAGTCACAATCCGTACAAAAAATTAGTTATCTTTGACATTTTTTAAAGAAAATTTAAATTAAGATTCAATTTCTAAAGAAAATCGTATTTTTGCAAATAAAAATTTGTAGTCCAAGTAGGTACCTACTGTTCTTTCAATAATCTGAAATAATTATTATAGATATGACCAATATATATATATATTTATTCAAATTATAATTCTACTTCATTTAATTTCAGTTTTCTGACAGTTTTCATTTCTTGTCTTACGATATTACTGTTGACTTCCGCAACAACAATGTCTCAGAAATCGATATGGCGATGGCTGAGTCTGTATTGAGTTCCGCTGATGAGATCCATTCTGATGCTATGAATCCGTCAATCAACTACGCTAGATTTCTTCTAGAGGGCAATCCTATTGTTTGCTCATGTCGAGCGTACTATTTGCTGCAGTATTTTGAAGGAAAACTCGATCCGCGAGTAAGTAAATAGCTTACGTTCTTTGTAAGCTTTCATTTTGAATGATTTTTTAAACAAGGAGATGCAATGACCAGAGTTAAACTTATTTATTAACCTAGATTTTCGAACGTGCTTTTGATTGACCAACAGGGCTTTCATAAAAATCAAGAATGATATTTCGCAATATTGATGATAAAAAAAACAATACTATATAATTTGCCAACGCTATAAAGTATTGATCAGATTAGCTTGATTTTACTTATTTAATAGTCATCGCCGTCAATGAAAGCATTCTATCCTATGTGTATGAGGTTAAATTTGAGTATTATTATGACGAAAAGAAGAAAAAAGTTTGAGTTGTAAGAACTTTTGAACATTGTTTAAAATAAATATGTCCGCAAAAATCTCTGTGACGCAATATAACACTATTAATAACAGTATAACATAAAGTTATTTATTTGTTTTTTTTTTTTTTTTATTTGCAGGTACGTGCAAAGATAGAATTAATACCAGGTAAACTGACATGTGCCGGACCACCACAGTATGAGGGAGTTCTTTTGAAATCGGTATCGTCTGAAGAAGTAACGTGTGAAATTGATTCTGGTTCAAATATAGATCGTTGTCCTGAGGGTTGCAGATGTTTTGTACGGTTCTATGACGAAAGTATGATAGTGAATTGTTCAAATCTGCAATTACCTGAAGCTCCAAAAAGACTTCCGATGCAAATCAAATTCCCACACATACATCTTCATTTAGAAAACAATAATCTAAAATCATTACCTTCAACTTTGATTGGATATGAAAATGTGAAGAGTTTATACCTTTCACATAACAATATCTCAGTAATTGATTGGCTACCTCACAAATTAGAAGTTCTGGAAATCGATCACAATAACCTGACTCATATTAACAAGTCAGTTTTGCAATGTATAACAAATTCGACATCGTTGCGACGAGTCACCCTCCATGATAATCCATGGGATTGTGATTGTGACACCGTGGATCTGGTACAATTTATTCAAAACACTTACAAAAAGGTAATCAAACGCGAAAATTTGTTTTTGATGTTTATTTTAGGATTTTAAATTGATAATAAAAATTAAAAGTATAAAGAAAAGATTTTGAAAAATAAATCAGATTATAATTTTTGTATCAAACAAAATTCCTATGATAAGAAAACTCTAATTGAATGTTTTTTTCATTTCAGATTTTAAATTTAACCAACGTAACGTGCCAAATCAACAAACGCCAGATGTCACTATTGACAATCAATGACCTGTGTCCTTTCAACACTCAACTGATAATAGGATTAAGTATCGCCGCTTCGCTATTCTTTTTGCTAATCGGAATATGTGCCGCTCTATACTATCGCTATCAACAGGAAATTAAAGTGTGGATGTTTGCTCATAGGTTATGTTTGTGCTTAGTTACAGAAGAAGAACTCGATAGAAATAAAGAATACGATGCGTTTATTAGTTATTCGCACAAAGATCAAGATTTTGTTATAAATGAGCTAGTGCCCAATCTTGAAAAAGGAGATAATCCGTTTAAACTGTGTATTGATGTTCGCGATTGGATAGCTGGTGAATATATTCCCAGTGAAATAGCAAGAAGCGTCAAAGACTCTCGTCGGACTTTAGTGGTACTTTCGCCGAATTTCCTTGAAAGTGTTTGGGGTAAAATGGAATTCCGATCTTCGCATCTCAATGCATTAAAAGAAGGTCGAGTCAGAGTGATTGTTATTAAATATGGGGACATTGGACCTCTAGATAATCTCGATCCGGAATTGAGAGCATATCTTACAATGAACATTTATATTGAATGGGGTGACAAACACTTTTGGGATAAATTAAGATATGCACTGCCTCATCCGGCTGAATTAACTAAAAAAGGTCGATGGATGTCCCTGAAGTTCAAGGAAAGATTAGACGACAGACTAGAACTGATCAGGCCAGTTTCAACACCGCCTGCTGTGACAACCCCGCCTGCTGAATCGGCGGACACCAATCCGCTAGTGGAAAAGATGAATGGAATCGCCGGTCACAATGGCTTTATTAACGGTGGTTTAATTACCAACGAAGTGCCTAATGTTATGATACCAAACGGTGGACTAAAAAGTGTTCAAAGAAACGGTGGTCTTAACGCATCTATTATTAGTAATGGTAACCTATTAAATAGTAAAATTGTTAATACAGCCGCCAAACAAAGTGACGTATGATATCCACTTAATTGTGACTTGTACAGTGATAGTTTTATTTAACCACTGTTATAAAATTTAGCTAAAACAGACTGACATTTTTTAATTTATTGTGGACTTCTCTAAATTAATGACTGTTTTAGAGTTCGAAAATAATTTCTAGTATAGATTAACTAGTCAATCTATAGATTAACGTGTATATAATATAACTTTAAAAATTGTACTTTAGCTAGTTATTTTGTAACTGTTTAGCTCAAACTCTATATCGATTTATATGCAGGCTGTTGCATGTATATAAATTGTTAGCAAAATACTATGCAAAACAATAATAAAATAAACTTAAAACAAATAATTGACATATAAAGTGACTGTGATTGTACACTAAACACACTTAATTTTTCGACGAAATAATATTTAACTTAAATTTTTTTGAAAGTTCGGAAATGGATTTATAATTTTACTTACTTTACCTAGGTACTACGCCTAGGTAAAGTGTTCACACGTTGTGTAGCTACATTTAACCGATCTAGTTAAATCATAAACAAACTTGTCTTATCAGTAACACGAGTTTACGAGATTAGCTACTTAATCTATACTGGGCAAAATTTACGAACAATTTTGTTAAAAAACTTGTATAAATATAAAATGATGTTCAGTATATTTTTTTATGAAGGAAAAATTTCGAAGTGCGTAAATTTATTAAATATTATGCGCTATTTGAAACACCTTTCGGTATAATTTGTTTAGTAATAAAAAATAGAATAAATTGAATGACTGAGTAGTGCCGTAGAGTCAAAGTAATATGTTTTTATTTACGTCAATGCAACCATTCTGTATACTGCTATTACGTATTTTTGATTTCATCTATGTCATCTTAGGCTGATTAATCGTTAATCAAACGAAAATGTTCCCAAACAAAACGTTTTGTTGCGTTCAGAAACATTTTGTTTTCTTGAATAACATTTTGTTGAACGTCATTTGATCAACAAACATGTTTTTGTTGGTAGGTGTTTGAACGTGTTGTGTGCTGTCGTAAGTGTGAATTGAATCCCTTTTGAAAAACAGTGTTTAATAGAATCAAGCAAAAACGTTTTATTTGACAACGCTTTCGTTTAAGCTGAGCCAAAACTCAGCCAAATAATATTGCACTGTAAATCTGTGATTACATAATGCCTATTGATGTTTGAAATTCTTCAATTTTAGAACAGTGCATCGATCTCTGTCAAAGCTGACAACAAATACTTGAAACTATTTTACAAAAAAAAAAAACTAATCAGTTACTTAGGTATAGTGATATTAAGTGACGTGTCTCGACTGTTTTTATATTATTTTGTTGTTTTTATTTTTTTATCAAAGTGTATTGTGGGACTGGCTGCTTTATATTTTGTCGAATCAATAATAAATTTTCCAAAAAAAGCTATTTATCAGTTATAACGCGTAAAGGAGTTGACATTACGACCTACCCGCCTACACAGTCCAACCATGTTGTTGGTGCTAAATCAATAACATTATTTTTTTCGTAATGATCACTTGTGTTAAAAACAGTGTTGTAGAAGCCAAATTCGCGAGACAAGAACTAAAACTAGTTGGTTATTGATAAAATTTTATGGTGGACGTTTTGATGATCTTTGGTTGACTCCTGAGCCACCACTTGAATTTCTAACCTTATAGAAAAAAACAATATACTATGGTGAAACTAAAATATCGACTTGAGGTATCTAGCCCAGTGACGAGCAACTCACTGTCACAGTTCACCACTATTTATTTGTGGTCCGCCACAGCTTTTTTTTTTCGATCCATTTCAATCAGCTAAATTGAAAAAAAAATGTACGTTCAATAAGATATATGAATCTATAAAATTATTTTACGGCAGAATAAAACTAATTTTGATATTTTCTCTTCGCCCATTATTTTTGATGGGACAAAAAGAATTTCGTAGTGTTTTTTAAGCTTACGGTTGCAGCAGCCCGTAGGGGCTACTGGGTTTTAAATTTTGGCCCGTTGCAAAAATGGTTATTCTAAGCCAACCATGTTTAATGTTATAGAGGCTTCAGGATAGTCTCTGTATTAAATAGATCGCACGTTGCGAGTGTCGCTAGCAGATATCATTCAGACAAGGAGGATAGTTTTCTATTTATAACTAAGACGCCCAGAACTTCCGTTTCCAACAAATAGTATTGTTTAAAAATTATATGTAGAGGCGCTTGAGGAATTATTTAGTTTGCCCATTCCTTAACCCGAACTGATAATTGAAACCGTAAAAAACGTATCAGATAAAATTATTTTAGCTGATACTCAAATTATAGACTGAGGAAAATTTATAGTTTTTTCTGTTAAACATTGTGCATATCATTTTTTTTAGTTAAATACTTCTATCTTATCGAAATTTAAAATGAAGTTACATTTGGTTCCGAAATAGAATTATGAATGAGATGTTTTGACAGACGTTTTAGGCTGTCTTGTAAAAATTAACAATGGAATTTGAGTGAAAAATTAAATTTTAAATTATCGCATTTTCCTGTAGAGAAATTTTCTTTTCAATCAGATTTCATTCATTAGCTTATAGATTATTGTTTTGTACAAACTTATTAACGCCTTTTCATATCGCATTTAATAATTATTTTTAACGGCAGCAAAATGTTTCCTAGTATTTATATCGAAAAATAATGTATAATATAACACTTTAGCTTTGTTTTATGTAAGAGTGACTGAGGGTTATATCATTATATTAAAAATCTAAAAAAACATTTAAATAAATTGGTTTTTTTTTTCACACAGTACGCATTTTTCCCATTACTCCCTGAAAAACACCAGTTAATATACCTACCCTTTTTCGGTATGACTAAATGTATTGTTCACGTGGAATAATGTGTTGAAAGTAACATTTTTTCAGAAACTTTGTGTAATTTTTCTTTGCAACAGAAAAAGGAATGCATTTTTCATCTGAAAATTATCTCTGAACAACAAACTCAAATGTAGCCGTTTTTTTTTTGTTTTTTTAGAGAAACTAATTAAAAATACGAAACTTATCTCTAATTCAAAACAATACGAAAACTGTAAATGTAATTAAAATACCTATCACCTAAATACACAAAAAAAAAAACTCACCGTTACTATGGGACTGCCAAAACCCGCTTCAAGATTGCATATGAGATGAACATCCTTCACATAAACTGAAAAATAAAATAAGTACTTATAAAGAAAGAACTTTAAACGATTATTATTGCTAATATATTTATGTGTCGTTTCGAGTTTATATCAAATGAATAAAAATTACGCCTCTTAGTAAACGTTGAACTTTTCGAGTTTTCTTCAGCTTTAATTTTACGTAAAACATGCGTTCCATGAAGGCCCAAAAGTGTCAGTAAATGGCTAAAATCTTTTTTTACGCTTACTTACTAGTAATTAAAATTAGATATAATTGTCCCTTAAATAGAGGTGTAAGCTATGGAAGCAGGCGCGGTCCGAAGGGGGGGGTCACAGGGGACATGACCCCCCCCCCAAATCTAAAGTCAAATTGAAAAATCTCAAAAATTTGCCAAATAATAAAAGAAAATTTTTAGCTACAATACAAAAAGACGACTTTTTTATTAGTGTAGTGAGTGACCCCCCCCAAAATTTCAGGCTGCGACCGCGCCTGTATGGAAGTATGTCCAGTGTCCACTGTTAAAAGATATGTATTTTGGTTACTATGCGTGAAGTTAGAGTGAGTTCCAACTGAAAACTGCAGTCAATAGTCGAATTAAAATTTTAATTCGTGTCTTTCCTAGTTAGAACTCGAAATTATAAATGCTCATAGATACTTTGCATCCTTACTAATAAGTACGCGTAAAAACGGCTATTTACAGTAACATATATAAAAAAAGTATCAATAAGAACTTACAACTATTACAGCTTTTTCTATGTTGGGTATATTTCAACTGCACGAGATGCTTGGAGTAATTGAAGAATACCTGATGGTAGTCAAAATTCATATCACACAAAGTAATATTTTTTCCCTAAAAATAAATAAAACAGATCAGTGAGGAGATTAATTTCAGATTATATGGTAATCATTTTAAGTGCAGTTTTGTCTGTGTGAACTGAACTCACGCACCGAAAGTAGGCTAAGGTGGACGAGGTATATGGTTCACCCAAACAGTCTATATTCAGCTCACAGTCAAAAATTACCACGAGAAAAAATCAAATAACAAACTATAATTCCGACTAATTATTCACTATTTTTTATTCTACTACTAAAATTTTACTAGTGAATTTAACAGATATGATAAAATCATCAAATTGGTCGCATACAAACGCATAGACACCAAAGTGATTCCATAAGTGTTCCGTATTTCACGGAACACAAAAAGTAATTCAAAAAAAATTATTTTAGTCTGCTACCGATTTGATTTTTTCCATCATATTATCTGTTAAATTCGCTAATAAATTAATAAATAGTAATGCAAAGGCAATCAAGGACAGGTAATCGTAATGAAATATTTAATTTAATAAATAATTAATTACACTGCCTTGTCCTCGATGAACTTTTAGTTACTATTTATAAATTTGTTTAAACGGGCATAGAAGGTAACATATTTAGTAATAAAGTTTTAGAGTAATGTTTGTTCTGTAGACTAATGTATAGTGAGAGCTCAGACTACCATTGTGCAGATTAGAATCAAAAAAAGAATAAGCTAGTTACGTGTTTGACTGCCTGAGCACAAAAACTTATCAAGATTCAAGAGATTATCAAATGAAATTACAAAAAAAAAATGAGAATTACTGAAACAGTTCACTAAACTAGTCACTCACTTTTCGATCAGGTTTGACTGTTCTTAAATCCAACGACTTATCTAACTGTGGATTGGAAATAATACATTTTTCATTGTTGAAACGTCCTTCAATACTTTCACACACTACAGAAGTACTCCAATGGAATATATATTTGCAGTCCTCGATGTTAGCAAGAACAGGATATCCTCTACCGGCATTCAAATCACAATTAAATACTATGAGTGAACTCAGAGTTGTATCTTTAGTTCCTGAACAGTAGGAACCATCCAAGTACTTTAAAACAATTTTTTTATTGTTGTCGATAACTGGACCCTGATCAGGATAGCCTAAAGTCTGAAAAGAAAAAAAAACATTAGTGAATTCTACTAATAGGTCATATGGACGTATTTTTTGAATATTTTTAATAGATTATTTATTCAACCATAATACGGAAAAAATTGATAATCATTTAAAAATGTAATATTATCATAAGAAAAAAATATTAAATTTCACGTTCAAAACTGGACAGTTTAAACAAACGGCCATATTGGCAGGCTTATGTGACGTCACGATATAGGATCCATGTCAACCTTGATGTCAAATTGTCAATGTTCTAAGCTTTTTCATGAATTTTATTTGTTGTTTTCTCTAATAGTTAAAGGGATGGTGACAGAAATGGTGAAGGAGCACTGGGTGGCAGAAACGCTCTCTTTCGTGTAGTCTGAGCCCTCTTCTACAAATCCGCTTAGTAGATTGGGGCACTTTAAAAAAAACGGCAAAATTGAAAATTCCTCTACAAAATGACAAAAAATGACAGAAAAGACATCTGGGGGACCTCCTAGTTGCGGAGACTTTCAAAATCCTTTCAAAAGAGTTGAAACTTGACATAATGTTAATTGGGTGGCCCGGAATACGAGAAAAAATGTTCGTGGCTCCAAGTAACCTCACTTCCTTTCGATGATTCTTCACAATTTGCACAGGCAAAAATTCGCAAAGTCCTTACGCGTTGGCAGAAATTCTTACCAGGATTTCTATTAGTACTCACAAAGTTTGTAAAAAATATTATCTCAGCCGGATCTGATTCTACAAAAAAAAATTTAAATGGCGAAATTGAAGAGCTTGAAAAAACACGTAAGTTCATTCAAAGCTGAGCCCGATATCTCAATCCGTTCGCGAAATATCGCGATTTGAAATTGTGAATAAACAAAAATTCAATCAGGTTTTTTTCAGTAGGGGGTGGAGTTGGGGCCTCAATTTTTTTTTAATAGAAGGGTATCAGGGAGCACTTTAATGGACCAGAGGGAGGGGGTGGTGGGACAATTAGGTAGGAAGATATGGGTCTGAAACTAATTCAGCGGAAACGCTTATAGTTCCGAAAGTAATTGAGCTAGAGGGTCCTACAAGGGCTCATTTTCTTCGTTTTTCTATGAGCTAAAAGGTGGGAATGGCGAAAAAATTTATTTTTTGCAAATGCGCAAACACGGCATGCAGCCCCTGATTATTTAATTATCATTTACATCTGTCCACTCTAGATTTGGCAGCAGGTTACTCCAGTTACGCGCATTACTGAATCGCTTCTCTATAATCATGAGATAAAAATCGGCATTTTTTTGTTTGGCGCGCGAAGCGCGCATTTGCAAAAAATAAATTTTTTCGCCATTCTCACCTTTTAGCTCATAGAAAAGCGAAGAAAATGAGCCCTCGTAGGGCCCTCTAGCTCAATTACTTTCGGAGCTATAAGCGTTTCCGCTGAATTAGTTTCAGACCCATATCTTCCCTCCTAATTGTCCCACCACCCCCTTCCTCCGGCCCATTAAAGTGCTCCCTGATACCCTTCTCTTAACAAAAAATTGAGGCCCCAACTCCACCCCCTTCTGAAAAAAACCTGAATGAATTTTTGTTTATTCGCAATTTCAAATCGCGATATTTCGCGAACGGATTGAGATATCGGGCTCAGCTTTGAATGAGCTTACGTGTTTTTTCAAGCTCTTCAATTTCGCCATTTACATTTTTTTTGTAGGATCAGATCCGGCTGAGATATGCTCGAAAAACCGTTTACAGGTAAATTTAATACGCCCCCCACCCCCCCTACAACCGCCGATCACCTGAAATATTTTGAGGGAATAAGGGGGGGATCGAACTCCATCGGTTGGAAAAAAAAAATAAATCAATTTCCTTTATTGGTTTTCGAAAACTGAAGTGACCGCGCTAACACATTCATCTTGGAAATTGTTGTTAATATATACTCTGACGTCACATATTGGTTCGACCAATCGCGTTGCGGTTGATAATTCGACAATACCGCGTATTTTCTACATTTCTATTTTATTATTTGTATTTTGTCATTGATTAGATTAATAAAGTAACCATTACGATATGATCAGGAACTAAGATATACCTATTTCAAAATAAAAATTTAAACCAATTTGGAGTCTCATTGGATCAACATGTGCGCATGCGACATGTTTTTAAATTTTACTGAACATAGTTGAGTCTTGGAAAGCTTATAAATGACCATTTGATGACAAGGAGCAGGAAATATCATTAACCGGTCGTACTAAGGCCAACAAACATCCTATTATACTAGATTTCTGAACAGCCCTGTGCCTCATTGTTTACCTTTATAAAGTGTTATTGTGAGCCAGTGTCGTATTTATAAAAAAGTTTTCTTTAGCCTGTTCAGTGTACAGAATGTTACAAAAAGATGGACACAATTTTTAATTGACTATATTTCCTGCACTACACGTTGAATTTGAATTCTGTAAATTACATTTGAAAGTTTCAAATACCACCGCTAGAGCATTCCTAGTCTACAGTGCCACACGAGAGTTTTGCATTCGTGAGTTCAGTAAAAGTGTGTCATAAATTTAACTGAACACTGTACCTCGATCACATGTGTTGCAGGAGAACATGGAAGTTTTTAGCGCACATATTGATTTCACTAAGATCACTCGAATGCGCTCCACGTTTGATAAACGCGGTCGACCCGAACTTTTACCTTTACAGAGAGAGCCAGTTTCATCAAACTATTTACTCCAATGACAAATACTTTTCCTCATTGGAGGTTTAATGTTAAATTTACGACGAAATGCACATTGCACTGCAGTTTAGACTCACATTTACCGAACTCACAAATGCAAAAATTCTTGTATGGCATAGTAGTCATCTTTAGGTATGTTTCAAGCAACCAGCGAATGGACACGAAACCGTCACTGCCATGTGCCGTAGCTAAAACTAAACAGTTTTTATCGGTTTTGGAACAAGTTTTGGCTACTTGCTAATGACGGTGACGGTTTCGTGTCCGTTCTCTAGCTGCTTGGAATATACCTTTTACATCTTACAATTGACACCGCTGTACGGTACTCGAGTGCTCTAGTGGTATTATTTGAAACTTTACAATATCCTCTTTCAATAATGTAATTTACAGAATATAAATACAACGTATAGTGCTGGAAATATAGCCAATATATTTTGTTCGCCTAGTAGTGTCACAGCACGGTGAATTATTTCACTTTTATAGACTTATACAAAAAAAAAAAAAAACGATACCTCATTAAAAAATTAAAATACAAAATGCATCATGCATTTAAAAAAAAATGCAGAAGAGAAATTCTGTATTTTTATAACTTGCACAAATTAAATTAATGGTAAGTCCTATTCTATAGCTAAACACGGTCATACAGATAGTAAAGATGAAGAATACATTTTTATTTAAAATAATTACCATTTCTCGAATTAATGAGTTGCCAGTCTTTATTGCAGAGCACGCTGCTGAGCCTCCACGACAGCTGAGACTATCTACAGGCGTTAATGGACGGCACACGTTAATAAATAAAACATTTGAAGTTGTTTTATGTCTCAATGCTTGAGGCACTTGTAACCTATAATTATTTGTATTATTTGTTAAATACGACAAAGTGATATTTTCACCCGACTGCGTTTGAACTTCACAGGAATACTAAAAAAAAAAAAAAAAATGAAAATCATACCAGAAATCCAACATATTGTTAATATTAAATATATTGTTTTATCTATTTTTTATTTCTATTACAATAAAACTTGCGATGTTCCTTTACAACCGATTCTATATAGGCGTGACTATCAATAAAGTTTTCTTTTGCCGCGAAACAGATTAATTTTTGAGAACGCTTTGCATGGCTATTTCGTGACGGTTATTTCATAGTTAAGCAGGGATACACAATTTATTAAATTAATTTTTTTAGGTTCTTTGATCCCTATATAATAAAAAACAAAAAACGTTTCGCCGGTTGTAAAGGGATACCCATGTAAATTTAGATGGAGGGTCAAATGAAGAGAATTAAAATATGAAAAAAAAATCTTACTTCTTTTTCACAAACAAGGGCAGTATGAATTTGTATACTCATGCTGCAGTTGACTTTATCTACAACCCTTGCTGCTTTGGCTTTCCGAACACAGACAAATTCTATTATTGTATCAAAATTACATCTGCTATTGTTTACACTATATATTAAATACGGCCCTCCTTTTCGATATAGTAAATTACTATTTGCAATGCCATAACTTATTCCTGTGGTAGTTTCGCAAACACCTAAAGTAAAAAAAAAACTTGAAAAAATCAGCCCCAGATCTACGATTTTTTCGAACCGGGGCATAACCTTGATAGTGACGCCCCCTCCCTTCAGTGTTTGAGAAAAACTGTTAAAACTGCCAATGAGTAGCATTTTTGTGACCATTTGTTAAAATAATAATCCTTCAATAAATTTAAACTTTTTATTATCTAATAACTAATAACTTTCATTTGTGACATATTATATTAAGATTCGATTACTTGATAAAAACCTATGAGATTGTAGGAAAAGAGGCTTCATTTGTTCGATATTTCGAATGTTTGTCTTAAGGATTTGGCGCCCCCATGAAACTGCCGCCCGGGGCAAGTGCCCCGGTTTGCCCCCCCTTAGATCGGGGACTGGGAAAAATACAACGCAGCACGCCGCGCGGGATGAGGATCATGAAATCTCTACCAACACAAAATATTTGAGTTTTATTCAAGCAAACATTACAATATAATAATTTATTGTCTATAAGTTTGACATAACAGCTCGCTTTTACAATAAACAGAAATTATTACTTACCAGCACCAGCGCCGCATTCACTCTTAGGAATGGGTTCACAGACACCCAATTCAATGACCGTACCGTTGTAAGGAATTGCGATTGGATGAAGCTTTGTGATTTTAATTCTGTAAATTATAATTAATAACAATGACATATTTAAAATTGATGCCTGCTTTTTATATTGGAAGAGGCAAAATTAGATTCTAGATAGTATAGGGATCTTACTAGAGGTGGAGCCCATTTTAAAATATTCAATATGGCCGCCCTATGCGAAGCCTTTGCATTTACACTATACGTGGTTTCGAAGTTTTATTTAATTATTTATTTTTGAGGTGATAGTAAATCTTCAAAGCGTATTTTTATTCAAGGGGAAAAAATTGCTAGTACTGGTCACATCATACAATGAGGCAGAATCATTGATACAAGCTATAGTGACAGTATTAAGTTTTTTGCAAAGGTCAAATTTGAAAGAGAAACCGCATGAAAACAACGGTGTATAATCAGCTGACAGCTGTCACTTTTCAATTTAATAATTTTATATACAAATTTACACTTGACCTACTATCACAATTAGGTACTGCATAACACATATCATGCTTTTTCTTCGATTTTTCAATGACGAGTGTAACTTCCATACTAATAATTGTAAACAATAAATATTTACAAAAATACGTAGGACGCAATATTTTACTATATGAAACACTCCGCATAGAACAGCTCACTGTAATACTGAGTAGATGGCTCAGGTCGTAAAATCCCAATATAAAGAAAAAATATTTTTGAAAATATCGTCAAAAAACAAGCGTATTGATTCGATTTCACTATCATCTCTTCAATATTCCAGCTTTCCTTGAAGAGTCTTGCATAAATTATCGTTTCAGTTTCTTTCAAACACTAAGCCGAGATTTTCTGTTAATTTTTTACTGTATACTCCAACAAAATTCATATTTACATAGGTTTTTATTAAATTTGCAAATAAGCTAAAAAAACGGTTCAAATAATCAAAACTATGCCCATACAATTTAGAGAAAGGAGGAGGGTCAATAAGGCGGGTTATCGGCCCTCTTTATTTTTGAGTAAAAAATAAAGAAACATTTTGTTTTAATATCTATTAACAATAGTCGATTTGATCCTAAACGGACCACCCCCAAGCCTTCCTAGTACCCCTAAAGAGGGTGATTTTATTTTTGGGGTCGCTGATTCCGAATCTGAGGTCCGTTGACCTCTATCACGTCAGGTTCAAGGTCATTTGAAGTTCGAATTGAGAAAAAGTTAATAAATAAATAAAGGAAATCAGATATATAGGTTTTTGGCGTTGCTGATTTCGAATCTGAGGTCTGCTGACCTCTATCAGATCAAATTCAAGTTCATTTTAAGGTCAAACTGTAAGAAAGCTGATAAATACAAAAAATCAAATATATAGGTTTTTGGAGTTGGAGATTCTGAATGACCTCGAACATGATGTCATAGAGGTCAATGGACCTTAGATTTGAAATCAGTGACCCCAAACACATTTATATTTAATTTCCTGTAGTTATTCATCAACTTTATTCAATTTGAACTTCCGATGACCTTGAACCTGATGTAGTAGAGGTCAACGGACCGCAGATTCAGAATCAACCACCCCAAAAACTTATATATTTGCTTTTCTGTATTTCTTTACCAACTTTTTCTCAATTCGACCTTCAAATTACCTATAACCTGACGTGATAGGGGTCAACGGACTTCAGATTCGAAATCAGCGACCCCCAAAAACCCCAAAATACCCTGGTCTAATCTGATGATCAAGTTTTCATAAATAAATAAAGTTTAGAATAAGTAGTAAAATCACCCCCTTTAACCCACCTTTAGGGGTACTAGGGAGGCTTGGGGGTGGTCAGTTTAGGGTCAAATCGACTTATTATTGTTAGTACAATTTAAAAAAAATGTTCACATTTTTTTTACTCAAAAATAAAATGGGCCGAAAGCCGGCCTTATTGACCCTACTCCTCCTTTTAGGTTAGAAATATTGTTGTATAATTTTGATTTTTCCCGCCGTAACATTATTAAAGATATAAAGTTTATATTCATAAAATGACCAATAAACTTACGTTTTGTTTGTATATGGACTCTTAACGCTGCAGTTATATGAAGATGAATCGGTATGATCAATTATTGGAATGGACTTTGTTGGCGTTGGAGTAACAGGTACGGTTGATGAACTTTTGGCTGGTGGCATCGTTGAGATTGACTGCGGTGGAATAATCGCTGATGTATTCGATAAATTACAAACGGCCGGCGAATACCATATAATACTATAATTGTACTTTGAATGCATCAATAAAGTAGAATCCTGAAGGACAAAAATTGTTGGTATTTAGACAAAATAATCGACCGGCATATCCCATAGTGAATGTGAGAGAATCTAGTGGTTCAGTGATTTTCACTAAGTGTGCTAAATGTTATTAACCTCTAGAGTTCAGAAATCTCAATTCATAAGTTTACATAAGAGACATAACAGTACGTTCGAATTCGACATTGACATGAATAAATTTTATTCATTTACTTCACATTGACTTAAAAGTAATGTTTTTCTATGCACTAGCACATACAATTATTGTTAAAATTAGTTGCACTCAAAAATATAAACATGTAAATTATTAATTTAAATTTAGATATTACTTAAGACCACTTATAATCAAAATCCAATTATTTATTAATTAACAATAATAAAACTTCGATACAACGGACGGTTTGATACAAAAAGTATTGTAAAATGAAAAAATATTAGCAGTGATAATGCGAAAAATATCATTTAGAATATAGAAACTGACCATGGCGTTTCCAAGGTTTCACGAGTATAATATGTCCATTATTTTTAAGTATGGCTAACACATATTTTAACGAATTTTCACTTATTTATATTGAAATATCTTTAAAACTACGTCAGAATACTTTGTAATTTTTGCACAATTTACGTATGTTGGTTAATATAAATTCAAGTTTTTTATATTTCTATCCGCAGCGGTTGTACTAAATTGTATGAAAAATATGTACCTCGCATGAGATTCCCCTTATTCACTAAATGTTAAATATCCAGTTTTCAAAAATTAATTACTCAAAAACTATACGTCAGATCTCTTTGAAAAAATTAATTTTGATGTATATGTTACGGTTAATACAAGAAAGTAGTTAATTCGCGAATTAACCGGCTAATACCCGAATTAACCAATCCTTGACGTTTGGTTAATTCGGGTATTAGCCGGTTAATTCGCGAATAAACTACTTTCTTGTATTAACCGTAACATATATACTATTGGTTAATAACATATTAAAATTTCAGCTTATAATTTAGCAATCACTCTATTGATGGAACAACCTTAATTAACTATTGAACACTAATTTCTCTCACAACCAGTAATATAAGTACCTCAGTATCCGTTTCACTGCAGAGAAAATTAACAGAAACGTGATATCGACGATTATATATCTTTTTACTTTCATAATTAATCACGACTTTGGACATATTTTCTTCATAATGTATATCCATCATATTTATGTCTCCTATCGGTATAAACTTCCGAGAAATATCTGGTTCTGAGTTATCTATCATACACACTGCTGCAGTTTTGTCGCACAGTGTATTGGGGCCGTAAATTAGTGACTGACATACATTAAAAACGACTGTACTTTTCGTGTTTGAAATTTCATAGTTTTTATTTCTCATCAACGAGTTAAGAAGTATATTTTCATTTTCTTCAGGCTTGCATTCTTCTTTTTTGATATTTGGCAGACATGCCACTGAAGTTGTCCAATTCAAGTTAAACATACAATTTTTTATATCCTAAAAAAGAGCAACAATTTTCTTGAACTGCGTTCCCACAATGTCATTACTACTGCTGTTTCTTCATTAGCTTTGGGCCGAGGTTAATATAATTACCGCAGTGACGTCACCGTGAACAGAATAATAATTAATTAATGGTGACGAATACCTTTGTTTATGGTTACATAGCATTTTATTCATTTTCAAAGCACTGATTTTATAACATTTCCTTTCTGACTTCAGAATATCTTTAACGTTTTGGTACGTATGCTTACCATAAAAAACGTAGCAATACTCTAATTGTACAATGTACGGTGGTCAATCGTATCAGAATATATCATTTATAACCATAATCCAAAATACTTTTCTACCATTCCAACAATTTCCAACCCACTAGTAGTTTAGGTCAAAATTCACTTTTCAAAAATATTACAATATTTTTTTCGTTTTGAGGTCCCCTGAATTCAAAAAACACATTTTTGGAAAAACTGTGCCTCAGTTAATCTGTTTGTCTGTAAGCACGATACAGGTCAAACGGATGAACGAATTGAAACCAAATTTTGGGAGGATGTTTGGTATGCAAATATGAAGAGCCCTATTGTTTTCGAGGAAAATCAACGCATGTGCAGAAGAGATATATGCTATAACGGTGTTTTGTATATAATAATGGTATACTTTTCATAACGGCTTATTATTCTATTTATTTTTTTAAGAAATTTTCGTTAAAAATTTTTTTTTCTAAATTTTATAGTTTCGGAAATATTTTGAAAATAAAAAAAAATCAGCTGTCTTTTGTTTTGTAAATCTGTCAGAAATAAACTAGTTAAGCATGCTTTGATTAATTTTTACATGACGTGAACAAATTATGCAGATAACCATGGCAACGAATATCATATTGAATACTAACCATTACCCGCGTCACGTCACGCAATATCAGAAATTTTATTTTCTTTATTATACTATAACAAATGTCAATATTTTTGAAGTTGGAATGATCCCGTCACCCAATTGGCTGGATTTTTTAATTTAGGTTATATCTGATAGAGTTCTGAGAACTTGATCGCTCTGTTCCACGTTCCCTGAGAGCGGTGACAGAACCGTCACAGTCTTACACAGTTGTTCACAGTCTTGCGCAGTAGCTCAAAAACCGATACAAATAGTTTTATTTTAGCTACTGCGCAAGACGGTGACGATTCTGTTACCATTCTTAGAGAGCTTGGTACAGAGCTGATAATTACTAATTTTGACCATTGTGTGACGACACTATAACTAGATTACTATTACTATCGCAGTAATCTTCATTATCAATATATAAAATTTTACTTACAAATGTATCTATGATTGGTTTTGAATGCCCCGCTGAAGGATCACATTGAAAATATATTTTTATTGTCGAATTTCTTCTAAAACCATCTGGTCTACACGATGGTCCCGAGAAAACCATATGCATTATTCCATTCTCGAATATTACACTGTGATTTGCATGTCCTAATAAAAACAGTCATCAATGTTACAAGAAAACAAGTTTAAGGAAACGAGACAGCATGGCTCAATACTCTAGAATATCTGTGTACAGTCAACTTTTATTTTATTGTGACGAAAAAAATCAATTTTAAAAACATATGTCTTTCAACCTCAATACAGTAAAAAAACCCCTTAAATACTCACAGAAAAAGTATTTGTGTTCTATTTTAAACATCGCATTCAGCAATAGTATATTGCAAAACAAGAGCATATATTTTTAAAACAAGTGTAAGGTGTGTCCTTACTGGAAGAAAGTTTAAAAAATAATGGATTATTTCTTGTTCATCTATCCTATCTGTACCACTGGTCAAAATTTCTACGTGAATCAAACACTTCATGAAAAGTGGTACATGAGATCTTGGGCTATAGTAGGATACACGAATTATTCACTGGTACCACTGGTACCACTTTAGGATGTTTTTGAAAATTGTTATTTACGTCTGCGGTTGCTTTACATAATACATTTCTAATCGTAAATGACAGATGGTCAGCGTTGGTCTGGCCTCGGAATACCGGGACTTTTTCCGGTGGACCGCCGGTCCTCTGTGGGCCGATCCGGTCCGGTTTGGATGTTTTTCTTAGTTACATGGTCATGTAAAGGCGTTTGACAATTTCCCGATAACTTTTTAGGTCCCAGACCGACCCTGATTTAGGTAGAAATAAAAATACTTTTTTGGACTACCCCCTATAAAATTCCTGCTTTACACATGCAGCTACACAAGCTAGTAAAGTAATTCATTTCGTACTACTGATGTTATGAAAAACAAAAGTACGCAATCTAACCAATTCAACAGTCATTTTCATAAATCATCTGTAAAGTTGGTCTGGGGTCTAAAAAGTTATCGGAAAAATTATCAAACAATTGTTCGAAATAAAGTCATCGTGTAACTAAGAAAAAGATCCTAAACGGCCCATGAAGGACCAGTGGCCCACCAGGAAAAGTCCCGGTATTCCCTAAGGCCAGACCTAAATACTTTATTTATAACACAATCCGTGCGTAAAATGATATGGGTTTTCTTTTTTACATATGGCTGTCTCTTTTTAGACACATCCGTTCGCATGTTCATGTTTATTGTTACAAAAAGTATAGTGCGTACAAGAGTAAGAAGGTGCCTCGCACTCGCCTCCAACTCGTATCAAGACATCACTCTCGTTTTTAAAAGGTGGCACCTTCTCACACTACTAACGCACTATATTATTAGATTTTTTACAAGACTGATAAATTGAGTGAAATAAGTTAATCAAATACAAATGTCTGGAGATATTTACTCTCCGACGCTGACCATGCAAAAAGCAAATCATGCAACACTGTTCTGTTATACCTATTGTTAATTCTGCGCCGTCTTTTGTTGTATAACAAATGCTAGCTTCATTTTCTTTATCACAGGGTTTTGCTAACGGACCACACAGATTGATTCTCAATCGTTCCCTTGCTTGTAATTCAACGTTATAATCCTTTGTCTCCTCATGTAATTCATTAAAGTTAATTTTCGATTTTGAGAAAAATTTGTCTTCAACTGTGCAGTCATGACCCACATTATACTAAAAAGAATATTAGCGCTTCAGTTTTTTTTGTATGTTTTTACTATTAATTTATTCATTTCAACTTTGTCTTTTGTTTCAATGATTTTTTATACTTATAAACGTAAAAGTAAGTATTTAATGTTATTAAAACTCAGTGAAGATCCTTTTCAGGGTTCCATAGCCAAAGCAAAAAATGTATCTCACAATTTCGTCATATCCCTCAGTCTGACTGTCTGTCTGTATGCCACAGCCTTGTAACAGTTGTAGCTCCGTTATCCTTTGATCGATTCGAATGAAATTTTACGGGCAGGTGTCTTTATGTAAATCGTTATACGATTGGGTTTTTAATAGAATTTATTTTTTACATAAATAGAAAGATCATATACAAGTTTTATAGCAAAACTACTTTTGTAATTTTTTTACTTCCTAATTAAAAAGTCTGGGGGTTTGCTTAAGAATGTAGGATTCATGATAATGTAGGTATATTGTTATTTACCGCTTTGGAACAGACGATCGGAGTATTCCAGTGCAAAAGGACATAGCAGTGTTCGTTAATGACAAACGTAGGTTCCTCTTGAATTAAAGAACATTCAAACTGTATTTTAAACTTCCCAACAGTATTATTGCATTTGACATCTTCTCCATATTGTAGCTGACACAATCTGTTGCTGTAGTTCAACTTCTCCTGACTTTTACTAAGAATGGTTTCATTTTCCCATTCAACATTACATGCGTAGGCACCTTCATCTGAAAATAAATGAAATCAACTTTTAAAAACTTTGATATTAAATTGAAAAATATTATTACAAAAACGTTATTATAATATCAAACCGTTACTTATATGTATAGAAAAACCAAAAACCTCCAGTTATATGAGATTTTCAACAATGAAAGGTGAAGAATTGAAGACACATATTAATGTATTTGCCATAATATGCAACATACACTATTTCATAGTCTTTTGCACAATTTGGCATGATTTTTGGAAATTTTTATATATATTTATCATGTTTAATGAAGTGAAGTCAAGTCAAGAATAAAATTAAGTCAAATAGAGAATTTTTAAAAAACTTGATGTGTGCGAGTGACCGAGTTTGTGCGAGTTTGTGCGAATGTGTACGTGGTTTTACTTCTGTAGTGTGTAGTGTAAAATACAGTCTCTTTTTAGTTATTGGGACGAATCATCATTCAAATTATATTTTCAAATTTAATTTTAAAAACAAAGAAACAATTTAGTTGTTACTTTTACCAGTTATCAGATTCAAATAGGAAAACAGAGGGTTTGTAATGGATGAACCCACTGTATGGTCATATAAATCAAGTGCCGAAACTGTGACTCTTCAAGAGCTAATTGTGGCTCAACTAAGAAATAAAAAAATCGCTATTTTTTTTTAATTTCTGTATCTTATAAATACGTCAGATCTACAGAAGATGATTTGCTCGGTTCAATTCGGCATTCTTTGGTTCGACCCTGCTCAGCTTTTGAAATATATATGATTCCACATCTAGCCATAGCCATAGATAGTAAAATAACCTTCCGCTGTAGGATTTTATTTTAAAAGTTGTGTATTCAATGAAATGCAGTAATATAGTATATATCAATGATTTTTTTATTATTATAGGAAGGTTTTTAGCCGAAGTTCCCAATATTTTAGGTTGGTAACTAATGGCGTTTTCGGCATCGAGAACTGCCCCGGGCCAGGTCAGGCCGAATGGATTACTATTGATTAAATAAACAATAAACAAATTTTTTTAACCAATAGGAACCCATTCAGCCTGACCTGTCCGGGGTAGTTCTTGATGCCGAAAACGCCATAAGACTCTTACTGCCAAAAGTCAGAGTAGCCTTGACATAAACAATGGAATTCCAACGTTTACGGCCTTCAAATTGTATGTTTATTTTTCATATTTTTAGCAAAGATTTTTTAACTGTGCGTCGAGATTTAACAAGAAAATGTTTTTATTCAACACGCGTGAGTAATATATAATTTCGGGGCTCTTCTAAATTCGGGAAAAATAATAAATTACTTCATGTTGACGCGTAGAGTGTGAATAATAAGCCCAAACTGTACGGTAATATATTAATGCACAGTTTCTGGACCAATAGGAACGCGGTAGCGATTTGTATAATATGAAAACAGCCTCGCAATTCAGAGAAAGTCAGGGCCATCTTGTGTGCATCGAGGGCGGTGGGTACGTCAATCACTGAAGTGATTTATTATTTCTCCCTCTTTTATCAGGGCCCCGATTACATATTATTACTCGTGCGAGTTGAATAAAGTATTATGTGCGACTACTGATAGAAGGAGAATATTCCACTCACGTGTTACCGCACTCGCTACGCTCGTGCGGCAAATTTCACGCTCATGGAATCTTCTCCTTCTCTCACGAGTCACACAACATACTATAATTCATAATACAATAATTTATTGTACATACTTGTACACTTATAGAGTCCAAGTGGTGGACTAGGGATCAGTCTTGAACAAATATTAAAATATATAGTTTTATTATTATGTTTTACGCTCCAATTTTCTGTTGTGTTTTTTAAAACACTTAAATCGTGAGTATAGCCAAATTCATCCGTAATCTGGAACAATGAAATAAAGATTTACAAAAAACATTTCATGTGATACGAAAATATTTAACCGTGTTAAAAAAGAGTTCCTCTTGTCCAGAGCTTTTATATTTCCATATCATTCTAAACAGTTTGCAAATTTAAAGCATAAAAAAATGTTTTATCCTCAAAATGCACTGTCGAAAATTCGTTAATTTCCCAATTACAACAATAAAAATAATATGACAATTCCGATTAACCTACAATATCATCATTAATTAGTTTTTTGTTTTTTATTTTCGCTGACTGCCAAATTTTATTGCTACAAAAAGTAACGCATAGGTATTACAAGAGCGAAATGGCAAACGCGACGCGTGTGATCGCCACCCTCGCTCTGCTAGGGTAGCAAACTTTACATTAACTACAAAGAATTTCAAAAGTCGGCGCTTACGGTCCAAGGCACATCCTGCTTTAAAAAGCGAATATAGTATGGTCCACTGAAACTAATATTATAGAAGTGATTTCCAGTGTCATTTCAGTGAATTGCTAGGATTTGCCAAAGAAGGATGTTAAAAAATTGATAAAAAATCTGTATCCCGTGTAAGTAGCTCTGTCAGACATAGGCGATGTCCTGTTTAAGACCCTTTTAAAAATGTATGATTAAAAAATATGAAACAAACCTTGCAATCAGGAATATTAACACAGGCTAACGATGTGCTGACATTAAACACAAATTCTTTTTCATCTGCAAATATTAGTTCAGCTGCGCCAGTATCATTTTTAGCACAATTTAATACTGTTTTTCCTAGGTAGCGTGTACCTGTTAAAAAATACAACAAAATTAATTAGTACAAATAAAAGAATTCCATCTAGAGTTTTTATAGGTACATTTCAAAAAATTTATTTTTTTACCATTCCAACTCCATTAGTGAGGAATGGTACCTACTCATTTAGTTGAAAATTGACATTTCAAATTTTTCCAATTTTTTGTCGTTTTTGAGATCCCATGAGTCCAAAAAACATATTTTTGGAAAAAAATCTGTTCGTCTGTGAACACCATAGGTACCGGTCAAACGGCTAAGCTGATCAAAACCAAATGTTGGTTATATATCATAGGAAGAGCCCTATATTGTTTTGGGGGAAAATCGGCGCATACGCAGAAGAGATATAGTATACTTAAGATAATATATAAGAAGGTATTCCAATCCTGCAATGCATCATGGGAAATGTGTCAAGCGGTGGCGCCACCACGAGTGTGTCAGATACACTAGCCATCCAATCCTGCAATGCATCATGGGAAATGTGTCAAGCGGTCGCGCTAAAGATACACTAGCCAGTAACTAAAGTATTTTCATCCTAACTCTTGAAATAATAATAAATATTGTTTATTAATTAATTAGCGCCTAAAAAATTTTTTAGATTTTTTAGGCGCTAATTAGTTAATAAACAATATTTATTATTATTTCAAGAGTTAGGATGAAAATACTTTAGTTACTGGCTAGTGTATCTTTAGCGCGACCGCTTGACACATTTCCCATGATGCATTGCAGGATTGGATGGCTAGTGTATCTGACACACTCGTGGTGGCGCCACCGCTTGACACATTTCCCATGATGCATTGCAGGATTGGAATACCTTCTTATATATTATCTTAAGATACTATACCTAACGGTGTTTTTCATATTACTATAATATACTTTTCATAACGGTTCATAATTCCGTTTATTTTCCAAGAAAGTTTTTTCTACTCTTCTAGAGTTTCGGAAATATTTTGAAAATAAAAAAAAATTCAGTTGTTCTTTTGTTCTGAAGATCTGTCAAAAGGAAATTAGTAATGTACCTAGCTGACAAGCATGCTTTGGTGGTAGATTTTTTACATGTGAAACCGTATTGTGTAACCATGCGAACGAATAACAAATAACTAGTCGTTACCCATGTCAACGCACGCGTTAACAGAAATAATTATTTGTTATGATATGTGAAATATCAATATTTTTTGGGGTTGGATTTAACCTGTCGCCCAATTGACTGATTTTTTTTTAATTTTTAAAATACAAATTTTGTTTTCGACGAATTTTATATTTGATTTTGTGACCTCCGACTGCGATTCAGATCAGATGGGGAAAGGGGGTGTCCTGACGAGTCATCGGCGTTCGTCGCTATTATGGATATTAGCTATCCTGAGAAAGAGATCTCGGCTTCTATTGTTGTTACATTAAAATTCGATGCAGCATTTTAAAGGACATAAATTTCCCCATCATTAATTATCTCTTTATTTTTTCCGAAGCACTAATATTAAATACAGCGCGAAGTTTGATCTGGAACAATTTACATAATTGCGCTCAAAATGCTCGGACACGTTCCCTAATTTTTAACAGGCATCTGTTTTTAGTCGTCTTTTTAACCCCACTGTTTTCCGACATCGTCATTTTTAATGATAACCTCATCCCCATTTTTTGCAGATTTGGATAGATTATCAAATTCTAATTTCAGCAATATGCCATTATTTAACATTTACACTAGCAGTTCCTGATAGCCCAAGAGCCCATAACACTAAAACCCTATGGAAGAAATTTTTTTACCTCATAATTAAACAGTTATATAGAATTGAAAAATACTTTTTAACTAACTTTATTTTGTGTACATCCCTATATTATTAAACGAGCTAATCTTGTACCTATGTACCTACCTATGTCCCTAAATATTTTCTCGAAAACGGCCCTAACGATTTGGATAAAATTTACTGAAAAGGGATTTTGGGGGGCAAATAATCGTTTTAGCTAGGTCTCATCTCTCAAAAAAATCGTTTTCTTACAAATTTTATCATTATAAAAATCAATTTTTTGACGTATGAAAATACTTAAATATTGTAACTAGGTTTGGGAATTTTATACAATGAAACAATTGTTTTCAAAATATTATGACAGTTAATCTTTAATTACTATCCAAGTGAGACAAAATAAATACGTATTTGAAAGAAAGTTAAAAACAATTATTATTAAGTATAGCCAGGTGAGTAATTTTAATAAATAAATTTTTAACCTAAATTTGAAGCGAAAGATGCAATATCATAGATCAAGATGACGGCGAATCAGTTTTACAAGTACCGGATTGCCATAAGGGCCGACAATCCTCTCCACAAAGGAGTCAAACTGTTTCAGCAATATTATCTTATTGGACCTTATATGGAGAGCCGAAGGCTCGACTAGTGTCGTTTACAACCGAGCGGGGCGCAGCCCCGTGAGGTAAGACTGTAACAAAGGTGGAAACGTAGGCTCCACAAAGGGAAGCGACAGAGAACCTACGGTTCTCAAAGTTTTGGCGATATCAGCATATCAGTATTTTATTTAACTTTCCGAGCAAAGCTCGGTCACCCAGGTACTGTATATTATACGTACTATCAAACTCACCATGGATACAAAGCCATAAAAACATTTTTACGTCATCGGAACTTAGCTAAAAAGTATTTTTAAATTCCATATAACTTTTTAATTACGAGGTAAAAAAATAAAATAAACGTAGTTTTGCTATAAAACTTGTACATGATATTTCCGTCTATGTAAAAAAAAAATGTTTATTAAAATATTCAATTGCTTTTTTTTTTCGATGAAGGGCCCGCCAACCCAACACGAAACGATTTTAAAAGTTAAACCCTTTCATTTAAATGTTATTTCAACCTATTCAGTTATGAGGTAGGAATACCTATTTCGCGAATCAAGTTTAGACGCGGTTGGCGGGGGTGTCGGCCCACCGGAACCCGCCAACCTACCGAGTTTGAGCACGTTAAAAACATAAACTTCAAAATAAAGTAAATAATATTCTATTCGAAGATGCATAGGATAACCGTTTTTTTGGGTGACCGGAAGTTACCCTTTTTTGACGGTCCGGCCCACTCCAGCCTGCCAACCATTGTATTTTTCTATTAAACAAGGTTTAAATTTCCCAAATATCTATGAACTGGTCTATACGACGATCCATAGGGTTTTAGTGTTACGGGCTCTCGTGCTATGACCACACCGAGTCCAGAACGGTGTTTCTCGTATCACGTATGTTTGGTGTTCAGAATTCCGTCAAATCTTTAAATGACCTTTATTGCTTATAATATTACTTAGCGCGCATGCAATATATATTATGATACTAACGGTCCCGTCCGGTTTCACCCGGGTGCAAAAGAACGAATGGGGAAGGGAGGGACACGAGTACGCACATTCATCTTAGTTTACCGAGATGAATGTTGTGTCCAAATTTCATGATGATCGGAGTTACCGTTCAAAAGTTTTTGTCCATAAAAAGCGGTATTTATGTTACGGTTAATACTAGAAAGTAGTTTAATCGCGAATTAACCGGCTAATACCCGAATTAACCAAACGTCAAGGATTGTTAATTCGGGTATTAGCCGGTTAATTCGCGAATTAACTACTTTCTTGTATTAACCGTAACATTTATACTTTATTAATTTAAGTAATAAATTTCTTTTAAATCAATAATTACTGTAATTAATAAAATATAATAAATATTTAATTGAAAACACTGTAGGAAAATTATGTTTGTATAGGTACCTATAGGTTATACCAGTTTTCAAATGAGCTATTAATTAGATTTATCTAATTTTTAATTAGTCGTAAACAAAATTAAAATAAATTTAAATGTAAGCCTTAGGAGAAAGCAATGTGGACAATAAAAAAAAATCAAAATATATTTGCCCAATGTGGGGCTCGAACCCACGACTCTGATATTAACAGTCGCATGCTCTACCGACTGGCCTAGCCGGGCTTGTGAATGTACGGCCTAATATTGATATTGTTGCGCATTTTTACCCCACAATGTTACGTCTATGGAATTTCTAGAAAAGTCTACTAAACGCTCGAAGGTCAACGGACAAACAATGAACGCAGGTAACGGACATCCGACCGTTAGAGGCACCCACGCATATAACGACAAGCAACAATGAATGCAGGTAGCCGGCACCAGGCCGTAGAGACCCGAACGAGTAGAGAGGCGAGGAAATCCCAATTCGAACGTTCTGGAACACAGACCAAAATCTATATAAGGCGGGCAGAGGTTTGTTTGAGTTTAGTCAGTTGAGTTCAGTCAGTTACAGCGTGTTAACAGTGAGTGGACGTACAGATAACTGTTGTGAATATTTCTTTGTACATAATTCTTTATTCTCTATTAGATACTTAATCTTACATTGTATAATTAGAACTATTAGTTTTATGTCTGTTAACGCTATACGCTTTCGTTTGTGTGTTTTTACTGTTTGTTAAACAGTTAATATCTTAAATAAATACTTTCCGCCACAGACTATAGCAGTTTTGTTACAATATGTTATTGTTTTATGAATTGTTTAATGTTTATGAATTATGGTTTACATTAGGTATTATATAAACCGCGTATCGATATTAATCACGATATTGTACGTGACATACTAATAGTAGGGAGCCCACGATGCTAAATGGGTAGTTACTCGAGCGTCGTAGGGACCTATTGGATTTTGAAGATTAGATGGTAGAAATAAAAAAAAGGTTATATGATGTACATCCTTTCACCGGTGGGGGGAGCGTCTGCAGGTTTTCAAAAATGTAAAAAAAAATAGTCACATGAAAATACTCGAGCGCGTCAGATATTCATAGTGTACATGCCCCGCGTTTGTCTGATATTGGAGGTATGTTAATCTGCCAGTTTGCATGGTGGGGGTGGCTGTACGGAAAGGTTGAAAACGAAAAAAAAAAGATTTTATTCGAGCGCGTCAGATATTCAAAGGGGATGTTCAGTGAACCCGAAAAAAGCTCCCATTCAAAAGACTGACGATTTGAACATGACGCAAGCTCGTGGCGGCTTCTTGAAAATGCAAAAAAATCGCCATTTTGAAATACTCGAGCGCGTCAGATTATTTATACAGGCGATTCAGCTTGATGTCCTAAGTCATGCTGACCCATAATCTGACGATTATTTGGAGGGATTTTCTTAATCTGACAAATTGAAAAAAAAATGATAAGTTAACAATAAAAAATGATTGTAGGGGAGCCCAGAGGGCTAAATGCCATGTCACTCCAGCCCTTTGAAGACCTATTGGATCACGAAGATTATAGATCAGAGGTCCCCAAACTTTTTTGTCTCGTAGACCACTTGCCATGTTTTTCGGTTTTGGGTAGACCTCCTGCTTATCTGATATTGATTTTTTGCAAATTCATTAATTTCAAATGTATTTTTGACAACTGGTATAATGCTACTCACTTTGAACGATTTAAATTTATAACGGTAGTGAAATGTAGTGTGAAATGTTTAGTTTTATACATTTATTAATTAGATTCAAATTAAACGAATCAAAATTAAAATTTACTTTATGTTACATAAAATAACTAAGCAAAAAATAAATGCATTTAGTGTGAGGGATGAACTTGATGCTTTAATAATAAATTTTCAATATTTGGCATCAATTTAGTCAGGTTTAATCTTAAATCTCTTCGGTTAATGAATAATGATGTCCACTTTGTTTCTTTTTTTGTTAGGAGATTCACCATCGTTGACCCCCAATTTCACATCATGGACCCCCAATTTTTTTCCCGCTGACGTGGACCCCTTGCAAGTTGTCGTCGACCCCTGGGGGTCGATATAGACCACTTTGGGAATCACTGTTATAGATCATACTTGGTAGAAGTGCTTAACAGAGTACAAAGATTCTCCCCTAATATTAAACTGCTCCGCTCAGGTCACATACGAAATCCTCGCTTGGGCTGCCCCACTTTGTAATTCATTTAATGTCTTTTATAAAATTTTAAGTTTTTTTGTGTCCCTAAAATTACCCTCAAAAATATTAGGGCCCGAAAAAATTCCATTCTAAATTTTTGATATTAAAGCTCCCCACGCTTTTTTCACATTGCAACTAATTTTATTGTCAAATTATTTGCATCTTTTTATTCATATTGCAATAAAAATGTGCTGTTTTAGCGATTTAAAACTCTCATTTTTAACCGACGAAAAACAAAAACGGAGGAGGTTCTCAAGTCGACGCGTATATTTTTTTTTTTTTTTTTTTATTTTTTTTTTTTTTTTTATTTATGTATGACCACGCATAACTTTTTACAGAGCAGTCCGATTTTGATAATTTTTTTTTTGTTTGAAAGGGTATACCCCGAAGTTGGTCCCATATAAATTTGGTAAAAAAATTCCAACCCTAAGAGTAGGAAAACAGGGGATAATTGATTGTTCACTCACTGATTGTAATGTATGACCACACATAACTTTTTATCGAGTAGTCCAATTTTGATAATTCTTTTTTTATTGGAAAGGGTATACCCCGAAGCTAGTCCCATATAAATTTGGAAAAAAAATTTCAACCCTAAGGGTAGGAAAACGGGATTATTGATTGTTCACTCACAGATTGTAATGTATGACTACGCATAACTTTTTACAGAGTAGTCCGATTTTGATAATTAATTTTTTAATGGATAGGGTATACCTCGAGGTTGGTCTCATATAAATTTGGAAAAAAAATCCTACCCTAAGGATGGGAAAATAGGGGTGATTTATTGTTCACTCACAGATTTTCAACCTGAGTTGTGTATTACAATTATAAATTATATAGCCACAAAAAATTATAAAATAAAAACTTTTTAACAAAAAAATTAAACCGCCGAAAAACTGAAAAGCAAAAAATAATAAATCTTTTTATTTAACTAAGTTCTATCTAAGTAGTTGAACGTATGTGACAGTCTAGTATATCTAAGTAATTTTGAGTCGGCGTCAAACAATCAATGAACAAAGATCACTAAAAGAAATAAACAAATCAAATTAACAATGATACGTGAACGCTCAGAGATTTTCGGCGAAGGATTGTTGACGCCGACTCAAAATTACTTAGATATACTAGACTGTCACATACGTTCAACTACTTAGATAGAACTTAGTTAAATAAAAAGATTTATTATTTTTTGCTTTTCAGTTTTTCGGCGGTTTAATTTTTTTGTTAAAAAGTTTTTTATTATGTATGGATTACTCCAGACTAAACGTATGCACTGTATAGGTACAGCGTGTACACGTAAAATAAACACATAATAATATTATTTTTAATTGATATTGAACTCCATAGACCAAACATTGTTTCATTCATAATCAAATAAACATGATTCACTGAAAAAAAACAATGATTGTTACTTGTAAACATTGATGTCGTGTTTCTCTGGTGTGTCCACTGAATTTGTCACACTCAAAACTGTGTTCTCTCCATCATTGGTGTCATAAGGCACTTACACTATTGGCGTCGGTCGGATGACGGTACCTAGGGATCGAACTAAAATTTCTCGATGTTTACATTCCCAAAAATAAACTGCTCATGAGGCTATGAAACGTCGAGAAATTTTAGTTCGATCCCTAGGTCCCGCCATCCGACCTACGCCAATAGAATAAAATACACTAATACCTAATAGTAGGAGGCCCAAGAGGGGATTTCGGTATTTACTCGAGCGCGGCAGATTAACATAAAGGGGATACCTTGTAACCTGTTGAGTACCTCCACCATATATAGACCCTTTATATAGGATCGCGCGTCTAGGGCAGCCGATAAGAATAGTAAAAAAAATCGATCGTTAGAAATACCTACTCGAGCGCGTCAGATTAAGGTAAGGTGGGTTAATTACATGCTGAAAAGTGTGCATTTCAATAATCTGACGATTTGAGCGTAACGTAAGGGAGTGGGAGGGTCACAAACTTGCAAAAAAAAAACGTCACCTTGATATTATCGGGGGCGATAGAATTTTTTTTTCATATTGAAGGAAATAATTCAAGACTAACAGAAAAAATATAATCTGCCGATTTCCACAAGCCGAAGAAGCACAAATCGCCAATAAAGTTTAGTGCGTGCAGCTGCAGTGAAGCATGTATTCCCCACTCCGGCCTCTCATTCCCTTTGACGTTTTCTCTATCTCTTACTCTCTCGCACCGTCCTCACACCAGGGTTGCCAAATCGAATATGTCGAACATATTCGAGGTGTCAGATATTTTAAATGGTTCATGTTATTTGTCAGAGAACATTATTTTAACGTTTTGGTTGAAATTTTTTAACTATCCAATTAAAAAAAGAACAGTATCTATAAATTTTTACATGTCGTCAAAACGACATCTTTCGGAAAATTTAGAGGGAAAACGCCCTAATAAAGCCATATACAAAGTTTGGGGAGAGTGTGTCAGTAAAATTTTTGCCGACGGGCACTCTGATTAAGTGTACACGATAGTGTAGTGTGAAATTTTTACAATCATAATTTTTGCATTTAATTTGCAGTTTCCTCCGTTTGGCGAGACATCACCTCGCCTCATTTCCGGGAGCTATCAGCAAGCAGGCGCGGTCCGAAGGGGGGGGGGGGGGGTCACAGGGGACATGACCCCCCCCCCAAAATCTATGTCAAATTGAAAAATCTCAAAAATTTGCCAAATATATAAAAATATATAAAATAAAATTGTGTCTTGTGCAATAATGTTTATTTTATTCCAGAAACCTATTTTTTATTAGTGTAGTGAGTGACCCCCTCCAAAATTTCAGGCTGCGACCGCGCCTGTCAGCAAGTAGCAACTATACACTAGTATTTGTTTGTTACATTCAATTTAATCACAAAAACAAAATATGAATTAAGTACATAACAAATATTATATATAATGTCAGAATGTGATTAAATTGAACCATCTTGATGAACCGGATGGTACCCAACTAACAACTTATATTTAATTAAAAAAGGGGGGAGAAAATATTACCTGCTTTTAAATTATTTGGTTAATATTTATAATGATTTCTGCGTAATTTCTTCGAAATTTGCTTGCTACTATCTTTGAAAAAGACTGTAAGGAGTTTTTACATAATGGAAAGTGGATTTATTACAACAAACAGTTCGGATTTTACTTTATTTCTAACCTCAAAATTCCAATATTTTTTTCTCTGAAAACTTGACTAATAATGACTTATATTTATATATAAGAAAAATAAACAAATAGTATTATCAGAACTTACGTCAAAATGATCTTCACAAAAATACATTTTAGAATGTGTACTACAAGTGCCGGATCCCTGCGGGCAAGCTGAAAGCACATTTTCCTATTTTTGACTTGTATAAAATACTTTTTAAAAGTATTTGAAATGCGAATACCCTGAAAAATATTTGTATTTGTGTTTTGAAATATATACTTTTATTCAAATACTATACAAGTCTGCTAAGGCACCGTACAACACTTATAAAACTTAGAATTTATATTTTATAACAATTACAAAAAAACTTTACATCACCTCATCAGTTAACCAGCGCATTGGAACATATGACGTCACAGCAGTCACGTGACAAGTATTGGCGTTTTGAAGCGATTTTTGAAACGGAATTTACGTGATACGTGATTGTGAATGTTTGAGTGATATTTAAAATATTTGGTGCTATATTAGGTACTTAATGTACGATTTAAAACACTTTCCCAAAAATTATCAACATCCCTATTGTCGTTTTTATATTTTTCAAAACTGCACACCTATATGTATGGTATCGGTATTCAGAAACATCACTACATTGTATCCCTATATTATTAAACGAGCTAATCTTGTATCTACCTATATATCTACCTATGTACCTATGTCCCTAAATATTTTCTCGAAAACGGCCCTAACGATTTGGATGAAATTTACTGAAAAGGGATTTTGGGGGGCAAAAAATCGTTTTAGCTAGGTCTCATCTCTCGAAAAAATCGTTTTCTTACAAATTTTATCATTATAAAAATCAATTTTTTGACGTATGAAAATACTTAAATATTGTAAGTAGGTTTTGTAATTTTATACAATGAAACAATTGTTTTCAAAATATTATGACAGTTAATCTTTAATTACTATCCAAGTGAGACTTAAAATAAATACGTATTTGAAAGAAAGTTAAAAACAATTATTATTATAGGTGAGTAATTTTAATAAATAAATTTTTAACCTAAATTTGAAGCGAAAGATGCAATCATAGATCAAGATGACGGCGAATCAATTTTACAAGAACCGGATTGCCATAAGGGCCGACAATCCTCTCCACAAAGGAGTCAAACTGTTTCAGCAATATTATCTTATTGCTCCACAAAAGGTAGCGAAGCTTCCCCAGAGAACCTAAGGTTCTTATATGGAGAGCCGAAGGCTCGACTAGTGTCGTTTACAACCGAGCGGGACACAGCCCCGCGAGGTAAGACTGTAACAAAGGTGGAGACGTAGGCTCCACAAAGGGAAGTGAAGCTTCCCCAGAGAACCTACGGTTCTTATATGGAGAGCCGAAGGCTCGACTAGTGTTGTTTACAACCGAACGGGGCGCAGCCCCGCGAGGTAAGACTGTAACAAAGGTGGAGACGTAGGCTCCACAAAGGGAAGCGACAGAGAACCTACGTTTCTCAAAGTTTTGGCGATATCAGCATATCAGTATTTTATTTAACTTTCCGAGCAAAGCTCGGTCACCCAGGTACTTAACTATAGTATGGGGAATGCTACGTCCATTTACAGTAGAACCTTCAATGAAGACGCCAAAAAATTCGACTTATATAGTTTTCTATTTTGTAAGGAAATATTCGACTTGTAGATGTGTTATCTTTCTAACTAATTTTGAGTTGCTATGTTTGAGACACATAGGTCAAATTTATTTTTTCGAGTTATGGAGGGAGAATATGTACCGAAATGGCTTATAGAGACTCACTGATTAATTCGACCTATGGACGATAGTAATGGAGGTTTTGGGGCTTGAAGGGAAGGGAACAAAACATGTTTTCGTTTTATGGAGGTTTTCGACTTATCGAGGTTCGACTTAAATAGGTTCTACTGTATATACTATTAAGTCTTTGTATTTAACATCTTATGAACAGTCACCTTAATAAAATGCATTTTAAAAAAGCCATTTATCCATAATCGACAACTGATAGCCTTTAATCTCATCTCACATCCGAGTAAAAAAATCATTCATGGTATGCGATTATTATAGGTATATAGTGCATTGATAAAACGCATTTTACCGATACCAGCACATAATCACTTATTTACACAAACCTTGTTTGTGAATTGTGTTACATGTTATTTATTGTAAATATTGCTGTGTCGTGCTACCGGAAACAGTTCACTTTTTTGACAAAGAACATTCAAGTTAATAATCCGCCGTACAACGGAATTTTTCATACATTGTATCAATTGTATGGTTTCGTTGTACCGACGGCGGACATAATATTATTACCAGTCAATTCCACAGTGATAACGTACTAAGTATATGTATACTTATAGAAATTAGAAGTGTCTTCATCAAGTTGAAAGAAATTATTTAACTGGAGTAAATATAGACAAAACATTTTTTGGAGCATACAAGTAATTCAGAAACTACAAGACGCGAAATTCATATAATATACAATTTGACGTTGGGTAACAACGAAGCGTTGACGGGGGTCTTTGCTTGTTTGTTTGTTTTTTTTTTTAATAGCTGGAACTAATTTTGTATTATTTTCTCAGAATGTATTACTATATTCGGACCGAATTTATGTTCCCATTAAATATTTCATTTAGTTGATGATAGTTGATGACTTTATTTAAGTATTTCTTCCCTTTCTCATTTTAACGACCGCCTCATTTTCAGTTATAATTTGGTCGCCATTTTAAAGTCTACTGCCATGATAAACGAAATTGGCAAAAACTAATTTTAAATGAAATTGGATATCTTTAAAAAAAAGTTGGACCCGGATAAAATTTTGTCGGCCCGTGTCTTTTGCACACTCGGTAGTCATTTTTAAGAATTGATACCGAAAGTCAACTTTATCGAAGTATTTTACTCCTGTGTTGTTATATTAGCCACGCCAAGCGAAACATTGTAATTTGGCTGCCATTTTAACAATCATCATAATTTTTAGGGTTCCGTACCCGAAGAGTGTCCAACGGGACCCTATTATTAATAAGCCTCCGCTGTCCGTCTGTATGCTTGTCAGTGGGCTGTATCTCATGAATCACATAATAGGTAGATAGTTGAAATTTACCAATTTAACAATACTTTATTTCGCCCACCCGCAGTTGAGTTTGAGAGTTTTTTTTCACTTGTATCTTTTTTTTCACTTGTGTCATGAAAGTAGATAAAAAAACAAAAAAAATGCGTCTGGTTTAAGTCGATACGTCAATTAAAACCAAATTTATGGGAGATTTAAAAAAATTCGTTTTCCCCCTCTCCTGCCGGTTCTAATTGACCCACCGCGTCCAGCTTCCGGTGCAAAGAAGGGGTCTTTAGTACCTTTGCTATAAAAAGAAAATTAAGCTCCTTAGCTGCAATGGTTTTTTAAAAAATGGCATTCAATTTTTCCAAATTTTGCACACTAAAATGACGATATCTCGCAAACGGGTTGTCTGATCAGACCCGATCTGGAACGATCTTACGCGAATTCCTTTTCTCTACAACTTTTGTTGGAACATTTTTCCCCCCGATAATAATGGCCGAGTTATGGGACAAAACCGGTTTTTCCGAAACTTTAAAGCGGCATATTCCCCGCCGCCCCTTCCGACATGCGGTCACAAACTATACCAAAATGTCGGGGGAGCTCGACTCTACAGTTTTTGAGGGAAACATTTTTCGATTCGAGTCACAACGGATTCAAGGCTTTTTTTCCAATCCACTCCACTATATAATATACATAAATTTCGAAATTCTCAGTTGTCGATAGAGCCGTAACAAAAACGACCTAAATAAAAAAGGCGACTAGAGAAAAATTAAATATACAGTTGCGTTCACCTTAACGAGCTCTTAACAATGCATAAAAAAGTTGTTTTGCAACATCCTTTAAAACGTCCATGGGCATTTTCTATTTTTTGTTACTAAACAAGCACTCCGCGCCAAGTGTGTCCATTTTTAGTCGAAAAGTACTATCTTGAAAAAATTACCTCTGTAGAGTGGCCGCGAACAAATTTTCAAAATTTTCTACACTGTTGGTTAGCCCATGAATAGATTAGCCAACAGAGTAAAAAATTTTAGAAAAAAATTGTTATGATTATTTTGATAAATATAATTCCATGATCAGATTTCTAAAAAAAATTCTAGCCAATTGGGCGACAGAACCTTGCCAACTTCAAAAATTTGATATCGTATACCCAATAAAGAAAATAAAATTTATAATATCGCGTGTAGTGATGGAGGTAGTATAAAATGTAAGCTATTCATTGGCTTAGTTACCTACATAATAATATGTTCCACGTCATGCAAAAACTAATCAAAGCATGCGTAACTAATTTCTTTCTGACAGATCTACACAATAAAAGAACAGCTGATTTTTTATTTTTAAAATATTTCCGAAACTAAAACTTTTATTAACAAAACTTTCTTGAAAAAATAATTAGAATAACAAACCGTTACAAAAAGTATATCATTATTATATGAAAAAATAACGTTATAGCATATATCTCTTTTGCACAGGCTCCGATTTTCCCCAAAAACAATGACTCTTCATCCTCCCAAAATTTGGTGCCAATCCGCTCATCCGTTTGACCTGTATCGTGCTCACAAAGACACAAACAGGCCAACAGAGTTTTTTCAAAAATATGTTTGGATTCGGGTGACCTCAAAACGAAAAAATATTGTAAAATTTTGAAAGGTGAATTTTGACCTAAATTATAACATTCCTCACTTATGGTGTTGGAATGGTAAAATCTGTGCGAATAAAAAGATATTTACTGTAGAACACCATACTGGAAGGATAATGCTGGGTTTCCGGTATGATAACTTTTAGCCGTAACTTTAAATTTTCAATGGAGATCTCTATTTAGATGGAAAAAAAATGATTCTTCGATCCGGATTTAAGGTTAAAAAGTATCCAACGTATACGACGTATTGCAAATTGTATGGGCCATTAACGATTTAGTTCGCACTTGTCACTTACCATTGTAATAACGTATGGTCAACGTATTCTTAGAGTAAGTCATGATTCTTGAACTTGTTAAAGTTACAGTCTTCTGTTTCCCAGATTTGCAAATTTCACTATCACTATTGTTGGTACAGGTGGTAACTATTTCATTTTTACAAAAGTTCATAGAATAATCACTTTGGTTTTTTGAATACTTTAAACTTGGTAATAATTCAAATGATAATCTTATTTCTGTTGATTCTATATCGTAAAGGCATTTACAGTTAGCTGATGGTAATAAAATTGTATAAACACAAGATTTAACTGAATTTAAATATGCAAATTTCTGAAAAAAAAAATTAATATTTTCAAAAGTTACGATAATAATATAACGTAATGTATTTTGTATTTGTAGGGTATTTTGGTAACAACACTAGAAAAATCAAACATGCAATATTTTAAGTTGTTTTTTCAAAACAAATTAATTATTTTGGATGTGTAGGTGTGTGCAATTTGTAGTTTAGTATTATGATGATAAAAAGTACCGACAAATTTTATATACAGGTGGCTTTTTAAACCCCGAATACCCTTTTATTTCGTATAGGAAGAATTTTCGATAAAAAAAATGTCGAGCAAAAGTTGCAGGGAATCAAGAGAGAAGAACGTTGGTATAGTTTTTTTCATTTGGTTCCCACTTTTTTAAATAAGAACTCATATTGTTTATCTCGAATTGTTGATCTTAGCATCAAATAAATAACTTGTTTTTTTTTTTTGCTTTTTATGCCTATAACTTTTTTTTTTTGGTCAAAGATAGGTATAGGCATTGCTTTGTAGAAAATAAAGTAGATGAAATTTCCTTTAAAATGCTGGGTCAAATAAATTTTTTAGGTTAAAAATTGATCGAAATATGTCCACTACAACACAGCTTTCTTTTTTCGATTTTTATCCCTCTTATACAGATATTGTTTTCATTCTGATTTTGTTGACGTTCACGAGTTTTTATTGCAGGAATCAGTCAGTGGATCTTTTAAGAAGAAAAAACCACGGAGTGCTATTAAATTAGAGCGTAGAAATTGGAGATAGGGGTGAAAATGCAACCTTTTTCAGTTTTTTCAATATATCTCGCAAACAAATCAAAATAGTTGGCAAAACCAAAAGTGCACATCCCGCAAGTTTTCCACTGTACATATTATAATGAAAAAAAATTGTGAATATAGATTTAAAAAAAAAAACAATTAAAAAAATAGAAAAAAAAATAAAAATAAAATGGAATAGAAAAAAAATATTACTTGGTGTCAGCGGGAATCGAACTCGGCACCTTGCTATTACTGGACTACGCGTTTAACCACTCGGCCATTCTGATATCCCAGCTTGCGTTGTTATTGTGGTATAGAAGTGGAGCAGCTATTCTACGTAATAGACTACATTACAATAACAGTAATAGGTATTTTTTTGTTTTTTTAAGGTTTTTTATTTTAACTATTAGCTGTCAAAAATAATAAAATAAAACTGTTTATAAAAATTAAACTACTGAACACATTTATGTGAATTTAAATAGGGTTCTGGTCTGATACTAAACAAAGTGAATAAAATATAACCCAAGGCAATCCGATCAAAATTGCGATCTGTAGAGTCGTGACGTACATACGTACATCCGTACATACGTACAGACCAACCGACAACTGCTGTTTGTAACTTTCAATTACAATTTTAATAGTACCTATTTATGAACTCGAATTGATTTAAAAATGGTTCTGTCTTATAGATCAGAATCTCCTCTTTTCAAAAAGCTTCAATTTGAATGGATTTCGTGTGAAATTAACTTCTTATATGAACGAAAGTCAGCTCTGACGCTCAAAGCGATAATAAAGCACATACCGCTAATTTAGCGGTATGTGCAATTGAGATATACTTTATATGAAATTGTTTGTAGAGAATAGAATTTCCCAACGAAATGACTTATTGAAAACAGGTTGTATACCAAAAATGTTGAAAAAATTTCCTTTAAAATGCTGAGTCGAAAAATTTTTTGGGTAAAAATTTTTAAATAAGCCATTTCAGTCTCTGCAAAAAGTTTATATAAAGTTATTCGAAGTTTTGCTTAATTTGCAAGATATATTGAAAAAACTGAAAAGAGTGCATTTTCACCCCGATCTCCAATTGTCAATAGCCTATTGATCCAAAGAACAATAATCCGAGATAAAAAATATAGGTTCCTATTTAAAACAGTGAAAGTGATCTTGATATCTCACAGGCGCCTCCACCAAATAAAAATAAAACTATCGTATACTAATGTTCTTCCCCCTTGATTCCCTGCAACTTTTGTCGGAAACATTTTACGAAAATCCTTACTCTACGAAATAAAAGGGTCCTCGGGTTTTCAAGACAGACGATAGGACAACTTAAATTATTTTCATATCTAGACTGAAAATTAGTTTATTACAAAATAAGTCAATAACAAAAATATGACTTACATGATTTTCACAGTGAAATTGTATATCCACTGTAAAATTATTTGTACTGTTACACATTTCCGAATGTGTAAATCGAAGAGATTCTGAAAAAAAAATACCACATATTACAAAATTACCTCTAAACGTATATTTATATAATAGCTCTGTTCCAAGCTCTCTGAGAACGGTAACAGAACCATCATCGTCTTGCGCAGTAGCTAAAACAAAACTGTTTGTATCGGTTTTTGAAATACTCCGCAAGACTGTAAGCTACTGCGCAAAACTGTGACGGTTCTGTTACCGTTCTCAGACAACTTGGAACAGAGTTATTATTCTATACTACATTTATAAGATTTATACGATTCCACATAATATGTAGGTACCGACTATGTATTGGTATTTTATAATTTAATTTTATAATTGGTAAATTATAAACGCTAGAAAACAGAGTTCAAAACATATCATTTTTAAGACAATACCTGGATTTTCAGACGTATAGATGGCACTGGACACATTTTCATTTGAAATACAGAGCTCATCTTTCCCGCAAGAATGATCACTTTCACATAGTCTTATAAGAGCATATTTGAAGGAACTATTGTATAAGCGTAATTTAAAGCTATCTCTGCAAAAAAGAAAGTATATTAGTATTTCGGCATATTAAATTTTGTTACAAACTTCCCGTTGAGACGACAAAGAAGTTCGTGAGACAATAATCGATTCAGTGGCGGATCCAGGACTACGGCAAGTGGGGGGGGGGGGGGTCTTGAAAAATTTTTACTCCTTTTGTGAAAAATGTTTTTCCAACTGATATGCAGTTTTTGAGATCATTTTGTATATATAAATTATTCCATAGTGTATTATGTACATGCGAAGTTCGAGTCAATTCTACCAACTCATTCGTTTATATTATGAAATACAATAAAATGAATTCTATCTTTACAATAAGGGAGGGTGAACCCGAAAACCCCGCCGTGGATCCGCCACTGAATCAATTCGTCATTCTAACAAAAACACTCATTGTTGTCTAACGACAATCGACTCGTCATTCTAACAAAGACACACCGATTGTTGTGGGAGATGACAATCGGCTTGATTGTTGTTCCAACAATATGCGTAGGTAAAAAGGGCTTTGTCGTCAAATTCCAGACAACAATGAAAGAAACAAAGGAAAGAACTATCCAGCGTCTATATAAACCACGGGATAGCTTAGTGGAGAGACAATCACACAGGGACAGTCATACAAACAGTGCGCGAAATAAATAGTTATGACATAAATTAGCAGTGAGTACCGTGAGCAGTACTCAGGTAACTGCTGAAATAAATAGTTTAACATAAATAATCTCTTGATGATAAATAAATAAATGAACTGTGTAAATAATTGTGTACGAAAGAAATAGAACTGTATACAGTATGTAAACACGTAAGGTGCACATAGGGAAATTAACATTGGGAAAAAATGACTGGATCAGAGTGAACCTTGAAATCTTGTTTTTCAATTTGGCAGATAATATTCTTTTGCAAAATGAATGTGTATACTACCGAAGAAAATATTCAAATGATTACAACATAATCGGACTTTTTTTATTAATGGGACATTACATTCCCAAAAACACTTAAATATGGTGCGAGATCAAATATCTCCGCCTATTCGTGTTGAACCTAAAGACATCAGATCACTGATTTACCAACACGCATGCGTCATACCAGTCAGACAATTTTTGAATGAAATGTTTTCAAACAGATGGACTTGTTTTTTTGTTTTATTTTTGTACAAAAAAATTAAAATAATGATTTATAAGAGCTTTTTATTATTAAAAAAGCCAAGTAAAATAAAAATAAATCAAAATAAAATAGAAATCCTCAAGATTACCACGATAATTCAATAGAAATAACAATTAATGCAGTCATGGCTAACTCTGATCCAAGTATTTTTTCCCAATGCTATTTTCCCTATGTGCACCTTACGTGTTTACATACTGTATAGTTAATAAATAAATAAGTGTGCTATATACATTTTTGTGTGCTCCTGTGTTGTAAATAATCTTGTGTATATAGTTGTATAGTGACTTTGTATTCTTCATTACTTATTATTTTATTAGAACTGTTGTTTTGTTTCTGTAACGCTATAGAGAAGTGCTTTTTAGTTTGTTTATCTGTTTCGTTAAACGTTTATTATTATAAATATATATTTTCCACCACGAATTAGAACAGTTTTGTTACAATATTATATTATAAGTGTAGTGCTGTCAAGGAGGCACCGATTTTTTATTATTTTTTTTATATTTGTAGCTGATCGATGCTGCGTTCAAAACTGAGTTTTCAAGACGGGGGTACCCCATTATATACACGTTTATGATGACTAAATAAGGACGCTCCCCGTCCCGAAAACTCAGTTCTAAACTGAACCTCCCCAACTCGAATTCAAAAAAATATCGTTGCCTACCCAAAATGCACGGTTAGCCTTTTTTGCTTATTTGGATTGAAATACACATACGCAGTACGCTTAAAAAGTCGCCGTAATAATTTGGAATGTTGCTTCTTTTTGGTAACCTTAACCCCTCTGAAAAAAAACAATCCTGTAACGGAACTTGTCTCGGACATAGAGGAGGGTGTAAATGGGCTCGAAATGGTTGATGTAAATACACAGTGCTGAGTGCTTAGCGAGAAATTGGCCGGCGCTCTACGTACCTACGCTACGATAATTTCTATGTTGATGAGTAGAAAATGTCAGATAACCGATAAACTTTCTGGGAAACAATTTCTGTTGCACCTGAAGAGTCAAACTTAAGTGTCATTAAATAGCTCTTATAGTCTTTTTCATTTTTATGACTTTTCTTTATAATTTTATTTAATAATTTAACAATATTTTGTTAAAGTAGTGAAGTTTTGAATAAATTAGTGTCTAATGTTCCGAAATAATTTTTTTTTATTAGATAACAAACGTGAAATTCGTTCATTAAACTTTTCTTCTCCATTCAACTGGACATCTTTCGCTGTCATATTTGATGTCGGCTAATACCTTAATTTATAGTTAGAGAGCGACGGTGACAGAAATGATCAAGGAGCACTTGATGGCAGAAACGCTCTGTTTCGTGTAATCTGAGTCCCCCTCTACAAATCCGCTTAGTGAGTCTAGAGTGTTGCGATACGACTCTGGGGCACTTAAAAAAAACGGCAAAATTCAAAATTCCTCTACTAAATGACTGAAAGGCATCTGGGCAACGCGCTAGACCCCTACTCCACTAAGCGGATTTGTAGAGGGGGACTCAGACTACACGAAAAAAGCGTTTCTGCCGCCAAGTGCTCCTTGACCATTTCTGTCACCGTCTGACTGACTATTAGCCTAGAAAAACACAAATCATCAAATTCAGTATTGCAGATGACATCAGTAAAAAGGTAAATTTTTTATTAATATTGTGAGAATAACACGGCAAATAGTGCGTTGAAAAAAATTCAATTCACATTTTTACCAGTTCTCAGATTAGAGCTTGGGAACTGTGAAGGCTTACAAATAGAAGAAATTATGGAAGCACTGTATAAATAAGTGCTTATATTTACACCGTAGACGTAAAATATTTTCGTGGACAGGGAGGTATAGATTGTACAAAGTGAATTCAGTATCAATGAAATCAATCACTAATCACAGTTAAAAAACAAACCATTGTCTGTTCATTCAGTTGACCTTGAAACTAATTTCAATGATCTTAACAAACGTAACCAGTTAGAATATTTATTTATTCAGGTCATAAAAAACAAAATGCTTCGCAATAATAGATGACAATTACGAATCAACATACAGTGAAATCCATTCTCCGAAATCAATGCCACTAATGTTTACGTTTGTTTTCCGAGAAGTTGAGAACCCTATATTTTCCGATTCCTGCCCGTATTGCACATACCGCTAAACTAGCGGTATGTACTCTATTATCGCTTTGTGCGTCAGAGCTGACTTTCGTTCATACAAGAAGTCATATCTAAGTTAACTTCACAAGAAATCCATTCATATTGTAGCTTTTTGAAAAAAGGAGATTCTGTTCTATAAAACAGAACCATTTTTAGATCGATTCGAGTTCATAATTACTACTAAAAATGTAATTGAAAATCACGAACAGCAATATTGAAAACTTGCGGGATGTGCACTTTTGGTTTTGCCAACTATTACTATTTTCTATAGATAAAATTATTAATCACTAGCAGTGCTCGCTCAAGATATCGGCAACTCGGGCAATTAGGAGGTTTCCACTGGACGAAAATGCCAATAATGATTGAGTCACATCATGTCTTCAACATTTTTAAAGTCATCCTTATGACATTAAAAATGTTGAAGACATTATTTCAATTCAATGGAGATATTCAATTTTTTGTACGTGGGGTCGCAAACGAGACTGATCGACTTCTGGCCGACCATTATGACGCTCTGCGGCACGCGAAATGTCTTAATAGCGTTATAATTTAAAAAAAATGTGTTTGCTTTATTGCTAGTTATTCTTAGAATTTAGATTTTAGAAGAATAGGTCGTGTCACATGTTACAATATTCAAGAATTTGGGATTGAGAGTTTAACCCTTAAAATAATCAGCTGCTTTAAATTTGTAACGCTAAAGCAATTAAAAATGGGTTCTAAGAAAAATATATGAACTAGCGGTTTCGTCCCGGTTTCACCCGGTGTGGGAAAAATTGCCATCCGATCCCGATGGGCAGTTTCGGAGAAACAACCCCTCAAAGTCGCCGGAAAACCTTTTTTTCGATTGTTTCAACAATAAGTAAAAAAAACACACTAAAAATTGTTCAAACCGGATGGCATTCGAAATTTATACTGTCCTAAGTACAAATAATGGTGTGTATCAATGCCATCCGATTTCGATTAAATTAACCCCTATTTAGCCATCCCCCAAACCGCATGAAAATGACAAGAATGCCATACGCTGTAAAAAATTGTTGAAAATTCTTTTCAATGAATATTTAACGACTGCTTGGACTTTTAAAAGGTCTGTGCATGCTCATTATCTATTAAAATCAGGATCGGATGGCAATTTTTTCCCAACGTTTGGTGGTGTCAATAAGTATGCTCACTAATTTTGAAGCGGTTGCCTTTTCACTTTTTTTTTATTCGGTAGTGCATAAACGGCCCGCGAGTTTCGGCTGGCAAAAAAATTTTATTATATAATTAGGGTATTTCCTTCAATGCTACCGCATTTTTATCCGGTTGCCTTTTCAAAAATTTTTAGATTTTGCCCCACCCCCATATCGCCGCCCCTGTCCATTTGGGGTCACTTTGGCCGCTACCAGGGGGCTCTGTACCACTCAAAGGCCCAGATTACCACTCGCCATCCGGTTGCCTGTCCGACACCAGATTGACGTGCCACTGCTTTGAATAATAGTTACCAGCTGCGAATATGACACTGATGCCGCGTGATGTCACCCGTATTAGGAATGGCATAACGCGGAGAATTGTAAACTTAAACTTTAGTACCGTACCTTTACAATTTTTAAAGATTACAAAAATTCTTTTGACATTAATTTTGTAATTTTTAAAACTATGATTAAGATTAAAAAAAACATGGGGAAATTCCTAATTACCTATAGAAGCACATGTGATAAACATTACATGTGTGATCCCAAATGTATTAACTCAGTTGCAATTTTTAACCGATCTTAAATATAATACTCGGGTCTCGAGTGCAGAACTCCGCCAACAAAATATTATATTTAGTATACATGCGATTTCTATTTTAATTTCAATATTCCGTAAGCTTTATAAGTATTAATTTAATATAAGTACCAAATTATACACTCCTTACCGTAAGTAATGCACTATCGGCACAATACTGTTTTCAAAAAAGTTCGGCCCTGTTTGTTCGATTTTAGGGACGCATTTAAATCTTCAGTAACTATAGTCCAAGAGACGGCTGCAGAAAATGTGTCGTCATAAGGTGGACGAACGAAAAAATTAGAGATGATAGTTAAAGCCATAATTAAGAAAGATCGCTTAGGTTGCCTGTGAAAATCCTGCCGAAGTAGGCAGGTAGGTATTAAAAGGATTTACAACTTTTATGAATATAACTTTTTCACATAACCTTAAAGATTCAAAGACATATTGAAAAAACCCTGTTTTTCGTTATTAATTTTTTCTCCTGCACATTACAGCTTATTTAGGACAAGGTAAGTCTCCTGAAAATTTCATGAAAAAAAAATCATTTTTGCAGAAGAAAAAAATTAAAAACGAAAAACACGGTTTTTTCAATATTTCTTTGAATCTTTAAGGTTATGTGAAAAAGTTATATTCATAAAAGTTGTAGATTCTTTTAATACCTACAACATTGCTATACAACGTTTTTCGATTGGAGGTCAAATTTCGCCGGAAATAACGAAAAACCGCGTTTGACCCCTCCGGCCTTTTACGCATTTGAATTTTTGGTTTCTGTATTTCTGACGACAGTTTCTTCCCTTCCTCATCATTCGTTTTCTGTTATTAATTTTGTCCTTGTCAAAAGCTAACTTCACTGGTCTATTAACTGATAAACAAATTAAAAAACACTGTTTCGGCAGGATTTTCGCAGGCAACCTTAGCGATCTTTCTTAATTATGGTCTTAACTATCATCTCTAATTTTTTCGTTCGTCCACCTTATGACGACACATTTTCTGCAGCCGTCTCTTGGACTATTAAGAGTTGAATTTGGACATTAAAAACAATTCCGTTAAACTTTTTGGTGATTTGGGCCTATTTTCAACCCTTTGCACAACCCTTAAAATAGTCCGATGCTGTTCAATTTAAATAGTCTTCGTGCCTTAATGGACTGCAAATGTGTATACTAAATTTATTTTAAATCATTCAAGTTTTTCGATAGTTATTTGTATTATAGTTGCGACAAAACTTAAGAATTACGTGTGGAAGAAATTTAGACTAGAAATGATCAAATTTGATCAAATTCGTCGTGGAATTACGTTTCTATCTACAGGTATAACCGGTTTGAATGAAACTTTTTGCATCTTATTTAGGATTGTATTTTCAGAGACCTTAACACAAAAAGTGTAAAAAAAAAACAAAAGATGTCGTGGAACACCCGGATGGAACGAAGTTCTTTTCACTATTTTTAATATATCATATATAATTTTTTTACTAATTTGTCTAATAAATTATTCGAAAATTTTATTTATAATGATTATTAAACAAAAATTAACTCTAAAAAAATCAAAATAACATTTGTTGCGCATCTGTAGGGATTCGAACCCGGGACACCCGCATGGCAGTATTCTACCACTGAACCATAGACCTTGTTTAGAAATCGCTATTTATATAGGCTTAATAACAAATCGTGAAGTTAGAAGGCATTGTGCATTTCACAAAATATTAATGTCAAAAAACTGACTAATATTTCAAATGGCATCCGTTTTTTAACAAATGCAATCTTTTTATTTTACAGAACATACGCAATCTTTAAATGTCCATAACACACTGTGAAACAGAAAAGGATAATCGATCCGCGTGCGCGATGTATTAGGCAAAATCGAATTTATAGTGTTTATTTATATTTTTATGTATAAAAAAACTTTTGTTATACGAAATCTATGTAAACTTTTACCTCTTTCGTTTAAGACAGGTTTCGAACTGATCTGATTTAAATAGAGCTAATTATAAGCGAAAAACTTTTTTTGTTCTCAATTTGCTCTGGGACCAAAATTCAAAAATCCTACTCCGTTAGGATCTGTCCCATGCCCTATATTATAAGTGTGCTAAATTTCAACTTTCTATGTCTACGGACAGACATACAATAGGTAATTATATATGTAGATTTTTCTTTACGCTTTTTTCTTACAATTTTTTTCCTAGCCCTCTCCATTTATATCTATAGCGTCCCATAAGGAACTGCGTTCCAATAAAAATAATTTTAGAAAAATTGAACCATTCTCAAGTCTTCACGAAGGATAAAATACTGTGTTCTTTAGATTTATAATAACCTCCACTCCCCGTCAAATAGAAAAATTAAAGTTCCTGAAATCTTATTTAACTGAAAAACGTTATGCTTTATAAGTTTTGCTTCCTGTTTTATTCATGAAAATATAAGTAGTTTTTTTTTAATATAAGAAAAAGCAACAGTTCGGTTTATGTTCATTAAGCCAGTGTATTTATTTTCTGTATCTAAAAGGTGTACCGTTATCATAGACTTCACTGTAAAATATAACAATAATATAGAAGGAAAGACGGTAGTGAACTCTTTATGAGTTTAAAAACAAAAGGTTCGCTGAATAAAAAGGTCAAATATGTGCATCCAAACCCACACACAAGTACCTATGCACTGATAAACAAGAAAAACAAAATAATATGCTAATCATCTATTGGAAGAAAATTATCGAAGGAACAATTAAACAAATCGACAAACACTGCCGCGAAAAGAATAAAAATATAACTATACATACCTATAACTTGGCCATTAATTAAAGATGCATTAAAACTGAAGGAGCCTCATTAAAAATTAAACAGATAGAAATTTCTAATAAAGTATTTTTTCATACGCACAAATAAGATGTTAATGTGATATTACTAGACACTAGCTGTTACCCGCGACTTCATCCGCGTGGAATTTAACAATAAATGTTTGTTCAGTTCGCAGAGTATACGAAAGGACATCCCCATTATTTTATTCTTATTCTATTTTTATAGCCAGTGAAAGTTCCGTCAAATTCGATCCAGTCGTTTCGGAGATTAGCCGAAACAAACAGACAGACACAGGCAAAAACCTTAAAATTTGTTTTTTTTTTTTGTTATAAGTACCGTCAGGGTAGTACCGACAATGGGGACCCCTTTTCGTTGCCTACTTTTTAGGGGTTCGAAGGTTCCACACTCGTTTTTAGGCGCGAATAGCGTAAGCTAAAGCGCCTATATGTACTCGCTTTGTCTGTGAATCTGTGAATCTGTATGTCACGCTTTTTTGTGGATTGTGTACAGCTCAAACGCCTTAACCGTTTTTAAAAAACTTTTTTACTTTTTGGAGTCCTTCCACAACCTTTAGAATAGTTATTCTAAACTTGCGATAAGCTGGTATACCAAATACGCCTGTTCTCACTAAAAACTAGCCTACCAAAGTCATATATTTTTCCGATTTTTCGTGTAGACTTTATTCAAGGTTCGCCGAAGAATTTATCTACATTAACGATCTATAATTCGAATACTATGTTTAATATAGTTCCATCACGAATATAAACCAAACAAGCACGACTACGAAAGCAATGTAAGACAAGAATGACAATCTTATGTCATAATTGTGAACATAATAATAAGTAATGGCCTTTTTAAGCACTTTTTAAAATCTACGTAGTGGGCCCCAATTTTACTTCTTGCCCAGGGGCCCCCGACGTTCTAGTTACGGCTCTGAATACCATATATACTTTCATATGTATTTAGTAAAAAGCTGTTATTTTGACATAACAAACAGACACTTCAATTTTAGTTATAGGCATAGATTATATTATTAAAAATATCATCCCATTCTTTTGAATTGTATATAGAGGTACCTATCTGAAATCACTGAGAAATGAATGTTTTGTCAACAATATAAATTATAAATATATAGGTATGCAATGCACTAAGTATCCAAAAATTCAGAACGGTTTACTAAATAGTTATGAAATTAACATGAGCTTTTATGAGAAAATCACACATTCATAATTTAATACCGGTAAAACACATAGCAATTTTGTAATTTTTAGAATGTAAGTCAAAACTCTTCAAAATTTTATCACCGCTGAAAATCACGAGGAAAAAAAATAATTATTGCTGAAACGTATCAAACGAACAGGCTACTTTATAAAATGTGTGTTCACACTTGACAACAGCGCCACTCATGGCGTAGGTATCGTGTTTACAAACATTTTTACCACACTACCACTTACTTTTAACAACTAACCAATGAAATAAAGACTTAAATACTGTATAAATGAGGCGCTGTTAAGATAACTTCCACGCTAGTTAAGCACTCATTTGGTGTCTAACAAATTATACAAATCTGACGTTGTTCCTACAATCTTATATAAATAAAATTTAAGTGTCTGTTCGTTCAAAAAAACAGTTTTTTACTAAAATATGGATATGAAATTATATCGGCTGTTTTTTTGAAAACTTCGGACGTTTTTCTTTAAAAAACAACGGGTTGAATAAAAAAAAGTTCAAACGAAAGTTGGGTTTCTGTGGGGAAATCGTTTGGACATAATAACCACCCCCACCACCTCATCCATGAGCAGGGGGAGGGGGTGACTTGTTTTTTAAATGAGAACCTTCATTTTTTATCATCGAATTTTTTTGTATGTGAAAATGAACATCTTTTGTCTGAAATTTGTTTTAATTTAACTTTTAATTTTTTTGCAAATCGCTAATAATGACTAACAAGTTTTTTAGGTTTTTAAAACAAAAATCAATACTTAATTACCTACTTTTATTAAGCATTAAATGATAGTTTTATGATTAAATGATTAGTTTAATTATTAGGCCGATAAGCCGATATCGCACCATTTATATCAGCCGATACCGATAATCGGCCAGACAGCCGTTTTTGGCCGATAACCGATATGATATCGGTATTTGTCGATCACTAGTATAATAAATATTATTATATATCTACCTGTTGCTATCTATATTACGTTTCTATGTGCCCATCTCTATTACTTGTATTATGTGTACACCTGCACAAAAAAAAAAAAAAAACCAAGCCACGACGGAACCATTCCAACTTCAAAAATATTGACGTTTGACATAGTAGTATAACAAATAAAATAAAATTTCTGATACTGCATGAGGTGACGCGGGTAATGGCTAGTATTCAATATGATATTTGCTATTCATTGCCATGGTTACCTATACATAATGTGTTCCCCATCATGTACAAAGGAACATGTGATTTTTTTTTATTTTCAAAATATTTCTGAAACCTAAAGTTTAGAAAAAAAAATTTTAACGAAACTTTCTTAAAACAATAAATAGAATAATAAGCCGTTACGAAAAGCATACCATTATTATACAGATTGTATCAAATCAAAACAGTCCATAGAAAATTCTGTGTGTAAGACAGAGACGATATTATATAAAGCACTAAAGCAGTAAGTAAGAATGAGATAAATGATCGCTAATAGTTACTGTGGTTATACAATCTGATAGTATCGTCTTTGCTTTCTACAGTAAAAATCACAATTTTATCAAATGTCAGTATGCACTAGTGAAATTATTGATAAAATGGCTATTTATTATAATCGATTAGGATATTGTTTGGCAGAACGTGGAGGTCTTTTTAAACATTTAATAAATTAATTATTAAAAGTATTGTTAAAACTTTTGTACCAGATATAAATAATAATACGAATTATTAAGGTGCCCCTAGATGATCAATATTTACGTCAATATATTGTACAATATTTTGTGCAATAGAATAAGTTGGCCAACCCACACGATGCAATATTATTGCACAATAAATTAGTTCACGGCTGATACTTGTGCAGTCAACATCCCTATATTATTAAACGAGTTAATCTTGTATCTACCTATGTACCTATGTATCTATGTACCTATGTATCTATGTACCTACGGTTCTCTAAGTTTTGGCGATATCAGCATATCATTATTTTATTTAACTTTCCGAGCGAAGCTCGGTCACCCAGGTACTGTGGAATAATAAGAAGACAGCAAGTTGTGTGGCCATTGCATTAGTTATAGCTGCAAAAAAAAAAGAGAGAAAAGGAAGCGTAGGTGGATGAAGGAATGGTTTAAAGAAAGAAATAAGTACACTCATGAAAATCTGTTAAGTGAACTGAGAATTAGTGAACCAAGTGATTTTCAAAACTTTTTGCGACTAGATAGTACATTATTTGATGAACTCTTGAGAATGGTTACGCTTGAAATTCAAAAAAGAGATACTATAATGCGAGATCTTTTCCCTTTGTAGCCATTATAGATGTTACCTTTATCACTGTTAACACACAACTGAACCAGTATTGCACAATATTGCCCGCAGACGATGCAATATTTACTAGATTGCACAATAAAAATCAAACTCTTTTTGATTGACTCAATATATTGCGCAATCTTTCAATATGATCTACAGACGTTCAATATTATTGTACAATATCGATTATTGTGCAATATATTGATCGTCTAGGGGCTGCTTTACGGTTTAGTTGTTTTAATTGATAAATTGGTAAAAAGATTTACAGTGTACGTAATTATTTATTTACGTAACCACAGTAACTCTTAGCGATCATTTAACTCATTCTTACTTACTGCTTTATATATCGTCTCTGTCTTAATGTTAATGTTCTATGGACCGTTTTGATTTGATACAATCTGTATAAAAAACACCGTTATCGCATATATCTCTTCTGCGCATGCGCCGATTTACTCCCAAAAACAATAGGGCTCTTCATATTTGCATACCAAACATTAAACAACCTCCCATTTGGTTTCATTCTTCTCATCCGTTTGACCTGTATTGTGCTCACAGACTAACAGACGCACACAGTTTTTCCAAAAATATGTTTATGCGTTAACACTCGCCTAGTTAGTTTGTTTTAAAATGAGTAAATGGCTAAAAGTTTTGTATTTTTGTAATATTCTGCGTACTTACGTACTTATAGACATAAATGTAGGGCAATGTTTCATTTCTCGTCAAATTTTCGGTAAGACTCTACGCTTCGAAAATTTCATGACACAATGTTGTCACACGTTGACCTAACGATTTTTTTCAGGGAAATCTCAAATTACAGAATATTTTTTTACTAATATTATTATTATGAGATTATGACTATACCTAGTTATACCTATAATAATAATATTCATGTGTGTCCAGATGTCCGTCTGCGTTTTCAGACACCCCAGACGACCTTAGGAAGTTGAAACTGGGCACACTTATAGTAAGTATAAGATATCTAACGGGATTTTCGATTTTTCCGCGGGGACCGAAATAGAGGAGGGGTAGCTACATATACTGTCGGAAAAATAACTGACCATGAATGAAAGGTTTCATCAGTTACGAATATAAACAGTGCTATGCAAATCAACATTGTGATAATATCTGCAAGCGTCAAATTAGTTTGATAATTTAATTAGATAGGTAATTATAAACATTGACTGATGATTGATGAAGTAAATTTTGAATAACTTGACTACTGTGTGAACATCAACACGGGGATGAAATTGTTAATTTTTAGCTACAATAAAATTATCAGTATTGTTATTTTTAACAGCAAATACATGACTTTATTCAAGCCATGAGGTAGGTCGTGTATTAGGACTTTACAAGTGCGACCCTAAAAGTTCACACAACCAACTTCCCACTATGATCAATAGTGAATACTACATATATCTATATTTAACAAATTAGATCTGTGAAATCTTTTTCAAAAAATACTAACAACAACTTTTTTGCAGTCTTTTTGTTTAAAAAATGAACGGCTGGACCGATTTAGAAAATATTTCTTTCAGATCATATTTACGATATTTTATTCTCGAGATTTCGTTCTAGAAAGAAATGACCATGGACATACACACACTCCCACACATTTCTTATGACTGCAATGACCTTAAAGAATAAAAATATGTTGAAAATGTCATTTCTATTTTCGGACCCATGACAAAAACTTCCCAATGTACCGGGGAATTAAGAACCATTTAAATGCCTGTATGTCCGTCCGTCTGTTTGTCTGTCAGTGTTTTCAGATCCTCTAGACGGCCTATGATGACCTAGGAAGTTGAAACACGTCTTATGGTACAAGACAAGGATGAAGGAACAGAACTTAACAGGGCTGGAATATAGATTTTCTCCCCAAGGACAGAAACAGAGGGGGATATCCCAAAATATAGGTACGTTTAATTATACATTGTAAGTAAAAAAAGTGCTATTTTGAATGGTAACATTCTACAGAATGGACACCAACGATTTACACGAACAAATACAGCACCCCGGAATTATTTTTTTAGTAATTCCCCTTACCCCTTCCCTTTTCACTGCGCAACAAAAGTCAAAAAGCGTACCCCGTCATCGTTTTCACATGTACCCCATCCAGTAGAGTTTTAACTTTTGAATACCTACGTATTCGAAGTTCGAATATTCAAAATAGTTCGAATTTCGAACTTCCATTGCGCCTGACGGGACCAGACCACTAGTCCAGTAATAATATAGTAAACGATAAAACAATTAACAAAACATTAAATTAACAATCAATGACAAACTATTTTGTACTTGAAATGCAGGTACTAAATATATTAGTTGATAATTTGGTAGGTTTTAGTCATGCGCCCATCGTCCTCACGTGAAAATGTAAGTAAACAATAAGGTTAAAATACAAAAACAAAACATTACTTGTAAATTAGAAGTTGATGCATTGCATTGTCTCTTTTCACATTTATCAAACAAGTTGAAGAGATTGTTGTAATTCTTAAACACTGAATTATTAATACAATAAACACAGCACATGTCACTTTATACATTTTGAACTAATATTTATTGTTTGCTTACAAAAATCACTCAACATTAATACTGAAAAAAGTACACAAAAAAAAAGAAACAGGAACTTCTACATAGTTGTATTTTTTTTCAAGAAAAACTGAACTGTCTTATCGGAATACAATACCTATACCGGTATAGACAGAATAAAATATGAAAATAAGGAAGTTGAGAAGCATATTTTTGTCAAGTAAAAATGTAGGCATTTGATAATTGCAGAAATTGTAGTCAGATCGTATGATTGTAATCTTATATCTTTTTTTACTTTTAATTGTTAGAGTGAAATAAACAATTTTTATGTCTGGAAAACTTTTTTATTTATATGTCATCTAAGTAATATTATTTTACACGTGGGAATTTTGCATTTCATTTTATCTTATTTTAATCGTATATCGCTTTCATAAACGATGTGACATATTCTGAGAAATTTGATTGATTTTACATAAATAACCTGCTCAATTTGACAGTTTGGTGTGTTTGTCTTGTTGTTGGCTAGATGGTGGTATTGTCTCTGATTGTGATTGTACCCAAAACTAAATAAAGAAGTTGTACCTACATAGTTTGGGAAGAAATAATTTTTTCAACAAAAAAAAAAAATGAAAAATAAAAACATGCGAAGCTCTCAAGTAAACTCTGAATTATCTACAAACACTGAAGAATCAGGAGATGAGATTGTATGGGTATAATATTCTCATGTTTTTAAAATAGCGAATAAAAATAACTACATAACCTTAACAATAATTCAATGTTTCTATTAATTTTTAGGATGAAACTTCAAGTGTAGGCAGTACATCTACGACAGACAACACTTCACGAAGCGAAACTCCAACAATAAAAGGACGCAAAGGTCGGAAGGGACGCAGGAAAGTCAGTAAAGTTTATAAACCGGCTTATAAATATACGTAAGTACTCTATGACAATTATACTTTTCAGACAACCTATAGTAGTTTTCATGAAGTAGAGTATCTCCCATTATAAATGCGTTTATGGAAATAAATATTAAGCTATAATCTTTCAATAAAAGTTCAAAAAAAGGCATTCATTTCGTTTTTTTTGCGAGTTTCAGGGTATAGTCCATGATATTTAAATGAACGAACGCGGTTCCAAAATTTTAGTCTATTTCTTTGTACAGTTATTAGTCGAAGACCGCGAGATAGATTTTGTAACTTGGTACAGGCTTTTCAGATATAGGATATTTTAATTTACACTAGAGTTACGATAGGATTCCCTTCAGAAACTGAGAGAATTGGCCATACAAGCAAATGAAATTCCTAACAGAAGAAAATGGAAATATAGTGTTATAATTAATAACAGTTTTAACATTATTTGTTTTAGGTGCAGTATAAAAGAAGATCATGGACAACCATTGTTTGGAGCTCAGTTCAATCATCACTTGAAAGAAGGTCAACCATTGGTCTTCGCTGCTGTTGGCAGTAATCGAGTATCGATATATGAATGTCCTGAACGAAACGGTATCAAATTACTACAGAGCTATGCAGATCCTGATTTAGATGAGAATTATTATACGTGTGCGTGGTCATACGATGAAGAAAGTGGTAAACCTCTTCTAGCAGTCGCCGGATCACGTGGAATTATTCGTATATTCAGTCCGGCTATTATGTCGTGCATACGGCACTACATTGGACACGGACATGCCATTAACGAACTGAAATTCCATCCGCGTGATCCTAATCTGTTACTTTCTGTTTCAAAGGATCATGCGCTACGTCTTTGGAATATTAAGACTGACGTCTGTATTGCCATATTTGGTGGTGTAGAAGGTCACCGAGATGAAGTTTTAAGTGCTGTATGTATTATATAAACAACTTTATACTATTTCGAATTTTAAAAACTGAATATTTCAAGTGACCACCTCCAAACTCTAAACAGTTTCGATTTATCATTTTCTTCGAAAAAATTCAGTCCTACAATACGAATTGACGACAAACCGCACTGTATGATGACTTAGCGATCATGCAGTGGTTTTTGATGGAGGTTTTGTGGATTTTCGCCTCCACAGTAGCAGCATTTTACTCATTGACATATCTGCTAAAGCTACGTTTATATTAGAGATTTATTTCATGATAGAAATCTCAACCATCGGAGATATTTTTATTGATGTGTTTATACTATGACATAAATGTGAATGAATAAATTGCTTGACAGTCTGGTTGAGAAAAAATGTCGATATAAGTGTAGCATTGTGTTTAGACCAAAGGTAGAGAAATATGTCGACACTTTATTCTGCACATGTCCACAGTTTTGATCATCATGCCTTGCACTAAACGCCAGGCGGCTGCAATAATAATTTTATTATTGCATGAATAAAAATAAAGAAAAGGAAAATTTGGGTGCGAAATTGGTTGTTGAGAAGAAATGCCCTAGGAGCTTACTCACAGTTATGTAATGAATTGAAAATTGAAGACCCAATACAATTACAAAATTTTGCAAGCATGTCTTCAACGGATCTCTACGAATTAGTAAATCTAGTTGGGCCATTGATTCAACTTCTGTACGGGTCCACTATTTTTTTTCCGACATTTCGTTCACGTATAATTAGCATACATACAATCACAAAATATCTCGAGAGATCCTAGAAAAAGTAGACGACTGTTCAACTTTTGATATTTATGTCCGAGACTACTTGATTCTTGTTTCAGCAGCGTTTACATTTACTACATTTTATGTCAAGTAATATATCTCAGCTTTGTGAATAAATCTCCGATAGCTTATGTCAACAAGGTTTACACTTAAATATACTTATTACAGAGAGAAATGTAGGGAAATAAATCTCTAGTATAAACGTAGCTTTAGATAGATGTGAAAGTCATCTGTCATCAGCGACTTTTCTCTGGGTGCACAATTGACTGATTTGCGATGTAATTAAATAATTCATGACATAAAAAATGTTACCATTTAATTTTTATTCTAATATATTATTTTATTGCATTTTTTTTATTCTCTATAGAAAATTGTTTCGACTAAAATAATTTTTTGCTAAACAGGACTTTGACATGAAAGGTGATAGGATAATGTCATGTGGAATGGATCATTCGTTAAAGTTATGGCGTTTAGATAAACCCGCCACAAAAACTTCAATTACGGATTCTTACCGCTGGCAATCGGGCAGAAGCATTCGTCCATTTCCATCTTTGAAAGAGCATTTTCCAGACTTCTCTACTCGTGATATTCATCGAAATTATGTTGACTGCGTCAAATGGCTAGGCGATTTCGTTTTGTCAAAGGTAATGCAAAACAGTTGCAAAAAATAAATGAAACAATATATAGTTGGTTGATTTTTTTTAGTCATGTGAAAACAGTATTGTGTGCTGGAAACCTGGCCGTTTAGATGATAATGAACTGCGAAGCGGAGAAACAACGGTGACTGTTATTCACAGATTTGAGTATCGTGAATGCGAGATTTGGTTCGTTCGGTTTGCGATGGATTTTTGGCAGAAGGTAATATAAAATTTAATAAAAACTATAGGACAACAGGCTTTCGCTTTTGCCATGGAAAAATCTTAAATTTCGTGAAAATTTCAATTTCTAGAAGTTTTCTACCTCGACAGTAAAAGTGTTCTAATTAAAAACCAGAATGAAACACAAACATTGATTCAGCTTCAAACCATGCTCAGAATCTTAAAATATCAAGCGCTATTCATTTACTAAATTTTTATAATTAAAAGTGTGTAAATTAAAAAAATATATTTTTAGTATTCCCAAGATTTTTGATAATTCGGAATTTTAATAATTTGAACTATTTTTACTAACTTAACATGGCAAATTTAATAGTTTTAATTTATTTTTTTAGACATTAGCGTTAGGTAACCAGGTCGGTCGCACATTTGTCTGGGAATTGGATAGCAGTGAACCAGGACGCGCTAAATGTTCAACTTTACTGCATCCACGGTGTACAGCAGCAATCAGACAAACCAGTTTAAGTCGCGATGCGTCTGTGTTAATTTGCGCTTGCGATGACGGAACACTTTGGAGATGGGACAGACAGTTATAAGTTACTATATTATCTTTGTACAGAAGTTAATTTTTAAATAAAAAATTTTGGTAGTATTTATTTGTTTCTCTAGGTATGTTTTTTGTCTTTTGACATCTGAAAATAATTCCTAAAATTCTAAAGTATTCTTAATTGACTCACTTTGGCATCATTTTTTTATATAGGTACTATATATATTTTTTTCTTATACAATCCCACCAAAAACATTCTGTAAAAAACTAGCCAAGTCTCGATGGAGCTGCTTGTTTATCTCTAAAAAGTAATGAAATCTAGACAAAGTCGTGCCAAGTCTAAGGTTCCTTACTGCGATTTCTTTATTATTATAGTTAATGTTGTGTGACTTAGCCGGTTCTTCTACCGGTTCTGGCGACAGATTGGTGCAATGGTGTCATGGAGCACCTGGTTTCGTACCCTTTGTACCCTTCAACGGCCAAGTCACACAACATTAACTATAATAATAAAGAAATCGCAGTAAGGAACCTTAGACTTGGCACGACTTTGTCTAGATTTCATTACTTTTTAGAGATAAACAAGCAGCTCCATCGAGACTTGGCTAGTTTTTTACAGAATGTTTTTGATGGGATTTCACTTCTTTTTGTAGAAACGTGGGCATATTGATTTATTTTATTAGATTTTCTTATTTGACACAGTTTTTTTCTTTTTAGGAGTAGTTTTTTTATCATTACAAATCTTTCTTTTCTTTATATGTGTGTAAACCTTGAAAGTGTGCAATAGGTCATATGCATGATTTTTTTTTATATTTTTAATAGATTATTTAGTCAACCATAATACGGAAAAAAAATTGATAATCATTTAAAAATGTAATATTATCATAAGAAAAAAAAATTAAATTTAACATTCAAAAATAGGCAGTTTAAACAATCGATCATGTTGGCGGGCTTATGTGACGTCATTATATATGATGCATGTCAACCTTGATGTCAAATTGTCAATAATATTCTAAATGAAGTTTATTTGTTGTTTTCTCTAAATACTGACTAAGGGTATGTTCCGATATACACTGGGAGCACTGCCCAGTGCTCTTACTGTAGAAAAATTCGTTCCGTTATGAACGCCAGTATACTGCCGCAGTACCCTAGGGAAATATATGACGTCATAAATCTCCAGCATATTCTACTGTGAGCACTGGCGTTTTCGAGGTAAGGTACTCGCCAGTACTTTGATCACGTGATCTGTCAAAACCATTCGAGTGCCTAGCGTCTTATAAACAATCTACAGTTTAATCACAAAAATTTAAAAGTTCTGTAATTAGTTTGAATTAATAACTAAAACAATGGAAGAATTGCAAAAAATAACCTTATTAGACATTAAAACATATTCTTTTTAATGAAAAACTATTTACTTTTATTATATTATAAATTCAATTTACAATTAATAATAATTAAGATATTTTTAATTTGACAGTACTCCAACAACAGTTTTTTTTAGTGAACTAGAAAACTTTATTACACTCATTTGAACGCTGCGTCAAAATTTCAAAAATTGCGGCTGACAGTATACTGGAGTGCGTTCCGTTTTAAATAGTAACCAGTATTACTGGCTATAAAGGAACGGCTTCACAGTATACTGAATTGACGTCACACTGTACAGTGGTCGCAGTGCATATCGGAACCATCGGAACGCACCCATAATCTTACTGTGAGACGACACAGTCGTCATGGAAACTGTTGTTGATATATACTTTGACGTCACGCTGCGTTTTGAAAATTCGAAAATAGCGCGTATTTTCTACATTTCTTTTTTATTATTTGTATTTTTGTCAGTGATTAGATTAAAAAATAACCATTACGATATGATCAGGAACAAAAATATATTTCGAAATAAAAATTTAAACCAATTTGGAGTCTCATGCATATTACCTATTAGTAACATTGATGTGGAAAAGTTAATTAAAAAATGCAAAGAAGATTCCGATGCCGTACTAGTATTGTCCGTTCAAAAATGGACAGAACTACTTAGTTTTGTTCAATAAAATGCGCAACACTCATGCAAAACTAGTTTTGCTCAAATTATAACAGTCAATACCCGTTTAAATGTAAGATTTCGGGTTTGGTGAATATTCGTTGGTCAAAACTAGTTTTGCCCATTTATTTCGGTCATTGACCGAATTCGGGTATAGACCGTAACATATCCATGTAACTTATATTTAGTTAAAATGTTATTTTTCACGATTTATTTTATATTATATTCACGATTGTCAGTACGAATTCATAAGCATGTTTATCTGATTATACTTGTAAGTTTCGCCGCCAGATAGAGTAATACGTATAAAGAATCCCTATATTACCGTGTAGAATAAGTGCTATAGTTTTATACCACGAGAACAGCGGCGCAGTGCAAGGGCGCTATGGCCAAACAGATAAGGTAAGTTCAGTAACGACAAGGTGCCGGGTTTGATTCCAGCCTACATAATTAATTTTTTTTTTGTTCTATTCAATTTTATTCCACTAGATATTTATATATATATTTTTTTATTATATATTATATAATATATATATTACATAATATACTTATATTATATATTATATTATAAAATTATCCGATTTGGACCTTCTTCAGAACTGATCGGTCAGTTCTGGAGAAAGTCCAAATCCGGCCCAAAACGTTAATGTATTGAATTTATATATATTTTTTTTAATTTTATTTTATATTTATTATTTGCCTGAAAAATTGGTCGATAATTAATTTTATTCAACACGCGTGAGTAATATGTAATTTCGGGGCGCTGCTAAACTCGGGAGAAATAATAAATTACTTCATGTTGACGCGTAGATTGCTAATAATAAGCCATACAGTGTGATAATGAATTTTCTGGACCAATAGAAACTCAGTAGCAAGCCCAAGCGTGAAATAATGAAAAAAAACTGCACGCAGCTTCTGGACCAATAGGAACGTGGTAGGCGGTATTGTATATATGAAAACAGCATCGCAATTCAGTGAAAGTCATGGCAATCTTGTGTGCATACACTGACGTTGGGTACGTCAGTCAATGAAGTGATTTATTATTTTTCCCTCTTTTATCAGGGCCCCGATTACATATTACTCCTGCTAGTTGAATAAAGTATTATGTGCGACCATTGATCGAAGGAGAATATTCCACTCACGTGCGTTTTACCGCACTCGCTACGCTCGTGCGACAAATTTCACGCTCATGAAATCTTCTCCTTCTCTCACTAGTCGCACAATATACTATTATTTATTGATGAGTTCTAATCAGACGTTAATCAAAGATTTAAATCTTTATAATATATTATTATCCCGAAACATTAAATATTACCGAAATGCCAGTATTGCACTGAAGCAAATGACCATGCCATTTAGTATACGACATAGGTAGGCTTAATGTAAACGAGATATTAGTTTGATTGCCCACAGGCTTGGTACGGGCCTGCTTCGTATTAAATATGTACCTACAAACATTATTTACCTACCTTATTTAATTCTGATTGTTAAATGATGGTTGGGTGTTTTTTGACATTTTTGCTTGAATTTTCAGTTGAACGTCTCGATAGACTTTTTTCATCCAAGTTAGCATAGCGTAATATAAAAGTTAAAAATCAATCTTTCATCACAATGTCAATATCACATTACATTTCAAGGAAAAGAATGAAAATGAAAGCAGAATGTTTAATTTGTATAATACACATATATTGAAGTATTTCTTAAATAATAATATATCATGTTACTTCACTTATAGATAAATAAATAAAAAAAAATTCACAGTAACACAGTAAACAGATACCTATACAAAAAATATAATTTAACAAACTGGTTGAAAATTATTTATTTGAATAGAAATAAATAAAACAATTTATTACACATTTCAGAAATTAGTTACAATGGTTTTGTTGTATAACAACTAAAATAAATGACCCTGTTTTGTAACAATCTTTTTTTAAAAAAGCACACGTTATTTCGTAAGTAAGTACATATCAATAAAATATTCTGTTTTAATCTAGTTAGATAAGGAAAATAGTAATGCTCATTACTAAAGGGTACAATGGAAGCACCCGATATGGCCAAAGTTATGTACAATACATTTGGAAAAAAATATCTATATTAGTTTTCACCCCTAAATCATAGAAACTTAATTATTTTCACTATGATACTTGTATTCAAAGCTTAATTATTACTCGTAGACAGGTGAAGAAAAAATATCAATTGAATTATAAAATTATAAACGGGATTATTTCTAATTAATACAGTAGGTATCCTCTTTTAAGTGGATGCCCGATAAAGTCAACATTGTACATTATTGTTTTTTACTGTTACAAATTTTCTTTGCGCCATAACGTAATTTTTCTCTAGTCAAAAGTAGACAGTTCGAATATGTACTATCTACGGTCCATTTGGAATTTAATTTGCAAATAAAATTTCGAATAATAATAATTTGCAACAATAAAAAAACATTTGAACAATAATTTGTTTAGTCAAACCATAGACATAGTAAACAGGGACAGAGTGAAGCTATTTTTGGCGGGGCGAGAGAAACTGAATTGTGGGACGCGACTAGGTAAAAATTGTGTCAATTTTTCATTGGCCGGCACACTGAATGTTTAGTGGCGTGAATTATGACCATATATCTAATGATTATAACGTAATGAATCATTGACAATAATCTAATAGTCGTTCGATTATCCCGACAGACCAATTACGCACTTGTATTACTTCGTCTTGAAAATGAATAGAATAGAGTTCAGAATCGGGATAGATTGTTCTATTCCAAACTGGCCAAACACATTTCAAATTTAAAGTTTTGATAGCTAATGAGTATTGAAACAATAATTAGAAATACGTTCATAACTTTTATGGTGTTTTCGAATTCTGTATTTAAACATTTTAAACATTTCTGTGTAGTATTCAATTTTTTTTAGGCATCTCATTTTGCCAGTTTTGTGGTTTTGAACCTTTATCAGTAGCAAAAAATAAAATAAGGTTTAATTTGCAAATTCTATGTACTTAAATGTAAAGTTTAACAAGAGAAAATTATTTTTTTAATATTATATGACTAGGTATGTTTTTTTTATTTATTTTTACAATGTTATGCATTTAATATTCTTTGAATCATAACTTCCATATTAATACAATATATGCAATAGCCAGTATGTCAACCGTTTGGAGATTTTCTTTTCAAAAAAAAAAAAAAAATATTAATGTTTTTTTTTCTAATCCGTAGGTATACTTATTTAAAATCATATGTTGTAAAGTCAGTCAGATATTTTGTATAGAAATAAAAAAAAATCAACTGAAAAGTGATTTATAATGTTAATTATAATAAATTATTTTCAGACACCACAATAATTTATATTTACAAAATACTTAATTAAATTTTCATATCAAATTCTTATTTATTATAAATCTGGCAAAAAGGAAGATTTATTATCATAATATTTTGAGACATATTATAGAACTGAATATTTATTAAACATATATTTTTAGAATTATTAACTTTTTATATTTTCTAATAGGAGCTGACATTGAAAGCTTTTATTATAATATTAAAAATATGCCAGGGGTGCATCAAAAGCATTTTTATACAGTAAAATCCAATAAAGTAAATTATAACATCCACATTTAAAGTGATTTTTTTGGTTTTCGTACAAATAATGAAAAGTAGGGTAGCTAGTTGATTAGGGCGACTGGCGAGAGGTGTCACGGTTCCTCTTGTGTATCCGAAATCTTTCAAACACAAGTTATAAAAATATAATTGGTTTATTTCAAATTCGTTATTGTTGATAATTAACGCCAGGTAAATTATTTTACTGTATCTATACTTTCTATTTTTGCATTTTCGAAAAGCCCAAGAATGCCCAAATTTAATATCAACATTCTTATAGCCGCATCCAGGAGATTAAGTTTCAACATTTTGCTCTAAAAATTTCATTTTTGGCGCGAAATAATCAGACTAATTTTTCAAAAAAGAAGTTTTTATTCTTCGCCCATTCTCTGAACTATGAATATGAATTTATTTACTTACTTTTACATTATTTTTACAAACTAGAAATTTGTGGCCATTACAAATAAATGATAATTTATGTATCGTAATACAGTGCCAGTTTATGAACTGGTGCGTACCTCAGCAATATTCTTTTGCGCCCCCCCCCCCCTTAATGCCATTCTACCCTCCTCAACAGTTCATATATTAAAAAGTACTAATCAAATACTCATTTTTACAAAAAAACAGCAAACAAAAAAGACAAAAAAAAATGATTCAAAAAAATTATAAAATTGAAAACGTCTATAAATTTCAGTTTTTCGGTGTTCTTTGTTGGTCGGCGCCCCTATACGCACGTGCCTAAAGTGCCCAATGGGTAAACCGTCATTGTCGTAATATTAGTAGAAATGTAAAAATTTAATGTGTAGTTTGAAGAATGTTTGTTTGACACTTGCGGATTATTTGTTAAAAAGTTATTATTAGTTGGCAAAACGCAGGTATCATCTTTATGTGGATTTTACTGTAATGAATAAAATTAGTGCTAAAATTAGTATGTACCTACATTTTCAGATAAATTATACATCTAATATAATATCGAATTTTTCTTTCTTATTATTTAAAAGGAACGACGTTTCAATATACTTTAATCTTAAATATTTTATACTTAAGTTATAATAATAATACATACATACAAAAAACACGTATTTGTTTATTAATTACATCATATTAAATATATTAAATAGTAAAGATGAAAAATGTACATGTCTTAAAAAAAGTTTATGAGTATTTTATTTTTTTGATATGGCCGAATTGAAAAGTTGTTTTTAATAATACAAATATTCACAATTTACTTACATTAACATAAAATTTTATTAGAAATAAATACTCAAAAACACAGCCACTTTTGTCAGGAAATAAAAATCTATAATACATTTAATTAATTTTATTTATACAATAATTCAAATTATTATAATCAATATCAGTTACTGAATACTGTAAAAATGCTCGGAATTATATTAATGTAAACAAAATAAAGCCAGTAAAATGTGATTTTATGCATAATATCTCTTGTAGGCAGGACGAAAGTATTTTGATTTTTACATCTCGTATTAGCCTGAATATAAAATGCGGTCTTGAATTTAACGAAATCATTAAGTTTTCCATCAATACTTTCAGAACAAAAATCAATAATACGTGCATAATGACTGTTACTTAATATGTGACTCGTTTTAACATAATAATATTTTGCCTTACCATCTATAAAATAGCTACTTTACATGCATGTATAATACCGGTCTGTAATGGGTCACCTTACCACCGGTTAAAGTAAAATTCTATTGCAATTTACATTAAGTAATAGTAAACTATTTTGTACCAATTGTGGATTATATTTTAATTTACAAAAAAAAGAAATGAGCCGAATCTCACCCAATCTCACGTGAGAAAAAGGGGGGCAAATATCACGTAATTTTTTTTCCCGCACGAACAGTACAATTGCGAAAAATTGGGTTAAATAAAGTAAAAAATGTTTCTCCACTAAAATATGGCTAAATCATATACCTATAATAATACCGCGGTTATGCGAACGCCACAGGTAGGACATTAGCTTAAATAATAAAAAAAGCAAATTATGTTTTTTTAAACAAATTCAACGCAATCAAGCACAGATTAACGTTTTTGCATTAAACATACACATTTTGAAAAATCTCACGTGAGATTATTCGAGCAAAATCTTACGACATCCCACCAAGGGGGGAGAAGGGTTCGATAAATCACCAAAATCGCCTCACGTAATTAATTGATGCCCCCCAAGTTACACGCCAAAAATTTTGAAAAATATATTGATTATGATGACAAAAGCAGCTATTTTATAGGGGATACAAACAAAAAATACCATACATACGTATCAGGCGCAATGGTATTATTAGTTAAAACTTGCTATACTCATCAGTAAAATACTTCATTACGCCGTAGATATACAATGTACTGTTACCTATTAACACATTGGTCACCTTACTCAGCCGCTGTCTATCAATGTTTTTTTAATATATAAGTTTATTATTTTAAATAAACTTACTAAATTTTAGGGCGCTATATTATCAGTGTGATTAACAATTGCCTCAAACTTAAAAGGTTCTGTTAAATTAATTTAATTTTCAATTGATTTTAATTTTCAGTAATCAATGTAATCCTTGTCCCTATCACAAATCCCGTAGATTATTGAATATTGTAAATTAGGATTTCGTGAATATATAGTAAATATAACAAATACAGAAACGCAATACTAATCATTTTTTCTTTCCAACTAATTTGAGCCATTAAATAATTGTGCACCTGACAGACCATGAATAAAATACAAAAAATAAAAATAAAACTAACATTTACCTGACTCAGGGCTGTGTTCATATTACTATCATAGAACCATAACGACCCGACCGCTTTGATGTTGTGGATGATGATTAGCAGGTTGTTGATGTTGCATTTCAGGGCTAGTTGACGGACCGGGTGATACATCTGAAACCTGATTTGGCTCAGGTTTCACTTCACTCGGATGCCAGACTTCGGCGGTATGATTATTGTTTGGAGCTCCCATTTCAGCCAGACTTTTTAGTGGATCATTTACTCCATCGACATTACTCGGCGTTTCGGGATGTGACGGAGGTGATCTGCTGTTGTTTGAAGAATTCGAAGAACTATGATGTATATGATTGGAGCCGCCGCTACCCCACATTAAAACAGTTTGCCTTGGCACCGTTTCTTGTGAGTGATGATTTACCGGTGAATAGTGTTGCTGATGTATTTGGTGATTCATATTCATATTATGATGAGGACTGGAGTGTCCTAAAATATCCGTCGATTTAATTTCTTCTAGTTTTGTTACAGGCGATGCAACTTCACTGTGCACTGATATACCATCCATGGAAGGAGAATTTTTCGAATATTTACTTTTGTGCGCTGATATGTCTATTTGAGAAGAGGGTGTCATTACTTGAACAGGCTGTATTATACCCGACGACGGACTTACTGAATAAGGCCATGACACATCTATACATTTGTTATTCGCAACCACATAACCTCTCGAACTGTCCACGTACGTTGCGTATTTATTTGCTGACGGGTCAACAACTTGCTGGCAGGAATATAATTTATCATCGACGGGCATAACACCGCCTCGGCTAGCTAATTGATAAGGACTGTGGTGCCCTGTGGCACCCGTGTCATAAGTCGGCACGGCGCAAGTGGTTGCTCTTGACTGCATGTCTAAAAACCCGTTTCCCACGTATGGCGGTGCTGTTGCCGTGTGATGGTATTCCGGGTAGTATGACGTTAAAGGACGGTATTGGTGGAATAGGTTATCGGTTGTCGCTAGATAACGATTATCTAAAGCTGTGGCGGCAGTGGCAGGATACAAACTGTGCTGGAAATTGGCCGAATACGATGTCAAACCGTGATCAGTAGCCGTCGGTGTTGCATAGGAACCTGTATACATATTGTAAGCGGCGGCCGCAGCAGCTGTGCATCCGTCCGGCGTTAAGTAGTCGACTGTTGGCATTGGATTCGGGATGGGAGCCGTCACCGATGGAACTGTTGTCGGCGTGAGTTGGCCGTTTGTGCTACTGTTTGATAGCTTACGCTTTGTACGACATGTTGACAGAAAGTCGCGTAACTGTGTTTTGTAGCGTCTGTTGACTCGTGGAGGCGTCGATGATGATGAATGCTGAGTACTCGACGGACTGTTCGTTGATATTAATTGATCTTGTTCTGTGAAATAACTGTTTGTTAGGCCAGCGTCTAAGTAACTGACTTTGAAATCCATTGTACGTTTTCCTAATAAATCTCTCCCTTCTTCCTCCCTGAAAATAAAAAAAATATACTATTATGTACCTACTTTAAAAACAGTCATTATGGTCCTGTTTCAAGGAATTAATATTTAGCTGTTTTGTTTAATTAAATGACTTTCAACTTTAAATTAGAAATACTTACATTAGCGGTCTATGCGTGCTTATGACGAAATCCGGTTTCGAATTTTTATAGACTAATCTAGAACTTGTTTGAAGCCACTGCCATTGTCCATCTTTGGTTTGGAAACGATAAGCAATCATGCCGGAAGCCCCTGTTTTTAATACTGAAAAAGATAAACGTATAAATTACCTTTATTTTTGTAATAGAAATTGTCTAAATTTTTATACTTAAGTTCTTGATAATTTTAATTAATTGATTTTTTCATAGTTAGGAATTAATTGGAATAAAGACGAATGCCTATAAACTTACATTCTTGGTGTGCACTTGCCACGTATGCCAAATCGTCGTAATGTACCAAATCGTAGCCACCCATGTTTGCTAATTCCGTGTCAGAATAACCCAGTAACATCTTCCCTCTGTAAATACACATAAGCTGTTAACATTGGAGTTGTCTTATATAATCTATTGTTCTATTTACTGATCATTAGAAATTAGAGATGGTCCATATAATTATTACGTCATATATAAAGGTAGGAAATCAAACAGGCAAAATACTACAAGATGCAGAGGGGGGTTAGATCCTGTAACGTCATATCTTTTGAAAAAATACAAAATATCCTTTTTTTAATAGTGAAAAGTATTATTTACAGGTTTTCAATATCACTCGAAAACCACGAAAATAGATTTCTCTTTATTACCTACTTAAGAAAAATATGTGACGCAACCTGGGGAAGGGGATCTTTCAAAGGTGACAAACTTTGACATGAAGATGGAGGGGGGGGTATCCGAAAACCACTATAATTTGTGTGACGTAATATATGGACGACCTCTTATCACAGGAAAACATTTTGTCAATCTTTCTTCTTCGAATTCCATACCTAGCTCATAATAGAGTTGTGTTTGCAAATGTCAGTGCGTGTGTAGTGAGGGGGAGGTGAGTTCAAAGTCTACTGTCTATATGAAGTTACGAGGGATAAAGTTGGTTAAAAAATTGTACAAAAAAGTGTCACGTGGTTTAGGGACGTTCCTTCATTTAGATTCCCTAGTCCATAGTTTCTCAACCGGTGGTCCGTGGACCATTGGTGGTCCGCGGAGATTTTTGGGTGATCCACGAAGATTTTTGGGATGTTGTATTTTACGGATTTTTAAACTATACGTCTTTGTTATTGTCTGTTTTATAGTGCTAACACACGGTCGAACTTGGTCCGGTCCCACAACGGACATGGTACGGCGGATCTTGCAACAGACGACCGAATCTGTTCCCATCGAACCGGGCGGACACGCAGACTACTGTACAGACGAACAGATTTGGTACGGAGCGGACCAGATCCGCTGTCCGCTTCGAACCAAGTTCGACCGTCTGTTAGTACTATTAATATACTTAAATATTGTTATATCAGCATAGGGTGTTGCAAAATTAATTATTTTTAATAAAAAATCAATTATATAAATATTTATTATTTTATTCCAATGTTGATGGTTCGCAAAACATTTTTGGATTTTTCGGTGGTCCACGGATGTAAAATGGTTAAGAAACTATGCTAGTCTGCTAATTGTGGTATATAAGCGATTTACAACTACTACCCTACACAGTATTTTGAATTTAAAAGTTACCAGCGCATTCCTACATGATAGTGAGTGGAAACAAAACAATTCCTTACCTTTGGTCCATTGATACCAAAGAGAGATCAAGCTTGTGTTTGCTTTTAAACATAACTTCTTTTTGTGGTATTTCAAGTAGAGACGGTGGTCCAAAAGGTGTACATATTGCAAAAAGAGCTAAGGGTGGCTCTTCAGATTTCCTGTTTTGGCCATGAAGCACTTTGACTCTTCCTCGAATATCTAGTCTCTATAAATAAAACAAAAATAAGTAAATAAAAACATATAGTTCTTAAAATGAATAAAAAATACGTTACACTTGGACATTTGAGTTTATCATAATTTACTTTGTCTCAGATTATCATACTTTAATATTATTCCTATAAGATTATATTCATGACATTATTTTATGCTGAAAAATAAAATAACGCGTTCGGTCAGTGTTTCTAATGCATTTTTTTCAAAAATACTTAGTATCTTTTGAGGAATTTATAGTATACTTTAAACGCAATTTATCTGAAATTCAACTTAGAAAACAACTGCAGAACAAACTGAATGTTGTGTAATGTCAGTGTGTAACAATCCAAATAAAAAATCCTATAGGACAAACTTATTTTTTTAACACGCATATTTTTTGATAGCCGCATTTTTAATCATCAGAATGGCGTCATCGTTATTTTTTTAATGCCACCTCTCCAATTTTATTGAATATTTGGATTAATTGTGCAATTCTGATTTTAACACTATGGTAGGTACTCGCACTGACAATTCCCGAGATACTAACTGTTAAAAGTTAACAAAAAGATTTGAGTAACAAAGCAAAAAAAAAATCCAATTGCGCAAAAATGACACTAAGAGAAAGAAAACACGTCGGAAAACCTGTTAATCATCTTGTTCATACGAACAGTTATTATGATACTAGTCAAGAGACAGTAGATGGGGACCAGTTTCTTTCTTTTGTTTATTTTTGAATGGGTCCCCTTTGGCTGTCTTTTGAAGTTGACTGACAAATAACTTTTCTACATAATATGTAACTACATAATATGGAGAGGATGTTTAGTAGGCTTTCCTATTTGTTTTCTCTTTTTTTTTGGTTTGTGTCATTTTTGTGCATGCACCTATTGTCACTCGTGAGATGATGAAGACATCAAAATTCATCGAACTATTCCGAAGTTTCAACTTTTGCGTCCTGATGTGTTACTCGCGAAATTATGATGATTCAATCGACACTTCAATTATAAAAATCCGTCTAGCCGTTCAGAATCTCTAAAAATTCGAGATAGCTGCAGCACTTTATTTGAAACAGATGACTAACGCGTGTACGAACTGACAATGAATTAAATATGAGTTTAAAAAATCAAATTAAGAGTTCAAATTGGGTTCCGTCTACTTATTGGCAGCTATTATAGGTAGGTATAACTAGTTTTTGTAGTTTTTGTTTTTTGTAACTGCCAGTGCAGTTGTCAAATACTGGCATAATATTCTATCCAAATCTTCCAAAAAAGTGGACGGTGTTATTAAAAAAAGGCGACGATGTCATTCCGAAAAATGTTGGGGGTAAAAAACCGACTCCTTTAAAAAAACAAAGTAGACTTCTCCGAGGATTTTAGTCGCAAATGATCTCGGAATTTTGAAGTAAAACTTCTTTTGGCACGGTGGAGTGAATTTGATTCTTCAGATTGAAAATATTACGGAAGTAGTTGTTACACTGTACGTATAGCATAATACCTATGATCTATGCGTTCATATACTAGGTTCCAAGCTGTCTGAGAATGGTAACAGAACCGTCACAGTCTTGCTACTGCGTAAAACTGTCATGCGTAGTAGCTCAAACATCGATATAAACAGTTTCGTTTTAGCTACTGCGCAAGACAGTGACGGTTCTCTTACCGTTCTCTGACTGCTTGGAACAGACCTCCTATTCACCTGATTACGATGAAACTTTGGTGAATAGACGTGCGCGCGCCCGTGAAATCACAATAACATGTACTAGTATTATTTGTTCTACGATTGAAATGATGTATTAATATGTACAGTGTACATAGCATTCAACATACCAAAAATCCTGAAGTGTTATCTAGAAGACATCTAAATCGAACAGTGAAACTTCGTTCGAGAAAATGTGAAGCATCTGGTTGCAGCGCATCCTGAAGACACATGTTGCTTTGTTCAGCTGGTAAAAATGAATTCCACATTAGCTGCCTTTGCAATTCTTCACGGTCTTCTGAGTGAACCAGTTCGTATACTGATTGATGGACAATGTCTGACTAAAAATACAAAAAAAAAAAATAAAAATAAAAAATAAGACCTATATTGCTTTCTTTTCATTGTAAAATTTTGTGTGTAATATTATTAGTATTACGCTGTCACTTTGTTGTTTTAATGTGTTGCTCGATTAATTTACAATAATTAACTATGAACAGCTTTTCGTACATCAATGACAAGTTCGAAGATATATTTTTTGTTGAATGCAATTAGAATATGGTTTTTGAGATATGATTTAATTATAAACAAAGAACTCGTCACATTTGAACGCCAGATTTAAGAAATATTATTTATATAACTTATATCATTTTAATGTTTTTGAGCACCATTAATATGAGGAGTTATATCGATGAAATGAGAAAATAGGAATATATTTTATTAATTCAAATACAACAATAAAAAAAAACTAATTAGTAAAACAAAAACTAAAACTATCTTTCAATTTTTTTGTAGCATTGATTTGAAAATACCATAGTCTTGAGGAGAGTTTTTTTTTTGCCAAACTCAGTTTTCAGACATTTTCAAAAGTATAGAGTAATGAATTATTTTTAAAACTTGAGACCGGCAACTTCTATTGCCTTTAAATAACCAATTTTACTCTAATTACACTATTTTGTGCCTCTATCGTTCTAGAGATTGCAACGGTCCATAAAGAAATCAATTAATTCTGTATAAAATACCGCACAATCGAAACCGCTGAATCTAGGAATTTAAAATTGTAAGAATGTTTTGCACTTATGATGGAAGCACCCGTTTAGACTAGATTTCAGGAAATTTTTTCCGAAAGGAATGAAAAGAGGAGTTGGAAAATAAGTTTTTCCGAAAAAAAAAAAAACGATTTTGACAGAGGAAGTCCATGTCAAATGTCATGTTTCTACTAAATGGTTTCGGAAAAAGTAGGTATGTGTTATCAAATATATTATTTTGTCGGCAGGGTTTTGCACTGCGACCTGAGTTTTTTTGTTTATTACACACGATGCGAGTAAAACTGAGTAATATTAAGTTTCAATTTATTTTTGAATATTTATATCTTATATCTTTACTTGAACTCAAACATAATTCTGGAATTTTCTAATTTACATGCGAATGAACGAAAAATTATAATTCCATTAAATTCCGGTAGAAGGTAAATCAAAAGCTGAAAAGTCAAAATGTGTAAGAAAAACTAACTAATGAGCCATTTATATTCAGATGAAGAAAAGGCAAGATCGTAACAGTATTTCTGACTGATATATGTAAATATGTAATAATATACAATATTATATTATAAAATTTAAGATAAAAGTGTTACAGGTAAATGTTTAGGGTTGAAATAACTTACAGGTTTTTCGCGCGTTGCTGTGATAAAAACTTGATATTACGTATATAAAACCACTTTTGGAAATATAGTAGGTTTTTTTAAAAAAATCTCTTATCAAAAAAATAGAATAGAAGAATTATTTTTTTTAGTTTCATTATAGGAGTACCACGCAAATAGCCATATTTAATAAAGATCATAATTTATATTTGCACCGCTTCATTGAATGGTGTTAGAATTTTAGAAATGCAGTCAACGATTTAATATGAATCAGACATATTCTGCTATTTGTGTGTTCTGATCACTATTCTTACGTAGCCGCAGTTATTACAACATTTATGTAATCACAATTATTTAACATGCTGCTTCATAATAAAAAACTAACAACAGTGGTTACCAAGAGTGCTTATTTTGACTTAATAAGGAGCCATTCAAGTATTACGTAAGCACCAAAATAAGGTGTGGGGGGAGTTTGCTTAGCCTATTTTTTATGACATGGGGAACGGGGACGTCTAGATGGTGATTACGTCAACAATATTTATTTAATTCTTTTCTGATTTTTCTGCAAAATTTAATAGATTATGACATGGCAACCCTACTTGTCCATGCTCGAAAGCGAAAAGCATGTTCAGGGATTCCCTAAAATAATTATTATTACTTACTCGCTCTCACGCGGTGTTTTATGATTAATTTATAAAGAACCCAAGTAGGGGAATTATCGCGCGCTATTCACTTGTTTAAATGTGTTCGGTTTCAAATTGGTTCGGTTCGGTATCAACAGATGAACGCAGATTTAAAAAAATATATAAATGTTAACGTAAGCATATGAGGGGGGGGAAGAGCTTTGATAACTTTTGCTGACAAGGGGGAGATGAGGGTCAAAAATTACTAAAGCTTAGATAATATTTGAATGGGCCTTAAACACTGTGGTTATCGTTTTTAGAATAGGTCTGAATATCGTATTTGCTGACAATGAGGTAAAAATAAAATAATTTCACGCATTTTTATCGTCAGCGGACTAAGTTTCGATTCATTAGGAAGTGATTTTGTACTTCCCCGTCCCTAACTTTAGTCAATGACTTGATATACAACCTGCCTAGTGCCTGGTCACATGTTTTAACAATATAGTTTACTTACATAATAATATCATTTGCACGTGATGTCACAAAAAGCATTACCAAAATAATAAAAATTTACTAGCGAACAAAAAACTACCTAGTATTATTACTTTTATTGTTTTTCAGTTGTATTTACTGAAAGGTGTAAAATATAATTGGAAGGAAATTAACTTTTATTTCCATATATCCCGGTTAACAATGCTTTCGTTAATGATATTTTTTAAACATATTTTGAATTTTTATCTAAAAATGTATTAGAAATTTACAAAAAAAAATTAAGAAAATTATTTTTTTTAAGTGAATTATTTTTTATATAATATGTACTTTCTATAAAATAGCTGATTTAATATCTGGCAGTTGAGATTTGGATTGTTTACGAAAACAACGCCTACTTTGCCGTCTCTGTTACTCATATAGGTACATTTAAATCGTTACTGATAGATAAATTAGTATTGGATTGGTTTACTTCGCGCACTAGTGCAAAATGGATAATTTTACTAGTGGGTATGAAAAGCAGCTATTTTATAGGGGGTCGTGCAAAACATTTATAAGTATTTAATTTCATTTAAAAATTAATGAATAAAAGGCAAAATATTTGTACCTGAAAACAGTTTGTTTTATTTTTATTGTTTCGTTTTGCTTCAGCGATTGTTTTTTAAATTCGTTTTTTTTTTTTAATTTCTTAGCGGTATTTTGGTATTTTGTGACGTCTTATAAAATGAAGTATCAACGGGAGTTTATGCCTTTATTATAATTTTCCTCTCGGAAAAGGTCAAATAAACGTAATTTATCTTATGTAATCTGACATGCGAGGTATTTTATAGGGAAAATATTGTTTTCTTATATAAGTAAGTCCACTATAAAACTACTCATATTCAAGTATTTTATATTATAAAGATTATACCTATTTGTATATATGAGGTGGTTGTATGGCATATCCGAGTTTAAAACCATAAAAATATTATTCAGTCATTGATACGGTTAAAATAACTATGACATAGTCAAACACAGTTTTGGCAAAAAAAAAAACAGAGCCGACTTAAAAAACTTCTGAAAAAAGTAAATAAAATTCGAGATCGGTGCCAATTTATAGTTACTAAAAGTTTCTATTGGTGCTCTTGTATTAAACTGGCACCAACTTCAAGAATTTTCTCTTCTTTTAGTAGATTTGTTTAATATGTTTTTTTAATATTTTTTATACTTCTTAGAGGCGTTGCAAACTAAAAAAAAGAAAACTACTGAGCCGATTTAGATTGCCCCTTCCTTGTGATTTAATTAAGTTGCAAAATGCCTAACGCAAAAAGAATGTTCTAAATTGATTCAGCAGTTTTGGAGATATATGGGAACACACATACACATACTCTAAGCTTGGGATATTTGCTAGAAAGTTCACACAGGTTAGCATATTAAAACATTATGAATTGCTATTAATACTATATGTACAGGCGCTTCTTCAAGTAAAAAATTTCAAGTAATACCCACAGAAAAATAATTATTGATATTTTTCCCAAAAAAAGTGTATTTTATATACATGACTCGCTGTTTTGCTTTAATAAAATTCAGAAGTTTCCGGGTACACTGTATTAGATTTTCCTTTTTGTAGCTGTTTTGTTGTACCTACGTCGTATTTTTATATTATTTAATCATAAACCTTGAAATATTTTGAGAGCAAAGAACAATTAATATAGTCTCATAGTATTTGAAATGGTACGACAAACTACGAAAAACAATATTTATTTAAATCTAAGTTTTCCATGAAATTCATACACAGGTAACAATGTTTACTACTAGAATTTATATTATTCCCATAACATTGTTGAATTCAAAATATTGCTTCGAATATTTACAGTAAGATTATGATGAAAAATAATTTTATAAACGTACCTGATGAAAACCAAGATAGCCTTCTATACTGTGAGTCGCGAAAAATACTTCGCCTTCGCAGGTTAAAATCATTAGGAAGCCATTTAGTGCCTGAAACAAAATGAAAATATTAATACCTATTGAAAAAATGAATGTTCAATGCGTTCGATGATAATTGTTTATTATATTTGGTTCTTCAATAGACGTATTTTATTATTAATATATATTATTTTTTGGCAAATTTTTGTCAGTGAAATATATATTTAAAATAGAACCTATAACGGGTTCAATAAAAGTGGGTCAATTAGAGTGTCAATATATTTTTGCTTCCAATATTTTCGGAATTAGAGATAAGTTGTATGTCAAATAAAATTGACCAATTACTGTATGTATTTATGAATCCCAATCGCGTGTCAGTTTAAATCCAAACATCGTTTAGAATCAATCGGGATCCCGAGCTTTCGGAATTAGATAAGCTAGTTTTAAATAATTGTACCTGTGATCTTATGAACGAGAATTTAAGAATAGCCAAGTGTGTCTCTTTATTACAATTCTCCAGTTCCCAGGTTTTAAGCCGAAGACTTTTAAAAATATCAACTGGATTTTCGATTTATATTTAAAAAATAATCTTTCTATACTACTTATACAAATGCAGCACTCATTCGAAGATGGAGTTTTTTAAAGCTAGGGTTTTTAAAATTTTTGTCTTTACATTGGCAGAACCGTTTTAGATAAGACTTTTAATTTTCAGTAACCAATCACTGGTACAAGTCTGGTACTTTATATCATAAAAAGGATCAAATTGAGGGTCTTCTTCCTAGTCCGTCCAAAAGTATAGAATGCTAATTAAAATAACAAAGTTGTCTGTGCCGGGGCCGGGCGGCTGGGAGCGGCGCACTGATTGTCCCAAAGTTCCCAATTTCTAACTCAATTAAGACAAAAAACGAAGGCATGGATAGTTTTCCAGTGGACACTCTGTATAATATATCACAAGAACAGATAAAACTAACTTTTATTTCCTTTATTCCTATTTTATTAATATATATTCATATAATAGTTATACATTTATATTAATTTGTAAGTAAGCCCACCGTCGAATACGTGAATAACGTTCATAAAAATATTATTATATTTGAGGGGCTTGATTCAAGTGGGAGTTTTTGACAACCCCTTCAAGGAAATTGCTGGAAAATCGATTCGTTATTGGTCAAGTGGGTATTAAAAGTTTAAATAATATAATGTGTTTTTCTAAGCTTGTTCTGCTCTCTTGGTTGAGAACAAAATTAATAATATACATATATATTCTTTTTGAAAAACTGAATTATGTAGATTTATTTTAAAATTTTGCAAAAATAAAATGTAAGTATCAGCATAATTTTATTTCCACTACCAGTGATAATTTTTAATTGGCATTTGTAATAAATTATTGCCACTTTGCAAATGTAGTAGGACACGGAAATGAGTAATAAGTGAAAACTTATCTTTTAAAGATCGTATCGATTTGGATTTAGTTTTAACTTTTATTCGATTCAGTGTAAAAAGATATATACTCGTAGAAAACGACACTCCACTTGTCTAGATACCCTTCCTCCACCAAAAAAGGGTGAAGCGTACAGTAGAGAGTCAGATAATTTTCAAGTATCATTTAGAACAACATAACAAATAGCCCGGTCATATTTTACACTAAAAATCGCTAATCTCGCAAACTAACATGTAGTTCTGATTTTTTAATATATTGTTAGGACTACTACCAGTAGCGTATATCCAAGTTTGCAGCTTCGAAAGACCTGTGCTAACTTTGCAGCACTCAAAAAACTGCGAAATTTTTGCACTTTTTTTGGTATTCTCAATATAGGTCTTAAACTATGCATTTTTTTATAAAATATTTTTTATACGTTTTTAAGTAGACTGAAATTGCTACAATCTGAGACAAGAACCAGCTCTGTAGGTTCAATACTTACCGAGATACAGCTTTCCAAAAATTGACCAGTTTTTTCAACAAAGTGTAATTTTAAGATTTGGTCAACTTTTGACCCCGATATCGGGGAAAATACTCATTTTAAGGGAAATATCATAGGAACATATATTGTAGCAAATGTAATTAGCTTTAATTTAAGCAGAGAACGACGTCTCTAGGCCATATAGTTTGAAAATAAAAAATTGTTTAAAATAATTACGAACACCTTTTTAATAGCTACTTGACTACATGTAAAGTGTAAACCCGATGAAAACAAATAAAGCTATTTGCTTCTATGGACATATTGGCGTAACGCGGTGTTTGATTCACGTGAAATACTTTTTGTCCAACAACAAATTTAGATTCCCGTAATAACACATTTGAGACATCATATTGCATGTATTAGTAAATATGTACAATATTCTGTCGGCAGGATTTGTCACTGCTATCCGAGTTTTATTGTGGGGCCTCGTTGAGAAAAAGTTCTTTGACAACAAGGGTAAACATGGGATATTGCGAGTGAAAATAATCAAACTTTTCGATTATTAAAATGTCTGAGTATCTCGAGAGGTTATTATTGCTACGAGCTACTATTAATGGGTACAATCTCCAGTAATGAATTATTATACCGTGCGCCTTTTCTTTACTCCTTGAAATACATTATTTAAATACGTCTTTTATCTGCCTCAGTTGTATGAAGCACTGCATGCAGATACCTCTCTCAAAACTCATAATCGAAAAAGAGAGCTAAATAATTTCGTTATAATATAAGGATAATATAATATTCGTTATAACAAGGATTTGACGTTTATCTTCTTGAAGTCAGCAGGACTGATGCCTGAGACTGAGGGATTGATTTTGGCGAGTCAAAACGACGATATAAAAACTTCCGTGTACCGTCGTGTAGTTATGGATCCGAAATAAGAGATATTTCTTGCAGAGCATCTCAATCACATCCAGAGACGCGCTCATGAATCTCTTATCGGTATGCAGTCATTGTGCAAGTTGCACTTATATTCTTCGCACCACAATGCTGCTCTAGTCTTATATTAGCACTTGAGGCATCATTATGGTGTTGATGAAACCGTTCCCGGCGATATTGCGAGACCGCTGTCAACAATTGAGTATGTACTATTAAGTAACGTTCAGCTACAAAGTCTGACATATTTCTTCTTGATAAAACCACGCGAGTTACGTTTGTCATCGAGTTCTCAGTTCTCGCTAAAACGAGCATAATTGCAAAGGAGACTGAGAAGCGGCTAAAATATCGGAAACTGCTTTTAGAGCTCAGGAAGCAGTACCCTGAGTATTCTGTTAAATTAATTGTTCTTATAATCAGCCGCATGCAAAAGACCGTGCTTATTGGGTTGTTCCGTGTATTCCGTGTGCACGATCCAAACTCACTGTAATTGCTCATTTCACTGTTTGAGACATGGTTATGACGATGACGAACCTGAAGTTTGGGTGCTCGTGGATGCAAAATCTTTTAAGGCATTCTTCCTTCTCGTAATTTTAACAATAACAATATGCGTCTGAAGCACTATTATTATGGTACGTTATGTCAAGGAATCGTTTCCAATGAATCATTCGATTATAAAAAAATCCTTTGATTATTCCCAAGTCTAAACAAGGGTTGCTAACATTGTAGGTACTTATTTTTCTACACATACTGATTTAGTTTACGTAAATCAGTCTGTATGAAGAAGTAACTACAATGTAGTAAAGGAACAGTGAATGTGAGTGTATTGTGTAGTATAGAATGTTGGGGGTTGGTTGTTTGATGGGGTACAGTAAAGATGGGGGTGATATATAGTTAATGCCAGGTGATACCAGGCGCCAGTGGACACGGAGACGATTTATGACCGTATGATGCGTTTGTTTTGGGTACCGTCAAAACATATCGACGGTGTTCGAGCAAAACAGAGTAATTCACATTGACTTTGATAAACACGAAATGTAGTTTTTTAGTTACATATGAATTTTTAATTTACATTCCTATCTGAAGATGACCTGATCTAGGTCGAAACGATCGTTATAAATTAAATTATTTTTTTTGGATTTGGTGTATTCTATTTTATTCTTTACAATTATGTATAATAAGCCAGTAAATATTCACCCTAAATTTTAATTTGATGGAAACTTGACCACAGTCGACTCTGTTAGATTGTACCAGCTGAATAATCTTGGAGTGCACGTTTAGCCTATGTACCTATTAGTAATGTGCCGGATCGTTAAAAATGTATATCCGCGGATACGGGTCTGAATACGGATATTTGGTTTCAAGATCCGCGGATACGGATACGGATCTTAACTTTCTTAGAGTACGCGGCGGTAAATATTGCACATCGACCTTTGGAAAGAGACTATCTGTTATGGGAAAAAGTTATTGACCTCTTTAAGAGTTAACTCTCATAACAGATTGTCTCTTTCCAAAGATCGATCTGCAATATCTCATTATGAAGATAGTTTTTTAGTACGTTTGAGTTTTATGTACTATTGGTATATTATATAATTTTTAATTTCTAACCTCAATGCAAAAAGAGGGATGTTTTTTTCTTGTTGGAAAGCTAGCACTTCTGAAATGGCTCTTAGCTATGCTTAATGAAAATCATTTGAACCGTTTTCAATATTTTCAACTATTGTCACAATTTATAGACACCTCGACCACTCTTACAGTTTGAACCTTCATTTGAGCTCAAATATTCAGTTTTTTGATTAGTCACTTTAAAAACTATGACAAAAATTTAATTAAAAAAATAACGCAAAAAGAAATCCTTTTAAATGTAAGAAATAATTTATTTTTATAACCTATATTTGACCTGACGCACCGACTATTTCCTCATTTGGATGTAATATTTAATTCATAAATGCGTCGAAGACTGAAATGACAGAAATACCAATATTTCAGTGGTCCCCAACGCGTTTATGAATTAAATATTTCATCCAAACGAAGAAATAGTTGGTGCGTCGGGTCAGATAAAGTACTTTTTTTTAAAGTTTGCTTTTTTGAAACTGTGGTAAAGTTTTAATTTATATAGTTTAATTTTTGTAGACAGAATTGATTAAAATAACACAATTACAAAATAATAAACAAATCTATAACTTTTTTTTGTTTATAATCTTCAAGAAAAAAATTGAATTTTTTAAACATCGTAGGTACCCATATAACATTTCATTTGAGGTTATGTTTTTTAATGTTATGTAAAATATTTCCGTTAGAATCGACAGTGTTTTTGATGGATCATAAAAGCTGAAAACAAAGTTTTTATTGACATTTAAGTGATTTTGGGAACTTTTTTATTTAGTCATAAAAAGCTTGTGGAGTAGTAAAAACAAAAACAGTTATCCTAAAAAAGTAATCTGTAGGTAAAGAATAAACAATACATGAATAAGTATACATAATTTTTATTTGATCAGAGTTTAATAGCGTTTTAGAATGAGACAGTTAAAAATTATATCCAGGTACGAATACAATAGGACACTTGTATAAAGGATGAATTGTTAAAAAAGAACACTGTTATCACGTTATACTTAAAGAAATTTAAAAGATTATTTTTAAAATATCAAAAACATATTTAAATATTGTTCGATATTATGCGTTGAATAAATTTAAAAGGACAAATAAAACCTTTATTTTGAAAATGATTAAATAAATTTTCAGACTAAGAAAGTATGATTTTTTTAATAATAGTTATTGTTATTTTTATAATCTAGAGTTAAAATCACGCACACTTCCAAGCTTGGGCCAGAACGATTAGCTCAGTATAAATCTGCAACCTGCACGATGTCACACACACGAGACCAGCACATACCAGCAACTTTTAGTGCGGGTTCACGAACAAATGCATCACTAGTACAGTAGATCGGTCCAGCGTGGTTAGACAGAAATTGCAGGCAACCGACTAACGGTCGTGTTAGCAGCTGGGTTGCTAGTTGCAGGTGCTGGTCTAATTTACGCTACTCCGTTAAATAATATGGATACATGGTCGTGCTGATCCATGCCTGAAAAGTTTGCGCGGTCTTTCAAAGCTGTAAGCTGTATCAAGAATCGAGCATATATAAAAAATTTGACGATAAACATTTTGTAATATTTTTATCTATTTTTTATCAATGGATGTCCACTGATTAAATATTTTTTAGGGTACTTACCAAACAAATTTATACAAATTCAATAAAAGAATTTTTTAGTTGAGCTATAGGAATAAACTCACGAAAATATATGAAAGCAGCAATAAAAAGTACAATTTCCTTTATTCTACAAACATCAGAAAGCCGTTTAAATTATAATAATACAAACGTAAAGTAAACACGTACATTACATACCGTAGTCTATAATAATATTATGCATTCTGTGTACAGTATAGAGATATGCGACAAGTCATTTGATGTCTATATACGCAATGCTGTGTAAATATATATTTTCATTTATACACACTAGCGTCCTGTTCCGGGTTCGCTCGAATTTGTAGATTGCCACTATGTTTTCGTCAACTTACGTTGCAAAATTGATATCCATCAAAAGTGCTTAACATTAAAATGGATTTAGTAAGCTATCCTTAAACATAGACATATGACGTATGCCATCGCGGACTTTTCTGTAGACCTATAAAAGAGGAACAATTCCACCATACATTGTTTTGTTATATTTTAAAGAGATTAGACAGTGTTTTCAATGAAAGCTCCCAGTCCACTTAATTTTTTCCGACATCTTCAACAATCATCGTTATATTTCAGCCAATTTACACAAAACATTAATGTATTATTAATGTATTAAACACATAAACCTTTCTCTTCAATCACTCCGTTCATTGATGGAAACCGATGAAAATCCGTTCGGTAGTTTTTGAGTTTATGGCGTTCAGACAGACAGACAGACAGACAGGCGGGGGGACTTTGTTTTATACGTTAATATGCAGTGATTCTAAATCTATACTATATACTACTAATATTATAAAAAATAAAATCTGTAAGTTTGGATGTAGGAGGTAATCTTCGAAACTATACTCATTCGATTTAAATAAAAAATTTCACAAATATTTCGAATGTACCTTCAGGAGACCAATTTGGCAACGTAAGTCGACGAAAAACGGTGGCAATCTACAAATTCGGGTTAAGCCGAACCAGATCGCTAGTTTATTATAAAACTTTACCTTTGGCAGTCCTAGGGATTCGATTGTGAATATAAAATTATTAATTAATTGTTTATACAGGCGCCGTAGTGTATGAAACTTAATAATACAATAAATAAAAATAGTATGTTGGAAAATTAAATCAAAGCAATGTCAAAGTTTACACGTACGTCGTAGCGACCAATATGAGTTTGATCATGAATAGATCGTGAAGGCATAAAGAATATTTTCCGGTTGGCTTTCACAAAAGGAATTCTATCAATTTTTCCTGATTTGAATATGAAACTTCAAAGAAAGGAGAATATTTGTTTAATTTTACAATTCTGAAGTGAATACAATATAGTATATACTATAATATACTAGTAAAAAAAAGTAGAACACTATTTGCATTTTCAACCGGTTTTTTTACAATAAAAATAAACAAAATGGCATATTAAAACTTAAAAGTTCTTTTATAATGTTATTATTTTAAACAAGTTTAAAGTTTTCAAATATCATTTTGTTTTTAAAAGTATAATGACATTTACAAAACTAAACATTTAAATTGATTTATGTCTAAATTATTAAAATGAAAGCACTTTGAACTCTAGTAAAGAACTTTATATAAAAAGAAAATGCTGACTAACCGTCCACCAGTTTTTAAATTTTCAACGAATTTAGATTAAAATGTCGTCTGAATATTTTCGATAATAAATATTTGAATTATTGCAAAAACTATACTAAACACTTTAAAAGATTCCGAAATTTTAATAATTATCAACTTTTGTATTAAGTTTGAGAATTTAAAATAAAATTAATTCTTGATATCACAAATGCATAACGTTTGAAATGGAGTTTAAATATGCAATCGGATTCATAACAACATTTGAACATGCAATCCTAAACAATAACAAATTATGATTGCATCGTTATGGCTAACACTGGCGCTAATTATAATATTAAACTCGACGCTAGTGGCAATAACTGATTAAACGATTTGCATTACAAACAATCACGTGATCAGGTGTAAAAACTCGTGCAATGAGGCCTGTTTCTGATAGAACAATTATCAGTGTCGTTAAAGCTTACCGTGCAAATATCAATACGATACCATTCACTAACAAGAACTGACTCAACAGTCATGTAATAAAATGCACAAAAATCTCACAATATTATCTGTTTATGTCATTAATACTGATTTTGAAATATATCAGGACAAAATAATACAAAGATAATTATTTTGTGACCTAGTACGAAAAGTCATGTAATAAGTCTTATTTCTGATATAACTAGCTATTATTGCTTATTATTATATATTAACCATTTTTTTTAATTTGCCAAGGATATCAAATGACACTAGGCCTTTTGTCTTTAAATGGGTGCAAATCATGAAGAAATAATCCTACGACAATTTACGAAAGCACATTAGAAAGCTGATATTGTCCTCTTCAAAATGCAATTATTCAATCTTTCCAAGAATTTTTTTGTACCGGAATTATCTTTTTAAAATGTGAAAACGCATTTTTATCACTTTTTTGTTTTCTAACCGCAAGTTTGTTAAAAATGCCAGAATTATTAATGTTTTACGCTTTCTTCTTATAAAAGTATAACTAATAAAAACTGTGCCAAATTACAAGTTGCTGCAATTTGTTTTTCATTGTGTCCACGACTGTTGATTATTTGATAAAACTAAGAGATCATTTTTTTCGTTTTACAATTTTGAAAAAAAATAAAGGATTGTTTTTTGCTCTTTATATTTCTCACTACTCGTTAAAACGTCGTTTGTAACAAAAGCGTTCTTGGAAAAAGCAAGACCTCTATAAGTCAATACACGTAACCCACCATTTTACAATTTATACTACCCGTTGCTTCCACCATGTAAGTGAGACTAGAATTTGTAGTTGATTTCAAGTTTCAACCAATAAAGCATGGAGACTATGTAATGGGAAAAGTGACAGAACCTGCTCACTAAATCGTACATATTAGGTTTTTTATCATCAGCGTCCCTTATTTTCCTTTATACTGGAATTTAAGTTATGAATAATTTCTAATTGCGATTTTAATTTTGCTATGCAAATTTAATTTTTGAAGAATTATCTATGGTTTCGGTACATATATACATACCACTTATACACTCCGCCATCATTTCGGTACATACAGAGTACTAATGCATTCTTTTTTTAGAAAGCTATTTGTATACGTATGAAAGTATTAAGTATTTGGTTAAAATACTTTTATCATTTTTGTTTCCTTTGAAATTGAAATATATACTACATTCACAAAATTGACTACGTATCGTTTATGTTATAATAAACTGATATTTAAGCCTGTCTTCTTCAAGGAGCTAGTGGTTCTGTGAAATAATAAAATAGTCTAATTATTCGAAAAATTTATTCATATTTTGAAAAAGCGATCACGGACTTGTGTTTACCGTTCTCAAAAGCCCCCAAATTTAAATATGGTGAAAATTTAACATAAATTAACAATTTTTAAAATTTTGGAGACCATGCAGATGTCAATTCAGGGTTAGCCGATTGGAGTTGTGTTAAAAGACCACCGGAAATTAAATCTGAGCGCGATAGTGCAAACTTTATTTTTTGGTTTATAAAGTTCAAGACATGAGAACAGATTTGGCTATATTAGATTTTTTTAGATCCAGAATGGCACCATTCTCGGGTTCCTAGGAAACTCCACGTCTGGAAGTAAAACAGACGGGCACGCATAGATTTTAAATTATTATTATAAATGGTTGCAGTTTTTTCTCAATATGTTTATTTTCGGAATCGATAACGGTACACAGAAAATAACTTAATAATGCATATTCGCGTTCTATCCCGTGACAATGTATTTACTAATTATTATATAATATTCATTAGGTCATACGTTATCAGTACACAGTAGACATTCATGTTTATAGACTAGTTCATAGGTTTTGCTTCCCATTTTCATGCAGGCGCGTCTAATATTTGATACCTACGTCCGGTTTATAACTTTTATATTAATACTGCAAGCAGTAGCGTAGCTACAGGGTGGTAGAACGGGCTAAATGCCACTAGTTTCTGGCCTGAGGGGGCCCTTGACTCGAAAGCCGAAAGGCAGTTAGGACAGGAAAAACCTAACAATTATTACAAAATTTGGTAAAAAATATTAATTTTGTATTTAATCAATTTAAGTTAGGAATTAACTCAAGAACATACACGAATTTTACAAATATTTATTTACTTCGTGATTTATAAAGATGAAACTAGAACGTGAGGCTTTTTTATATTAAGGGAGGGCCCCATCCGATAAATTTGTCACGGGCCTCAGGTGGTATAGTTATGCCACTTACTGCAAGCATGTCTAAAGTTTGCGTTTATATTTATATTCATAAAATCTTGCTTGGGGTTGATTTTGGAAAAAATCCATGAATAACAAATGTTAAGTCACTAAAGTAGTTTTATTTTAGTATTTAGTATCGATCATATTTAAAATGAACTGTATTGCTTTCTCAGAATTCAGAAGTTAGAACTTATAATAATTGTTATTCAGGTGGCACTGAAACAAAAAAGTAATTATAAAAATTTTTATTATTCGTCTTTTTAAATATTTAATATATGTATATTTTGTTTCCATTTTTAGAATTTCGTAGCCAAAAGGCAAAAAACGAAATTCTTATAATTTTATCATGTCCGTCCGTCTGTCCGTATGTAACAGCCTTATAACTCCGCCATATTCTGTCCATCGCTTCGGATAAAATTTTACAGATAGGTGTTTTATGTAAACGACCATACAATTATGTAATGAAATTACAAAAAAATATAATGACTAAGGGGTTGCTTTCCAAACAGAGCTGAGGTCTGAAAATGTTTAAATGTTTATTTTCGCGCACCCCATTCCGTAAGGAATTACTGGACAGATTTTTAAAAATGCAATAAAAGTTCTTCAGTGACTTTTTTCTTAGGTGAATATTTCCCGATATATCTTCTAAAGACGTTAATAATGTGTTTACGGCTCTCTAACTTTGCAACCATGTCATTAAAAAATCGGAAAAAAATCAAGAGAGTAGTTGAAGATGTACAGGTGATTTTTCCTAGAGTATTTTTATATGGCTGTCATATTTCTATTATTAGCGGAGATAAGAACCACGACTTCAAAAAGATTCCGTCTGATATCATTAGTATAAATGTTAATATTTTTTAAGACCAAGTGATTTTATTAGTGCAAATAATTATCATGGATTTTATTTTAATTAAGAATCTATAAAAGAGTATCAGCATATTGCAATGACGCATTTTTAGGTTAGGTTTTTTGTCAAACAACGAATGCGACCAATAAGCTCATTAATACATCATACAAACACTACGAAACAGTATCATGTGTGTGTCCACAGGCGCTTTGTCGGTTTTTATCTTTATTTTTTTTTTAAAAAAACCACCTGATGATGTCCTTGTTGTGATATAGGGTAAAAGTGGAATAGTTATCCTATATCTTCAAGTTGATACTTGTAAACACAATATGATCGCCGTATTGATTTAAAATGAAGAATACATCTTGCATCTGGTCAACGTGACTCTCGTAGTCGATTGTGATAGTGTCATGTGTAGATGTCATGAAGTAGATGAATACGTTCGTAAACATTGCAGATTACATTTCCAAACATTTTGGGTACGCTTATAACTTTTGACTTTATCATGTAAGCGAATAATTTTTTGTGTTTTTTTTGTAGTGTAGGGATTAAATATTAATCATAAGTTGTGATTTAGGCATTTATAGCAGTAAAAAAATTAAGTCAATAATCCTTTGCAAATGTATATAAGGGATAGATGCTTTCTCTCCTTCAGGCTGTATTCATATGCTATATTTAAGCCTAGTGTCTTATCCACGTGGTAATTGAACAGAACAATCTCTAAATGCTATGAATAAAAATACACTTAGAAATCTTGGGATACACGAAATTTCTAGTAATGTGATTTTATCTAGAAGATCGTTTGCAGAAAAAAAAACACAAAACAATTAAGACTATGCAAATAATTGATTTTTACATGAGATTTTTGTATAAATATATAAAATAACAAAAGCCAAAGGTTGCATGTACAATGACTAAATATTACAATAAAAATTATTTTTTGTTGATATTTTTTTTTATTATAAGACCTACAGTAATACCTAGGCATCTATTTTCGCAACTAGAGTTTGAAATTTAAGCTGGTACCTAATTAAATAAATGAAATTGTTGTAAGCGATAAAGATGTTAAAAGTCTAGCGACCATTATATTAAAGAAGTACGTTGCTAATTGCTAATTTTCCCATAGAAAAGTCAAATTAAAAAAAGTGGGGCAAACATCCCACTTTTACCCTAATTGGTCGGTTCATGCGTATTTTTTTATTAAATATACAGAGCATGCTGCATAATATGATACAAATAAAACGATTGTTGAAATATATGGAAAGCTTCATTTCGTCTCAAATTATGAAAGATCAGTAGCTGAAAAAAAAACATATTTCACATCTAATAAAATATGTTTATTTAATTTAATGCACTTCATTATTTATCCATTACTTTAAACAAAGAAAAAAAAAAACGACGAAATGCCTAATAATTATCTATTTGTAATTGTATTTAATTTACTATTATATTATTTGCGGAACTGTTTTTACCACGTTCTTATATCTTATGTCGGGTAGAAATTAGTAATTGATTTTAAACTAATTTACTGATTACATAGAGACTTGAAATTTTTTTTATATTTTTTGTTTAAGCCAGTGCAGACAGTCATTTTTGTAACAATATCACGTCAATATTTTTGTAACATTATTACGTCAATATTTCTAAGTCATTGGTACCTTTTTTAATCTGTCAGTTCTGACAGAAGTTTACGAGAGAAATAAGTTTATGTCGGTCAGTAAGTGAGTCGATGAGTTGGTTTAAATCTGTCACGCAAACAACAATATTATGCTAACAATAACATTGTGTACCTACAGTGTAAGGCCAGTGGCGTGCAGTCAAGTGTAAGTCTGTACTCTACATGCGATAGTATATATGGCGTGATTGACACCTCCGCCCTATCATTTTTCTCAGTCGTCAGACAATCGGTGTTTAGTTCACACGCATGTACATTATAATAACTGCGTCACATCGACCAAAGATTACTTTACTGGATATACCTTTATAAGTATAAAGGCCCCTGCACACGAGGCTAGTTTTGTCGCTGGTTGCCGCGCTGACCACAAGGATGGAAATTACGTCACTGCGAGCTTGTGTGCATGGTTACAAATTGGATTTTACAAATTGTCATTCTTGTTTTGAGCAAGAATTAATCAGAAAAGAGTATATCTTGTCACGTGGGCGACATGGTCAAACGCCCGCAAACAAACATGGCATTATAGTGTGTGTTGTGTTTAGAGATAATATAAACGTCCATTTTTGTTATAATTATCACTGCGCGCGCACCAAACCTATCTACAAAGTCAGCTTCAAAACACGCATCGTGTGAAGCGAACACGTAAAATCCATCAAGAAATCCAACTTAAAAACCCTGTAGCGTACTTTTTTTGCCTTTTTATATTTTTTGAGTTAGAAAGTAATTTAAAATATTAAAATATAAAGAACCTAGGAGTTAGCTAATTATACCCTGCGTATAATTAACGAATTTATTACAAAAAAAATTGGTTGTCTGTAAAGTCGGTTTACGGACGATAGTTTTACGTGATAACGTATTCCGTAATACATAACCTAAATTTTAGTAGCTGTCAAACTTGGGCCGAAGCATACTGCGCTCTCGTTTGCACGCACAGGGTCAGGCGGAACGTTAGGAACATTACACTTTTTCGTGCGTGAAGCTGGTGTTTCATCAATTTATAAGACGTTATCACGTCAAAAAAACAATATATATTGTAGTATATATAATATAAGAAATGTAGCGTTCTTATTAATAAATTATTGGGTTCTCCATAGTATTCAATTATAAATATGGATGCTTACAATCTTTTCATAAAAGCTGTACCAAGAAGACACATAATTGTAAAAATTTACACTGTTTTTATAATTTTTACAATTTAGTGCAAGTTTACACATCAGTCGAGTAAAAATAAAATTAAAAAGTTCGATATAAAAAGTAGCGAGTTATAGGTAATCGATCCAAGACTTCTTATTCATGCACAATTCGTTTGTTGAACTGGAGAGAACTTGAGAGAGGTTGGACGGAAGGGGTAGCAAGTCTATCCACTGCAGTACAAGGGGTGGATACCATATTGTATACGGAATCAGTTATGTATTCAATATGTATACATATCTACTGTATACTGAATATTATATAGTGAGGCAAAAGTCAGTTAATGGCTGAAGTCTGAACGTAGACTTCAATTTTGGGAGCGGTATGCTGGGTGCACGGAATACGACGCAAATTTTAATCGATCCATTATCTGCAGCGATTAGCGGACAGATTACCTAACTGCTTTTACTGGGCATCTGAGAACCCTCGCGTAACCATCGCAGAAGTATTTTCATTTTCTGTTTTATTTATATGCAAATCTGTTAATAGACTTTTGCCAATTCTGTATATAACTGTATAAAATAGTTTTATCACCTGTGCTTGTATACTACTGACGAGAATTATTTTCTATAAGCTGCAGGAACTGTAATAATACATTTTTGGTTCAACTGCTTTTATTAATTCTTGATAAACTCAAACAAAGTTGGGTATAATAGCACCGATTCCCCCCAAACATACTTGTCAATTTGACGGCTTTTGATATTATAATTAATTGACAAAATATTCATATAATGTTATTACAGTTTTACAGCTCATAGGTGTGAAGAGAAGTAAGAAAATAATAATTGCAAGTATATTTAGCTATATATCAAACTACAGTTTTATTAACTAATTTCTTGCAAACAAATATTTTCCGATTTTTCCTCGCACCAGTACAGTATGTTTATCTTAAAATATGAAACTATTATGTAAGTTTAAAATAATAATACATTTTTAGTTGAGTATACAATGTTATCATTTACTGCAAATATACAAGTAGTCGATCAAAAGTGAGTAGACGGAAATCATACACTTCAGAAATATGTCTAGCTAATCAACATGTTGCCTGTAGTTCTGTGGGGCACACTGAAATGGTTGGTCCGTTATGGAGCATGTTGAAACAATAATTAAAAATAGCAATCAGTCTCTACTAAAATGCGAGAAATAAAAAAAGGAGCTGAGGATAATATCATTAAACGTGTTAATTCGATGCACGATTCAATTGTCTTTCACCTTATTTTACTCAGATTTAGTTTGTAAGTCTGTTTGACAATTTAAATTACTAGGAAGCTTCATATTATGTAATAATGTCACTCGAAACTCGACACCAATAACAAGATATAAAGTTGGATTGGTGAGTAACGATTGGCGTGTCAGTGAGTAAACGACGCGACTTTTAGTTTCGTGTGTGGTGATACTGTTGCCGGCATATTATTGATTTGTGAATAGTTTATTGCGACAACAGCTGAATGTTAGCTATTCTCTTAGGTTTGTACACACAGAAACTAACGCACACAGTATAATAACTAAATAGGTAGGATACATATTATTATAAGTTTAATTCATTAATAAGATATGAGCTGTTTAATATTTTAATCTCGTATATGAATTATAAAGTGTATTTAAAAATGCATTATGACTTATTAAAACTGTATGGGTAGCAGGTGAATATAGGTCTAAAATTGCACAGGTACTAGTGATTAAGCCTGTTTTCGCCAGGCGCAATATCGAAGTCCAATATTTGAAAATGTGTTTTAAATATACAAAGGGAAAGTAAAGGGCTTTGTCAATTTTCATTGACATTTGGTTTGTGAACGTAAATAACTTGTTCTTCTGAGTGTCCTTTTGAAATATTAAAACTACGACAATCTCGCACGTGTTTGTTGTTAGCAAGTTAAAAAAAACAGGAAGAAAATTGAAAAGCCTGTTACGTTAGGTTTTGCTCTGCGTTCTTTACTAGAAGTGTTCAAAGTTTCAGCTTGCTAAGTCAATGGGAGCCTTTTTAAGAAAAATCTCGCTATTTCTGTTCCCGGAGAGGAAATATAAAATCTGTCTCTCTTAGTAAATCATAAATTCGAGTTAGTAAAATATAAGTGTTTAACCAGTAGGCTTTATATAGTTGTAGACAGGTACGATATGTCTGAGAATCACAGATAACTGCTGTAACCGAGCGGTAATATGTAATAATTAATCTATCGTGTACAAGATTCAAAGGTTCACGTCCGGCTTGGATTCACATGAATTTTCAATTTATTGAATTTTTATTAATTGTTATTAAATATAATTTATATTTACTTTACCGGGTTTTATATTAAAGAATTTAACTGTCTCAAATATGTTATCTATATCACGTAAGCCAAATCACGTTCATATTTATATTTTCTAAAATTTATGCCTTAGTTTTTAGAAAGGGCTAACTTGGAATAAATTAATAATAAAATTTCTAGTTTAAAAAAAAATCTAAAAAATGCTTAAATATAAATGCACTAAAAAAAGTAGAAAAAACATTTCTTTATATTTTGTAACGTGCACCACTCCTCTAAACGTTATAGAAGAGAAAGAAAATTTTATACTTTATATAGTGCGTTGATATATTAGATATTGGCATACCCTACATTGCTCACCTTTATTAGCAGATCAGATAAAAATATATATTAATTTTTTATCTGATTCCTTAATTAAGGTGAACAATTCATTAGATTTTTTAAACTATAGATTTCATTTTCATATTTTTAGTCATTACTTAGATATTATATAAATTTCAAATATAAACTGACGGAGACATTTCTTTCCACCATCAGTACCGTCACTTCCACCACTTGTTTTTTTATTTTCATTTTTTAACTTGTTAATATTGTATTGTTATCAAAACTGCATACAACTGCGAAGTTCACGTCGATTGGAAGATGAAAAACGAGTTGCAAGATTTTCTTACATACAGTATACAAATGAAGTTAATATAAGCGTGTTAAAACTAATAATTAATTAAGTTGAGAACTTGAGTGTGTATACTTTAAAATTTGCTTTTTTTTGCCAATTTTATTTTAATTGCATAAAATTGAGTTGAAATTGGAATTTTACTCCATTTAGAAAAAAATGTATACAAAAATGTATCATGATGGGCATCCAGATGCACAGATAGGGGTTAATTTAAAATTATATGAAAACTAAAATGTATACGTACATTTGAAATGTTTTGATTTTCAATTTGTTTCACAAATAACTGCATTCAAGTTTAAATGTTTAAAGATCTTTAAGCTTCATCTGCTGTTCGCAACAAGTAATTTGATTCATACAGTTCTATTTAGCATTTTGCATGTGCGGAAGCCCAACAAAAACAATTCATTAATTTCAAACGTACACGTTAACTTTTGTAAGCTTGTGCACACAACATAGTAATGTGGCGAATGTTGATAGCAGTGACGTAATGCCGGTTATCACGGAAATTTCCGGTAAAGCTAAATTTATTTTAATTATTAAATTATAGCATAAGTATATAACTTTACTTATTAGTGTATTTGCCATAAGGCACTTACACTATTGGCGTCGGTCGGATGGCGGGACCTAGGGGTCGGACCAAAATTTCTCGACGTTTCATAACTTTCTAAGAAGTTTGGCACCATTTTTGGAAATGTTTATATATATATATATATATATATATTTATATATATATATATATATATATATGTGTTAGCACGATAACTCTCGACAGACTTAATCGATTTAAACGAAATTTGGTCCACACGTTGGAATCCATCACCGCACGAAGCCTATTTAAAATGGGCCCAATCGGGCCATGTTAAGGGTGGTATTTAGGGGTTAAAAAAAGTTTTCGGGCCCAAAAATACCGAAAAAATTATCAGAATCGTTTCAAATTTAAAATTTAACCCTTTAGTAATTATTAAAATGTACTGCTAAAATTTTAAAAAAATCGGCCCGACAGGACCGGACTTACAAATTTTATGAAAACGCAAGTTTACCGATATGGATTTACATACTGAAGGGTGTATATAATTTGGTACAGATGTTGAATTGATATATAGTATTGAAATTAAGTAAAAAAATGTTATTTTAAGGGGTGTATTAAGGGGTAATTTTCTTTATTTTGTCCAAAAACAAAGTTAAATTCATATAATAAAGCCACACTGCCTATAAAAGCAAATACACTATATTGTCGGCAGGGTTTCGCACTGCGACCCGAGTTTTTTTATATATTGTCTATAGCACTAGTGCCCAAATTTTTTCAGATAGATTCCTTTTCAGATCTACTTCAATCTTAATGTCTGGGTTCCTTCGAAAAGTAGTAGATAATCGTACGCTGGTCTTTAGCTATAGATTATATATTTCAAATTCTAAATGCAAAATACATCTTCCCATTAAGAAAGGTAGGTATATCTGCAATAAATTTCATTAAAATTTTAAATATAAACCCGATTAACGCAAATAACTAGGTTGGTCCTAGTAATTACAATAATACCTACAGTGTGGTTTGATCATTCAGCCTTTTTAATAGTATATAACTCCACAAGGGCAGAAAGTTTGAGATTCTTGCACTGCGCGTCATGATGCCCGAGGCGATCGTGATGCTCTCGGTTCGCCTCGACCATCATGACGCGCAGTTCGACCTTCTCAAACCTTCTGTTCGTGTGGTGTATACCAGTGGTTTCCAAATAAGAGGTAATCGTGGACCCCTAAGTGAACTAGCTAAGTAGTCAGGGACCCCCGTTTACCGGTCTGAAATACCCCCCAGCATACAGGGGGGTCCGGGGAAAATTTGCAAAATTACACTTAAATTGGCACGTTTTTAGCGTATCTGAGCATGTTTTTTGAAAATTTTTTTACTATTTTATTTTTTACCGGATAGCCGCGGACCCCTGGGGGTCCGCGGACCACCTTTTGGGAACCGCTGGTGTATACTATTTTTCTTCATACCTCGGTCAAAATTAAATACACTAATTAATTAATTACTTATTAATTATGTCAAAATGTTTAAAAATGCAGTAAAAGTACGTATTTTATACGAGGTACGTGCAAAATGCCATATATACTTCGTACGGAATGGTAATACGACTCGTGTGACTTTCGTTTTAAACGTAATATCGCAGCTCCTTTTAATATAACCCATTACTAGACGGGATATACAATTCACTATGATTTATCATTTGATCACATTTTTTCTGAAGTAGTTGAGGGATACGTTTTATTTTCAGACGGCATAAAATTCAGGATTAATTTTGATTCTGAGCGTTTACTTTGTGAAAATTTGTTCAGTCACACAGTTTAGCACTCGGTACAAAAGAGTATCTATACTTATTCAAACATAACATGTAATGCTAAAGCAACAAGCGGATTTCCCTGTATGTTTTCATGCCACGAAATAATCAAACTTATTCAATTAATAATCAACTCTTTGATAGGACTGTTTATTTTGTGCTAACCACAATAATATGTAAAAAATGGGCAAGGACGGCAGCTGCTCCTTGCGGATTTGGAACAATTGATTACATATATTGTACAATGCTCCAGTTGCCAAGGATGGGCTCATGAAGCATTTGGAGAATGGAGGTATTTCTGAATGTAAAGATGCCTATATATGCGATCGATGTTTTTAAAATGTCTGGCGCTTGGGATTCAAAGTTAAGTCCGTCCGGTACTAGGTGCCAATGGCAATGATTGCATTTATTCTTACCAAAACTTAGGGATTTTATGCAGACGTTGTATATTTTTGTTGATTGATTTTTAATTTATAATTTGTTGACTTAAGTAATTCATAAATAGAATTACATAATTTTTATTTTATTTTCTGAAAACCTTAGGTATCCGCCAACTTCCTCCTACACTTTTTCATTTTGATATCGAATCGGGTGTTATCTTCTCGAGATTTCATTTCAATGTATTATTTTTAAAGAAGACCCTTAAAACGAGATGAGCATACGTTTTCAGTGATTCATTATAATATATTTAGATTATTACAAAAGGTCATTATATTGTTGTAATATTGTTTATCATCTTCACTTTTTACATAATGTAATGCTGGTTGGATGATATAAGAAACCACAGAGAACAATTCACATAAACTTGACTGAGATGTCGAGATATCTTATTAATGGACTTATAAATACGTGTATGCAACACTAGAATTACAGTTTATTACTGTATTAAAAACACGTCTATTCCTTGCAGTGCAGACTGACGCTACAAACGGATTTTTAAGTAACGTTTAGAAGTAATGAATATAATAGAAATCTATACTTCGATAGTATCTAATATACACAGTACACACCCACAATACTGTTCTCAATTATTATTTTTTATTTTAACACAATTTTTTTTTATAACATATTGTATAAAAAAAATCCAAGCAATTGGGCAACGTGACCATTCCAACTTATAAAATATAGCCATCTGATATGGTATAAAAATAAAATTTCTGATATCGCGTGAGGTAACGCGGGTAAAGGTTAGTATTCAATATTATGATATCCGTTTGCATGGTTATCTATATAATATGTTATCACACAACAAAAGTACAATAAATCTTTTGTTATTTTCAAAATATTTCCGAAATTATAAAGTTTAGAAAAAACACATTTCTACTAAACTCTTTCTTGTAAAAATTAATAGAATAATAAATCTTTATGAAAATTATACTATTACTATACAAAAAACAACGTTATAGTATATATTTCTTCTGCGCATACGCCGATTTACCCTAAAACAATAGAGCTCTTCATATTTGCGTTTCAAACATTCTTCAATTCGCTCATCCGTTTGACCTGTATCGTGCTCACAGACAAACAGATGCACACAGTTTTTTTTCCAAAAATAGGTATTTTGGATTCGAGGGACCTCTAAAAGAAAAAATATTTAAAATTTTGAAAAGTGAATTTTGACCCTTCCCCACTTGTGGTGTTGGAAAATCGACACGTCATATAAGCGGGTTTTGCTTATTTGGTAGATATGAAAATAGCTACCATAGCTCCATGCTTAATAATACAATTTCTTATTATGTAGAATTATAAAATATGTATAGATTAAATTATTCATTAATGCGGATTGCAGTGTCGTGTTATTGTAATGTAAACAATTGGTCCGAATCAACTTTAACTAACTTTCTCAATTTTAATCAAAATCCTTAGAACTGGTTTCGAGAAAAACATATTTTTCAGCTCTCTATGAAGCCATTTTTTCTGCATTTGAACTAGTATCGTTTCGCGAATTCACCTTGAAATACGACCGTCTTGAACACGCCTGAAAAATTTGAGCCAAATCGCTGCAGACAGGCAAAGAACAGGAGAACATAAAAAAAACACTTTTTTGGGGTTTGGACCTTGGAAAAGTATATATTCATCAAAAAATCAAAATCAAATTTTATACAATCACAAGGGAGTGGTACACTAAAACCAGGGGGGCCTAAATTCTTTGATGAAGATGATAAATTACGTGGGAATAAATAATAAAATATTTATTTCAAACGTCAAAAACGGTTGTGGTTTGCTCAATTGGTAATAAGATAGTTTTATACTTAATAAAAATTGATAATAATACCTTCATTACATGAAATCGTATAAACATTATTATTAGTTATTTCCCTTCGTTTTCTTACGAACTCATTTTTACCCCAGCGGGTATGACTTCAATGTCTGCTTTCATTATTAAAGTTTTTTTTTTTTTTTTTTTAATCGCAGTACATTATGTAAAAATTTCACCATTTACAACAAAAAAAAATACTTTATATACAATTTTAATAAGCGTTTTAATTAAAACACGCTTACGAGTGACATTGTTTACCAAAATATTTATAATACGAAAAAACGAGACGGGCGCAAAATAGCAGGGCGCTTTCAGAAATCTGCAGAGGGGTGGCACATACTCTTAGTTACGTCATTGCTCTCTTCTAAACGCTTCATATAGGTATAAGAATGTAAAAAGTTAGTATAATATAGACAGGAGATGGTTTCTGTGATTGATCATTTTATTATAACTTCAAAAATATATGAGAATAATAATACGTCACAATATATATTTTTGAAAACTATTTAAAGGCGCGTTTGTCGAAAATCTGCATATTTTCAAAGAATTATACTGAAAATAAATATAGAATAATAAATCTTGGCGGGTTTCATATATATTATACAACGTTCAAAAGGAAAAATTGGCAGGCATTGTAAACATTTTTCCAAGCATCATAGGCATTTACATGTAATTGAAATATTGTAATGAATTTTTAATTTGAATTATTCTAGTATTAATTTAATATAAAGGATTCCTGAAATCTCTGTTTTTGCATAACTGTTACTTCAAAATCTATATATTTATCAATAAATATAATTATCGACCAATTTTTCAGACAAATATATTGACAAAAATATATAATTATAATTCAATAAATTCACGTCTCTATATATTTATAGTAAAGATATTTTTAAGATTACTAAGAAAGAAACAATTAATTACAATACAAATTATTTAAATCCATTTGTTTTTTTTCTGCATTACAGAATTTAGAAATCAATTTAAATAACAGGTGTTAAAACAACTCCAATATCTATAATGTGCACATTTGGTCTAGAGACGCAACTGAAATCAGGTGTATAATTTTGTGTTGTTGATTAATTATTGCAGAGTTGAACACTCCTGGATTAGAATACTGTGCGGTAAATAGAAGATACTGAAGTTAGCTGCGCAAGCTTGGCTGTAAGCGCAGCGAGTTCTTGTTCAATAAATATAAATTTATTACCATACTAATGGCCATAAAGCCGTATTTATTCTTGTAATAAGTTTTATGAAGCCATCATCGCTCTAGCCAACTTTATACCTACATGTGTTCCAATAATACTACAGTCGATTCCACAAATTCAACTTAAACTTAACTCAATCGCACAGTCTGCTTACACTATATTTTATGCAGCTCAGTTGTCAAGCGTCTGTAACCTATAATACATTACAAGGAGAAAAGTAGTAAACCCTAAAACAATTGAAAAACATCGCATTTCGAATAAAACAATTGGGTATGTGCAATATTTACTTTTGTTATTTACTTTACTTTTGAGTGAAAAATGGAAATTCTATTTACAAAACCCTATTATTACTAGTAAATATGGAAATATATATAAATTAGCTTATTAAGCAGGAAAATCATGTTAAAACCGTGCTGATATACGATTCAGAACACGCCAATTTCGTAAATGATGTCAAAAGACTGCGATGTTGTGTATTCATAGCTGCATAATACGATATAATGCCCAACTGTATCTATCATTATTAAGTTTATAAAAATTCAGTAGCTCTAGTAACGAATTTACGTAGATAGGTAAGTACCTATTTAGCCTTCTTTTTATTTGTACGTAGACTGCAGACAACTGACGTCACGCTTTGTTCGATAGGCGGTCAATATTTAATTAACTATAACCTTTTTATTGATATTTTTACAAACGAAAAAGGAAAAATAATTTTTCCCCATTAATCTTTTTCAAAAATAATCAATCAGTGAGAAATGGGACAATAGTTAATTGCAAATTTAAAGATAAATTTTGTGTCTTTTCTAAAGGATATCAACTGCCAGAGTTACCTTGTTTTATTTGTTTTACATATAAGGAGGTAAAGTTTATTATTTTGTTTGTGTTGTTGTTCTTTGCATTGTCGACACCAAAATTGATTTGTTTTGGGTTTCTATGAGTTACACTTAAGAAACAAACATTTTTTTATCACCAAACTAATTCTAACGGTGCTTGTCAATGTTAAAAAAATCTTTCACTGTTTAGAGGTCTTAAATCATCCCGATTATTGTACGTCATAATATATTATTGCGATACGACAAAAGGGAGGTGATTGAGCGAAAATAGCAACTTTGATAGTATTGGCGATATATAGAACGGAATTATATATATTTGTGATGTTTAAGATTTGAGACGCTTTAAGATTTTTTATAATATCGAAATATTAATATTATAAAAAATCTTAAAGCGAATTTTATTATAAACTAATTATTAATTAATTTTCATATTTTTTTAGCTTAATTCTGAAGAAGGTCCAAATTCGGACCGAAATGTTAATGTTTTGAATTATTATTATATATTTTTTTATAATAATTGTCTGAAAAATTGGTCGATAATTTTATTTATTTAAGAGTTCTAATCAGACGTTAATCAAAGATTAGTTTATTCTTTAATCGTTGCACTAAGCCAAAAATCTTATTGTATTAATAAAATTGGGTAAGTATTTGTCCAATTATTTAACCAATAACTTTTTCACGCTTCTCCGTTTTTCTCTACGAAATTTTCATAAGCATAACGCGTTCCTCTGATGAATGTCATAGTATTCTCACAGTAGGTTCGGGTTATTAAATTTCCTACATAATTTAGCGTACTTGATGAATTATAATACAGTTATTGTAAAATGCTTTAAAAAATCGAAATCTACATTGTCGCATACCTACTTGTTATTTTTAAGGGTGGAAATCACTCTTAAATACCCAAATATAATTAACTCTTCTAATTTTGTAAATAAATTAACAAAAATTAATATTTTAGAGACAGAAAGTCCTGAGCAAATGACTTTAATATTCGAAGTCTTATTGATGCCTCAATCGTGATCATATTGAGGAATCGACTATACATAAAGTGTTTCTTTATGCAAAGGTACATGCATGACATTAAAATCTGTACTAGTATGAAGCATCGCCAACACATATGGGTATCAGATATCGATTTTATAATTTTATTCTCAAATAAATAATTATTATTAGTATTCAAAATAAACATTAATTTGTTTGTGTCGGGTTGTATTCCTTTTATATTATATTTGATAGCCGTACATGATATATGAGACTGTCTGTTGCACATCTCCGCAATTTGTTGTGTATATGTTATACCATACGATCAGAAAAAATCGTCGTAGATGTTTGAAAACTATTTTTTGCATATCCCGGCTATAAAATAGCTGCTTTTCATGGCCGTATAGCGATAGTAAAATGACTATTGGGATCTTTCATATGAACCACTCTATCTGACGGCGAAACTTACAACTATAATCAGGCAAACATGGTTATGAATCGTACTGTGAATCGGTATTGTTAATCGTGAAGTTTTCACCTCGCGCAAAAACAGTAAAAGGCTGTAATAGTACCTACCAGTGTACCACGTCACTTTAATGCAGATGATTAAATATTTTACCAAGTAGATACTATACTTAGTCTTAATATTGAAAACTTAATTTATTAATTGATACTTATTATTATTAAATAACATTAAGAATTTTGAAAGAAAAAAATAAACATACATTTTGACAGATGACTATTTTTAGGTTAGGAATAAAGTTATGTTTCAATAATATGTTTGCAACGTTCATCAACACTGCATTGTTATAATAATATCTCTATTTACTCTTTAAATCGGTAGTCTGCAAACAGAAAGCATTAAAAATCACCTTACTTGAAGATTCTGTTTCACATGACTTTTCTCCTAATCTTATGATATGACCGGCACTAAATCCATGTTCCCTTTCAAGAAAATTCCTTTTCCGATGATTTGTATCAGCCCAATCACATATTGTGCTGATACTTATCATTTTATTGCATTTCAAAAAATTCACAATTGCACTGCATACTCTAAAGACTGGAAAATTTTACATCTTCGTCAATAAATGTTGCATCTACTTTCATTGTCATGGTAAAAGTATGGAAATCCAACGCAGTCTACCAATTAGAAGTGAACTTGCTCAAACTTATAGTACAGTCAATCTGGCAAAAACCTCAACAAAACCACCCAAAAAGGTGAAACTTGGTGAGTCGTTAGAGAATGATGAAAAAAAGGTTATCTGGCAATGGCCACCTGGTATCTGTTCAAATACCTGTTCAAATAGTCAAAAAAAACTCAAAAATATTTTGAAATGCATTTTTCTCGAAAACTATCCATTTTACAGAAAAATTTATTGAACAAAAAATGTAGAGGGAATCGTTGTCTACAATTAATGCCATTGGTGCTATGTTGTAGAACAAAAAATGTGCGCAGTAGGTGGCGCTTAAGTGCCAAAAAAAGTGTTTTTCCACTTTTTTGCCCTGAAATTTTCATTTTTCAGTTATGATTCAAATGGAAAAATTGTTCCATTTTATTTTATAAACAACTTTTATTTCAACATTTTTTTCATACAACTTACCGTTTCAGAGCTGCAGCTTGTTGAAGTGAAAATAAGTTGTATGAAAAGTAAGTTGTATGAAAAAAATGTTGAAGTAAAAGTTGTTTATAAAATAAAAAGGAACAATTTTTCCATTTGAATCGTAACTGAAAAATGAAAATTTCAGGGCAAAAAAGTGGAAAAACACTTTTTTTGGCACTTTAGCGCTACCTACTGCGCACATTTTTTGTTGTACAACATAGCACCAATGACATTAATAATTTGTAGATAACGATGCCCTCTACATTTTTTGTTCAATAAATTTTTCTGTAAAATGCATAGTTTTCGATAAAAATGCATTTCAAAATATTTTTGAGTTTTTTTTTGACTATTTGAACAGGTACCAGGTGGCCATTGCCAGGTAACCTTTTTTTCATCATTCTCTAACGACTCACCAAGTTTCACCTTTTTGGGTGGTTTTGATACGAAATGATTTTTTTTTCGCCAGATTGATTGTACTATTAACCTCTCAAAAATTTTGAAAATTATATGCTATTTTAGAGGGGATGCGTGAAACTTTAGATTACTAAAAGAATAGACATCTTGGATTTCCAACTTGCAGTAGGCACAACCACCCATATTCAAAGCAATGGCACGTCAATCCGGTGTCGGAGAGGCAACCGGATGGCGAGTGGTAATCTGGGCCTATGAGTGGTACAGAACCCCCTGGTAGCGGCCAAAGTGACCCCAAATGGACGGGGGCGGCGATATGGGGGTGGGGCAAATTCGAAAAATGTTTGAAAAGGCAACCGGATAAAAATGCGGTTGCATTGAAGGAAATACCCTAATTATATAATAAATTTTTTTTGCCATCCGAAACACGCGGGCCGTTTTTGCACTAGCGAATAAAAAAAAATAAAAAAAAAACTGAAAAGGCAACCGCTTCAAAATTAGTGAGCATACTTATTGACACCACCAAACGATGGAAAAAAATTGCCATCCGATCCTGATGGGCAGTTTCGGAGAAACAACCCCTCAAAGTCGCCGAAAAACCCTTTTTTTCGATTTTTTCAACAATCAGTAAAAAAATCACACTAAAAATTGTTCAAATCGGATGGCATTCGAAATTTATACTGTCCCAAGTACAAATAATAGTGTGTATCAATGCCATCCGATTTCGATTAAATTTACCTATGTAGCCACCCCCCAAAACTCATGAAAATGACAATTTTATGCAGCGTATGGCATTATTTTTATTGTTATTGAGTTTTGAGGGTTGGCTAAATAGGAGTAAATTTAATCGAAATCGGATGGCATTGATACACACTATTATTTGTACTTGGGACAGTATAAATTTCGAATGCCATCCGATTTGAACAATTTTTAGTGTGTTTTTTTTTACTTATTGTTGAAAAAATCGAAAAAAAGGGTTTTTCGGCGACTTTGAGGGGTTGTTTCTCCGAAACTGCCCATCAGGATCGGATGGCAATTTTTTTCCATCGTTTGGTGGTGTCAATAAGTATGCTCACTAATTTTGAAGCGGTTGCCTTTTCAGTTTTTTTTTTATTTTTTTTTATTCGCTAGTGCAAAAACGGCCCGCGTGTTTCGGATGGCAAAAAAAAATTATTATATAATTAGGGTATTTCCTTCAATGCAACCGCATTTTTATCCGGTTGCCTTTTCAAACATTTTTCGATTTTGCCCCACCCCCATATCGCCGCCCCCGTCCATTTGGGGTCACTTTGGCCGCTACCAGGGGGTTCTGCACCACTCATAGGCCCAGATTACCACTCGCCATCCGGTTGCCTCTCCGACACTGGATTGACGTGCCATTGCTTTGAATACCAGGCGTTGCACAAATGTACGTGGAGTATGGAATGGAACCCGAGTTATTAATTTTAAATAGTATCTACGTAGCTCTTAAAATTAACGTGAGCTATTATAGGATTTCTGTGATGCTTACTTTATATTACGTTTGACATTTGTAATGTCAGTACGTAAGAAAAGTGCACAATGCGAATAAGAAATAACCCTATCGTCAAATTTGAATAAAAATACCATTAAATTCTAGTTAAGTAATTAAACAAAGTGATATCTCAATTCTTTAATCAACAAAAAATATCCAAAAATTGTATTATTTTCATTTTCATATAATACTTAAGTGTGTTAGGGCAGGGCGGGCTTTACATAAAAAAATAACTGATGATATTTCACATAATATGTACATTTTGATGTCATCTTTTAAAATCGTTTTTAAATTTTATTAAAAAATAATTTAATTATTTTCGTTCCCAAATTTTAAGTCCCACGACCCGTTTCTTGCGGCTATGTAGTGAGTCGCCATACTTGATACATTATTGTGGCGTATAAATTAAAGCAACATAAAAAATATGTCAAACAATATTTGATACAAATCAGAGTCGAGATGTAACATATGTTATAATAAACGTAATTAAAAGCTTGCTTAATTCTGCAAAAAAGTTAGTTGAAAATGATAATAAACAAGCCGTGAGGTGGGTCCCGTATTATATAGGACTCCACAGGTGTGACTCTTGAGATCCACACGACCAAATTCACACTATGAGCAATCTTGATTTTGAGTATCTATTTGATTAATAAGATTCACTTCTATAAATTGTTATATAGTGTCACCGTGTCTTGGACTATAATATTGAAATGATATTAATGCGTTGTTATATATGATATTTAAAAGTATTGATTTCCACCAGAACAAATTAGACCCGAGAAATATTTTTTGAGAAATCCTAAAATACACATTTTTGCAGTCTTTTTGGCTAAATAAAAAAACGACTAGGCCGATTTTGATAAAAAAAAATCGAATCATATTGGAGTTAATATTGGCACCTACAAAGTTGCTATCATTTTTTATTCTCGAGATTTAGTGTAAAATCCACTTTTTCACAGTATTTTTGTTTAAACAAAAACCGGCTGAACCAATTTTGATAAAATTTCTCTTGGATCATATTGACGTTTCTATAGCACCCTAACAAAGCCAACATATTTTTATTCGCCAGATTTCGTGTAAAATCCACTTTTCTGCAGCATTTTTGTAAAAACAAAAAAAAAGGCCAAAACTGATTTTGAAAAAAAAATCTTTGAATTTATATTATTAGTAGTTACACTTCAGAAACAAAAACGGCACATGGTTTTTAGATTCCATAATTCAAAAAGCATTTACCTTCAAATTCATTGGCAATTCTTCTGGAATATCCTAATTCTAACATTTTCTTAGTGAATTCACGACCAGAGAAAATTCCTTATTTCAGACCTGAATATGTGTTTTTATGTACAAACAAAATCCATTAAGAATGCACAACTAACTTATGTACGTACAGTTATTAACCCAAGCTTTAATTCGTAGCTAGTTTATATTTTGTTATCACACGTAATGGATATTTGATAACCGGTATTTTATTTTATAATTGTCCTCCACGTATCATAATATTAGGTACATGTATAATAGTTATACATATTATACAAAAATAAAACTCCTTCACAACAACGGTGTACGGGAGAGATCCACACACAAAGTGTTGCGATGTGTATGCGGAACTATGTGAAAAACGATGCACAGGATCGGCATCAAGGTCGCGAAGACACAGGCAGTATTTTCCAGCTTGATGCAGTTTTAATTTTTCATTGAATAGGTGAATGCAGACGAAATCAGAGCATTTTTTATTAGCGACACGATCATGTGGTCACGGCATCGGTACATTCCATAGAACTACATATATGATATGCTTTTTTTATACTACCTCCTATAAAATAGTCGCTTTTCATGCATGTGCACAGACATGTAAAGTGACCAATTACGCACTAGTGCTGTTATGAACACCAAAAGTATCGGGTGTGTCAGAGTACTTACCGGGAAGCGTATTTCCGTTTGCGTATATTCAGTAGGAAGCACTATTGGCTCCAAACAAGCACGGTTTCGTAATGCACTATTAGGCCGTGTTCAGATGAGGCGTTTTACGCGCGAGTACACTCGCGCGTTGACACTCGCGCGTACTCGAGATACTAGAGCTACATATATCCCGTCCAGATCACAGATGCCTATACGCGCGTTTCCTAACTCGCGCGTAAAACGCGTGCAATGAGCGCGACTCTCGACTCGCGCGTTTTACGCGCGATCTCCGCACCGGCGTCACACCGAGCTCAGCGCAGAAACGCGCGTAAAACGCGGTATCTGGACGCAATAGAAATTGAAACGCGCGAGTGGACTCGCGTGTAAAACGCTTCATCTGAACACGGCCTTAACTTACAAAAGCGTGTTGAATCAATAAGTTTGTTCGTAGCAGCCAGCAAACGGTAACGAAACCGTCACCCGCATGCGCAGTAGCTAAAACGAAGCTATTTGTGTCGGTTTTAGAACACGTTTTAGCTACTGCGCAGGCGGGTGACGGTTTAGTTACCGTTTGCTGGCTGCTTGGAACAAACTTTATGTCAGTCGTCTTCAAATCGCGCACGAAAATCTACCGTGTTATTTTGAGGGACCCAGTTGATTGATATGTAGAATAATAGACATTTTTTAAAAATAATAATATGTGTAAAATAATATGTACTACCTTGCAGAATGTAGATGATAATAAAGGTAACAACATTTTTCTGATTTTTGCAAGTAGGTAAGTTTTAAATAAAATATTTTTTTCTCAAAATATTTTTTTTTTTATTTTACTAGCAACTTGTGGTTTCCTTACGAAAAATTTAATCAGTTTATTTTCTTGGTTGGATTTATTTTCTTAGTGACTATTAGTGATGTGCCGGATATCCGTATCCGTATCCGCGTATATCCGAGGGAAAAAAAAGATCCGTATTCGTTAGTTTTTTTGCGGATCTTTTACGGATCTTTTACCTTATTAATTTTCAATTCATAGATGAAATTTTATATATATATGTGATTAGGTAATAATGAAAACCTGTTAAATTCCATTCACATTATTTTTTATTTTTTTAAATCGTATTTGGCACCTTTATATTGCAAACATTTATCGTAGTGAGTAACATACTAATAGTACATAACTCAAAGGTACTAAATCAACTATCTTTTTAATGAGATATTGCACATCGATCGTTGGAAAGAGACAATCTGTTATGAGAATTAACTCTTAAAGAGGTCAAAAACTTTTTCCCATAACAGATAGTCTCTTTCCACAGGTCGATGTGCAATATTTACCGCCACGTACTCTAAGAAAGTTAAGATCCGTATCCGTATCCGTATCCGCGGATCTTGAAACCAAAAGTCCGTATTCAGATCCGTATCCGCGGATATACATTTTTAACGATCCGGCACATCACTAGTGACTATATATCTTAAAAGTCGAATGTAAGAATTACATAGTGCAGATTTTTGAAAAAGACATAAGCCGGCCCTTTTAAAACGCAGCGGACTGTGTTTATGTAAACAGCACCAAATTTTTTGTGAACGTCAGTGCCTTCTAGAGTGGGCGATGCCCAACACCACACTTACACCGTACACATCACCCATACATTCAAACGCTGCGCCGTAGTACTAATGACTTGATAGATATAGTTATTAAAAAATCATTAGGGTCAAACATCAATTCACTATTTGAGATACCGAATGTACAGTTTATGTCTGGAGACTATTATTGCATTTGGACCAATTTGGACTCAAAACTGTAATGCTATATTTTTTAAATTCTTGTTTAAAACTATAACCTGTTACAATCAAAAAAGTTGACTTGCATATAAAGTCTGAAAAAAAAAATACAATAAAATTGATAAATAAATAAGCAAAATAATAACGGTACCTTCTTCTAGAATTTCATTTCTTAAGGGTTTTCAGGTATTTTGTATGATGTCTAAATGGGAGTACCTACGTGTTTCCAAGTATTTTGTTTGTTTGTTGATATTAACGGCGAATAGATTTTAATGAAATTTGTTAATTAAATTAACTACTACACAAGTTTAAAGTAGGCACAGGAACTTTAAGGTTAACACGGAATTTTTGCCAAAATGGAGCAGATCTGTGGGCAAAAGTAAGCTGGATGGAAATAATATAAGGATTATCAAATTGAAAAAACACTTTTGTGTTAGGTATAGTATTTTCTCAAATGTTAAAGTTCATTTCATCAAGTAATAAATATTTTTAGAAAAAATCTGTTCAAAAACCTCTTTTTTTAAGTCAGTTAAAAAGCAAATAACTCATAGTCATAATACCCTGGTATAAAAAGGACACCTTATACTTTATGAGTACGCAACGTGTCTGTGCGTTCAAAACATAATATTTTCGATTTATGTGACTAGAGTCTCTAAATTTAACAGATGATACAAATTAAATACGGGTACGTTTAAATAGTGTAACATGAGACGTTTTCTTTGCAATAAACATCTAAAAATATTTGTTCTTATTTATTGTCGTATTTTTTCAATTTAATATTATTTGATAATACATCGATAATAATCCAACTGTTAAGGTCGCTGTACACGAGGCTGGTTTTGCCGCTAGAATCACTGCTGGCTGACGCGCTGGTTACGAGGATGGAAATGACGTCACTGCGAGATCACGTGCAATGTGAATAGATGAATTTCAAAATTAGAACCAGGGCTATTTTCCGAACTAGTCTATGTGCTTGTTTAAAGCAAAAAACAATCAGGAAACAATATCTTGTCACGTGGGCGACATGGACAAACGCCCACAAACAAACACGGCGTCATAGCGTGTGTTCTGTTCAGAGACAATAAACGTCGACTTTTTTAACATTCGAACAATCACTGCGCGCGCACCAAACCTATCTACAAAGCAAGCTTCAATACATGCATCGTGTGAAACGAACACATAAAAGAAATCATCAAAACGAGCACCACAGCAAGCTTGAAATATAGAAAGGAGTCTAGTGGGAAAATTAGCCTCATGTGTAGCGACCCTTATAGGTTTTTAAGACTAGACTTGGCAAAGGATTCGTAATAGATACTTCAAATCTCAGCTATTCATAAACACTGTATTAAAAAATAACGTTGTATAATGTATTGAAAATGTTCAGAATGATTTTTTAGGTAAATATACTTTTCACATAAGTAAAATTGTTTTTTTATAACAATGAAGTTTTTCTTCGAATGTACTTTTCACAATTAGAATGTAGGTATTTATTTAGTTTATTTTCATGAACTTTTAGTGAACGATCATGGATGGAATATTTTTTCTTATTAACTTTGTATACGTACCTACATGTAATTTCTTTCTAAGACGAAATCTCGAGAAAAAAAATAAAATCGACTATATCACTGTACCAATCGAAGTTTATTAACGTCAATATGATCCAAAATTTTTTTCTAAATCGATTTAGTCGGTTTTTTTATTCAAACAAAAAAAGTGCAAAAAAGTACATTTTAGATGTTTTGCAATATTATTTCTCGGGTCTAATTTGTTATTATTTTATTAATATTCAATATTGTTCATACTGGGAAATTGCGGTTGTGTGGACAGGTTCGCACTTGTAGAGTTCCACTAAACGACCCACTACCTCACGGTTTGTTTTCATTTTATCTAAAAAAACAATAAACGCTTTGATACCGTGTCGTACAACTCTTATTTATAAACCTAAAGCAATCCGTTAAATTACTGACTATAGCTTTGTGTTGTACGTATTAAATTGCTAATTATCAAGTCTTTCATCGTGTTTATAAACAAAATAAAACACGCATACTTACATTTTTAGTAAAGCTTTTCTACAGAAATAGTAGATTGTATATTTAGTGGCGTAATGAGATATATTATTGACGAATAGTCGTAATATCATTTCGTCTAAAAAAATATGATATTTCATGTCCTAACCTCCATAAATTGACATAATTAATAATAATAACATAATTTACATTTTCAGTAGGTATTTTCAAAACTTTTGGCAATTAACGTGTAGCAAATTTAACTTTTACGGTCAGGTACGTCACTCAACTGAATTGGTTAACCCGAAAATACGTGTAATGAGCGCATACATATACATTCATGTAACCAGCTATATTTTATAGGAGGTACAACAAAACGTATTTTCCTTATTATCATCTTCGTCCTGTTTCCTTTATATTTCTCAAGTTTTTATTGAAAACTGGCTCAGAACCGAAGTTGCTCAGCAAGCATGCAATCTAAACACTATTTTTCTACAAAATTTCAATAGGTAGAAACTCATGTGGTAAATTTTTCAATACTTCTTCGACAATTAGCGGAAACGCTGAAAGAATTTCGAAAATACGAAAGTTAAACGACAACGTGCCATTTACGATATAAAACTCCGAGTGAATTATGGTGAAGCTGATGTTACTTATTAATGGCGTAATTATGAAATAATTATGCCATTTTTTACTAATATGCGCCATTTCTCATTAATACGACCCATTTCTTAGACGAAAAAACCGGAGGTCTTATACAGGGGAGCCGAATTCTATTTTTGTAGGTACACGTCCTCTTTTGTTTGTTAATCACGCTTTACTTTATTCAGTTAAGTTTCTTAAAGGAGCTAAAAATAGTATTTGACATATTAATGTACTGTTAGAGACAATAGACATACCTATATATTTATTTTTTTGTTTCTTTATCATTTATTGCTATGATGATGACAGACCACGCTTTTGCCCATTTAAAAATAAATACAACTATAGTTGGCAAAACCAAAAGTGCACATCCCGCAAGTTTTCCACTGTATGATAAAAAAAAAACAAAATTGAAAAGATATTTTTAAAAAATTTAAAGAAATAAATAATTCAAAATTAAAAAAATATTTTTTTAAATTTGAAAACAAAAAATAAGAACTATGTAGGTATACATAATATAATATATAATTAATATCAAGTGGAATAAAATGGAATAGAAAAAAAAAATAAAAACCAATTATTTCGGAAGGAATCGAACCCAGGACCTTACTGTTGTGGGTCTGATGACATACCCATTACGTTACGAAACTTGCTAAGCATTCTACTGTTATTACGGTATACAAGTGTAGCACTTGTTTTATGGACATTTACACAGTAATTATTATATTGTTTTTTCAAACTATTGACTGTCAAAAAATAATAAAATAAAACTGTTTATAAAAATTAAACTACTGAACACATTTTAGTGAATTTAAATAGGGTTCTGGTCTGATAGTAAATAAAGTGAATAAAATATAACCCAAGGCAATCTGACCAAAATTGCGATCTGTAGAGTCGTGACGTACATACGTACGTACATACGTACGTACATACGTACGTACATACGTACAGACCAACCGACGACTGCTGTTCGTGATTTTCAATTACAATTTTAGTAGTATTTATGAACTCGAATGGATTTAAAAATGGTTCTGTTTTATAGATCAGAATCTCCTCTTTTCAAAAAGCTTCAATTTGAATGGATTTCTTGCGAAATTAACTTAGATACAACTTCTTATGTGAACGAAAGTCAGCTCTGACGCACAAAGCGATAATAAAGCACATACCGCTAGTTTAGCGGTATGTGCAATTGTCACTGTCTAATAGATAGACTAATAGCCAATTTTGTTATATTTTGTCATAAATAATGCAATGTTATAATACCATATATTACGAGGGAACCATAATTTTGTGTAACATTTATATCAACAATTTAGAACATCGCAGTGACAAAAATCAATATTTTACTTGCCATCACCTTAAATTTTGTTGTAACATTCTGTTATTTTCAGTAGTATTGCTTTTTAAATTGAACGTGCATTTTTACAAACATTAGACTAAAATTACATTGGAATTGCGTCACTGGCTAATTATGAACGTATAGTATTATATTAAAATAATTATTATAATTATCAAAATGAGACGTAAAATACAGCCGTTGAGTCACAAAGCTTCTTATCTTCAACTTTACACTCTGGATTTTTGGACTGAATATAAAGTTAAATAAATAATATTTGTTATAACCAGTGATTATTTATTTTCCCTGATATAGTTTTTTTCAAAACTGTTTTTATTATAATAGTGGGTTTCACTGCTTAACATTTAGATAAATTTTGTGTACAATATGTCCTAATGAATTGGGAAAAAATGGAAATGTTTCGCATGCCTATATTTATTTACATTCATCGTGAAAGCTTTATGTCAAAATTTTTTGTTACTTATTATTATTATATTTATTTATATGCAAATTATACATATACAGTGCGTTCACCGAAAGAGCTAACAGTGAATAATTCGTGTATCTTTCTAGATACAAAAAAAGTTTACAGTTTTTTGTTCAACGCGCGATTTACTATCGGAAACTGCTGAGATATTTTCGAAATCATGTTTTTTCTATAAATTCATATATAAAATTTGCGTAGGGTTACATGAGAAAATATTCGAGAAAAACGTAATCTGCATTTTTTTGTCTATAAATGCATGTAAAATTTTCATAAGGTTACATAAGAAAATATTATTAAAACGCGTGTGGAGTGCCATGAAAAATTTTTACTGTGTATTTAATTAACAAATTGATAATGTTCTCCAATATTTTCTTATGTAACCTTATGAAAAATGTATCTACATGTATTTATAGAGAAAGAAATGCAGATTACGAAAACAAAAATATATGTTGCCATTTAAAAACAAAAAATGCATGTACACTTCCGTTTGATTTTGAAGTACAAAACTTTCCGATAATAAATCTCGAATTGAACAAAAAACTATTTAAACTTTTTTTGTATCTAATAGGATACACGAATTATTCTGTTACCACTTTTGGTGAACACACTGTATATATAATATATATTTTTTAGGCGCGAATAGCGTAAGCTAAAGCGCCTATATTATGTACTCGCTTTGTCTGTGAATCTGTGAGTCACGCTTTTTGTATCCAGCGTACAGCCCAAACGACTTAACCGATTTTAAAAAACTTTTTTTTGTTCGATTTGTCTCCGGGTAACTTAAATCCTAACGTCGCCCGATTTTTGAATTTTTGCTCCAGAGGGGAGCAATTTAGAAAAAACGAAGTTTTTCGCTTATAACTCGCTCAATTTAATTCAGATCGGTTCGAAACCTGTCTTAAACGAAAGAGGAGAAAATTTTACATAAATTTCGTACAACAGAATTCGCCCAATCACTTTTCTTATACACATTTATATAGAAATAAATTCAATCTGATATAACCGATAGCAAACATCTTTCGGTTATCTCTCTCTGTTGCACGGTATTTAATTATTAATTTAATTATTGCGTATGTTCTGTCTTAAAATAAAATTGGTCGATAATTTTATTTATGACAATAATAAAACAAAGGAGATAGCATTTGTTCAAAAACGGATGCCATTTGAAATATTTATAAAATGCAACGCCTTCTAAGTTAACAATTTGAATAACTAATTATTAGAACTTAATACTTTGACAGATGCAAACATCACTTTTGACATTTCTTATCATTCCGACATCAAGGAAGAGCGGATTGAAACCAAATTTTGGGAGGATGTTTGATATGCAAATATGAAGTGGCCTATTGTTTTTGGGGAACATCGGCGCATGCGTAAAAGAATATATCTCTTATAATGTTGTTTTATATAATAATAATATAGTTTTTAAAACGGTTTTTACTCTATCTATTTTTACTAGAAATTTCTGTAAATTTTTTGGGGAAAATCGGTGACGTCACTCTAAATCCAATATGGCGGACTTCTAAAGATGGCGGACTAATTTTATTATGCTTTCCTACAATATGGGTATCAAATGAAAGGGCTTGCTGAGAATAACTCGAAAAATAAAGTGACGTCACTCTACATCCAATATGGCGGACTTCTAAAGATGGCGGACTAATTTTATTATGTTTTCCTACAATATGGGTATCAAATGAAAGGGCTTGCTGAGAATAACTCGAAAAATAAAGTGACATTACTCTAAATCCAATATGGCGGACTTCTAAAGATGGCGGACTAATTTTATTATGCTTTCCAACAATATGGGTATCAAATGAAAGGGCTTGCTGAGAATAACTCGAAAAATAAAGTGACGTCACTCTAAATCCAATATGGCGGACTTCTAAAGATGGCGGACTAATTTTATTATGCTTTCCTACAATATGGGTATCAAATGAAAGGGCTTGCTGAGAATAACTCGAAAAATAAAGTGACGTCACTTTAAATCCAATATGGCGGACTTCTAAAGATGGCGGACTAATTTTATTATGCTTTCCTACAATATGGGTATCAAATGAAAGGGCTTGCTGAGAATAACTCGAAAAATAAAGTGACGTCACTCTACATCCAATATGGCGGACTTCTAAAGATGGCGGACTAATTTTATTATGTTTTCCTACAATATGGATATCAAATGAAAGGGCTTGCTGAGAATAACTCGAAAAATAAAGTGACATTACTCTAAATCCAATATTGCGGACTTCTAAAGATGGCGGACTAATTTTATTATGCTTTCTAACAATATGGGTATCAAATGAAAGGGCTTGCTGAGAATAACTCGAAAAATAAAGTGACGTCACTCTAAATCCAATATGGCGGACTTCTAAAGATGGCGGACTAATTTTATTATGTTTTCCTACAATATGGGTATCAAATGAAAGGGCTTGCTGAGAATAACTAGAAAAATAAAGTGACATTACTCTAAATCCAATATGGCGGACTTCTAAAGATGGCGGACTAATTTTATTATGCTTTCCTACAATATGGGTATCAAATGAAAGGGCTTGCTGAGAATAACTCAAAAAATAAAGTGACGTCACTCTACATCCAATATGGCGGACTTCTAAAGATGGCGGACTAATTTTATTATGTTTTCCTACAATATGGGTATCAAATGAAAGGGCTTGCTGAGAATAACTCGAAAAATAAAGTGACGTCACTCTACATCCAATATGGCGGACTTCTAAAGATGGCGGACTAATTTTATTATGTTTTCCTACAATATGGGTATCAAATGAAAGGGCTTGCTGAGAATAACTCGAAAAATAAAGTGACATTACTCTAAATCCAATATGGCGGACTTCTAAAGATGGCGGACTAATTTTATTATGTTTTCCTACAATATGGGTATGCATCAAATGAAAGGGCTTGCTGAGAATAACTCGAAAAATAAAGTGACGTCACTCTACATCCAATATGGCGGACTTCTAAAGATGGCGGACTAATTTTATTATGTTTTCCTACAATATGGGTATCAAATGAAAGGGCTTGCTGAGAATAACTCGAAAAATAAAGTGACATTACTCTAAATCCAATATGGCGGACTTCTAAAGATGGCGGACTAATTTTATTATGCTTTCCTACAATATGGGTATCAAATGAAAGGGCTTGCTGAGAGTAACTCGAAACATAAAGTGACGTCACTCTAAATCCAATATGGCGGACTTCTAAAGATGGCGGACTAATTTTATTATGCTTTCCTACAATATGGGTATCAAATGAAAGGGCTTGCTGAGAATAACTCGAAACATAAAGTTACGTCACTCTAAATCCAATATGGCGGACTTCTAAAGATGGCGGACTAATTTTATTATGCTTTCCTACAATATGGGTATCAAATGAAAGGGCTTGCTGAAAATAACTCGAAACATAAAGTGACGTCACTCTAAATCCAATATGGCGGATTTCTAAAGATGGCGGACTAATTTTACTATGCTTTCTTACAATATGGGTATCAAATGAAAGGGCTTGCTGAGAATAACTCGAAAAATAAAGTGACGTCACTCTAAATCCAATATTGCGGACTTCTAAAGATGGTGACTAAGTTTTTGACGTGATAACGTCTTATAAATTGATGAAACACCAGCTGCACGCACGAAAAAGTGTAACGTTCCATAACGTTCCGCCTGACCCTGTGCGTGTAAGCGAGAGCGCAGTAATGTATTATTAAATATGATATTCGAGCGGAATACGTTATCACGTAAAACTATCGTCCGTAAACCGACTTTACAGACAACCAATTTTTTTATATAATAATGGTGTACTTTTTATAATGTTTTATTTTTCTACTTTACAAGAAAGTTTTCTAAAATGTTTTTTGAGGGAAAGTCGGCGCATGCGCAGAAGAGGTATAAGTTATAAAGTTGTTTGTATATAACAACGGTATACTTTTCATAACAGTTTATTATTCGATTTATTTTTACAAGAGTTTTGTATAATTTTTGGGAAAAATCGGCGCATGCGCAAAAGAGATACAAGCCATAGTTGTTTTTTATATAATAATGGTGTACTTTTTATAATGTTTTATTATTCTACTTTACAAGAAAGTTTTGTAAAAAATTCTTTGAGCTAAAGTCGGCACATATATGTTATAAAGTTGTTTTTATATAATAATTGGGTACTTTTCATAACGGTTTATTTTTCTATCTGTTTTTACAAGAAAGTTATGATTTTTTTTTTCTAAACTCATAATTTCAGAAATATTTTGAAAACAAATCTGTTATTCTTTTGTTCTGAAGATGTTAGTTATGTTTAATTTTTGCATGACACAATAACATATTACATAGAGAACCATGAATTTATTAAAATTATATTTTCCTTTCTGTGTTTCATTATTTTCAACTGTTATTTTTACTTAGAATAAGTAAATTAATTTATACTATATTATTCTCCAAGTGTCGTTAAATATATACACCGATTTTCAAGCAAAACACCGGGGTATATGACGTAAAATTTCGCGCCTTGTAATTCTTGAATTACTTGGGCATATACTCCCACTGGTTATATTATATAATTATTTATATAAATGCTAGGCAAGGATTGTAAATTGTTTATATATAGCTAACAAAAGCAACATATTATAATTCAACAATTATTCTTTAAACCCGATATATAAGTTATTGTTATATTTTTTTGCAACTCCTATCAAATAGCTGGTTTTCATGCCTATATGGCGGTCGCAAATTATTATTGACCTATTTAACACTAGCGCGTAAAGTAAAACGAACGTAGACACCCTATATCAATTGAATAGAAACCGCCACTGTGCATGCGTAGGTATTAAGTGAACTTTGTTAACAAGTTAATTGAAAGTTAACTGAAAATGCAATGAAGAGCGATATTTTATTGGGGGTGCATGCAAAAAAATAGTATATATCTCGGACGTAATGATATTATGACTCGTGTGACTGTCACCTCGTCGTTACTACTATTTTTTAACTTATTAAATGCCAGCAACTGAACTGGAATCATCCTTACCTAGAGAAATACAATTTTTGATATTTTTTAAACGATAAACTGAAAATACAATTGATATTTCAACAAGTTTTCTTAAAATCGGGAAACAATGGGTTTGCTTCGTCATACAACAACGATCTTTGCTATTCTCGAGTACCACTGTTGTTTGCGAAAGAAAAAGAGAAAAAGGTATAATTTTAAGACAATATTTACTCTGTCTAATTTAATGAGGCAGACATTCATCTTCATAAAATCTTATTCGGTCGTAAAGTCCGTAGCTATTTAAATATTTGTAAGCTCTCTTACTAATATTTTAATAACAAAAATATTAGGAGCACTGTGGTTTGAATCTAATAAAAAATAGAGAATAGTTACTTCTTACCACAACAAGTTTATTACTGGATGTACATTTCGAGAGCTATGCTCTCGAAATGTACATCCAGTAATATGCTATGCTCTCGAAATGTACATCCACTAATAAACTTGTTGTGGTAAGAAGTAACTATTCTCTATTTTTTATTAATATTTAAATAGTTTTATACAATTGTATAAAAAAAGTTTTGAGTTTCTCTCAACTAAAGATTAAAAATGATATGACCATCTGATAAAATATACGTCACTAAATAGTAGTTTATGCATTTAGTTTGCAATGCGTTATTTTACGACGAGTTGTGACTAGTGCTGTGTCCACATGACTTTTTATTGGGAGCTGGCTCCGTGCGCTCCGCTCACTAAAAAGAGTCTCTCAGAGGGAGTCGTTCAAAGAAGCGACACTATACAGTACGCACCACACAAGTGTGCAGACTGCAGAGGTCTGAACTGTCATCATGCATGATCAGGAGTCATGTATTGCATTTGCACAGCACAATACACACACTCAGCTCTGAGCTCATTTTAATATGATTTGATCTTATATTATTCGCATTTCGGACAAACTATAAAGTATAATAAAAGCTGAAGTGTAATAACGTTTATTGTTACAATATTATATCTTTGTCAACGACGTCAATGTGAATGGTTTAAGTCACGTATAGTTTGTCATTCAACATTAAATGACTCAGCAAAGATAACCCCGTACTTGCAACATTCACTACTGCCTCTGTGGTCTGTGCTGTGTGCGCTCTGTAAATGTGCGAATGCGACAGTACAGAACAGCTCAGCATAGAGCAATGGCGCTCGGAGTGAGTCATTCCCAAAAAAAGAGCGACTCGCTCCGCTCCGAGAAGGGAGTCGTTTATTATGAACGAATCGCGCAGAAGCGACACATCACTAGTTGTGACATGGCGATATTAGCGAGTGCTTAGCCAGATTTAACACTCATTCGAGTCGTATTCGAGATATATAGGTACTATATTTTTTGCACGTACGTCCTGTAAATAGCTGATTTTTACATAATGATGAGTATCTATATTTTTGACAGTTCCCGTTCGACTATATTGGTATTTATGTGGACTGTTCAGCGCCTACTTTGCTTCTCTATCGCTCACATTGATTTAAATGTCAACTGACAGAGATATAATTTATTGGATTAGTTAAATCGCATCATATCTGTTTTACTTTACGCACTTATACGAAAAAGGATCATTTTACTAGGCACGAAAAACTTAGTTTATAGAGAATCGTGCAAAAGAATATTTTCAAATGCTTGATGAATTTTACGTTATATAGAAAAGTAGCATTTATGAGACACTGCCATCTTTTAATGATATTTCATCTTTCTTCTTATTTTTTTTTTGTTATACTAATAACCTTCAGTGGCAAAAAATATTGCAGAATTAACATTAGTGCTGTAATAAAAATTGAAGTTATATAAGGCAATGCCTCGAGCGACCAAGTAGTCAGTCACAAAAAATAACGTAGACATATCTTAGCTGACGTTAATTATACTCATAGTTACGAAAAAAACCATAAAATTGAAATAACTACGTTCCATTTCAAAACGACTTTTTGTTATGATCTTCATTGCGAGATCGCTATATTTAGTTTTAATATCGGTTTGAATTATCAATTTAAAAGATCATTTACAAAAATTGCAATTGAAAAACTTTAAACTTGTCTACTAGAGAATTTGCATCTAGTATGTTTGACATTAAATTGTTGACATTTTTCTAATTATCTACAGTCTATAGTTTAAACTTTGTATATATAATACATTTACAATTTTATATTTTACCAACTATTCCATTTATGTAGGTTGCCTAGATGACATGTTTTGATCTGCTATTGCGGTATTACCTATTTATTTATTGTGTACTAGCTGCTACCCGCCCGCTTTGTTGGACTTAACATAATTAAATTATTCAATAAATAAAATTAATCAGACGTTAATCAAAGATGCAACAAAACTCAACGGATACCCGCACCTCGCCCCTCGACGCGACGTCGGTCGGTCCGATGCAGTGAACCACGCAATTTCATAGAAGTCTGTTGACGACGACAGATGTGCGCGAACGTTTTTACTTATACCTACCTACCTACCTTGTTCTGCTCATTGTGAATATGGAGTTTAAAATTAATATTGATATGGATTTATTAATTAGCCTTGTTCATAATAGGCCAATGTTGGGACAAGACTATAAAATTACAAAAATAAACAAGCAAGACACGACGTACTTGCACTTCTTTGCCCTTTAAGTATTATTAGAACTGATATCGATAACAACGGACGCGCTCTCGTATATTAGCGGATCGTGTACAAAGGTAACCGTTTCGCGTCGGCCCGTTACCCGTTGACTAAAACGGTTGTTAACAAGAGCCCTACGGTACTGTGTAGTAGGATGTCTTCCCGACTAAGAATGGATTTTATGCAAATTCTATCCAAAACGAATTTTTCACCTATCATCACATATACTCTCTCTCTTCCTCTATACCTTGTCACGTGGTGCCATAGCACCGCGACAATTTTTTTAATATTAGCATAAAAATTATTATAATAAAATAAATAAATAAGGAAATCAAATCACTAAATTCGCGGATATTTGCATGCGCGGTACGATTTGGATCGCGTGGCTTGGATTTATAAACATAAGTGTGTCTATCGTGTGATCCAGTCGTCTGACTCTAAATACGCGGTATCTGTGATTTTCAAAGTGAAAAAGTGACAAACAATAGTTGTTAGGTTTGAAATAATTAAAATCAATATTGATTAGTTACGGAAAAATAACAAACATTAAGTTGTTTTCCGCGATTCGGTGTGGTCGCATGAAAAGGACGCTCATGGAATAAACCACAGAATCACCTTCAAGCTTCTTCTCCAAACCGAATTTAGACTTCATGGTACTACCATGAAGCGCCTAAATACCCGTAGTCACTCACGAATTATGTAAAGTATTCCTAGAATAAGTATTGTTCAAGTGTAAGTAAGTACTCTTCAGAAAAAGGTATGACGCTCACGCCTAGTTTTCTTTTCCTCTTTCACGTTTTATTATTTTTTTTTAATTTAAGCAACCTTATTAAATGTACTTCCCTAGATAATTAAGTGATCACCTCGTCAGGGTTCTACCCCCAGTTTCTAATTGTCAATCATGATCAAATGATATTGTTAATATTAAGAATGTACTTGTAAATCAGATTTCTTTGTACCTTGTCACCGACACGTTTTTTGAAGTGATTATGAAATATAATTGTTATCGACCCACTGCATATTCTTTTCTTTGTTACATTTCTGCACAAGTTTCTCAGAACAGTAGAAGAAGTGGAGCTGTACCCTCTCTGATCACTATGGGCCCAAAATAACACCGGTATAGCCCAAACAATCCACCGTTTTGAGAAATCTGTCCGTCTTTTTTCTTTATTTATTCACAGGTGGGAATGGACCTACGTTACCAGAAATCCTTCCACTGCCGTGCTATAATTGGTAGCAAGGAGCGTAGTTAATTCCTGAGTCCTGTTCCTGTCCGATTCCACGTCTTCCAGTCGACCATGCCGCGCCATAAGTCCTGCCGCAGCCCAAAGTCTCCGCCGACACCCGGCCAAAGCAAATCTCCAGGTCCGCCTCCGACCACCGCTGAACTTCCAGACTCTCCGCCGGCGATGGACGATCCTCCAGTGCACTCACCGAGTAAGTCCGAGCCAATTCTTATTTCCGTTCCAAATCATACCGCTTCGCATGCAAATATGGGCGATATCCGGGACTTGTTGCGTAACGTACCTACCGCTACAGGTACAGATCTTGACATTTTGATACAATTCCTGTTAGAAATCGAGAACGTGAGTCAATTCGCTTTAGTTCCATTTCATATTTTGTTAAAGAGTTTAGGCACTAAGACTGACGGACCCCTCCGACAGTGGTGGAGACTTAATGTCTATTCTGAACTCGAATGGACACAGCTCAAAAATCTTATTCTAGACCATTTCACCACTTCTATAGATCGGGCTATGCTAATAGAACGCTATATCAGTAGGCGTCAGAACCTCTCTGAGAATTTTCCCGAATATGCTGAAGACGTCTTGAAATACGTCGAATTATTGGGTCCTAGCCTGTCTGAATCGGAGATAATTGCGCGCATTTGGCTTAACCAAAACGAATCCACATTTAATTATCTACAATTCAGAGATACCCCAACTTGTTTAGCTGAGCTTCACCAGCTTATAAAACATTTGAGAGTAGTTGAACGTCAACGTAAAACGTACACTCACCCCAATTCGACCGGACTTGTCGCTCCTAATTTATCCCCTTGTTGCCGATATTGTAAACAACCAGGTCACTTTATAGCCCAGTGTCCGGTTCGTCCCCCACGTCCTTCTCCTTCTGAACCTAAGGCTATCCTGCCCTCTCAAGGGTGAGATAGCGTTGTCAAAATTTTTAGTAAACCGAAAGATGTAGAACAAATTAATGTCTTTCCCCGGTTAACCACATTAGTTAATAAGTCACCTCTTTCGAACCACCCCCCTCCAGCTAACTTGTCCTCTCCTGTAAATACGTCTATTCGATTGACTTCTCCCGTCCCGAATTATTCCTATAATTCCCCAAGTCAATCAAGTAGCTCTACGATCCCTCTAGTTTATCTCTACTTTCAACATATTCGAGCTTCGGCACTGCTTGATACCGGTTCTACCAAGAACTACATCAATTCCGAACTTGCTAATTATTTGTCATCGTTAAAAATAGGTACGATCACAAATTCGATTTCTTATGCCCAAGTAGCCAACAGTTCTATCGCGAGATCTAATTTCACGTTAACAGTAGTCATTACTATTAGTAAATTTACCTGGAAGATTGATTTCCTAGTTCTCGACGCTCTGTCGTATCCCGTCATAATAGGTTATGATTCTTTATGCAAAATGGGTGCGAACGTTAATTGTACCGAGAATAATCTTTCTTTCAAATTCGATTCCTCTCACGTCATTCCCTTTGTACCGTTACCCGCTTCGTCCAAAACCTTCTCCCTGGATCACGTTACCAGTATAGATTCAAATGCGGCCAACTTTAGTAGTTTGCTTGCAGAATTTCCAGAAGTTCTTACCGAAGAACTAGGTCAAGCTAAAAATTACAAATATTCAATTCATTTGTCTGACGATATTCCAGTCCGAAAGGCCCCGTATCCACTTTCCCCACCTCAAGCTAAAATAATGAGGGAACATATTAGTGATCTTTTGAATAAAGGCGTTATTTCACCTAGTAAATCTCCTTACGCTTCACCGGCTTTTCTTGTCAAGAAATCAAGTGGAGGTTATAGACTTTGTATTGATTATCGCCAGTTAAACAAAAAGGTTGTCATGGATAGTTTTCCTGTTCCGTCGATTGAGCATATTTTCCAGTGCTTAAAAAACGCTAAAGTTTTCACCACGTTGGATCTAAACAGCGCCTTTTACCAAGTTGAATTATCTGACAAATCAAAGAGTCTAACTTCGTTCGTCACTCCTGAAGGCCAGTGGAAATTTCATAAGGCTCCGTTCGGGCTATCTATTTCACCTAGTGCTCTAAACCGTCTGATGTTTGACATTTTTGCCGATTTAAGATACAAGTTTGTGATTGTATTTTTCGACGACTTATTAATATACAGTCCCGATATGGAATCTCATATGGTACACGTTCGAGAAACGTTAAGACGTCTAAAAGAAGCTAATCTTACCGTGAATCCGGATAAAATAAAATTCGCCCAAAGCGAACTCAACTTCCTGGGTCATCGTGTCTCAAGCAACGGTCTTTCCATGGATCCCGACAAAGTAGAAGCGATAAAGAATTTGCCAATTCCGAAGAATTTGAAACAGCTTCAAACATTTATTGGAATGGTTGGTTATTACGCTAAGTTTATCCCCGAATACGCTCAGATAATGTCGCCACTCAATGATCTACGGAAGAAAAATGTCAAATATAATTTAACGGAAACGCATATTCAGTCTTTTCGCAAACTTCGTGAAGCTCTGTCAAGTTCACCAGTTCTACGTTTTCCCGATTTTCAACGCGAATTCATTCTGCAAACCGACGCCAGTCAAAATCATGTTGGTTGTGTTCTTTTACAATCCTTTGAAGATGGTCTACACCCGATCCAGTACGCAAGCCGACGTTTGACATCCGCCGAGAAGAAATACAGTACGTACGAACAAGAAGCTTTAGCATGTATTTGGGCTATGGAAAAAATGAAATCTTACCTCTCGCATCAAACTTTTATTCTTCAGACAGATAGTTCCTGTCTCAAATGGTTAATTCGGCACCCCCGCAACTTAGGTCGTGTAGGTAGGTGGTTACTTCGCATCAGTCGTTTCAGTTTCAAAGTCGAACATATTCGCGGTAAAGTAAATTGTACTGCCGATTGTTTATCCCGTTTGGTAGCTGAATCCGAAACTTCTGAGGAAAATGCAATACAATCAAATTTTCTCAATCCCATTACGGAAATTAAAAATCCGTTTACCGAACTTAATATCCTGCAAGATCAAGATCCTGAGTTAAACCGCCTTAAAAGTCAAATTAATCAAGGTTTACCTCAGAAAAATTTCGCTATTCACAAGAATTTCCTGGTTCGACTCGTAGGCCGCAACCGTCGTCGACGTATTGTTGTTCCGTCCGCCTCCAAGAAAGAAATATTGGAACAGTTTCATAATTCACAAATCGCCAGTCATCCCGGAGTCACGAAGACGTATCGTTCAATATCACGAAGATTTTGGTGGCCGCGCATGTTTGTTGAGGTTCGTCAATTTATTAAAGATTGTATGCTCTGTGCAACGCATAAATCAGATCAACATCCTGATAAAGTAGTTATGTCGTCTAATCCTCCACAATCTGTGTGGGATAAAATTTACATTGATCTCATGGGACCGCTTGTCAAATCACATTCCGGGAATAAATATGTTCTTCTAATTCTGGATAGTTACAGCAAGTGGTTAATAACTTACGCGATTCCTGATTCCAGTTCCACGTCGATAATAAAATGTCTGCATCAAGTCTTTACCACGTATGGTCCACCAACTAAAATAGTTTCCGATAACGCGACTTCGTTTACGTCAAACAAGTTTAATGAATTCTGTACTTCCTGGGGTTCACGTGTCATTCACAGTTCGCCTTATCATCCTTCGTCCAATGCTGTAGAAAGAGTAATACGAAACGTTAGAGCTGCTCTGTCAATTTTACTTCAACAAAAGTTTGACGATCATCTCAGTTGGGACTTGTTATTAAATCACATAACCTTCGCCAATAATTCTTCATATCATGAAAGTATTAAAAATTTACCTTGTAAGATATTTTTGTCAAGAGAAATCAAATTTCCACTCGATTTACAATGGAATTTGTCATCTGTGTGGGAACAAGACGCTTTGCCTTCCGAAAATCAAGTTCGCCTAGCTCTGTCAAAATCACATGATCTACAAGCGAAATATTTCAATAAAAACCGTTCGTTGCAGTCGAAGTTTCAAGTCGGCGATTTTGTTGTACAAAGGTTACATTATAACAAAATGAAACCGAATTTTCACCTCAAACTTTGTCCTCGTTACAGTAATCCCCGTGTAATTTTAGAATTTACGAGTCCTGTTAGCTGCATCCTTCAAGATCCATCCTCCAAAAAGATGTTTAAATCTCATATTGAACAGCTGAAGAAAATTCCGTCTGTTAACAATTGAAAAATTCACCCGAGGTCATTGCCCTCTAGTTTAATTTCAAGTTCAATGTCAGACAGCTGACATCTGTCAAACGTCAAGTGTTGTTAGGTTAGGATATTACTAACAATAAAAGTTTAAGTTATTTTTCGTACCTGAGTTATGCTTTATTTTCCTAAATAAAGAATTCTCCCTGTGTTATTTCATTATTCTCGTCCTTTGTTTTAGATTATAAGCTTGTCCTTGTTTACATTCCGGCGCTTTCCTAAGGCCCAATTTCGTCTAACGTTTAAGCTGTCTCCTTCAGCCAGTCAGGTTACGACCCCATAATTTCCGTATTATCGGTGGTTGTTTCATCTCGTTAGATCAATTTAGATTAGTTAAATTTAATTAGAGCTTATTTATGAAGAGCACACTTCAACTGCCATAGTATGGGATATGGTAGATTGTCAAGTGATTGTTGACTTAGTTACAACAAAGATAAATTCATTGTTGTGAATTTCTTGTTGTATGTACAGTTAGTAGTATAGCGGAGTACCTCCTAATCACTAAAGAGGGGGAGCCTGTCACGTGGTGCCATAGCACCGCGACAATTTTTTTAATATTAGCATAAAAATTATTATAATAAAATAAATAAATAAGGAAATCAAATCACTAAATTCGCGGATATTTGCATGCGCGGTACGATTTGGATCGCGTGGCTTGGATTTATAAACATAAGTGTGTCTATCGTGTGATCCAGTCGTCTGACTCTAAATACGCGGTATCTGTGATTTTCAAAGTGAAAAAGTGACAAACAATAGTTGTTAGGTTTGAAATAATTAAAATCAATATTGATTAGTTACGGAAAAATAACAAACATTAAGTTGTTTTCCGCGATTCGGTGTGGTCGCATGAAAAGGACGCTCATGGAATAAACCACAGAATCACCTTCAAGCTTCTTCTCCAAACCGAATTTAGACTTCATGGTACTACCATGAAGCGCCTAAATACCCGTAGTCACTCACGAATTATGTAAAGTATTCCTAGAATAAGTATTGTTCAAGTGTAAGTAAGTACTCTTCAGAAAAAGGTATGACGCTCACGCCTAGTTTTCTTTTCCTCTTTCACGTTTTATTATTTTTTTTTAATTTAAGCAACCTTATTAAATGTACTTCCCTAGATAATTAAGTGATCACCTCGTCAGGGTTCTACCCCCAGTTTCTAATTGTCAATCATGATCAAATGATATTGTTAATATTAAGAATGTACTTGTAAATCAGATTTCTTTGTACCTTGTCACCGACACGTTTTTTGAAGTGATTATGAAATATAATTGTTATCGACCCACTGCATATTCTTTTCTTTGTTACATTTCTGCACAAGTTTCTCAGAACAGTAGAAGAAGTGGAGCTGTACCCTCTCTGATCACTATGGGCCCAAAATAACACCGGTATAGCCCAAACAATCCACCGTTTTGAGAAATCTGTCCGTCTTTTTTCTTTATTTATTCACAGGTGGGAATGGACCTACGTTACCAGAAATCCTTCCACTGCCGTGCTATAACCTATAGGAAATATTATATTGACCTTCCCATCTACGCAACCATCCACACCCACCGACGTAACAACTCACATCCATAATAATAATAATAATAATAATAATACATTTGATGGTAGGTGAAATAAACGTTTTAGATAGAATTTGTATAAAATCCGTTCTTAGAGGGTGTCTACGTCGAGAAAGGAGTATCTATAAAAAATTTCAAGTCAATCGAGAGAGAAAAAGAGAGACTGAGGTCATTAATGTCTTAATAATAATAACATATTAATAATAAATTAATATTCCTCACGGTATTAGTACCTATACTAATATTTTACGGTAAATGGTTTATCTATATACCATCAATATTGTAGTTTAGGTACTGCTGGAAAGATGCACAAGCGACTTTATGCTTCACCAATCAGAGATTAATATAGCGTATAATTTATTTATGGCACCTCTATTGTGGTTTTTTAAACATGCCTTATTGGTAATTAATATATCCCGTGCTTGTTTAAATGAGAATAAACGTCTTTATTGAAATCAAGCTTTCTCTTCGCATGATTTATTTTACCACCTACAATAGTAGAGGGTCAGTCATCACTATAGTAAGGTACGCTTAATGGAGCGGCAAAGCAATGAAACACTGTTATCCCAGGCATAAAAATTATGTCGCTTATATGTATTGTACTAGCGGTCCCGCCCGGTTTCACCCGGGTGCAAAAGAACGAATGGGGGGGAGGTACATGAGTAATGAGTACGCACATTCATCTTAGTTTACCGAGGTGAATGTTGTGTCCAAATTTCATGATGTTCGGAGATAACATTCAAATTTTTTTTTCGGACGGACAAATTTTGAGTTATATTTTGCAGCATTTTTCATTGATGCTCCGCTCCTATTGGTCGTAGCGTGATAGTATATAGCCTATAGCCTTCCTCGATAAATGGGCTATCCAACAACAAAACATTTTTCAATTCAAACCAGGAGTTCCTGAGATTAGCGCGTTCAACCAAACAAACAAACAATCTTTTCAGCTTTATAATATTAGTATAGATTGTAAATACTAAGTATAATTAGTGTAAATTTTGATATCGTGATAAAAATTTTCCGATCATTTAAAGTAGGAAAATTAATTGGTATATTTTGATATACCTACTGTGGAGTCCGACTAGCCCGAACTAATTGGTACCGAACGATGTTTTTGTGAAATTCTAAATGTTTTTGTACTATTGATATCACTTAAACTGAACAGGAAAATACTAAAAAATTCGGCCGAAACGTGTTCGGATTTGCGGGAATCACTGTATTTACCATCTGTTTCAATTTGCTTACAGCATGAAGATTAGAGAGAAGGAGAACAAAGTGCCATGCTTTTAGCATTGGTCGCCTAAGAAAAAATACGGCAGTATACCAGACAGCTCTGTGAGCGTCTTCAAATCTGCCTACAGTAATGCATGCGGTACAGAAAGACACGTTCGTTACATGCGCAGATTGGACCGAAGAGTCTTCAGTGCACGTTCGAATACGCCCAAAACTTTGCCGGGTACACCGTCGAATTTTCTCTCAACTAAGAGCTTAGAGGTCGGTCTTCTCCTCTCTAATCACACGTCGTTTTATAGGTAGCATTGGTTATGTCTTACGTTGGTTCATTACTTCGCCGCTCTATTATTCGGACCGTATTATTACGATGAGTCACTCTCTACTATTTTAGAACCGTAGTATAATTTTATACAAGAAGTAATGAGTTAAGCCGTACACGTGGCAACACGAAAGCAATTCAGCGACGATACGATACCGCTTTGCTGTCACTGTCTAGTAAATGAGTGAGGTTTCACCAATGGGCTAATATGAAAACAATCTATGGGCGATATACTCGACTTGCGTGATATGAGCAACCCAAGTGACCTGCAAGCAAGCGCGATTTGAGCAATGTGTTAATAATATCGCCTGTAAATATGGAGGCGTTTAATGTCAAATTCGTGGGTGCTGTGTTTTATACGATTTTATTAGGTACAATTTTGGAATATTTTGGTAAATCTTTATAAAGTTAAATTACGGTTGCTTAGTGCAAATAAGTTTATATTTTTAGAGACAGAGATCGCAAAGTATTCTTGCAACGCTGATCTGTCCGGCACATATTTGCTCAAATTCACTATAGGTTTGTTCCAAGCAGTCAGAAAACAGTAACAGAACCATAACCGTCTTGTGCAGTAGCTAAAACGAAACTGTTTATATTGATTTTTGAACTACTGCTCATGACAGTCTTGCACAGTAGCAATACTGTGACGGTTTGTCACCGTTCTCTGGTTGCTTGGAACAAACCTTATATAAATTCACTCAAAAGTGATGAATCGAAAATGCATCTACTTGCACCTTCTCTTTGAAATAGACGCGTTGATTGTATGTTGTTCAAATCATTGATATCGCCTTTATCGTTAACCAGAGGCGTAGCAAAGATTTTATCCTAGGGGGGGGGGGGTAAATTTTCAACTCTACCTACCATTACCAGCTGCCACTTATACATAATTGGAAAACTGTTCATAGAAGTGAAATCGATCAACACAACTTTCTGGAGAAATTTCGCGACAAAGAATATATGTTGATTATTGTAGATTTATCTTGTTATTTGTACGTAAACAATTAATATTCTAAGGTGGGCCAGGCCTACCTGCCCCCCCCCTCTTTCTACGCCAATGTCGCTAACATCAACTAGCAACTTTAATTGCTTTCGTGTTGCCTTGGGTGTGGACGGCCTTAATCGTCCGAAGAATAGTACACAGCGGATCCCAATGGAATTAGGAAATCTTAATTTAACGTGAAAAATAATAAAATTCAACATACGCAATATAGATGTTCAAAGATTTTTTGTAATTTTATATGTCTGTAATTTCTTAAGTTTACTTAAAACAACCATTTTCTACACAAATTCATAATTTTATAGACATTTTTATTTTTAAATAGTCTACTTATACGGAAAACACGATGAATAAAAAATCACCATCAAATATATTTTAATTGTATTCAAAAATATTTTTAGGAAACTTGCTATTATTTATGCTCAGTTAGATATAGAAGAAGTGGACTTTTTGAAATCAGCGTGTTTCTTTTTATCTCCTACGAGCGGAGTCAAGTTATACGTAGCACCGTAACACGCGAGAAAAACCTTCACACGAATAATTTTACTTCTGAACATCACGAAATTTGGTATTACAAATCTTTAGTGTTTCATTTTTTGCAAATCAATTCAAGTCTGTACCTACAGCCAATTGGTTAAGGCATCTTTTGGTACAGTGCAAAGCATGCTTAGCCGGCACGACACAGTTTTTCGTGTGTTGCGCCTTTTAAGACACCATCCACCTGTGCCAGGTTATATTGTACAGAATACAACAGCAGAACACGCACGTGTGCACGCAGTGTGGATCATAGCGTGCCGTAAACAGTGAAAACTACAGTCATGAGGACAATCAGCTGATTGTGTGTACATGTTATGTGTGTTAAGTGCTAAATCGTACATTAATAGTGCTTTTCATCGGACAATAAACCATAGATTGGATAAATAAACAACATAGGTAGGTAGAGTAGGATCGTTCAGAGAAAATAGTGGCATCATTTCTGCACGAGTTTCGAATCGGACGGACCTATTTTTTCTAGCAAGGGGTGGTTTGTTCGTCGATATTCGAGACGCACCATTGACATTACAGAATTGTTGCCCTTGAAATTGCAAACCATACCGCTACTAATTGCTCTTCCCACTCTTCTTACTACGCAGATTATCCACATCGCTCTATTTTCTTTAAACGATATACTGTTCTAGTAGTCTTATTTGGATAGATAATTTCTCATCTGGAATTCCGAGACGAGATTGAGATTAAAATGTCTCCGTGACGAAGAATTTGATTTTTATGATTAAAAAGTCATTACCTACTACTTTATAAAATAGTAAAACGAAAACTAGTGTGAGCAATGGTTGGTGGAATTCAAACCATGGATCCGTGGCAGTGATGCGTTAAGTGTATCCTCGAATATGTCTTTGCTTACTTCGTAAAATCGATAGATATATATTCCGATCCGAATAAGTACCTACTCGTAACTGCGAAAGCTTTAAAAGTTTGGGAGTTTATAGATTTAAGTGCCCTGAATGAAATGAGAAAAAATTCCAAATATGATTGGAGCTTCCGAGGTCGTTATGTTACAAAATATATGACACACACAAAAATTTCTTTGAAATATTTCGGAAGCTTCATACGACAAAACAATGTTTTTTAATGAAAATAAAATAGCATTAAATTTCTTATACATTTATTTTAAATTAATAGTTTCAGTGCAACAGCTGAGTATTTTTGACAA